>JARQOC010000001.1:10331626-10931626 GCA_033576535.1 Allobates femoralis
TATTTGAACATCACTCCCACTTAATAGTTATTGAATCGTTGTCACTCAAATCAGGTTATCGTAATCAGCGCACCCATGATAAAAATACATGACTAATGTGAAACCCGTCACCAATTAGGGATTAGAGCAAACACCCAAAAAGTATTGAACACACCCCAATAAGTATTGAACGCACCCCAAAAGTATTGAACGCGCCCCAAAAAGTATTGAACGCGCCCCAAAAAGTATTGAACGCGACCCCAATAAGTATTGAACGTGCCAAATAAGTATTGAACGCGCCCAAAAAGTATTGAACGCGTCCCAATAAGTATTGAACACACCCCAATAAAGTATTGAAACCCCCAAAAAGTATTGAACGCACCCCAAAAGTATTGAACGCACCCCAAAAGTATTGAACGCACCCCAAAAAGTATTGAACGCCCCCAATAAGTATTGAACGCCCCCAAAAAGTATTGAACGCGCCACAAAATATAGGTCTATTGAACACGACGGCAAAAAGTATTGAACGCACCCAAAAGTATTGAACGCGCCCCAAAAAGCATTGAACCGCACCCAATAAAGTATTCTGTGAGCCTCCCCCAAACATAAAGTATTGGGCCCCAAACAAACAAAAGTATTGGTAGATTGCCCCCAAAAAAAGTATGCCAGTGCTATAACTACTATAATCAAATTAATGCACGTTCTAGAATCCCGATGCATTTGCATCGGGCTCACAGCTAGTATATATATATATATATATATATAGATGCACATATGAAATGCGCCTAATCAAAGTGAATGTATATATGTGTGTGTGTAATCCATATGTACATGTGGATTACACACACATATATATGTGCTGGTTTGGGAGGGAGGGGGCCGCCTATACTCACCTTCCGAAGACGCTCCCGATCGTTGCCTAGCGACGCCGGGACTCGGCTTCGGCTTCACCCGGCGCACTACGCATGCGCGGACCGGAAATGACGCGGTCTCGGGCCTCGCGTCATGAAGAGCGGGGCGGGAAGATTCCAATGGGCTCCCCCGCTCTTCAAATCGATAATGCCGCCCATTAGGGCGTTAGGAAGGGAGCGAGGCGGGGGGAGCGCGGCTCTGGGGACCCCGCCCTGCAGACAAGAGCCGACAGGAACGCCCCACAGACGGAGAAATTGTAAGTTTATAAAGTGTTTAATTCACCTTATATAAAGCCATATTAGGTCAGGCAGGGATGGTTAGGGAGCTAGTTAGGGTCTGTAGGGGCAGGTAGTGATAGTTTAGGGGCCATAGATTAGGTGACAGGTTCCCTTTAACACCAGTGGTTGCCAAATATCGGTGCTGTCACATAAAGACCTTTTTTCTTTAAAATAAGTGGTTGTAAAATATCGCTGAACTCACATAAAGTCCTTTTTTTCCTGAAACCAGTGTCTACCAACTCTCAGTGCATTCCTATACAACCTGTTGTTTCATACAACAACTAAGTTCCCAATCTGTGTGCATCAAACACGAGTGGGAAGTGCCGAGGTCGTGGTGAAAGGGTGAATTTTCATGCTGGAAAAGGGAAACGGCTTTGTGTACACGGGGTAGGTGCAAAAGTTAGTGAAAGGTCTACTCAACAAACACTGACTTGCCCTATTCAAAAAATTGACAATTTCTGTTACTGGATAGGCTACTCTAAGGCTAGGTTCACATTACGTTTTCATTACGTTTGAACACAATGCGTTTCGACTCTAGGGCTTATTCATGAGCCATGTTTTAATAAACAATCAATTCTGGAGATCTTTGTTGGATTTTTTCTTCTCATTCGATTGTACTTGGCTCAGGACCTGGGCTGTTCCATTGCAGAGTTGACCCAGATGAGCCAGGTGTATACTAATTGGTGAGCTGCATTTCCTTTTCCCTTTCCTAAGTTTGTTCAGTAGAGATAAAAAGGCCAATAATTTGAATACTACATGCATGAACCGTCACATGGACATTCATCATAACTTACTGTAGGCATCTCATTGTGCTAAAATGTAGCCCGGCGGGCCTCAACAAATACCATCTACCCCATTAACCACATCACCGGCTTCTTCCTACTTAGTCGCCTTGGCACGGAACCTCCACTTCTTTAAACACTACAGTCGAGGGGAGTGAGAGTCCATGAGCTGTTACAGAAAGTGGACATGCCTGCTGTTTTTGACCGATCTCAGACATTGAGCATACCATATCTTTGTCAATCCACCAGAACCTCTCCCCTTGCACCTCCCACTCAGTCTACCAGTTTGTCATGTACACCCTACTCCACCCTCTCTCAGCACAGTAGCCAGTCCTCGGTCGCACAGTTGTGTTCACATAAAAGATAATTTCCTCTTACACATCCCAAAGCAAGGAGCTTGAGCTTCACCATTTCCAATTTGCTGGCCATGGAAATGCTGCCTTCCCACCTGGTGGACGCGAACTGTTTCTGAATGCTGACGGCCATCACAGTCCCCCAGTACCAGTTGCCAAGTTGCAATTACTTCACTAAGAAAGCTGTGCCTGCGCTACATTGGCATGTTGAAGACAATATCACCCATTTCTTGAGAAACTGTGGGTGTGATTGCATATCACCACTGACACCTGGAAGAGCAAGCATGACCAGGGACGTTAGATCACGCTGACTGTGCACTGGGTGACTCTTGTTTGTTGGGGCAGGCGTAGAAGGGGGCTGCTCCACAAGCCTTGAAATCCCCAAGGCTGGTGGGACAAACTTTTCAGCACTGATTCTACCTCCTCCTAGCGTTTTCCATGCCTTTAATTTTGCCTTCCATTGAATTAAGTTGTGTTCAGTTGGTTTGTCTAACTGTTCGGTGAACTTCTCGAAGTTTGGTGAGCCCAATCGAACTTTAATAGGTTCACTCATCTCTACTGTCTACTTCCTGGAAGCAGCTCTCTAGTCTTCCCATTTAACTACTCCCCAGTTTAACTTAGCGGGTGTGGATGGCATTCCAATTCCTTACAGTTGCACCCCTGCAACTGAGATCGTTATGCCCCTGGTCATGGGGTTGAGGCTGAGAGTGATTATCTGTAACCTATAGAGGCTGGTAGTAAATGTTCATTTGCACTTCAATGACCCCAGAAGAGAAAAGCAGAATCACTTGTTGCCTATTCAAAATTGTCTGCCTGTAAAATTTTGGGGTCTCGGGTGGTTCCTTGCAATCAGCTGATCGTTAAGGATTACATTCGGTATTCCCTAAGCGAGTACAGGTAGCATGGCGTCTTTGTTTGATCACCTTTGGACCATATTCTTAGGATGCTCTCAATCAGTTGACCAGATTTTATACAGTAAGGATTTTCTAAAACATGTCAGGAGAGGGAATGGGTCCTGTGTAATTAATACCCACCGGTGGTCTACAAAGCCTTCTGGATCAGACCATGCCTATTTTCTTGCAGAGTGGAACATTTGTACTGCACCAATTGATTGACAGGTAGCATAAAAGTTGATGGGTTGCACAAAGTCGAGTTCCTACATGTATGAATTTTTTGCCTTTATCCCGACTGACGTTTCACGTGGCCCTGCTTTCTCTGCAGCTCTGTATGAACTCCCAAAGCCTCACGTCCTGTGACCCGTATGAAACGTCTTTAGATGTCTGCGGATAAAGCAGAGAGAATCCTTAACGTGACAGTGGAGCTTGTTTACTGCCACACAGACGTCGAGGACAGAGAACGCTGAATGCGGGAGCGCAGACAATGGAGCTCTAAAGTGACTATGACACCCAACATTCTGCTGGTGGCAATGGCAATGCTGATTCCGCGCCGCTTATCACAATGAGATTGTCTACTCGAATATTCCGGCCGAGCTGCGGGGACGAGGCTTCTCCTCTGATTCATTTTGATCAATAGGCTTTGTCTTTTATATAACATTGAGACTTTCGCACAAACCTATTGACAGTAACCATTCACGACAAATATTGTTCCTATTCTATTTCCAAGAGAAGAAAGTCGAGAGAGCAGAGGAAATCTAAACCTGGGGTAATTAATGTTTTGCAGGCTTTGAAACATTTGGAGCACTTGCGGGGTTAACTTTTGTACATTAAGGCACAGTTGGGTTCTGTACCTCCATCCCAACTGCTCCAGCCATTCCCAACTTCCCAATTACTTGATCTAGTCTCCTGATTACAATCGCTCATGCCAAGTTGTTCTGGTCTTAGGGTACCTTCACACATTGCAACATCGCTAGCGACGTTGCTGCAACATCACAGGTTTTGTGACGTCACAGCGACCTCTCCAGCGATGTCAGTGTGTGACACACACTAGCAACCTCTGCTGTGAGGTTGCTGGTCGCTGCACGTCGCTCAGGACCATTTCTTGTCAGCACGCATCTGCGCGTGTGACCGTGGGAGACCAGCGATCCAGCCACCTCGCAGGCTGGTAACTATGATAAACACCGGGTAATTAGGCAGCGCACGCTGCCTAGATACCCGGTGTTTATCATGGTTACCAGCATCCTCCAGCTTACAGGCTGCTCTAAGCGGGAGGATGCTGGTAACCATGATAAACATCGGGTATCTAGGCAGCATGCCTAGTTACCCGGTGTTTATCATAGTTACCAGCGATCTCACGGCTGCTGAGTCGCTGGTGAGTCTGCCTGTTTGACAGCTCACCAGCGACTCCAGAGAGACTTTCCAGCGATCCCGGCCAGGTCGGATCGCTGGTGGGATCGCTGGAAAGTCTGTGTGTGTGTAAAGTACCCTTTAGAAATACAGTCATGGCTGAACGTGATGGAACCCTAGAAATTGTTCCAGAAAATGAAGTGTTTCCACAAATACATTTTTGCAATTACACGATTTGTTATGCACATGTTTATTACCTTTGTGTGTATTGGAACAACACAAAAGAAACAGAGAAAAAAAGGCAAATCGGACATAATTTCACACAAAACCCCACCAATGGGCCAAACAAAATTGCTGGTACCTTTCCAGAATTATGGGTACACAACTTTGTTTCAAGCATGTGATGCTCGTTCACACTCATCTGTGGCAAGTATTCAGGAATTCGCAAGGATAGATGATATATTCCATATTTAAATCTGAAAACTAAAGGAAAATGCTCTAAAATATTTTTGTATTTAAGTTCATTAGAAACAAATCTCAATACATGACATATAGGAGTCTCGATTAGGTGGGGCCCCAGACTGCACCTGGTCCCAGACTGCAGGAGGTCCCCTTCCAGGAAGAGACAGCAGGACAAGCTAATCCGCGGGTTAACCTATGAACGCATGAACAAACTATTGTGCTCCCCTTTTTATCTTTTCTTAATGAAACGTTCTATTAATATATAGTGTACTTTAATGACTGGAGAGGAGGTAGCTTGATCACAGGACCTTTTCTGAACCACTCCAAGTAGGTGGATTATCCATTAAAGGGATCCTGTCACCCCCTTTTAGCATTTTAAACTGCGCCCACCAGCTTACACATACTATAAATAGGGTTCTAGTAACCCCTGTATGTGCCCAGACTGACCCCTCATACCTGTGAAAACAACTTTTATTGTGTCCAGCGGTGGAATGCTATTGAGTCACGGAGGCTGCTATATGGTCATGGTGGCTAAACCCCCCGCCGCTTCTCCGGGCTGCAAAGCCCATCCAGCATGTCTTAAACTTCCCGCCCCTCCTCTGGCCAGTGCTTGAGTGACAAGAGCACTCTCGCCGGCACAGTGGAGTGGGTGTCCACGCACCATAGACCATAGTTCAGATGTCTCGCGAGAGTTCATAAATCTCGCGAGACCTTGGCACTATGCACGGACACCCCCCGCTCCACTGCAAAGGTGCTGGTGCCGCTGTCAGTGCCGAGGTCTCGCGAGATTTGTGAAGTCTCACGAGACATCTGCACTATGGTCTATGGAGCGCGGACAGCCGCTCCACTGTGCCGGTGAGAGTGCTCTTGTCAGTCAAGCGCCGGCAAGAGGAAGGGCGGGAAGTTTAAAACATGTTGGGTGGATTTTGCAGCCTGGAGGGGCGGAGAGGGGTTTAGCCACCGTGACCATATAGCAGTCTCCGTGACTCAATAGGAGGCCACAATAAAAGTTGTTTTCATAGGTATGAGGGGTCAGTCTGGGCACATACAGGGGTTATTAGAACCCCATTTACATTATGTGTAAGCTGGTGGGCATAGTTTAAAATGCCCAAAGGGGGTCACAGGTTCTCTTTAAATATTGGTTTGATTACATAGTTACTGATCATGCAACTTAGTGTGTGACCATCTCTGTCTCTATATCTGGAAGGGGATCCACATGGTTTGCCTGGCATGAATGTATGGCAGGGGTGGGGAACTCCAGGCCTCGAGGGCCGCCAACAGTGCAGGTTTTCAGGATTTCCTTAGTATTGCACAGGTGATAATATAATCAGCTGCACTGGTGATGATTCCAACCCCTGTGCAATACTAAGGAAATCCTGAAAACATGTACTGTTGGCGGCCCTTGAGGCCTGGAGTTCCCCACCACTGATATATGGTTTGACCAGCCTGCACTGCCCTGTATCCGGTCCTGCACCCTGTTGACTTGGCCTCATTTTTGTGGACGCTAACAATCATCACTGACGTTATTGGACAGACACTGACTTTTAGACACTTCGTACTCTAGTCTCTAGCACCAAGGTGTGTATAAATAACCACTTGAATACTGATGTCTTTTAAATGGGAGTTATACTTAAATTAATTAGGCTTATTTCATACCAGGCATTAGGAATAGCAAAAAACACAGACACTCCACTGCAAGGCTCTTAATAACTTCCATATATAAAGGGTAGGTCATATTGCAGGTGAGATGGGTCTATCCCCATTTTTCCATTTCATCGTATGTACTATTGTCTTTATTTTCCTTATAAAGCCCTGGAGGGGTTTTACACACAAGGAACAAGACACAATTTGGAGCTTTGTCAAACGAGTATGCTTTGAATCACTTACTCTTTATATATGTCACTGGGTGTATTGTACACCATCCATTTGGGCTCATGCATATCTATCGACAGTAAATGACAATCCCAGAGTCAGTCATCTAGGTGTTTCATATCCATAGGGCTTGAAGTGGTAACAATCGACCATGATGTCACAGTGAAACTATACAGTAAACTTGAACAACTGTTTATTGTGTACCAGCCACCCGCATGTGGTTGAAATCTATGTAGCCCCGATGGTACAACGAACGTTTCGCGCTCAGCTGGCGCTTCTGCGGGTACAATCCTCCAGGGAGGGAGCGGTGGTGCTGGCTTTAACCTGCAAACTGTAAGTATATTTATGTTTTCTGTGGGGGTTGGGTGAGGGTATTGTCCACGTACACATTTTCTCACAGTATTGGTTGTTTTTAATGAAGTTATCAAATAAAAAAATAATAATAGTATTTTCCTTTGATGTTCATCTGTGGCAAGTAACGGGTGTGGGCAATATGAAAATCATACCTGAAATCAGATAAAAAGGGGAGAAGTTGCCTCAATCATTGCATTGTATTTCTGTGTGTGCTGCACTAAGCATGGAGAACAGAAAGAGGAGAAGAGGACTGTCTGACTTGAAAACCAAAATGAATGAAAAATATGAACAATCTGATGATTACAAGTCCATCTCCAGAGATCGCGATGTAAGTTTTTCCTTTTCCTCATTGTGAAAGATAATCAAAAAGTTTACAGCCCATGGAACTGTACCTAATCTCCCTGGATGTGGTTGGCAGCAAAAAATAGATGAAAGGTTATAAAGCAAGATAATCTGAATGGTGGAGAAGCTCAATCAAGTTACAAAGAAATTCAAGCTGTCCTGCCGACTCAGGGGGCATCAGTGTCAGTGTGGACTATTCATCGACATGTAAATGAAATAAAATGCTCTGGAGGAGACCCAGGAAGACCCCACTGTTGACACAGATAACAGCTACAATGTACGCGAGTTACCAAAATTATTCTGATGGAGGTCAGAGAAAAGAGCACAGGACCTACAGTCACATATGGTGGAGGCCAGAGAAAATATCACAGGACCTAAAGTCACATATGGGGGAGGTCAGAGAAAAGAGCACAGGACCTACAGTCACATATTGGAGGTCAGAGAAAAGAACACAGGACCTACAGTCACATATGGGGGAGGTCAGAGAAAAGAGCACAGGATCTACAGTCACATATGGAGAGGTCAGAGAAAAGAGCACAGGACCTACAGTCACATATGGGGGAGGTCAGAGAAAAGAGCACAGGACCTACAGTCACATATAGGGGATGGCAGAGAAAAGAGCACAGGACCTACAGTCACATATAGGGGAGGTCAGAGAAAAGAGCACAGGACCTACAGTCACATATAGGGAGGTCAGAGAAAAGAGCACAGGACCTACAGTCACATATAGGGGAGGTCAAAGAAAAGAGCACAGGACCTACAGTCACATATGGGGGAGGTCAGAGAAAAAGCACAGGACCTACAGTCACATATGGGGGAGGTCAGAGAAAAAGCACAGGACCTACAGTCACATATGGGGGTTGTCAGAGAAACGAGTACAGGACCTACAGTCACATATGGGGAAGGTCAGAGAAAAGAACACAAGACCTACAGTCACATTTGGGAGAGGTCAGAGAATAGAGCACAGGACCTACAGTCACATTTGGGAGAGGTCAGAGAAAAGAGCACAGGACCTACAGTCATCATTGGGGGAAGGCAGAGAAAAGAACACAGGACCTACAGTCACATATGGGGGAGGTCAGAGAAAAGAGCCCTGGACCTACAGTCACATATAAGGGAGGTCAGAGAAAAGAGTACAGGACCTACAGTCACATATAAGGGAGGTCAGAGAAAAGAGCACAGGATCTACAGTCACATATGGGGGAGATCAGATATATTTTGGGTTGTTTTGCTGCCTCTGGCACTGGAGGTCTTGACCATGTGCAAGACATCATAAACATCTGAAGATTCCCAAAGAATTTTAAGTTGCAATGTAGAGCCCACTGTCAGAAAGCTGGGTGTGTGTACTAGGTCAGGGGTCTCCAACAGGACAATGGCCCCAAACATCAATAAGCCCCAGAAATGGATGGAGACTAAGAGATGGAGAGATCTGAAGTGGCAGCAATGAGACCGGATCTAAATCCCACTGATCCCCTGTGGAGACCTGAAAATTGGGAGAAGACACCTCAAATATGAGAGACTGAGAGCAGATCATAAAGAAGAGGCCGAAAGGTGAGAAGAAGCTTGTGGAGGTTATAGGAGGTGACTGATTGCAGGGATTTATTCCAAAGTGGGAAACAAATATTATATTGAAAGGGAAAACAGTTTTCAGCCGTTAAAGTTTTATGCTAATGAGGCACAAGTGCAGTTGGGCTGGACGCTGCCCTTTGTCATCTCCTGTTTGTCTGATTATTGTCAACACCTTCGACTCCGGTCTAGCTCGCAAGTCCCTGCTTTTTTATTGACCTATCTCCTCAGGATTAAATTTTGTGTAATATCTAAGCATTAGCGTGGATTGTGCATGCGCAGATGGATTTCTCAGCTCATTGACGTCATCTACAAGTTACTGCGCATGCGCTTATTCTGAAAATTATGGCAAATGGGTGAGATTTTGGCTAGAGAATGCATGGCACTGAATGATCTATGACTTGACATAGACCGGGGCAAGCAGTAGGGCGAATAATATCCAGACTAACAGGAGAAGACCAAGTGCAATGTCCAGCCCAGCTACACTTGTGCCCCATTGCCATAACATTTTCATGGCTGATCATAGAAGAACAACAAAATGGATTTCTTCAAAAAAGGTGTCACTTTAATCAGCTTCAAAGACATGACTTTAATTAGAAGTTGAGGAGAGCCTGGGGAGTGGAGCGGAGTCGAGCTCACCCCAGTGCAGAGCGCCAGAACTTGACACCGGAGTCCGAGGCTGTGCAGGGCCTAAGGTCTCGGCAGCTAACCACAGTGCCTGCAGGCAAAGCGGCATAGAGAGTCCAGGAGCCGCTGACAGGTCCTCTTTAGATTGAAACAAGTCCAAGACAAGATTCCATTGACATCAGTCATAAAAGATATATAGTAGTGGACACCCCGGCTCGTCATTATCTTCTGTCACATGCGATATCTAACAAACCAGTAGGGATAGAAAAAGTGTGGACTCTCCATCCGCCGGAGAGATGCTTGAGAGTTATGCCTAGAATTCCTAAGCAATCTTCAGTACAACCTGGACCAACTTAGAAGAACAGCGGTAGCCGAAGTTTTCAAAAGTGATATCCTATATGATCTCCGAGACATCTGCATTCCAAGATCTAATGAGAATAAGATGGGGAAAGGCTTAAACTTAAATTCCTTTAAGGATACAGACCGCTTCATCAGCTGTGGGTTATGTTTTAGATCAGACTCGTCAAACTTCAATGTCGACCCAGGTCAACGTGTCGAGTGTTACTTAATTTAATGGCAGATGGTAAACCATGTAAACACAGCTTGTAAAACTGGACCAAACCTAGAAAGCAAGTAAGCAGATCTAGAAGACTGCAAAGGTTTGACAACATAAAGATATTAATTATTAGTTGCATTTAATTATAGAGTGTCAATGATTCCACGGTGCTACACATACAAAACAAGTAAAAAATAAAACGAACAAACTAACATTGACCAACTGGTACAGAAAGGATAGGACTCTGTCCTTGTGGGCTTACATTCTACGGGTTAATGGGGAGGAAGACAGTAGGTTGGGTCAGCTCCAGTGGTAGTAGAGCACCTGCTTCGATGGTGGTGGAGCACCGACTCCGTTAGCGGTGGAAAGCTGGCTTCAGAGGTGGTGGAGCACCAGCTATGATGGTGGTGGAGCGCCAGCTCTGATCGTAGTGGAGCGCTGGCTCCAGTGGTGGTGCAGCCCAGCTCTAATGGTGGTGGTGCAACGGCTCTGGTGGTGGAGTGCTGGCTCCAGTGGAAGTAGGGTTATTGCAGGCTGTAGGCTGTTCTGAAGACACGGATTTTCAAGTTCCACTTGAAAGTTCCGAATGTAGGGGATAGTCAAATATGTGAGATGAAGTGAAGATTATGGGGACAGCAACTTAAAGACCGAGCGTAAGCTCAGACTCCCGGCCATCGCTGAGGTGCAAAGCACTTCTGAAGAGACTTCAAACACAGTACATACAACAGGAGAAGAAAGAAGCTGCACTCACCGGTGGAAAACCGTGAAGCATTTATTTCAATAAGGGATTAGACGGGCATGCGGGAGGATGCGGGCCACAGGCAGGACAATGGCCGTTTCACACTCAGGTGTGCTAAAACGGGTCCACTCCATGCTCGCCTGATCCCTCATTGAAATAAACACATGAAGCTACACCAAAGGTGCGTGAAGCTTCATTCTAGTCTTGTTGGAAATCCAACGAGTAGGATGATCGTAGAAACCAGGTCAAGGTCAAACATGTCAACCAGCTCACATAGAAAACCTTAATCCACAGGAATCAGGCTGAAAAGATCTACATAGTTCTGAATGGTTTGTCAAAACACCTGGCCCATAACCATTACCCAGTCCAATAGTCAAGTCCACAGCTTTGACTCTCAATACCAGGTCACGTATTTCAGAACATTTCAAGACTGGATCTATGTACAAAGAAGATGGAGATTATCTGAGATGGTTTCTCCAAGGATCCTAGAGAAGCTTTATGGGGCATTTATGTCTATGTAAACTAAGGTCTTGGGTGAATCACAAATTTACCTTATCAAATATGGAATTATTTAACCCCTATTGCAGATAACATTTCCAGTATAGTATGAACGAGATAATATCCTATGATACAGCCGACCCTCCATCATTGGAGCGCACAATGCCTCCACTGTATAGAGTTCACCTTGTATTTGTGGCCCTTTTGAGATGACCCTGTGACTGACAATGAGCACAGCTCCCACGAGAGGACACAACATGTGATTTATCAGTGACGAAGAAAAGGATAAAAACTATACTGGGATCACTGGAAATTTGTCATGCCTGTTATAACAGTGGCTCTCACTGATTCAACCCAGAGACGTCTTATGATTTGCACATGACTTCCAAATATCTGACTTTATGAAGCCTCAGACTCTCTGATCTGCTATATGAGGTTTGTTTCCTTCATAATTCCCAGCAAAGTCTTCTGTTATTGGAAGGAAATCACAGTTTTATCTTTAAAGAAGAATTCACCGCTCAAGATAATTGCCCCATCGGCTCCAAAAATAAGATGGACTATAAAGGGCTAGAGGCATAACTCAAAGCATTTGGGTCCCAATTCAATACCGTACCTACTATGAGACACAATATAATGTTTTCTTATGGGCAGAAGAGCCTTTGGTCCTGCTCCCTATGTCACCCTTGATTGAACGTTTTCTTCTAAGATCACATGAACCATACTCCCATAGGGCCACTATGGGATTCTACAAATTATGGGGTAAATTCCTTATTTGCTGCCTAATGTCTTTACAGATAAAGGGATAAACAGCTCTGTACCAACCCGCAAACGTTTTGGTACCATGAGCATTGTTAGGGAAAAATTTGGGACAACTATGCTGACCATCACTGTAGCAATATGGTATGAGAGTCACTTCTGACCTAGGAGAGGCTATAAATGACTGGTCTTCATGTAGACCCTCTGAATATCAAGTCCCGTGAAGAGCTATCACTGAAGTAGCATGCACTACATGGAGATTTTATGGGACCTCAATTCTCAGGAGAGATATGGTTGTATCAGGGTTGTAAGAGACATTTGACTAAGTAGGAAGGGGAAGTTGGCTTGTGGCTTGTGGCAATTTACTCTAGTCCTGTGAAGCTAGTTGTCATGCGAGTCGGGTTTAGATCCGGTAACCTTGTGCTGTATGGTTTGTTTTCTTCTCCCCTGGGCCATAGAACAGTCTATCCATGTCCAAGTCCTGATTATCTCTTACCTTTGCTTCTATCCATTTGGTTTGTGAACAGCAGGTGTATTCATTTTCTCTGTCCTGTCATATTTCGGGTGTGGCTATTTATACCCTCCTTATACTTGTCTTCTTTGCTGGCTATATTTTTATATGGATCCTGCTTAGGTGTTCCAGCCTCACGGCCTGTCAAAACACAGACCAGCTTGGCATATGTTCTTTGCTGTCTCATTTTTCTAGCCTACTCCTTTCTCCTGTTTATAGTTAGGTTGAAGGAAGCTATTGTTGTTTGCTGTAACTTATTCACTTTTTTCCACCTGTGCACATATTTTATGCTTCCACACTTTGGGTCCTTGCCTATCTCAGCTTTGCTTTCCTTATTCTGGTTTATAGTGCAATCTACCACTAGTTACTAAAAATGTGCAAGGAAGAACTCGACGGCCTTTCACTCAGCCAGGTCTGAGTTGTGGTTTCCTAGTGTTGCAGCTAGAGATATTTCAGCCTGTGCAGGTTCCACCAGTGACTGTGCAGTTAGGAATATTAATCTGTACAGGGACCAGTTGGGTGCAGTAGATTAGAGACAGGTTTTATTTACCTGTGTTGGAAATCTCACATGCGTACACTATTGATCTGATGGAATCTAGAGTGAGAGTGGACATTTCCAAATATGTATTTAGAAAGTTCTCCTCCTATTGAGCGATTCTCATATTATTTGTTGCATATAATCTGTGCCATGTATGGAGCAAGTCCAATGAACCACCGAGAGGATCCAGAAACAGAACCAACAGGCTCATCTACACTGGACAAAGTATATTGTAACTATGAAGCGTATTGTGGCTTGTATTGCAAGCTGTAACTATCAAGCGTACTGTGCCACTGATGTCTGATTTGTATCTGGCAAAATGAACGGTATATACATCAAAATCGTCACTTGGTTCATTTAGGTGGAAATGTAGCACCCTGTGGGGGAACGGACCATCAGTTGGCATTTTCCTACAACAGCCAAAACATCTTATCTTTCTGGCATCCCACTCTCCTGTAGAATAAAGTTAAAGAATCTCTCCCAACAAAATGTTTT
Source organism: Allobates femoralis (assembly GCA_033576535.1). Lineage (NCBI taxonomy): Eukaryota > Metazoa > Chordata > Amphibia > Anura > Aromobatidae > Allobates > Allobates femoralis. The sequence continues at coordinate 10,345,490 of JARQOC010000001.1, forward strand.
CTTCCCAACCCCTTCTATATATATCTTTATGTAGTATAGTTGCTTATTAGCTGATGGCCATCTTCCCCAGTTTCCAGCGCTGCTCCTATGCTCTTCTTTATCTTTGCTGGTTCTGATGCACCCCAGGGCCGTGGGGTACTCGGAATCGGGCTACGGTGTTTCTGGGGAGTCACAGCGGTCGAGACCTGCCTTCCGTGACCCTGGGTTCAGTGGCTAATATAGGGAAAGTTAAATCGTGACATCACCCGTGGTATGTGTCTATGAGTGGCTACCGCTGCTGCAGAACCTCTGAGGATGATGGATGGGCAGCTGGGATATAGTGGTCCTCACGGCTGGTGCGGCTCCCCAGGGCAGTGGATGTTGAATTGGTGTAGGTGCAGGATGGAGGGTACGAAGTAACTGACAGACTCACGGTTTGTTGGTTCCTCAAGTCCTTTACTGGTAATACCGACACAGGAACAGATGGTATTGCTGGAATCTGGCAACCTGGGAGCATCTCAGGGATCTCCTCACCCGGCAAGTTCTGAGGCCTCCCTGCTGCACATTCTTAATAGGTCCCTGCGGCTGCTTAAGCTTAGCTGTGTCCCTCTCTCTTCTGCAGTGTGCCGTATGGCAGGCAGCTCGAGTCCTTCTCCAGCCCCAGTTCCTGCGTGACTGCTCTTGGTCTCTCAATGCTGCTGTGCCTCCGGGCACTTTGGTGTGGATTGGGGCTTGGAATCCCCCACCCTCTGGTTTTTGCCGCAGGGTCATCAGGCCTTGCACAGCCTCAGACTCCGGTGTCTGTTTCTTGGTGCTTACTCCAATGGGTTGAGCTTGATACTGCTCCCCAGGCTCTTCTCCACTTCCTCAGACCTTTGCCTATGGGTCACTCAAGCTAAGTCTAGCTCTTCTGGGACGAGCTTAGCACTGCTCATGTCCCCAGGATGTCTTCCTCAGTCGTGCTCCGCACTGAACTGACTAACTCCACCCCAGACCAGAATTTATATGGGAGTTCACCCTGAACCCGGGTTTTGGTCTCCTCCTTCAGGCTTGGAGGCAGAAAGGTGTTGTGTTCTATCCATCCATATATTTGTTTGAGGCCAGTGGTATTTCCACCAATGTAATGCTACAGATTCTCAGATCAAAGCTTAACAGGCTTACTGTCACTGTGTGGTATAATGGTCAAGGGAGTTAGGAAGAAGGATGGTAAGATGGGCAAAAGGCAATCAGGGAAACTAGTCTGACTCTTATATTGGGGATCCTTGGCTACCTCTGTTCTCAGAATTACCTCTGATGGTGAGGTGGTCTGGGCTGCCACCCTTGCTTTCTGCTCCTGATCAACATTAGGCTAAGACCTCCTCACCTCCACCGCTGGACCGGGAAGCACAGCAACTCCCACATAATAAAGAAAACTCCAGGGAAATGCAGCAAAAGGCCTCAGCACAAAGTGCACAAACATCCACACAGCTCATGGTCTTGAAGAGACTAAACCTCTATCAGCAACATCTGCTAGTGGAAGAGGAAACTATTTAAAGGCTGGGGGAGTGAACAATTGCATTATCCAACACACCGCCTCACCTGCAGAGCTATCCAGGCATAGACAGCAACACTACATCAGCTTCTGAAATTAACTCTGAATGTGCCAAGAGAAATTTACTCCCATTTAACTACAGCTGAGCTTTTCACATGGACTGCAGAGCAGTCAACGTGTGACACTTACTATGTGAAAGTGACTTACAGTACAGATAAAGTCTCAGTGTGATCTGGCAAGTCTGGTTTGAGGTAAGGATATTGAGAAGAGGAATGGAGCTGTGCTGGAAACTGGAAACAATGGCGATTGGTAATTATTTCAATACACAGACCACATTACAGAATTACATTCCATTCTTTTAGAAGGGATTAATAGATACATTTTTGCTGGGAGCGTCTTTCTCACTTGATTTATTCTACAGAGTGAATGTCATAAAAATAAAACCTGAGCAACACAATAAAAGAAATATTCACACGGCTGCTTTCCACTCCCACCATAGAAAAATAAAAGTTAAATAGTTTTGGTTCTAGGTAGATAAAAGGGAAAAAAATTACAAAAGTGTCCGAACCCAAAATAAGACTTTTTTCAGGGGGGTTAAATAAGATATTTCATCAACGCAGGGAAGAAGCCATGGTGTCAATGCCATAGGAAAGCAATTTGGACCATGTGGCATCAAGTAAAACTGGATGATCCTTGAAGATATTTTAGACAAATCAATGATCCCCACTGATTACAAGTGTACACCCAGAGTTCCTGACAAGGCATTAGGATGGGTACCTCCAATACTCCCCAATTCAGGATTCCTATGGATTTGGAAAACACCTTCAAACTCCATGTCTATAGGAGCAGTCTACCTTCGACCTCATAGGGGCATGTGTGGCTCCAAGGCAATAGTGATGATAATGCTGATGTAATCTATATCTGCAGAGTCACGTATAGCTGGGTCACCGCCTGCCTTATAAATAGAAGCATATATCACCCGACTGACACTTCTCCTGACTTGTATTAATGGTCACAATCCAGCAGACAATGGCTCTTTCTATAGAGTTCATGGTGTGAAGGCAATTAAAGGTTAATGCTAAATCTACCAAAAAAGAGCAAATTGTTCCCCTACAGATAGTCATCATCCACAATGTATACATACAGCTAGCCCCCCACCACAACCTAGTCTCTATTGATCTATGTATCTATATCTATCTATCTATCTATCTATCTATCTATTTCTATCTATCTATCTATCTATCTATCTCATTATCTATCTATCTATCTATCTATCTATCTATCTATCTATCTATCCCATTATCTATCTATCTATCTATCTATCTATCTATCTATCTATCTATCCTGTATTATCTATCTATCTATCTATCTATCTATCTATCTATCTATCTATCTATCCTGTATTATCTATCTATCTATCTATCTATCTATCTATCTATCTATCTATCTATCTATCTATCTATCTATCTATCTATCCCATTATCTATCTATCTATCTATCTATCTATCTATCTATCTATCTATCTATCTATCTATCTATTTCTATCTATGTATCTATATCTATCTATCTATCTATCTATCTATCTATCTATCTATCTATCTATCTATCTATCCCATTATCTATCTATCTATCCCATTATCTATCTATCTATCTATCTATCCCATTATCTATCTATCTATCTATCTATCTATCTATCTATCTATCTATCTATCTATCTATCCTGTATTATCTATCTATCCTGTATTATCTATCTATCTATCTCTATCTATCTATCTATCTATGGTATCTCATAGTGGAGACAGTGCAATGAAAATAAGATTTAGCAACACCAGTCCTCTCTCCATCTTTTAGTTTTTCACCCCTCCCCGTCACACGTTGCCCCTTGCACTCAGGTACAGAGATCATTGCCATCACAAAACCAGAACAGACATCTTAAACACTCTGTGCTGCAGTGAATATTTTATATATAACCACATTATCCCAATACAAAGTTTATTTGTCCCTTTTGTAAATTGTTGGTAAAGTCACATTTGTGAATAAATGATTATCCGGGCGGGGGTGATATTCCACATTCTGGACCCGCTGTAAGTCATATGAGGTCACAAGTTTCCATCTGTGATTGTGAAGGATCGGGGGAGACACCAGACAAAACAAACCCCACTTTAGCCAATTAAAATCCGCTTTCATCCTCCTGACATAATAGATCCTAATAGAAAATATCAAGTAGGTGATTAGCGTTCTGGCCGGTAATCCCGAACCTCCAAACAAATCTAGACGTCTCCATACAGCGGCATCTGACTCACATTTACTCCTCACAGTCCCTTCATCCCACTTAATACCGCCACATTTTTTCCACCAGTAGCTAAGAAAATACAATAGAAAGAAAAGTCAATATTAGGTTTACTGGTACAATGTTTGATGGCCAAAGCTTCAGGCCATTGTCTCCAAACTGTCCCAAATATTAATGATAGGACATCAATAAGAAAAGGTGTCATCCTATGGGGCAAGAGAGGGGTCAGGGGGATTCATGTACCCATGGTGGGAGATCTATCTATCTATCTATCTATCTATCTATCTATCTATCTATCTATCTATCTATCTATCGGTATCTATCTATCTATCTATCTATATCTATCTACCGGTATCTATCTATCTATCGGTATCTATCTATCTCTATCTATCGGTATCTATCTATCTCTATCTATCGGTATCTATCTATCTATCTATCTGTTTAGAGGAGCATCTCAATGAATTAGAATATCACCAAAAAGTATATTTCAGTAATTCAATACATAAAGAGACACACATCTATTATATAGAGTCATTACACACAGAGGGATCTATTTCATGTGTTTATTTCTGTTAATGTTGATGATTAATGACAACCCAAAGGTCATTATCTCAGACAATTAAAGTAGGGAGGATGAAGGGTCTGAGAGATAAAATATGACCTAAATAGGTATCAGAGGCTTCACCTTGTGTGGTTGTGAGAGTCACAACCACTATAAAAGCAGATCACGGCTGCTGCAGTCCCCAGCGTGGTGCATATAGAGTAGGGAGGATGAAGGGTTAAACACCGCGCTGCCGTATATCACCAGACATCAAAGGGTGAATATAATATTGATTTGTTAGTCAACACGTTTCAGGTCTCCCAAAAACAAGGCAAGAGGATATTGATTTTTGATGATATTCTAATTCATTGAGATGCACTTCTATCTATCTATCTATCTATCTATCTACAAAACAGGAAAAAAAAACTGCACAGCACTCACATACAATGTGAACTGGTGCCAGCAGGGACGCTGGGTCAAACAACTAGAAAAAAATTCTCTGCAGCACTCAGCTACTACCAATGATGCACAGATGCTAACAAGCTATATATATATTTGAGGAAAAAATTTTGAGTTTTTTGAAAAAAAAAAACGTAAGTTTTTAAATTTTTTCCTCAAATATATATATAGCTTGTTAGCATCTGTGCATCATTGGTAGTAGCTGAGTGCTGCAGAGAATTTTTTTCTAGTTATCTATCTATCTATCTATCTATCTAGCAAAAAAAACAAGCAACACTCCCCAAATCAGGTGTATAACGTGGGACTTTACTGATCCATTTGGTGATGTTTCAGCAGATTTCTCTGCCTTTTCAAGCTTTTTATATCTACACAAGGTTTGGACATCACCTTAATGTTATTTTTCACCGATTTGTTCTTGGTAGTGCTGCCAATTCTTCTGTCTGTTTGTCTATCTTTTTTTTTTTTCAAACTTTTCTTTATTCTTTCTTTCTTGTTTTTCACCTATGTATCTTTCTGTTCTCCATTATTCCCTTGTTTTCTTCTTTCCTTCTTTTTTTCTGTCTCTCTTCTCTTCTACTCCATTACACTTCATTCTCACAACAGTCGGCTGATCGTTCATCATTTGATTTGAGGACAGGACTTCAAATCTATCGTTGGTCGCCCGGTGGATTCTCAGCATCGCTGCGTTTGACACCGGGAGATAACCGATAAGCCAGCTCCCAGCGCCTCTCTGCAAGCGCTGGGAGCTGGTCTCCAAGGTAAACTGCGGTAACTAGGCAGCGCGCGCTGCCTAGATACCCAATGTATACCTTGGTTACCCGCCTTCTCCGCTCACCGACTGGTATCCAAGGTACACAGCGGGTAACTAGAGACCCTAGTTACCCACTGTGTACCTTGGATACCAGCTGGTGAGCGGAGAAGGCTGGTAACCAAGGTATACATTGGGAATCGCAAAGAGAAGCCCAACCTGCCCTCTGACGACATCCGGTGGGGACGAGAAACCCTTTCCCACCAGCGGATGCAGAACTGATCATCCCCACGGAAGCTTCACCTCAGCTTCCTGCGTGCCTCGCGCCTCAACAATGGTGACAGTCAAAAAACACACAGTTTAACAAAGTTCATGCCACATAGTACCCGGTGGCACCAGGCTACTGGATCCTGTTTGTGGTGCCAGATGCTGATGGGCCCCAGAGCTGTGCGCTACTTGGAGCCGGGCTTTGGTGCTTCCGGGGAGTCACAGGGGTTGAGACCTGGCTCCGTGACCCGGGGTTAAGCTTTAAAGAGTTCTTGGGGAATTATAGGAAGGATTATTTGTGATGCCACCTGTGGCTTGTGGCTTTTAGTAGCCACCGCTGCTGCAGAACCTCTGGGGATGATGGACGGGCAGCTGAGATATAGTGGCTCCCTACAGGTGGAGTGGGTCCCCTGGGCAGTGGATGTTGAAAGGGTGTAGGGTGCAGGACAGAGAGCATGAAGTAACAGACAGACTCACGTTTTGTTGGTTCCTCAGGTCTTTTACTGGTAATACCGGTTCAACGACAGGTGTGTTACTGGGAGTCCGTGTAACTTGGAAGCAACTCAGGGTTCTCCTCACCCAGCAACATCTGAGGCCTCCCTATTCTCTCTTCGCGGGTCCCTGCAGCTGCTTAAGCTGAGCTGCAGCCCTCTCTCACTCCTGCTTGGTGCCAGTATGGCAGGCAACTCGAGTCCTTCTCCAGCCCCACTTCTCAGGTGGCTGCTCCTGGGCTCTTAACACTGTTTTGTCTGCGGGCACTTGGTGTGGCTGGGGGACTTGAAAGCCCCCACCCTCCGGTATTGACTGCTGGGATGTTAGGCCCTGCACAGCCTCGGATTCTGGTGTCCGGTTCTTGGCGCTTTCTCCTCTGGAGTGATCTCGACACCGTTCCACTCCCCAGGCTCTCCTCGACTTCCTCAGACCCTTGCCTATGGGCTTCTCAAGCTAGGTTCTAGCTATTCTGGGATGAGCTTAGCACTGCTCCAGTCCACAGGATGTCTTCCTCAGTCCTCCTAGGAACTGAACTGACTAACTCTGTCCCAGACCAGAATTTATAAGAGGGCTGTCCTGAACCCGGGTTTTAGATCTCCCCCTTCAGGCCTGGAGGCAGAAAGGTGTTGTATGCTTTGGTTTTGCCTGGTGTGAATACCCTCTGTTGCTCTCAGGTATGACACCCCCCTTCCCCGAGGGAGGCAATGACATTGTGGCGTCTGGACTCTGGGGTGTCACATAAATACATATTAGTTTTGCGAGAGCAAGTGTACAATAGGTAAGAGGGACTGTGTGGAGGGTGGGTAGGGGCTGTAGGAGCTATGGTTCGGGGCAGATCCAGAGTGGGGGCTATAACAACACTAAATGGAGGCAAATCCAGGGTGGGAGCTATAAGAACAATGGATAGTGCAGATCCAGGGTAGGGACTGTAGGAGTGATGGATGACGGCAAATCCAGGGTGGCGGATATAAGAACAATGAATGGGGGGAGATCCAGTGTGGGGGCTATAAGAACAATGGATGGGGCAGATCCAGAGTGGGGGCTGTAGGAGCGATGGATGGAGCAGATCCACGGTGGGGACTATGGAAGTCTATATCATATCATAGTTCTCTTTCTCCAAGTCTACGTTATGCACTCACAAAGTGCACTGCTATTTCCACTGTGCTCTATCTATCTATCTATCTATCTATCTATCTATCTATCTATCTATCTATCTATCTATCTCTTCCTGTACAGGTGTCTCAGGCATACCAGCAGTAATAATCATCATTGTAAGGGCTGGACAGTCTCATGGATTCACTATGAATAACTCGGCAATTACTGGAACAATGTAAACTCAGATTCTCCTCTGCTCCATCTGTATTTTTATCATTTTTATCTACATTGATCTTTCTCTCCTCCAGTTTGGGATTTATTTATAAAGTGCTGTGTCGACCTTCTCGGATGCAGGAACCTGTTCAGATTTCACAGAAATGTTTTAATAGCTGTAACCATCCAGTGTCCAAGAATTCGCATCTGTTGGTTATTACGGACGATTCCTGGGAACAGATAGGAGGCATTGTTGGGTCGGCGGCCTGAACATGGGAGGCGCCAGCAAATGAGGCGTTTTACTGTTGTTCTAATTAGCTCCTCTGAGCATGACGTCCGCCATCACACTGCCTGCACAGACAATATGCAAGACATATACGAGTACTGGACCAAGTCATTGAGCACTTAAGGTTTTTTAGGCTAATGCTCTTACTTACAAGGATTCAACACTAGGCCAATACTATAGACAAGCAACTGAACAGATCCTCCATGTTGGAAAATCAATACTTATTAGAAGTGACGCTTGTAGGAGCAGTTCCACAACCTGGATTGGAAGATTAGCAAATGAATGCCCATTGTGGGGGCAGTCGTGGGCATTTTGGGTTGTTTTGTGCATTCCTGTGCTTTTAAAAAATGGTCCTTTGCATTTGCATACGCCGACATATTACCTATTTGCTTTCATCGAAGTTATTTTCTACATTTTTGTGTTCTCCCTGCTTTAAATGATAGTATTGGATGGGAAAAATCTGTAAGAGCCACCTGTCAGAGGTCAGGAGGCAAGAAGTGGTGTCGTACACAGTGCGGTTGCCCTAGATAAGTTCTACGTTCTGCTCTTAAGGGTGATAGGGCCGGAAGTGCGCTGAGGTCTGAAAGGTCCAGTTCCCTATCCATAGTAAAATGAGATTGAAAAGGAGAACGTCATTTAGTTGCACTTTTATGAAGACGTGGTAACTCACGCAAGAAAATAGGGCCTTTCTCAAAATCTCTGCACTTGACCCAACCAGTTCCCTTACAGGCTAAGGTTCAAAACTTTACAGTCCCTTTTGGCATCTGTATGAGCTAGAACAACCCTGTCCACAAATTAGGAGATGACAACTCGGACCTGGCTGCCTGAAAGGCCATCGAGTGTTCCTCGTACCTACTTAGGAACCAGAGGGAGACGAAGAGCACTAAAATCCTGAATTAGGAAGGCATGCAGAGATAGAAAAGATCCTAAGTGAGAAAATATATAGAAGATAAATGCGGAGTGGAGAAATGAAGTACCACTGTAAAAATAGAAACCCTCCTATAACCCAACCTTTGGCAGGAGAAAGGAATAGGATAGATGGACGAGAGAGCAAAGATCATAAACCTATCTGGTTTCTATCTGGCTGGTATAAATCATTGGCACTATGGCTGGAACTCCAAGCAGGAACCACTTGGGAATATAGCCAGCAGAGAAGACCAGCAAGGGGAACGTATACATAGCCGCACCTGCAATGTGATTGGACAGACTGAATGATTAGAACCTCTGCTGACAAAAAAAGAAAGAAATGAAGGTAAAAGATATTCAGCACTTCGGTACTGAACCTGCTGTGGCTCAGTGGTCAAAAAAAGCCATTTACACAGCTTAGGGTCGCCAGATTGAATCTTGAGGCATGACATACACACACTCAGGGTTAAGGAAAGTGTACAGTTCAGAAAATATGATTAAAAATATCACAAACTGAATTTCGCATGCTTCACTTGGACTTGGCCTTTTAAAATGTTGTGTTAAGTGAATCGTACAAGTAGAGATAGCAAACCGGAAGGGAAAGAAGTCACGCCAAGCTGAAGAACGTGTAAACAGAAGCGAGTAAGGGGTATCACGGAATGAGATAGGGAAAGCAAATCTGCAAAATATGAATTGAAGGGACCCCCCAAAAAGAGTATAACATGGGCTGATCAGATGTCCCTTCCATAACAGTGACCTCCAGGGTCAGAGGTCAAAGAAGAGATCAGACCCTTGCAGAATAATTAGCACTGACCCCTCTAATAGTTACTCTCTATATATCACACACAGGCCAACTAAGGCGTGGAAATTGTGACAGATGGTAACAGACAGTCCCCCAACCCACCTTCACCCCCACCGTAAATGTCCTGAGTGGTCTTTCTTTTTGTAGTAATATTTATAGTGCTTTTCCAGCCTCTTGTCCAAGCATTTCAGTAAAATTATGACAAATGCGTGTCTTACTTTTGTTGCAATTACTGAGCAATTCTGCAAGATTAGAAACTAATATTACAAACATAATCAGAACAACTAATTAGAAACATAATAATAGGGAGCATAAAAATAATAATAATTATTATTATAGCAACAAAAATAATGATAAAAATAATAACAAATTTCACATTGTTTATAATATATAGGTTGCAGATTAAATTAGTATTGAACACAACGCCAATTTTCTAACTAAATCTAATTCTAATGCTGCTATTGACATGAATTTCTCTCCAGATGTCAGTAACAACCCATCCAATCCACACAGACAAAGAAATCAAACCATAGATTTCCATAAATTAAGTGAAATTAAAAGAAACAACTTTCAAAGGTTTTCCAAAAGTTTTCTGAGTTCAGTATTTTTTTAATTATACAGGAAGTTGTGCACGCCCACAGGAAGTAGTCAAACTTGTAATGATAACCCAATTTATTAACCCCTTCAAATCAGGCGATTTTATGTTTTTCCCTGCCCTTCTTCTAAGACCTGTAACTTCTTTATTTTTCCATAGACATATCAGGGCATGTTTTATGCGGGATGAGTTATAATTTTGAATGACATCATTGATTTTACCATATAGTCTACTGGACAACAGGGAAAAGTTTCCAAATGCGGTGAATAATGCAAAATATGTTCAGTTACATGACTTTTTTATTTGTTCATCATGTTCATTATATGGGTGTCTCTGTGCGATCACGTCTCCTGTTCACAGTCATGCTACTGTAAACAGGAGAAATTATTATTTCCATAGATGCAGGCGCTTGCCGGGCATCCAAAGAAAGTGATTTATGACAGCTTCCGAGGTCCTCACAGGACCCTGGGCTATCATGGCAATGTATCGAGGTCCCGACAGGGCTGTGGAGTCGGAGTCATAGAGTCGGTGCCCATTTAGGGGGCAGTCGGAGTTCGATTCAGGGCAATTGAGGAGTTGTAGTTGAAGTCGGATATGTGGCTTACTGGCTTCCCAGCCATGGGTTTGGAGTCAGAGTTGTAGAGTTGGAATCAGTGTACATTTCGGTGCAGTTGGATTCGGATTCAGGGAAATTGAAGAGTTGGAGTTGGATATGTTGCTTACTGGCTTCCCAGCCATGGGTATGGAGTCAGAGTTGTAGAGTTGGAATCAGTGTACGTTTTGGTGGAGTTGGATTCAGAGTCAGATTCGGGGAAATTGAGGAGTTGGAGTTGGATATGTTGCTTACTGGCTTCCCAGCCATGGGTATGGAGTCGGTGTCCATTTTGGTGGAGTCGGATGTTTGGCTAACCATCTCCACAGCCCTGTGTCCCGAGGTTGTCCAATGCCAACTGGGAATGGTGCAATCCCCGCCGTGGAGCTGTGGATCGCCCTGTCAGTGATTGACAGCGCAATCCGAAAGGTTAATAGTGCCGATCCGATTTGTGCTGTTAGCTACACATGTCAGCTGATCAAACCAGCTGACGTGTGGTGGATGATGCGAGCTCAGGGCATGAGCTCGCATCAAAGATTGGGAGGCGACCTATGACATTCCTATACGTCATAGGTCATCAGGGGATTCAGCCCATAAATCCCGTAGCTGGCGGATCAAGTCATTCGATCACACTGTATAAATTTGTCCATATTTACTTAGCAATAACTTACAGATTTTCGGCCGTTGACTTGTTACGGCAGCTGCAATCTGTTTAATTCTTAATTCAGCCCTTTAGGGAATTTTATGTTTCCCATGAAGCTAAAATAATTCTAATTAAAAGGTAAGAAAACAAAAAGAAATAATAAAAAAAATAATAATTTTTTATTTTAGGTTTGACTGTTTGTTTGTTGATCGGGAACATTTTTCTGTTCTTCGATTTAATTTTTTCCAAAATTGTACATTTTCAGCGGTCACGTAATTCCCGCTTATGTGACTTAATTCTTTCTCGACTTGTCAGGGAACTTATTTTTTCCCCCCTTCAAGTAGTAACAAAATTCTGTCATTCCCTTTTCTTGTCTGGTCAGCGCCGTGCTGTTTAAGCACTTGTGGTGAACACGCATTACCGCAAACTCTTATGATGCTCGCTGTCAAAGCCATTTATTTATGCAACTGCCTTGGAACGGCCCGAGGCCGGTGAGCAGCCATGAAGGATTTCAGAGTCATGGTGTGGGGTCATGAGAGGGAAAAAAAAAAAAGCACAAAAAAGTACAAAAAAAAAAAAATTCTGTGCGCCGGTTATGAGAAAGGATCTGACACAGGAAATAGTCACATATGGCTCTGATTTGTAACGTCCGGGACTTCCCTTTCAGATCTCATTATATCCGCGGCTCAGAGCCGAGTGTGGCATTCGTTTCTTGTTCTGCTCGTCCAGTGAAATTACCGTGCAGCCCAAAACAGATGGGAGCGAGGTGATGGCTTCTTCACTTTATGACGAGGGGCCGAAATTGTATTTTTACATTAGGCCCCGCGAAGCTGACAGCTTTAAAGATGTCTATAAACATCAACACCACCACTACTTTGTATCATAAGAAATCACAGGAAGGGTCCGAAAAATAACATGTACCTCTACTGTGGTCCTAAATGCTACATTCTATGATGGGATTTACATTTACTGGTGTGTACCATGATAATAAAAATTATATACAATATATAATATTATAATAAATGTTACATTTTTATATATATTTAGTTAATTCTTTAATTATGATATTATTATTATTATTATTATTATTATTATTTTACTGCGGTAGATCTGTTCACTCTGCTGCTTAACAAGGATGATACATGAATGTTTTTTAATTTTTCAGATGGTTTATTATTATTATTATTATTATTATTATTATTTTTAATGTATTTATTTATTTATTTATTTTAAATGGACTTTAGCTTGATCTTGATTCATGGCGACTTGATAGATGAACGCTCTGTAGGAAGATCGAACTTGTGCAACCTAGATAGATCCACCATAGTCTTATCCAAGCTTAAATAGATCCACCAGTGTCTTCTTCAAGTCTAAATAGATCCACCAGGGTCTTATCCAAACCTAGATATGTTCACCAGGGTCTTCTCCTCCATTATCCTAATAGTATCAAGCCATTGGGTTGCTGCTCTTCCTCTTTGCCTTGTTTCTTCTATTCTTCCCACCATGATGTCCTTCTCCAGTGATTTCTCTCTTCATATTATGTGTAGACAAGTCATAGTTTGGTGATCTTCTCTCCCAGTGACATGTCTGGCTTGATTTGTTCCAGTATTGATGTGTTTGTTCTTCTTGCCATCCATGGTATTGATAACATCCTTCTCCAGCTCCACATTTTGAAGGTGTTGATTTGTCTTATTCCTTTATCGTCCAGGTGTCACTTCCATATGTTACTACAGAATAGACCAGACTATGTTTGAGCCGTGTCTTCATCACCAGTGAAATGTTCCTTGATGTGAAGACCTTGTCCGGTGACTTCATTCTTGATTTGCCCATAGCTTTTCTCCAATTGACTCCTATTGTCGTCGCTGCATCTTGAGTGATCATTGATCCGAGTAGGGTAAAGTCCTTTACCACTTCCAGTTCATCACCGTCTATCTCACATGTGTCCCATTCGTTCCTGGCAGTAGTCAAATGTGTCCCGGTCGTACCTGGCAGTAGTCAGTATCTTTGTCTTCTTTGTATTGAGTAGCTGTCTGATGTTGGAGCTTTCATCTTGACCCTCCATAATAAATCCTTCATCCCATCTACACTTGTTGCTATCAGTGTTGTATCATCTGTGTATTTTAGCTTGTTGATGATTCGTCCACCAATTTAGATTCCTTCCTCATGTTCAACAAGTCCAGCCTTCCTGAAAATAGCTTGTGCATATAAAATGATGACAGGATGCCGCCTTGTCTGGTGCCTCGATCTACTTTGAACCATGCCTTGTCAATGTGTTCCATTCAGACTGTTGTGTATAGTTTGAAGTCCTTTACAACTTCGAGTTTGTTGCCGACCATCCCATCTGTGTCCCAACTTCATTAACAACAGCCCAAACAAAACAAAAAATGATGCCCTTCGGTCCGGTTTACAGCCAGATTCCACATATCGCAGTCGCAGCTGCTGCAATTTCAAGCTCCCCGCTAGCCACGGTCCTGAAATCTCTGCATGGGACAGCTCCTGGTGCTGAAGTTTAGCAGTGCTTGCTGCTAAACTCCAGCACCCAGCTCCCAGATCCGATTTTATGTCGGATCCGGCGCGATCCAGCGCCATAGACCCCCATGTCAGGCGGCGCCAGATCGCGCCGTATCCGGGAGGATCCGATTTGTGCCGATTTTTCCTCGGACACAAAAACGCAGCAAGCAACGTTTTTGTGACCGGAAGAAAAATCTGAATTCTCCCGGATCCTCCCGGACAGATGGAAACCTGATGGCAAATAGCTGCCATCCGACTCCATCCAGCCCCATAGGGCTGCATTACTGCAAAATCTGGTCCGGGGCTGTCTGGTTCACATCAGACAGCCCCGCACCTGATCTTGCCGTGATGTGAAACCGGCCTACGTCAGAGCATTCACATCTCCCTCCCTCAGCCTTTAAGTAGTTCCACTTCCTCCATTGGGTGTCACAGATAGAGTTCTTTCTCTACTTGGACCCTGTGCAGTGAAAACGTGCTGTGCTGTTGCTCTTCCCTTCCCTAGGAGTTGATGTGTTTTCCCGGTCCAAGTGTGGAGGTAGGGGCGTTTAGCCTAGGGCTTATTAGGAGCATAGGGCTAGGGTGGTGACCCAGACCTCCTCGCCATCTAAAGTACTTTTGGGAACAGGGTGAGTCAGAGACTCCCAGTCTAAGGGTCAGACTAGCTCCCCTGACTGCCCTTAGCCTATCTTACGATCCTGCTTCCTGATTCCTTTTCCGCTATTCCACCCCATAATACCATCTTTGTGGCTGTATGCAAAAACCTGACCCTGCTAATGCCATTTAACTCTCTTAGCACCCAGCCTACTGGATCATACATCCGGGTTCACATCATTGATGCTAATACTGTATTCCATACATATCTCCCCATTTGTAATTTACCAGTAACCACCTTACATTACTTTCATACTTCTCTTTCATTCAAATGTTTGTTATTGTTTTAACTGTTTTAGACTTTTTATTTAATTACTTTCTTTGGGCGATTTTTGTTATTTATTTTAATTGGTTTAAACATATTTCTTATTCTGCATCTTATCTTTTTTAGCAGTGTTTTAGCCTATTTTATACACAATGTTCTTGGCCAAAAAAATAGAAAAGTGGCAGCAAATATCATGGAGTAATTCAATAAATCTGTCAAAGAAGATCTGGTGTTGGAGAATGAGAGAGAATTCTCATGCTTTTCTGTCGCGCCGGAGCGAGCGTATGCTTAGCGTTCGGCACAAGAGGAGGGGTAAGTGAGGGAAGATGTAAAGGAAGGCCCTGATGATAAGGGAGAGGGGTCACCATCTAACTCACCTGTGGTGCCTCTCTCAGCTCCCTAACATCCCTAAATGGACATGCCTAGGCCTTGGCTGACCCTGAACTTGCCCTATCTAGTGAGCAGACAAGAAATACACTAGCAAAAAATGAAGCATCAAGCGGCACTCACCAATCTTCAAGTACAGTGCAAATCTTTATTCTGTGTAAGTGGAGGGGTTACATCTACCGCAGGGAGGGAGAGGAAACAGCAGAGGTGGACAACGGTCACACCGTTTCGCATTTTAGCGCTTCAACGGGTCCTGCATTTTTTTGCTTTTCATTTTTTGCTTCACATTTATCTTCTCCTTTAAGCTGAGCAATGCCAGTCTAGTCCACGCTGTGGGGTGACCCCCCCATCGATGATCTCATTGGGGTACATAGCCTGTAGCCAGTGTTGGTGCCCAGATTCATTCTCCATATGCTTGCAGAAATACACTAGTCTTACTACTAAAATAAAGACAATATAAAGAAGGGGATAAACAAGGGAGGCAGATTCAACATACACTCCAAATCTTCTCCAAAGAGATACTCCACTGCATCAGCTGGAAAGATAACCACAGCTTTCTCCAAAGACAGCTCCTTCACAGGTCAGCATAGAATGAATTATAGCTGGCATAAGGAGGAGTATAGTATTGGTTTATATAGTGAAAGGGAGTGGCAGCAACTGAGATTACAACTACATGTTTAATCCCAGCAGTATAGAAGCTACTATTTAGGATTAATGACGAGTGGGCACTAAAGAGGATCTGCGATCAGCTAAATGTTGTGACCTTCTGATACCAGATCATATCAGACCAAAACACATTTGTAGAAATCGTGGGGAAGGAAGGAGAGCGCAATAAGGTCTTATCCTTGAGACAACTTCAATAGGACAAAAAAGAAGTTGTTCACCCGGTTTGGTTGTGTGACCCACAACCAGTGTGTAAGCATGGTATGGCGGCTGCTTGATCAACACTCCACTGTCATGCAGTGGAATCTGGCAATGGACATAGAAGGGACAGTGTTCTTTTGGATCTGCGCTGCTCATACAGTGGAAGCAGCGAGGGATAGATCCGAAACGCGTTGGAATTAAGCCAAGATTTTGAGCATCATCTCCGACGAATTGTATGGTAAAAAATACCAGAAATTCAACAAATTAAAATCAATGGGGGCCTGGTAGTGACCATTTAACAAGGACAAATTTTGACGGAACGTGCGTTGGTGCAGACATGGTCCGGCATTAGGGGACACTCACACATGTAAGTGGATGTATTGATTTATCCTACTTTTGCTTTACACTTATGCACATGTCATAGCCCTCATTGTACCTGTATGAACAATCATTTTCCTGCTCTTTTGCACTTTATATTGAGTAGTTTACATACAAATATATTTCAGTTTATATGTTATGTATCTACGATTAAAGGATTATTTATTAGACATACATGACTTGTAATCAGGTTGCACATCTTTGCTACCAAAAGGAAGTGTGCAAAGGTATGCCAATTTTGTATCCAGTTCAATATACACAGCTGAGTCATTTAAAGTTCCATTGGACTGTATAGGCTCCAACATATTTTTTTCATTTTGGATTATTCTTTTGCACTATTATTCATAATACTCATTTTACAATTTTTCCTATTTAATCTGTACTATCTCATCCTTTTTTTATGGTGTAATTTACACCCCTGCCTTATTTTCCACTCGTTGGACTGTGGTCCCATTCCGACTCCAATGTATGTGAAATTCACCTTTTTAAAGGTTTGGTTTCTTCAATAAAATAAACATTACGTTTTTATTATTATATATTGACTTAAAGGGAACCAACCACCAGGTTTTAACCACCTGTAAATCAGTGCAGCAGGGGAGTGACGTGGGCAGCATGACATCACTGTTTGTTTTGTTTTGTATTCCTCCCCTGTGGGCATGGCAGTCTGCTGTAATCCGAACCCCCTCTCCCTGAATGAGTCTAGATGAGAGGGAGGGGATTTGGCAGAAAGACAAGCCCAAAGGGGAGGAATAAAAAACCCAATTAGTGATGTCATCCTGCCCGCGTCAATCACCTGCTGCACTGATTTACAGGTGGACAAAACCTGGTAGTTGGTACCTTTTAAGAACTCTGACTCAAACTGATGAAGTCACTGTCAGAGGTAACATAATACTGCTGTGACTCAGACAAATAATGTGCCATGCACTCCATCACTTTTTCCCCACTTGTATGCTTGCTGGAGACAAAGGAGGCCCAATTCTTGCTGTTTTTTGTAGTACTGTAGACAGGGTGACAGGTGTTATTGGTGTTGTTGGTGCTTCTGCTGGTATGGAATATTTAGTTTTTTAATTTTATTATACACTACCCTAGCCATGGCCAATTTTGTTTTTACCATACATTTTATACAATGCTATAATTACCTTTTGAGGCTGCTATCACATTGCGTTTTATGGCCATCTGTGGCTGTCCATTGTAAAACACACAGCCACGGATCTGATTTGGCCCCCATGCATCCCTATGAGCACGGATTGGTGCTCTATTGCCGTCCGATTTGTGACAGATCTGATTCTGTCCAATTTTTTTGGAGACTGCTCCGATTTTGGGCACAGTGGACCAAATCGGACAGAATCGGATCTGGCACAATACTTGGCAAATAACATGGGGGCTTATGGAGCACGGGTCCGGGAAAACATTGGATCATTTCCTGGACCTGATTTTAGTGTACTGAGCATGCTCAATACACTAAAACTGCTCTGTTCCTATGTTATTTCACTTCTGCAATGTAAATATATACATTGCAAAAGTGAAACAAGGGTTAAAAATAAAGAAAAACATCCTTACCTCTCCATGTGCGCCATGGCATCTACCGTACCTCCGGGGGCTTGAGGACCTGTGCATTAGTTGACCGGGTGGGGCAACCCACTCAGCTGATCGGTCACATGACCGCATCAGCTGATCGGTTTAAATCTCCCAATCGGTTTTGGCGGGCGGGAGATTTAAACCGCTCATCTGATGCGGTCATGTGATCGACCAGCTGATCGGGTTGCCCTGCCCCGCCTGGTTAGCTGATGCACAGGTCCTTAAGCTCGGAGATGGATGGCGCACATCACGGGACACATCCGATCCTATCCTTTCCTGTCTATGGGGTCCTGCAAAAAACAGGATCCCCACGGACAGGAAAAAATCATGATGTGAAACCAGCCTGGCATTCTTTTTGTCACGTGTGACTTCTGCAGGTCTATATGTAAAACTCTCTGGAGTCTTTAGAGTTACATTTCCTTTGACACTAAAGGTACCGTCACACGCGGCAGTATTGGTTGCAGTGAAATCATGGACACATTGTTCTATTTTGTTGCTGTGTACAAATGTAACAATGTGTCCATGATTTCACTGCAACCAGCAAATTGCCAGTGAAATTGCAAGCAGTACTGCCGCGTGTGATGGTACCTTTAGTGTTGGTTTGCTGATGCTGCTGTAGATGTGTGCGGCTGTGGAGGTGAGGAGTTGTAGGTTGTCAGGTGACCACACCTCTGGCCTTTAAATAGCCTCCTTTCTCATCAGTAAGTGTTGATGATAGAGTTCACTCTGTTTCCAACCAGCTTTCTAGTTGGACGTTCGTGTTTGTGGCTGAAGCTCTGCTATTGCTATCCTAGCATTCTATTTGGGATTTTACTGTTTCTGTCCTGGTTCATGGGTTGAGCTGAGGGGGAGTCAGCCCACGGTCAGGTGAGGAGCAGGGAAAGGGTGGTGGCCTGAACCTGCTCATCATTAGTGGTACCTTCGGGAGCAGGAGCAGCTAGCGACCCGAGTTCATAGGGCCAGACTACTTACCCAGGTATCCTGCCCTTTATTCTCCCTACTACACATTCCTTCTCCACCTTACTATTTATTACTCATGATACTTTTTAAGCCCAAACGACAAGAAAGGCTATGTAGGTTTAGAAACCAGCATTTGGCTACAGGACTCAGTATGGATGACTTTTATGGCTGTGCAAAACAGGCATGCAAAGTTAAATATCTACAATATGTTTTACAATAGCAGAAAGTGATATATAGATAAGGCCACGTTTACATGTTCAGTTTTTGTTTAGTTTTTCACATCAGTTTTTGTAAGCCAAAATCAGTAGTGGATGAAAAATACAGAAGAGATGATGTATTTCTATTAGGCCACGTTCACATGCTGAGTATTTGGCCAGTATTTTACATCAGGATTTACAAGCGAAATCCAGAAGTGGAACAGTCAGAGGAAAAGTATAATAGGAAAATAAAAGCTACCGTACTTCTGTATTTTCCATCCACTCCTTGTTTTAGCTGATGTGAAAAACTTACCAAAAACTGAACATGTGACCGTAGCCTAATTCTGCTGCACTGCTAGTAAAGATGATATCCAATGATATCCGGATTGTGTTTTTTTTCCTGATGAAGGAATTTATTCAACTGTTAAATGCGTCAATGTATAAAATTGACCTTTCATTCAACACCATCATCTCCATTGGATTTCTTCTTGACCAGCAGGACAGCAAGTCATCCGTATATCTCATTTCACTAATGCTGGTTTATTCCAGTATAGAGCCCCCCGCTTCTCCTGCTGCGCTCCCTACGGCCCCCCGCTCTTCCTGCCCCACTCCACTCCTCCTGCCCCATCCGCTCCTCCTGTCCCCTTCGCTTTTCCTGCCCCCCTCCGCTCCTCCTGCCCCTCTCGCTCCCCGTGGCCCCCCTCCCTCTGCCCCCCCACTCCCCATGGCACTCCTCCTGCCCCCCTCCGCTGCTCCTGCCCCTCCTCCGCTCCCCGCGGCCCCCCCCGCTCCTCCACGGTGTTAATAAAAAAAACCTCTGTGAGGATACTTACCTGTCCGCCGGCACGCTCCGTCTTCTAGCTTCTACAGGGCTTGAGAACCTGTCATTGCCTGGGAAACCGATCAACTGATTGGATTCCCAGGCAACGACAGGTCCTGTCCTGGGAACTACCAGACAGAGATGGAGCGAGCCGGCGGGCGGGTAAGTATCCTCACTGAGGGTTTTTTTTATTTTTATTATCACCGTGGAGGAGCGGGGGGCCGCGGGGAGCAGAGGAGGGGCAGGAACAGCGGAGGGGGGCAGGAGGAGAGCCTCCATCCTGCCCCCACCCCATATCCATCCTGCCCCCCGCCGGCTCCATCCTGCCCCGCTTGCTCCATCCTCCCCTCTGTGGCTGTCTCTCCTTTTATATGGCTGTCTTTCCCCTTCTGTGGCTGTCTCTCCTCTTATGTGGCAGTCTCTCCTCTTCTGCGGCTATCTCTTTTGCTCTCTAGCTGTCTCTTTTCCTCTGTACCTGTCTCTTTTCCTCTGTACCTGTCTCTCCCCTTTTGTGGCAGTCTCTCCTCTTCTGCAGCTGTCTCTTTTCCTCTGTGGCTGTCTCATTTTATCTGTGATCGTCTCTTTTCCTTTGTGCCTGTCTCTTTTCCTCTGTGCCTGTCTCTTTTCCTCTGTACCTGCCTCTCCCCTTATGTAGCTGTCTCTCTTCTTATGTGGCAGTCTCTCCTCCTCTGTGGCTGTCTCTTTTCCTCTTTGCGCGTCTCTCTCCTTCTGGGATAGTCTCTCCTTTCTGTGGCAGTCTCTCCTGTGTGTCTGCCCGTCCCCTCTGGCTGTCTGTCTGTGCCCCTCAGTGTATGTCTGTCCCCCTCTGTGTCTGTCTGTCCCCCCTCAGTATCTGTCTGTCCTCAGTGTCTATGCAAATAGAGTCTGTGGAGCCTCGGTTAGGAGTCTCAAACACAGGACTAGCCATATATCCCTCCAGGGAAGGGCCCAGCCAAGGGGTGGCTCCTTGCGGAGAACACCATAACCACCATATTAAGTGAGCCTTTTAGTCAATATCCCACTCTTTTACAAGTTTAGAGATATGACAAGGGAATACCAAGGCCAGGTATCCATCCACAGACAGCTGTTTCGGGGTGTTGCCCCTCATCAGTGTGGAGTAGGATTCTGGCTAGGTGGGAGCAAGGCCTAGTAGACCTCCAGCCTGTACCACCACCCGTCCAGACTCGGGACACAGGGGTCCAGACTGAGCTCCCGACCACACCACCGTCCTTGGCTAGAAGCTGTCTCCGGCCGGAGGCAGCGCAAACGATCTCCACCGCAGCAGATGTGGAAGTCGAGGAGGAGCACGACGACACCAACAAGGAACCGGACGGAGCCTCGAGGGGAGCACTCCAGAAGCGGCATGATGGACCGCATAGCAGCGGCACCAGCGAGGAGTTCCCGCCATTTTGAGCTCCGCGGAGACGCGAGTAACACCGAGAATTTCAAGCAGCTTGCCACCCCCACAGTACCAGTCACTACAGTGCACCCGGCCGGCCATGGATGAAAGAGACCAGGTGGCGATGCAACGGCGACGAGAGGATTGGTACCAGCGGGAGCAGGCGACAAGGAGACTTCGCGAGGAAGCCAGAGCTCAACCCCCACTTCCAATAGAACTACGTAAAACTGGAACAGTTATCTCTGTTTACCAAGAAGACGAATGGAATTTTCTACGTGAACCAGGACTGATAGACGACGTTTTCTTTTCCCGGCGGGATGTAGAATCATTTTTGCGCAAAGGACACCCACGGTGGGACTTATACAGAGGTGAGCAGATGACCTATGAACGCTACCCTGGCCCGTTAGCATGGTTTGCAATTAGAATCTCCCGTGTAGAGAACTAATTGAACTTGCAAAAGACTCCCATAGCGAGACATTGCCCCTGTATATAGCCCCTCACCTTTTCAGCAACCAGCCCCTTTCCTTTTGAATAATGTGTATCCCCGTTTGCCCTACTCTGAAGATCCCAAAGACTTTTATATTTGAACTGTCCTTCCCCTGTTTTACTTGATAATGTGTGCTGAATGAGCAGCGGCACAGCGGTGATAACACACACTGGACTGTGCTGGACTAAAGATTACCGCTGGGCCCGCATAGTAGTACCGGTCCCGTTGGGCTGAAGTATAAATGTGCCTTTTATATGTGCAACGTTCCAAGTCATGAGCCTCCCAATAATGGGAAGAAATATAAGCTGGCTTGATTGTAAATAGTTACCCGTTGATGATGAATATATATAAAAATGTTTTTCGCTTCCCGGTAGACAGGTACTAATACTCGCGGACGAGTATATTCAATCAAGGGGGTATGTGGCGCCCCCCAAAGCAGGCGTCACAGAGGGGTACTACACCCATATAAACCGGTGCAGATATCCCAGCTGCGGGTAGATTACAGGATGATGGATGGAACCCATACACAAGCACTCCCACACTAGATCACATGGTGGGAGGGAACCCGGGAGGGTATATAGTCACTTCCAGGGGGAACTAGTGAGTGAGTTGTAGTTAGTCCCAGGCAGTGGGCCTGAGAGAGGAAGGAGGGTTCCTTGGCTGAGGACCCAGGAGAAGGAAAGTTTCTCAGGCGCAGACAGCCGGCCTGGGGGAGAGAGGGACTTTGGAGAGTCCAACCCCGGCAGCTTACCGGGCACCGGAGCCCACACCTGTGGGATCCTCCATGGTCCAAAGAAGATCCGACAACTAGGGGTATATATATAATACAGCCCAGAATCTCAAGCGACCAAGAGAAGTGGTCAAGAGAAGGTTACCCGACAGAAGCAAGAGAGAGAGTAAGAGACAGCAGGAGGCCAGATCCACTTTATGGGGTCAGACTTCACACCAAAACTACTGGGAAGATTGGAAGAGAGTAGGCACATGCTATGGGTTTCATCCAGCTACCTGTGATCTGCTTGCAGCCACCCGTTAGCTACTTGTCTGATAACATCTACTGCTTTGAACTGTAACCATTGCTGCTAAAGTCTCAGTAAAGTACCCGGAGTGAAGCGATTTCGACTCTGCTGCATCTACTTTCCTATGAACTAATTTCTTTCACAGGAATCGCTGCCCCGGAGGTCCCAGTCCTGCCTACGGAGGACTACACCATCTCAGCCGCGATACCACCGACCTCCGGAGGACTGTGGCTCACCAGGAAATGCATGTGGCGTCACGACAACAAACAAACAAACTGTAAATAGTCCCCTGTATATAAATTCCCCTTTTGAAGTGTCACCCAGGACACGGGATCAGGCGCGGCCGCCATCCCCACTGACAAAGTTAACCCTCTGCCGCCTGATACCCGATTACCCCACACCCTGGGGCTCGACACTGACTCCAACTCACATTTCCCTGAATCCAACTCCGAGCTTACCCAAAATTGGCAAGGACTCTGCCTTTACCCATAGTAGGCACGGACTCTGACTCCACCCAAAATGGGCACCAACTCCGACTCCATGACTCCGACTCCACAGCCTTGCTTCGAACTAGCTTGCTACAAGGTCCCAAGGTCCTATACATCTGACCCACATGCAGGTGGGGGAGAAGGTCCAAATTATGCATTGAGGGACCATCGTGGACTACAACACTGTGCGAATACCATGTTCTTGGCACATTGAGTGCTATGTTTGATTTTCATTGTCGTTGTTTGACATTTATGTCTATGGTTCCAAATCCAGAGACTTGGTTAGAAAAAGAAATAAAAGTTTGGAATCAATTTTCTTAATATGAAACAGAACCCGGATCGTCTTTGATTATATGAAACATCTAGTTAGGTCACTTATTTGAATTCTTTGTGTTTTTTAGTCTTTTCGCGGATAAGCCCCGGGGGGGCAATGTTGCTTCTGCCCCTCGTGTTGTCTCTTCTTGAGTTATGAGTCTCAGCTGCCTGCAGACCCCGGCATTGTCTCGTTCTCTCGCAGACCTCTTACAAGAACCCCTGCTTGGAGGTTCATGATGAAGTAATCCGATTAGGCCTTTTGTAGGGGGGGGGGGGAGTACATAGGGAGTTCCTTTTTTTTCTTCAATGTGCTACTTAGCGGATAAATGTGTTTTGTGGGAAATTGCAAATGACATTATGATTACTAAGGCCAGTGCGGGTTTCATTTAAAAGTGATCAAAATCAACAGGCCGCAGAAAATGAGGATTGGCAGGAGAAGATCCCAAGTGGGAGAATCTCTTTATGTAACTACTGAAAACACGTTAACCGTTCAGTGTCTGAAGGAGACTCTCGACTTTAAGTGGCAATTAAATCTCTCCGGGAAATAGATGTAATCGGCTTCTTACACCGACGTCTTAAAAAGGCAAAGGAAAGTGTAAAAAACCTATTCACTTCTTTAGTTTCCTTATTTGCCCATTATAGGATCATTTTATCGAGATCCTTCCATGTTTTTAAACAAGTAATGAAACCCAATGAATGATTGTTTAGCTAAAGATTATGTAGAAAAAGTAGAATATTTTCAATCTCTTACCACTGAGGTTTAACAATAAGTGTCTGTTTCTTTAATTATTGCATTTCAAGGGAATCTGTCAGCAGGATTTTGCTATGTAAGTTAAGGACAGCATGCTGTAGGGGTTAAAAAAACAAAGTCAGTTATGTCTCTCTTATCAGGCTTTGTGCTATTGTTTATGTAAAGTAAAGGCTTTATCACCTGGTGATTGCCATTACTGGACTGCTTTGTCGTGTGCACGGTATTCAGACATGCCCCCTGCTGTGTTGACACTTCACTGTCAATGTACAATCTATACGGAGAGCCTTGTGTAATCAGACGCAGCTTGCCATCTATAGACATTGTACATACAGAGTCTGGGGTGGGAGGGGGCACCTCTCTGTCTATAGACATTGTGACGCATCCTGGGGCAGGGGTACTTGGAACTGGGTCCTTTTGTCAGTCTGCAGAGGGAATGTCACGGTGACGTGACCCGGCTCCGTATGCGGCAATGAAAAGGGGTAAAAGAAAAGGGGAATATAATTTATGTGGATTGTTCGTGACACAACCTGTGGTTTGTGGCTAGGGATGGCCACCGCTGCTGCAGAACCTGCGGGGATGATGGATAGCAGCTGAGATGGGACGGATCTCCACAGGTAAAGCCAATCCCCGGGGCAGTGTAGATAGTATATGTGTAGGATGCAAGATAGAGGATGCGAAGAAATAACTGGAGTCCACAGCAATAAATGTTTCCTTTACCTTTACTTGTCTGTTACGGGTACAGACCGGGGCACCGATTTAGATGTTACTGGGGACCCGGGTGGCCTAGAAGCAATAAGGGAATCCACCTAGCCGGGTGGGTTGGAGGCCTACCTTCTGCACTTTTCACTTGTAGCCTCCTGCTGCTGCTTGAAGCTAAGCTGCTTGCCCTTTCCTGCGTGTGTGGCATGACAGGCAGCTCAAGTCCTGTTCAGGGGTCGCTCCTTGGTGGAGACCCCAGGCTCTAGTATGCTGCTTTGTCTCCTGACACTGTGTGGCTGGGAAACCTGGTATTCCCCACCTTCTGTTATTGACTGCCGGGATATCAGACCCTGCACAGCCTCGAACCCGGTGTCCTTTCTCTGCGCTTTCCTCTGAGGCGAGCACGGCGTTCCTCATCTCCCCCAGGTTTCCCCTCTCCTTCCTCCTCAGACTCACTCCATGGCTGTTCTAACTAACTCCACCTCATGGCCAGACCTTTATACAGAGAAGCTCCACTAAAGCCGGGTTCTAGAGCTCCCCCTTCTGGTCTGGAGACAGGAAAGTGTTGGATGCTCTGCCACCTGAATAGGGAACCCCCTTTTTACTTCCAGGCATACCATCGGGACCCTGGGGTGCTACACATTGTACATACGGAGCCTGGTGTAGGCAGGGGCAGCTCTCTGTCTATAAACATTGTACATACAGAGCCTGGTGTAGGCAGGGGCAGCTCTCTGTATATAGACATTGTATATACAGACCCTGTTGTGATTGAGGGCAGCTCTCTGTCTATAGACATTGTACATACAGAGCCTGGTGTGGATGGGGGCAGCTCTCTGTCTATAGACATTGTACATACAGAGTCTGGTGTGGGCGAGGGCAGCTCTCTATCTATAGACATTGTACATACAGAGCCTGGTGTGGGCAAGGGCATCTCTCTGTCTATAGACATTGTACATTCAGAGCCTGGTGTGGGCAAGGGCAGCTCTCTGTCTATAGGCATTGTATATGCAGAGCCTGGTGTGGGCAAGGGCAGCTCTCCAAGCTCTGCTGTGTTATTAAAACTGAATGCTTTGATTGTCAGAATGACTGCAGCCAGTAATGTAATGTAAACATCGTTGTATTCAGAATCTCTTTGCCTACAACATGCTGCTCTAAGATGAGATAGCAAAAAGCTGTTGAAATATAACCTTTAATAAAAATATATCATGTACATAGAACTGGGGGGATGGGTTACAACATAGCCCTGTATCAGAAGCTATGCATAGTACTAGGGCATCTCAATGAATTTGAATATCAAAAAGCTAATTGTTTCAGTAATTCAATACATACAGTGAAACACATATTTATAGAGTCATTACGCACAGAGGGATCTATTTCATGTGTTATTTCTGTTAATGTTGATGATTATGGCTTACAGCCAATGAAAACCCAAAGGTCATTATCTCAGAAAATTAAAGTAGGGAGGATGAAGGGTTAAAAACAATGAGTCATCAAAGGGTCAATATAATATTGATTTGTTAGCCACCTCTTTTCAAGGTTCCAGAAACACCCTGAAACATGGCTCAAGTGGTTAGCACTGCAGCCTTTGTAGCACTGAGGTCCCAAGGTCCTGGGTTCAATTACCACCAAAACAACATTTGCAAGGAGTTTGTATGTTCTCCCCGTCTTTGCGTGGGTTTCCTCCAGGCACCCCAGTTTCCTCCCACATTGCAAAGACATACTGATAGGATGTTTAGATTGTGAGCCTCAATTTCGAGCCGTGGACACCTGATGGTGAACGCTGTGTAGGATGATTGATTCTATGCAGCCTAGATAGGTCAATCAGGTTCTTCTCTATGCCTAGATAGGTCCACCAGGATCTTTTCCAAGCCTAGATAGGTCCACCAGGATCTTTTCCAAGCCTAGATAGGTCCACCAGGATCTTTTCCAAGCCTAGATGGGTCCACCAGGGTATTCTACAAGTCTAGAAAGGTCAACCAGGGTCTTCTCCAAGTCTAGATAGCTCCAACAGGGTCTTCTCTAAGCCTAGACAGGTTCACCATGATCTTCTCCAAGCCTAGATAGGTCCACCAGGTTATCCTCCAAGCCTAGATAAGTCCATCAGAGTCTTCTACAAGCCTAGCTAAGTCTTCCAGGGTCTTTTCCAAGCTTAGATATGTCCACCAGAGTCTTCACCATTATCTTGATTGTATCAAGCCATTGAGTTGCCGGTTATCCTCTTTGCCTTGTTCCTTCTTTTATTCCTACCATGATGTCCTTTTCCAGTGATTTCTCTCTTCATGTGATGTGTCGACAAGTCGTAGCTTGGCGATCCTTGCTTCAAGTGGCATGTCTGGCTTGATTTGTTTTTAAACTATTGTATCCAGGTCAATAGATCCAAACATGTTTTGGAACCTCTGAGGCACCAACATAAATATTATGCTTTATCTAATATATAAAGCTGAGTGTATGTGTATGTGGCCTAACCCTGCCCACTCCACAAGCCACAGCCACTCATAGCTCCACCCAGTCCACATAGCTTTGCCCACTCTGCATAGCCATGCCCACTCCACAAAGCAATGCCCACTTAGCAGCCTGCATCTCCACAGGATTAAAGGGTGAGGCTATACATTGGGTGGCACTATGAAGGTGGCAGGGGCTACTGAGATGGGTGGGACTAAATCTCCACATATTCCCGCCTCCTCCACATAGCCCAACCCCAAGGACTAGGTGGAGGGTGGGACTACGTAGGGGCAGGGCTATACACGGAGCAGCGCTATGACGGACGGGGCTACTGGGAGGTGTGGGGCTATGTGCAAGGGTGGTGCTATGAAAGGACAGGGTTACCAGAAGGGGGCGAAGCTAAGATACATAAACATACAGTGGGTACGGAAAGTATTCTGACCCCTTTAAATTTTTCACACATTGTTTCATTGCATCCATTTTGTAAATTCAAAAATATTAATTTTTTCTCGTTAATGTACACTCTGTACCCCATCTTGAAAAAAAACAGAAACGTACAAATTTTTGAAAATTTATTAAAAAAGAAAAACTGAAATATCACATGGTCATAAGTATTCAGCCCCATATTTAATGCTGTCCATTTCCTTGTGCTCCTCTTTGAGATGGTTCTACTCCTTCATTGGAGTCCAGCTGTGTTTAATTAAACTGATAGGACTTGATTTGGAAAGGCAAACACCTGTCTATTTAAGACCTCATAGCTCACAGTGCATGACAGACCAAATGAGAATCATGAGGTCAAAGAGTGAAAAATTTAAAAGGGGTCTGAATACTTTCCGTACCCACTGTACATACATTACCATATATGGGCGATATTGCCAAATATAAGCATTACGACCATATATGGGCATTACGCTCAGGAAGGGGTGGTGCTATATATAGTGGTGGAGCTATGAAGGGGTGGGCTACTGGGCGGGGTGAATTTATGAAAAGGTGGTGCTATGTATAGGGGTGGAGCTATGAAGGGTGGGGCTACTGGGAGGGGGAAGGGCTATGATACATACAAAATAGGTGGGGGAACAAGAGGCGCAATAGTGCCCTATCACTAGTGACACTCAGATGTGAGTGGTGTAATGCAGTTACACTCACCTATTCCAGTTGTGAGACCCACAACTGGTTTAACAGCATATCACAGTATCAGCTGCTGCAGGACCTCCACCGACCACTCCAACGTAGAAAAACTGGGATATTCAAAGGAAGGTTCCCTGAGGAAGGTGCCAGGAAGGGCGCCGAAACGCGTAGGCAGGAATAAAGAAGTATACTGCTACAACATCTTGCATCCCAGGTGATTTTGTGGACTCAGCAGCGCGGACCGTGGTACACCTTGCTTCCCATATTTTCTGGATGATACATACACACACACATACATAACCATATATGGGCGATTTTGCTATATATGGGCGATATTACCATATATGAGCATTATGACCATATATGGGCATTATGCTCGGGCAACACCGGGCTTCTAGTTCTAGAATATTCTTAATATCTCCATTATTATTTTCTTCCCAGGAATTTATACAAAAGATGATCTTTGCTCCTACCAATCTCAATCTCGGGCTCACATATGCCAACAGATTGACCACACGGTCGTCATCCTGGAAGTCATGTCAGATGTCACCGAACCCGCTTCACCTGTTATAGCCGTCACCAACAACTTTGTCCAAGTGTTTGTGAGTGGACAGATTTCTCCGGATGGTTGCTGTGAAAAAAACAACAAAACCTTTTACTCCATCTTACCGGCCAAAAAGATTTCTAAGGTATGTTTCAATGGACCAACTCCCAAGGCAATTCGACTCCGTCTCAACGGTTGTATCAACTCTACCAAACTTATTTTGGCGCTGTTTTATGAGGTTCCTCAGAGTTTTTATATCGTATGGAAAGGCAAGAAATATCCAACAATTCTCTCCGACTTTGAGCCCAATTTCAAAAATAGCGACCGAGGTTCAAGTTTTTTCAGTTTTCGAGAGAATTTGTTGTACGTCCTTCTCCAAGGAGATGAGCCGGTGGAGATATGGACCAACCTGTCCATCCACTTATTTGTCTATCTGGCTTCGGGAACAAGTAAGGACTTACGCAACCAATTGCCTTTAAAGCTGGCAACATTTTTAGACGTTGCCCCATCTCAGGTAACCATAGTGCTCGATTTACAAGAAAGGGCTGAAACGTTGAAGGCCATGATGGACAACCAATCTAAGCAGAGGCGGCACTGCCCTCCGGTACCCGAGGAAAGACCTCGAGTCAAACGTCACTCCGAGCCACCTTTAGAAGTTGGTCATGGCGGACGTAAGCAAGAAAGTCTAACAGAAGTGATCGTTGTGGAAATACGTGACTCTGTTACACCGGGAGAACCTGCTGCGTCTTTGACCTACGGGAACTTGGAGAACATTGCAAGAAGTCTTATCGGTGCACTACAGACTGGAGAACTTGAGAAGGCCATTACTATGCAGATTGATTCTTTGATGATGGTTGAGCCAACTCCTGGAAACAATAGCAGGTACCTTTGAAAATATACAAGATGCATTCATAAGCTTATTATTATTTCCTATACCCCAGAGCTGCAATCATAATTCTGCTACCTGAGAGAACAAAAAGAAATACCGTAGCTATTTATCACACCTTTTCTAATTAAAGTGCACTTGTCACCAGTTTTGGGGGCTATAAACCCTGCCCACCATGATGTAATTGGGGTCCACAAATTACATCATGATAAAGGTGGTGGGAAGGGGTCAGACCCACCAAAACTAGTGACAGATGCACTTTAACAAAAAGAGTACTTAAAACTAAATATTTGACTACAGAACTGTGAATGCAGCCCTGTAGTATATCTTATGCTTTAACTAAATAATGTAATGTATTTACTAGTTGATATATCTAAACGGGAACAGTCAAGTAGACTTCCTTGGTACCACCATAGACATGGCATATTAAGGCTGTTTGTTGGATAGCTCACTGTTACACCCATAGACTTGAACTTGATGTGAAGATCTCTGGGCAGGTGGAGACTGAAGCCCTCCATCTGATCTCTTCTATTATTTCTGCTTGGCTAGATATATATATGACCAACCATGTAATATAAAGAAGTGCCAGGTTCACCAGAGATATTTCTCGCTATCTGGGTAATAGATGGAGTCCTAAACACAGGACTTCCTAAATAATCTCTATATAACCTCATAGGGTTTGTCCTGGTGAGAAGAGCTGCTTCAAAGTAAGATCTTCACTGTTTACTCTCCTTGACGGCCATTCGATTAAGTCTAAGAAAATCCTTAAAGGCGTTGTGCCACGGACATTTTTACATTTTAATTAACAATACGTTCTACAATTGGATGTGTTAAAACAAAATGTTCCTGTCCTGAGATATTCTTATATATGTGCCCGACCATGCAAGAACAGGTGGGTTATAACACAGCTCCTGGGCAGGGGGAGGGGGGAGTAAGAGAGCATACAGACATTATAGCCAGTGATCACAGAATATAAGAATATACAGACATTACAGCCGAAGATCACAGAACATAACAGTATACAGACATTACAGCTAGGGATCACGGAATATAAGAGTATACAGCTAATTACAGCCAGGGATCATAGAATATAAGAGTATACAGACATTACAGCTGGGGATTACAGAATATAAGAGTATACAAACATTACAGCCGGATATCACAGAATATAAGAGTATACAGACATTACAGCTCGGGATCGCTGAATATAAGAGTATACCGACCTTACAGCCAGGGATCACAGAATATAAGAGTATACAGACATTACAGCCGGGGATCACAGAATATTAGAGTATACAGACATTACAGCTGGGGATCACAGAATATAAGAGTATACAGATATTACAGCGGGATCACAGAATATAAGAGTATACAGACATTATAGCCAGTGATCACAGAATATAAGAGTATACAGACATTACAGCCGAGGATCACAGAATATAACAGTATACAGACATTACAGCGAGGAATCACAGAATATAAGAGTATACAGACATTACAGCTGGGGATCACAGAATATAAGAGTATACAGACATTACAGCCAGGGATCACAGAATATAAGAGTATACAGACATTACAGCTGGGGATCACAGAATATAAGAGTATACAGACATTACAGCCGGGGATCACAGAATATAAGAGTATACAGACATTACAGCTGGGGATCACAGAATATAAGAGTATACAGATATTACAGCCGGGGATCACAGAATATAAGAGTATACAGCTAATTACAGCCGGGGATCACAAAATATACGAGTATACAGACATTACAGCCGGAGATCACAGAATATAGGAGTATACAGACATTACAGCTGGGGATCACAGAATATAAGAGAATACAGACATTACAGCAGGGGATCACAGAATATAAGAGTATACAGACATTACAGCCAGGGATTACAGAATATAAAAGAGTATACAGACATTACAGCCGGGGATCACAGAATATAAGTGTATACAGACATTACAGCCGGGGATCACGGAATATAAGAGTATACAGACATTACAGCCGGTGATCAAAGAATATAAGAGTATACAGACATTACAGCACAGGATCACAGAATATAAGAGTATACAGATATTACAGCCAGAGATCACAGAATATAAGAGTATACAGACATTACAGCCAGGGATCACGGAATATAAGAGTATACAGACATTACAGCCGGGGATCACAGAATATAAGAGTATACAGACATTACAGCCAGGGATCACAGAATATAAGAGTATACAGACATTACAGCCGGGAATCACAGAATATAAGAGTATACAGACATTACAGCCGGGGATCACAGAATATAAGAGTATACAGACATTACAGCCGGAGATCACAGAATATAACGGTATACAGACATTACAGCCAGGGATCACAGAATATAAGAGTATACAGACATTACAGCTTAGGATCACAGAATATAAGAGTATACAGACATTACAGCCGGGAATCACAGAATATAAGAGTATACAGACATTACAGCCGGGGATCACAGAATATAAGAGTATACAGACATTACAGCCGGAGATCACAGAATATAACAGTATACAGACATTACAGCCAGGGATCACAGAATATAAGAGTATACAGACATTACAGCCGGGAATCACAGAATATAAGAGTATACAGACATTACAGCTGAGGATCACAGAATATAAGAGTATACAGACATTACAGCCGGGGATCACAGAATATAAGAGTATACAGACATTACAGCCGGTGATCACAGAACATAATAGTATACAGACATTAAAGCCAGGGATCACAGAGCGGAGCGGATCCCTGTGGGAGCTACCAGGTTGGAGCAAGAGGGGACTTGATGAGTGGGCAGCCAGATGCCAGAATGAGTGGAGGTACTAGAGCGGGGTGAGCAGACTGCACCAATGATAAAAACTGCGCATACCACAAAAGCTATAATGTTTAAAGTCAAATTTCATTTAATTGAGGACAAAAATAAATACTGCACTAGTAGTTAATGATGGGTCACATATCAGCTAAGATAATGCTATTTTGTGCTATATGACTTATTTTCTCACATTTTTCTGTGCTTTTTTTTTAAACTGTGTTTTGTGGCTGTGTGAGTCGTCCAGCATCTGCCAGCACTGTGTGGGCATGGCTAGCATCTGCCAGCACTGTGTAGGCGTGGCAAGCATCTGCCAGCACTGTGTGGGCGTGACAAGTGTCTGCCAGCACTGTATGTGTATTTCCACAGCTTCTAAAAGCAGGCTGATAGTGATCTGTGTGACAGCAGAGAAGGGGTTAACAGAGATTCTGAATGAATTGTGTGGAGGTAGATGACAGATCAGAAGCTTGTACCAAGGAAAGAGGAATTTGCAGTGGTCCTGACACTCTGACATCGCTTAGCACTGTGCTGTAGCATTTGGTAATCTGATACATTTTAACCCCATCAGCTGCAGTCAGGAGTGTGGATGTTCTGTAACCCCACCCCTTTACCCTTATATGGTTACATGCCCCATATTCCGTGTGAGAAGCTTGAAGACGGATATGAGTGAGAATGAACATGCGTCTGCTTCAGGCACAGTCTAGTGGGGACACCTTGTGGAAGGTTTACGAATGGTTTTCAACCAGAATTCTGATATAAAGTATATGTGAAAGTTTATTAAAATCTTTTGCTGTACATTATTATTAAATAAAAATTGAAACGACGGTCACTCTTCAAGGATTATACCCGTGTTTCATGAGATTGTTTAAGTAAAGGACTACTGTTGGGCGTGATTGACTTATTGTGTATTTTGACCCCCATCGAGGGAAAACAGTATGTCAGACTTTGTCATCGGGGGCTGCCACGGGTCTGGACTCGAGCCCCTCGACACCTGCATGATCGGAGCCATACATTACATAGGTGCACATTTATGAGAATATCTCGGGACAGGAACACTTATTTTTTTAACACATCCAATTGTGGAACTTATTATTATTCTAAGATCTATTCATTAAAATGTACAATTGGGTGTGACACAACCCCTTTAATTAGATTATTGAGTGATCTGATGGGAATGGGCCATAATTCAGCATATGTAGAAATATAGGTAAGAGTGATCTTACGACTCCTCGTGTTTCGGCCAGGGTCTGGTTTCGGGGTCCTCCGATCTCTCATGTCTTAGTGAATGAGTAACATGACTTGGAGGACTGGGAATCTCAGCGCAGATTTCTTTTGGTGGAAAATTTCCCATTTCATTTTTTCTGCACCTCGTGTTTATTTTTCCTACACACGATGATATCCGCGCTCCTTGGCCATCGTCCATCCGAGGCTTTCAACTATTTCCTCATGTTAATCTCCACTTGACATAAAAGAAAACAAACAAAGGACGGATAATGGTCGATAACACGCGGTGTCAAATCTGTTACCAGGACTCGGCCCGGCTGGCAACAACCGCCAAACACAGACTGGAAGTGTTAATAGTTCACTGGTTCCCTGCCAGCTGGTACCACATTCCTCCCAGTGCTCCCATACTGGAAACCAGTGAAAAATCTAATGCTCAGAATGTATGTACAAGATTGGTTAGGGGACCTGAAGAAGGAGAATTCACAATTAGATGTCAGTTTCTGTAACAATTCATTAGAAACTTAATAACTCAATGTATAAGAATATAACCACTATAATACTGAATAAAAGATCCAAGAAGCCAGCGCTGCCTATGGTCAGCATGCAGTACAAAAAGTGCATGTGTACATATTAATTTCTAACTGTATTTTAAAAATTAGATGTTGATCAATTCTTTGAGCCACCCTGCCACTTCACAGCAATCTCAGACAGGGTTGTCCTACTCTGTTTTTATATATATTCTGTGCCATTACGGCCTCCTAAATACATTAAAAGCAGTTCCATATTGATGCACATATCTGATACATTTCTGAACTGCTCCCATGGAGCCAGAAGAGCAAATGCAGATAAAGGCAGACCTGGCCTGAACACATGCAGCAAATGCCACAGACGCCCGGACATTATATGATCTGACCCCCACATCGCCAAACCAGCAGACCATGAATGAGGGCAGAGCAGGCCCAGATAAATGTGCATGCAATCAAATAGAGTATATGGGAAAGGTGGAGTGCTGTGTGTGTACAGCAGCCTAGGTCAATCACAGTAAAGAAATAGGGAACGGCAAACTAAACCAAGGCACACGGCAAAATTAGGGGTCAACCACCAACCTATAGCAAATAAGCAAGTCAAAAAGCCAGCGCTGCCTAAGGTGCTTTTAATGTATTTAGGGGGCCATAAGGCAAAACTTATATAAAAAACATAGACTAGGACTGCCCTATTGAGGTTGCCGTGAAGTGGCAGGATAGCTCAAAGAATTGATCAATTATATGCTAAGTATCTCATTTTTAAATGTACAGTTGGAAATTAATATGTGCATATGCAGTTTTTTTTTACTGCAGGCTGATCTTTTAATACTGCTACTATGTACAAGATAATAACTACTATAATACTGTTCCTATGTACAAGAATATAACTACTATAATACTGCCCCTATGTACAAGAATATAACTACTATAATACTGCTCATATGTACAAGAATGTAGCTACTATAATACTGATCCTATATACAAGAATATAACTACTATAATACTGCTCCTATGTACAAGAATATAACTACTATAATACTGTCCCTATATACAAGAATATAACTACTATAATACTGCCTCTATGTACAAGAATGTAGCTACTATAATACTGATCCTATATACAAGAATATAACTACTATAATACTGCTCCTATGTACAAGAATATAACTACTATAATACTGTCCCTATATACAAGAATATAACTACTATAATACTGCTCCTATATACAAGAATATAACTACTATTATACTGCTCCTATGTACAAGAATATAACTACTATAATACTGCCCCTATGTACAAGAATATAACTACTATAATACTGCTCCTATGTACAAGAGTATAACTACTATAATACTGCTCCTATGTACAAGAATATAACTACTATAATACTGCTCCTATGTACAAGAATATAAGTACTATAATACTGCCCCTATGTACAAGAATATAAGTACTATAATACTGCTCCTATATACAAGAATATAACTACTATAATACTGCCCCTATATACAAGAATATAACTACTATAATACTGGTCCTATATACAAGAATATAACTACTATAATACTGCCCCTATGTACAAGATTATAACTGCTATAATAATGCTCCTATGTACAAGAATATAACTACTATAATACTGCCCCTATGTACAAGAATATAACTACTATAATACTGCTCATATGTACAAGAATGTAGCTACTATAATACTGATCCTATATAAAGAATATAACTACTATAATACTGCCCCTATATACAAGAATATAACTACTATAATACTGGTCCTATATACAAAAATATAACTACTATAATACTGCCCCTATATACAAGAATATAACTACTATAATACTGCTCCTATGTACAAGAATATAACTACTATATTACTGCTCCTATGTACAAGAGTATAACTACTATAATACTGCTCCTATGTACAAGAATATAACTACTATAATACTGCTCCTATGTACAAGAATATAAGTACTATAATACTGCCCCTATGTACAAGAATATAACTACTATAATACTGCCCCTATATACAAGAATATAACTACTATAATACTGCTCCTATATACAAGAATATAACTACTATAATACTGCCCCTATGTACAAGAATATAACTACTATAATACTGCTCCTATGTACAAGAATATAACTACTATAATACTGCTCCTATGTACTAGAATATAACTACTATAATACTGATCCTATGTACAAGAATATAACTACTATAGTTCTGAAAATAGCAATAAAGCCAGCACCACCAGAAAATAGCTTTCACATATGTATAATATTATAAAATTAACATATTTGGTAGCATATTGATCAATCTTTTGAGCCACCCTGTCACGACAAGGCAATCTCATCAGGGTGGTCCTACTTTATATATTTGTATTTTAGTTGTGCCAACATACATAGCCACTTTTTTTGTGTGTTGGAGGTCGCATGGCACAACTAAAATTGAAATATAGAGAGTAGGACCACCCTGATGAGATTGCCTTGATGTGGCGGGGTGGCTCAAAAGAATTGCCAAAAATCTCAATTCATTATATTATTCAGTTTGGAAGGAATATGTGCATTTGCATGGTATTTATTGCAAGCTATCATTTGGTGCTGCTTTTTTTTGCTGTTTTTTACTATAATACTGCCGCCTATATACAAGAATGTAACTATTATAATACTGCTCTTATGTATAAGACTATAACCACTATCTTCTCCTTATGTTGTCGGTATCACAGGAGCATTGTAGTGTGCTGCTATTGCATCGTTTGACATCAGTTGCCTTTTCCCCCCTGGGTAGAGTCACATTAGTGTCTGTAAATTGGATAACAATGGCGCAATGATAAATTCAGGTGGCCGCAATAAGGTGTTTATCCTCTCGCTTTAATATTACAGCAGGGATGTAATGATGTTTCGCCTTCACTTTAGGTTACTGACGACCCCGGTGGGGCCGCACACAGGCCATTTACGAGGCTCTAACAGGATGTCAGGCTACCGGCGGGGGCCGCCGAATCTAATCTCATCCTTTAGGAACCCAATAAGGCTTACATTGTATAAGTGCCGCCATCATCGCTCACTAACTCAAATCAATTAACGCTAATTCTCAGTTGGCCGTGATATATTGGGATCCCTCGCGAAGAAAAAAAAAGAGGGGAATGGTCATAATTCACCCAAAACGAGCATGGCGGTATTAATTGGGTGTCCATATTAGATGGGAGCAGGAGAGGAGCCTGGATGAGCGGCTCTCTTGGCTGCCATTGACCTATCGGGAGGAGACGATGCCCTTTACCGGATCTTTTATCTATGGCGGTTTTCCCTTTCGCGTGTCAAGTTGATGTACGATTAAATATTCATTTGGCGACCTCTCACCCCGGACTCGGATTAAACAATTTGGCGGGGATGGCCTCGTTAACGGGGGCGCCGCGCTTAATGATGATTTCTCTAAAAGGCCACAGAGATTCCATTTTAAGCTAACAGATTTATTACACTATTATAACATATCGTAAAAAAAAAATGGCGTGCGGTGTGGAGAGCGGGGGAGGGCAGCGGCGCTCCTCTGCTCTATAGTTTAGTATTGGGCACTATTGTGCAGGATCAGGAATAATTGAGATTAAAGAGAAAAGATAAAAATGTAGCAGAGAGGAGTTTGTTACATTTCACCCTTTGTTCATCACATCTGAGCAAATGCACATCTGCTGCATCATACAGAAGACTCTCCTACATCTGACAAAGAAAGCTCTGCTATATACAACATATACAGCTCTACTATATCTGATAACTACAGCTCTACTACTTCCGACATATACAGCTCTACTATATCTGACAACTACAGCTCTACTACATCCAACATATACAGCTCTACTGCATCTGACAACTACAGCTCTACTACATCCAACATATACAGCTTTACTGCATCTGACAACTACAGCTCTACTACATCCAACATATACAGCTCTACTACATATGACAACTACAGCTCTACTACATCCGACATATACAGCTCTACTGCATCTGACAACTACAGCTCTACTACATCCAACATATACAGCTCTATTACTTCCGACATATACAGCTCTGCAGTGGCGTAACTTCAAGCTCAGGGGACCCGCTGCGAAAGCTCCAACGGGGCCCCCAATTATTGCAAATCTTTAATAGTATTAGTCTTTTTCTATAGGCCAAAGGGACTTTTGGGGCCCCCCTAGGCTGCAGGGCCCAGGTGCAATCGCAACCCCTGCACCTATTGTAGTTACACCCCTGCAGCTGTACTACATCCGACATATACAGCTCTACTATATCTGACAACTACAGCTCTACTACATCTGAAACTAGAGCTCTACGACATCCGACATAAACAGCTCTACTTCATCCGACATATACAGCTCTACTACATCCGACATATACAGCTCTACTACATCCGACATATACAGCTCTAATACATTTGACAACTACAGCTCTACTACATCCGACATATACAGCTCTACTACATCTGAGAACTACAGCTCTACTACATCCGACATATACAGCTCTACTACATTTGACAACTACAGCTCTACTACATCCGACATATACAGCTCTATCACTTCCGACATATACAGCTCTAATACATCCGACATATACAGCTCTACTAAATCTGACAAATACAGCTCTTCTACATATGACAATTACAGCTGTACTGCATTAGACAAATACAGTTCTATACATCCGACACATACAGCTCTACTATATCTGACAACTACAGCTCTCCTACATCCGACATATACAGCTCTACTACATCTGACAACTACAGCTCTCCTACATCCGACTTTTACAGCTGTACTACATTTTACAGCTACAGCTCTCGTACATCCGACATATACAGCTCTACATTTGACAACTACAGCTCTACTACATCCCACATGTACAGCTCTACTAAATCCGACAAACACAGCCCTACTACATCCTACAAATACAGCTCTTTTACATCGGACAAATACAGCTCTACTACATAAGACAAATACAGCTCTGCTACATCCGACAAATACAGCTCTACTACATCCGACAAATACAGCTCTACTACATCCGACAAACACAACTCTACTACATCTGACAAATACAGCTCTACTACATGAGACAAATACAGCTCTAATACATCGGACAAATACAGCACTACTACATCTGTCAAACACAGCTCTACTATATCTGTCAAACACTTCTTTACTATATCTGATAAATAGTAGAGATGAGCGAGTATGCTCTGCGCTACTCGGTACTCGCACAAGTATCACTGTACTCGGGCTACTCGGCGAGCACCGAGTAATCTCGCGATACTCGTGCTGTGCTCGTGGTCCTCATCCCTGCATGTTGGCGCTCTTTAGAGAGCCAGCCCACATGCAGGGATTGGCTGGCAGACCACTGCAATGCCACAGCCCTGTTAGTTGTGGCATTGCAGTGATTGGCCGCCCTGCACAGCGTGACAGAGCCTTTATAAGACCCGGCGCGCTGTGCTCTGCACACAGGCATCCAGACAGTGAGTGTAGGGAGAGTGTCTGCTGCTGCTTAGGGACAGATTTGCGGCCCTTATAGGTAGATCCGGAGCAGGGCTGCAAACTGCTGCTGACCACAACAGTCCTTCTCAGGACTAATCTAGGAGGATATAGGCAGGGTGATACAGATCGGAGTCCAAGCTTTCCTGTGACCAGAACAGTCCTCAGGAGACTGTTGTAGCTGACTAGCTGTATACAGGCAGGGTCTAATATCCATATCCAGCTTTCCTGTGACCTGAACAGTCACCAGACTGTAATACTTAATAGCTCTATACAGGCAGGGTCTGATATCCAGCTTTCCTGTGACCAGAACAGTCACCAGACTGTTGTACTTGACTAGCTCTATACAGGCAGGGTCTAATATCCAGCTTTCCTGTGACCAGAACAGTCACCAGACTGTAATACTTAATAGCTCTATACAGGCAGGGTCTGATATCCAGCTTTCCTGTGACCAGAACAGTCACCAGACTGTTGTACTTGACTAGCTCTATACAGGCAGGGTCTAATATCCAACTTTCCTGTGACCTGAACAGTCACCAGTCCGTTGTCACTGTTTACCGGAAAAATGCGCAAGGGCGTTGGCAAGGGACAAGGAAGTGGACGTGATGGTGGTGCAGGCAGAGGCCGAGGACGTGTGCAAGCACTAATTTCGCAACAACAAAGTGCCACATCTACTCGCTCACACGTCCTCTCCCAAATTCTTGGGGCCCGCAGCAGTACACCGCTCTTGAACCAAGACCAGTGTCAACAGTTTATTATTTGGATAGCGGATAATGCCTCAAGTCAGATGGGCACCTTCACAAACACCCTGTCTTCCACACGGTCAAGTGTCAGTAGCCGTGATACTGCACCGCACATTTCCCAACCTGATCCTCCTTCCTACCACCAGGCCGAGTACACGTCCACGGACATTACTGATCCCGAACTAGGACACTCGGAAGAGCTGTTCACGTATCCATTCGCACATTCTGGCCTCTCGCCAGCTCCTCTTGAAGTGGGTGATGAGGAGATGGTATGTACAGATGCCCAAATATTTGAGCAGCCACTTTCTCACGAACGGAACGTTGTCAAAGTGTCTCAACAAGGGGTGGACGATGATGAGACACAATTGCCAGGAAGTCAGGAGGAGGATCAGGGTGCGGAAGAGGAAGACGACGTGGTGGATGATCCAGTAGCTGACCCAACATGGCAGGAGGATATGCAGAGCGAGGACAGCAGTGCACAGGGGCAGGGAGGCGTAGCATCCCAACAGGCAGTAAGAAGCAGGGTTGTGTCCGCAGGCAGAAGGCAGGCAACCGTTCCCCGGAACAACAACACGACACAAGGTGCCTGTGCAAATGTTAGGTCTTCCCGAGTCTGGGAGTTTTTAAAGTTGGCTCCAGATGACTCTAAGAAGGCCATTTGCAACACCTGCCATGCCAGCATCAGCAGGGGTACGAAAACTAGCAGCCTGACCACCACCAGCATGATCAGGCACATGTCAGCCAAGCACCCGACTTTGTGGGAAGTACCACAGAGTCGAGGAGCCATGCGTGCTGATGTCACTGCTACGTCTTCGCGTATTGTGCGTGCGAGCCAATCCCCTGTCCATGCTGCCCGCGAACAAGCCTCTGGCCCTGCACCTGAAGTTGCCCACGCACAAATAACACCACCATCAAGCACGTCCTTGTCCCAGCGCAGCGTTCAATTATCCATTCAGCAAACCTTTGAACGCAGGCGCAAATACGCTACCAACCCACATGCCACAGTCCTAAATTCTCACATTTCACGACTGCTTGCGCTAGAAATGTTGCCTTTCCGTCTGGTGGAGACGGACGCATTCCGCGACCTGATGGCGGCTGCTGTCCCACGTTACTCGGTCCCCAGCCGACACTATTTCTCCAGATGTGCCGTCCCCGCATTGCATAACCACGTGTCCCAAAGCATCACACGTGCCCTGAATAACGCTGTTTCAGCCAAAGTCCACCTAACCACAGACACGTGGACAAGTGCTTGTGGGCAAGGCCGCTACATCTCCTTGACTGCACACTGGGTTAATATTGTGGAAGCTGGGACCCAGTCTGAGCGAGGGACGGAACATGTCCTTCCCACACTAAGGATTGCAGGCCCAACCTCAGTCAGGGTTTCACCGACACTCTACAGCTCCGGATTGTCATGCTCTTCAGCCTCCTCCTCCTCCTCCTGCGCATCCTCATCCACTTTACCCTCCACACCAGTCCCAAGCTGGAAGCACTGCAGCACTGCCTCTGCGAAGCGGCACAGGCTGTGCTGAAGCTAGTCTGCATAGGTGACAAACCCCATAATGCAGAAGAGGTGTGGACAGCTCTGAAACAGCAGGCAGATCACTGGCTCACACCTCTGAACCTAAAGCCAGGAAAGGTCGTGTGTGACAATGGCCGGAACCTGGTGGCAGCTTTGAGGCGAGGCCAGCTGACGCATGTTCCATGCGTGGCCCATGTGCTCAACCTGGTGTTTCAGAGGTTTCTAAAGTCATACCCAGAGCTGTCTGATCTGCTGGTAAAAGTTCGCCGTCTGTCTGCACATTTTCGCAAGTCACCTGCTGCTTCAGCCTGCCTTGCCGGCTTTCAGCGCCGTTTGCGTCTTCCTGCCCACAGACTGGTGTGTGATGTCCCCACGCATTGGAATTCAAGTCTGCACATGTTGGTCAGGATATGTGAGCAGAAGAGGGCAGTTGTGGACTAACTCCATCACCTAAGCCGTCAGGAAATGGGTCAAACTCCACACATAACACCTCAGGAGTGGAGATGGATGTCCGACCTATGTACCGTCCTCCAAAACTTTGAGGACCAGGGGCGTAACTACAACAGGTGCAGGGGTTGCGATCGCACCCGGGCCCCGGAGCTTAGGGGGGCCCCAAAAGTCCCTTTGGCCCATAGAAAAAGACTAATACTATTAAAGATTTGCACTAATTGGGGGCCCCAATGGAGCTTTTGCATCGGGGCCCCAGGGCCTGAAGTTACGCCACTGTTGAGGACTCCACCAAGATGGTGAGCGGAGATGACGCCATTATTAGCGTCACCATACCACTACTCTGCCTTCTAAAACGGTCTCTGCTGAAAAACAAAGAGGATGCGTTGCAGGCCAAGCGCGATGACTTGGAGCAAGAAACAGTAGTGGGTGTGGGTGATAACACAGAGCCCTGCCTCATCTCATCACAACGTGCAGTGGAGGACTATGACGAGGAGGAGGAGGATGAAGACATGGAGCAACTCTCTGGCCA
This sequence comes from Allobates femoralis, assembly GCA_033576535.1. Lineage (NCBI taxonomy): Eukaryota > Metazoa > Chordata > Amphibia > Anura > Aromobatidae > Allobates > Allobates femoralis. The sequence goes on from JARQOC010000001.1 coordinate 10,389,037, forward strand.
AATTGGGGATATGACATGCACACCAGTCATACCCTCGCTTCAGCGTGGCTGGCCAGAGGACAGGGGAGATGAGGAGGAGGAGGAGGAGGAGGACAGCATGTTCAGTCATCGTGTTGGTCTGGATACTGAAGTGATGGCTGTTAAGAGTCCTGTGCACATGGCTGACTTTATGGTAAGCTGCCTGGCTCGTGACCCTCGCGTTCAGAACATCTTGGCCGACAATCACTACTGGTTGGCAACACTGTTAGACCCACGCTACAAGGAGAACTTTATGTCTCTTATTCCTGAGACGGAGAGGTCAGCCAAAATGCAGCAGTTCCAGAAGGCCATAGTCACGGAAGTAGGCAAAGCATTCCCCTCACAAAACGCTAGTGGCATAGGTCTGGAATCGGTGGACAACCAAGGTGTACGGCCGAGAGGGGCACAAGTCCAATGTGCCAGAGGTAGGGGAACAGTCTTTACGATGTGGGACAGTTTTCTCAGCCCCTCACGTACCACAGCCCCTGAGGTGCGGGGTAGTGCCACAAGAAATGTTAAGTTTGGCCAGATGCTGAAGAAGTACCTTGCAGATCGAACAACTGTACTGCGAGATTCCTCTGTGCCTTACAATTATTTGGTCTCCAAGCTGGAAGTCCTGGCCTGCCCTGCTGCTAGCGTTTTGTCAGAGCGTGTTTTCAGTGCCGCAGGTGGAATCATTACTGATAAACGCACCCGCCTGTCAACTGAAAATGCTGACAGGCTGACTCTGATCAAGATGAACAAGGGTTGGATTGGGCCAGACTTCACCACACCACCAACAAATGACAGCGGAATTTAAATTTTGTTATGGGAATTTGCCATGTACCTCCACTCACCCATGGGTACACACTTCTGGACTTTGGCTAATCGCTGGAGTGCTCCTCCTTCTCCTCATGTGCCACCAAGATGACCGTTACAATAGTTGTAATAGGCTGTTGTTTCAGGTATACCCCCAGTGGTAAATTCTTTCGCCCATTCTTTTAGAATGGGCATTACAACGACAGGAGACCCACTCGTTTTCAATGGGAAAAATGTTTTGAGGCCCTCCTGCACGTCTCTATCCAGGGACAATGTGGAGCCTCCCAATTTTTGTCTGCCCTGTCAAAGGGCTATACTACAATACACCCACTTCAGGTTTACAGGCCCTCCTGCACGTCTCTATCCAGGGACAATGTGGAGCCTCCCAATTTTGGACTGCCTGGCAAAGGAAGATACTACAATAGACCCAGTTCCTCAAAATGGGCACATTATGTCAAGACAGGCCTTCATGTTCGTCTCTTGTCAGGGTCATCGGAGTGCCGCACAATGTTATCACGTAAAATCTTTTATGTAATCACAAAAAGTAACATACACCAGCTGTATCTCACTATTGGGCGTGTGCCCTTAATATTTCCACCCTAAATATTCATTTTGGTGTCATTTTGGAAGGTTTTCTGGAGACTCCGTAAAATTGGCGTGAAACCCGGACAACATTGTTCACAGCTGTGACTTTTGAGTGAGAAATGCTTCCAGGGGTCTTCCCCATGGTGTTGCCATGTCATTTGAGCACTCTTCTGAGACTTTTGTGACATTTTTAGGGTTTCTACATGCTGCCGGCAGTCATCTCATAAAAATACTCGTGTCTCCCATAGGATAACATTGGGCTCGGTGCTCGGGCCGAGTACACGAGTATCTTGGGATGCTCGGCCCGAGCTTCGAGCACCCGAGCATTTTAGTACTCGCTCATCACTAATAAATAGCCCTACTACATTTGACAAATACAGCTCTACTAAATCTGTCAAACTCGGCTCTACTACATTTGATAGACACCTCTGTAATACATCTGACAAACACAGCTCTACTACAACTGAGAAACACAGTTCTACTACATCCGATAGCCACAGCTCTCCTACCGCCAACAAACAACTCTACTACATCTGATGAACAGAGCTCTACTACATCTGACATAGGCGGCCGTCACACGCATCAATATAATGCACGATATCGTTTAAGTGATCTCCTTTTTGATCGCTTAAGCGATATCGTTTGTGCATCATTACGTGTAATCAAGCGATTTTACAATGTAAAATCGCTTGATCGTGACATCGCAGATTGGTGAGTCGGAGCTCATATCAAGCGATAATCGCTTGATCAATCTGCCTCATCGTGGTGTGTGACACCACAGTGAACGATCTCCCAGCGGCAGGGCCTATGCTGGGAGATGGTATCTATGGTAAACGTCGGGTTACTAAGCGCCGCGCGGCGCCTCGTAACCCGATGTGTACCATAGTTACCAGCGATCTCGCTGCTCCACATCGCTGCTGAGTCTGTGTGACAGCTCACCAGCGATGTGAACGATATTGTTAGCGATCGCGCGTGCACATGATCGCTAACAATATCGCTAGCGATATTGAACCGTGTGACGGCCGCCATACACAGATCTGTTACTATTAGTAATCAATGTAGCAGAGATGTAGAAGAGGTGTGTAAATCTGTCAAACACAACTCTATTAGGGCCGCTTTACACTCACCAACTTCTGTGACCAACTTCTGAACAGATCTCTGGTTGCAGTGAAATCATGGACACATTGTTACATTTGTACACAGCCACAAAATAGAACAATGTGTCCATGATTTCACTGCAGAGATCTGTTCAGAAGTTGGTCACAGAAGTTGGTGAGTGTAAAGCGGTCCTCACACTGACAGACACAGCTCTGCTACATCTGACAAACACACCTGTATTACATCTGACACAGTTCTGCTACATCTGACAAATAAAGCTCTACTACATCTCACATAAACAGCCCTACTATATCCGACATATACAGCTCTACCACATCGACAAACACAGCTCTCCTACATCTGACAAAGACAGCTCTACTACATGCGACAAACACAGCTCTCCTACATCTGACAAAGACAGCTCTACTACATGCGACAAACACAGCTCTCCTACATCTGACAAAGACAGCTCTACTACATGCGACAAACACAGCTCTCCTACATCTGACAAAGACAGCTCTCCTACATCTGACAAAGACCGCTCTACTACATGCGACTAACACAGCTCTCCTACATCTGACAAAGACAGCTCTACTACATGCGACAAACACAGCTCTACTACATGCGACAAATACAGCTCTACTACATGCGACAAACACAGCTCTACTACATGCGACAAACACAGCTCTACTACATGCGACAAACACAGCTCTACTACGTGCGACAGACACAGTTTTACTATATCTGTCAAACACAGCTTTACTGTTTCTGACAAACACAGCTCTACTATATTGAACAAACACAATATTGCTGTATCTGAAAAAAAATCCATATTAATATAACTTTTCAAGTTCAACTGCATCTGACAAACACAGCTCTACTTCATCTGACAAACACAGCTTTACTTCATCTGACAAACACAGCTCTACTGCATCTGACAAACACAGCCCTACTACATCTGACAAACACAGCTTTACTTCATCTGACAAACACAGCTCTACTACATCTGACAAACACAGCTTTTTTACATCTGACAAATGCAGCCCGACTACATCTGACAAACACAGCTCTACTGCATCTGACAAACACAGCTCTATTATATCTGACAGTGTGACAGTGTTACACCAAAATATCTCTACTACGTCTAACACAGCTCTGCTACATTACGCTGAGATACTGCTACATCTGATAAGCACGTGCTAATTGATCTTATTGAGTTCAAGCACAGCAGTCGCTCCCAGTGCTCCTGTGCTAAACACACACAGCTCTGCTACATGAGACTCTAATGACCCAGCAGTGTTGCTGGTATTTTCAGGTGATTTTGTCCCGGATATATAGATTACAGAGCTTGCGGTTCCACCTCTCCCAGTCCTTTGTGCATGAGGGGCCCCCCACGACAAAAAAGTACAGCGAGACCCCCAACTCCACCATCCTATACCCATCTTATTTCCAAAAATGACACATTTCGGCGCGCTGCCTTTCACATTGTCGACTGCTCAATCATCCTGATTATGCATCCGGCAGCGCTCTGTCTGATGGAAGCCCTCTTACTTCCCCCGCTATTTATGACTTTTTGAAAGGCCAGCAGCAATTGATGGATATAATGGCACGCAACGCACGCGAGGAAAAAGTTACTGTAGTGAATGATGATGGGTCCCATCCAGTTATCTGCCGCTTTATGAGCTCATTGCTCGGCCTCATTTACAATTTACTCTAATTCATTACATCAGAAATGGCATCGATTTCCAACCGTGTCTATGGAGTGGGGTGTGAAGCATTCTGGGTAATGGGACCTTATTTTCTGATTCAGGTACAAATTTAAAAATTAATTTGCAAAAAAGAAGCGTGTGCATCTATAGACACTTTCTCTAACTTTACACCCCCTTTAAGGTGGATTCCTTTTGGTGTAATTTCAGCACATGGTGACATGGTTTACAGCCTCCAGGTGTCCCAACAGCTGGGAACTCCAGGAACCTTTCAGGCTTCCGGCGCTCTCAGCGACCAGGAGACCCAGTGGCTGTGAATTTTCGTAACCTTTAAGATTACCAGAGTTCACAGCCACCGTGTCCCATGGCTGTGTCAACCTGGTCACTTATAGGGAGCCTTTAAGGTTCCTGGATTTCCCAGCTATTGTGACAGCTGGAGGCTGTGAACTCTGTTAATCTATCTATCTATCTATCTATCTATCTATCTAGTAGAAAAAATTGAAAAAAACAACACAGTTGGTTCCAAAATGTTGGACATTTATTGCCTGTGGCCTCGTCATGGTCGCCTTATTTCAGAGCACTGCACTGAAATCAGGCGACCTTGACGAGGCGACATATCGCCGCCAAATTCCCCAATTACACGGCGCAATTGGGAGGGAATTTGACGGCGATAATTCCAGGGCGACATATCGCCGTCAACAATGTTTCCCGCGGTTGTGGCGTATAAAAGGTACCCTTAAGGTTCATGGAGTTCCCAGCTGCTTGACCATCTATAGGCTGTGTACTCTTACCTGAGTTTCCAATCGCCAGGTGTTCCAACAACTAAGAACTTCAGAAACCTTAAAGACTCCCCTAAACTAACCAGGTTGACAGATGCCATGAGACACCGTGGCTGTGAACTCTGGTAAACTTAAAGTTTACCAAAGTTCATAGCTACTGGGTCTCCTGGCAGCTGAGAGGTCAAGAAACTCAAGGGAGCTGGTAAGAGTTCACAGCCTCCAAATGTCGCAACAGCTGGGAATTCCAGGAACCTTAAAGGCTTCGATCTTCACAGCTACAGATTGTCAGAGCGCACAACCACTGTAACATGCACTCCAAAAGTTTGGTGCTGAGTTCATTTGCAGTCACAGCTGGCGGCCCACACAGCAAGTACTATAAGATACACCAAAAGTGACCTCAGGTGAACTCAGCGTGAGATTGTTGGAATGCACTGTGGCTGTGACAAGCACTCTGACAGTCTGGCACGGAGTTCACCTGGCAGCTCCCATGCTGCTTTCAGTGTGTCCCAGAGGCTGCTGCAAGTGGTCACATTTTCTAATGTCATGGCCTCCAGATGCAGTATAGCAGGGATCCTTCTCAAGAATGTCATGTGGATTACGTTGGACCTATGGGGGGTGTTTTGGGGTGAATAAATTGGTGAAAGAGAGTGTGTTATTTTTTTTTATATAGTTGGTAATGGGGGTGGGGGCTGTCTCATAGTCACCTGTCCATTATCAACCCAGCGCTGGATGGCAATATGATTTTTGACAAATCACAGCTGTTATTAACCCCGATGGCCACTGTACCAGGGCAATCAGGATGAGCTGCATAAGTGCCAGGATTGATGCATCTAATGGATGTCCCAGCTCTAGGGCGGCATCCATTTTTAAGCTAGAGAGGGCATAATAACCATGGGTCTCCCCAGGCTGAGAACACCAGAGCCCAGCTGTCTGTTTTATGTGCGCTAGTTATTAAAAATGTGTGGGACCCTGACACTGTTTCGTTAATATTTAGTTATATGATAAAAAATAGGCAAGGGGAAGCCTGTATTTTTGATAACCAGCCAAGATATAGCAGACAGCTGGGGACTGCAGCCTGCTACTGTCTACTTTATCCGTGCTGGTTATCAGAATTTGTTGGGGGACCACATGTCTTTATGTTTGATTCAGTGAGACAGCCAATCACAGCAGACAGCTAGGAGTTCGCAACTCATCCAGTCATCTTTCTATGTTGTTCCTATTCAGTTTCAGCACTTTTCCATGCATTTCAGCATTCTGACAGCCCTCCCAGACGTTTCTTATTAACTTGCATTAGAGTTGTTATATATGACTAGTACAAAATATTCGGCATGAATATTCTGAAGCCAAAAACTCTAGTATTTTCCCATCACTATTAGGGACTGAATCACAACTTCACTGCATCCTAGTATACAGTATTACTGGACTTCCATTCTGCATATTAATGCTTTACGAGCCTGGGTCACTCCACCTTCATAGTACACACACTGATGCCATAAATCCTAAATAGGGGATGTCCAGTGCATGGCGCAACCCAAAGAAGGGAATCCCTAAGTCTAGGGAAGGGGGAGGTGGTGACCCCTAACCAAACTCTCCGCTAGCCCCAGGCTCCCCTGACCACAATAGATAGGTTCCACACCTATGCGCCGAGCAGGATACCTGACCCTGATTTGGGCTCTTGGTAGGAAACGGATGGGATGAGCACTTAGTCAGCCCCACTAAGAACTACAAAACACACAGGGGTCACACACAGGGAAAGTACACAAACTTGAATGCTGCATAGCTCCACCAACAGGCAGCGGTAACACCAACACCCACTGAACCCCACTAAGGATCTGGTGTCATGTGATCGTTTAAAGGGAAGGGGGAGTGGTCACCAACCATCACCTGACCCAGCAGTAAGCAGTAGTGGTGAGCAGTCTGGCTCTTTTTGGTAATCTGGATCCTTTGGCTCTCCTCACCAAAAAGAGCCGGATCTTTTGGGATCCTAACAGCTCCCTATTAGATAGGTGAACGCATATTTAACATGATGTTGATCACTTGCTATGGATGAAACCCCGCCCACCTGTGACCCAAACCCCACCCACTTGCAACGGTCCAATGAAATTGAAAAGTGGGTGGGTTTTGTTAGGGTGGGCGGGATTATGTCCCCTGAACAGCAGACTTTTATGCAAATTGAAAGTCATTGAAACAATGAGTGGCTCTCAGTTGGGTGGCGGCTCCCATCGTTCACAGCGGGGAGTCGGCTCTTTGTGTCCGATTGGCCGCATTCCTCTCGCTGTTCCAAAGGAAAGAAAGCATTCAAATCAACCGGACTCCTGAGCTGTCACAAGTCTACTACTGACCCCTGACAATTTTTAACTGTCTCTTTTTTAACTTACATCAAAACACCCAAAGCTGAGAACTTACTTCAAAACTATCCAGTCTACAAATCCCCCTGTGAGCCAAACCCCTGAGGAGCACAGATGTCTCTACTGCCCTGGTACTTGGTTACAATGTATTAGTGCAGATGAAAAAGCATCACTTTAGAGTTCAGATGATAGAATTGTAGAAAAACATGGCTGTGGCATCAGTAAGCAAAACCTCCGACTCCTCAATTTCCTGAGTTCGACTCTAACTCCACCAAAATGGACTCCGACTCTACCACTCTGACTGCAGAACCAGGGCTGTGAAGTGAGTAAGCCAAACATCCGACTCCTCAATTTCCCTGAATCCAACTCCATCAAAATGGACACCAACTTCGACTTCACGACCCCGACTCCACTGCCTTGAAGTCAGGAAGCCAGACCTACTCCGACTCCTCAATTTCCCTGAATCCGACCCTAGCAAAAGGGACACCGACTCCACAGCCCTGGAGTCAGGAAGCCAAACCTTCAACACTGACTCCTAAATTTCCCTGAATTTGACTCCAACTTCAACTTTACCAAAATAGACATAAACTCCGACTTCACAACTCAACTCTACAGCCCTGGAGTCAAGAAGCCAAACCTCCGACTCCGACTCGTCAATTTACCTGAATCCACCTCCAACTCCAGCTAAAAGGGACACCGACTCCAACTTAGGAAGCCAAACCTCTAACTCTGACTCCTCAATTTCCCTGAATCCGCTCCACCTCCGACCCCAACTCTACCAACATGGACACCAACTCTGACTTCACAACTCCACAACCCTGGAGTCAGAAAGCCAAATCTCTGACTCCTCAATTTCCCTGAATCCAACCCCGACTCCAGCAAAAGGGACACCGACTCCGACTCCACAGCCCTGGAGTCAGGAAGCCAAACCTTCAACTCTGACTTCTAAATGTCCTTGAATTTGACTCCAACTCCAACTTTACCAAAATAGACACCAACTCCGACTTCACCACTCAACTCTACAGCCCTGGAGTCAGGAAGCCAAACCTCCGACTCCTCAATTTCCCTGAATTCAACTCTGACTCCAACTCTACCAACATGGACACCAACTCCGACTTCACAGCTCCACAACCCTGCAGTCAGAAAGCCAAATCCCTGACTCCGACTCCTCAATTTCCTAGGATCTGACTCCAACTCCAGCATAAGGGACACTGACTCTGACTCCACAGCAAGTAGTTTGAGGTTTGTAGAATTGCTCAGGGTTTGATTGTAAACGGGAAAGTCAACATTCACAGGGAGGCAGCAGCGGTATTGACAATGGTGTGGGACATGGGTATAAGGAGTGTATTAGTGATGCATATTATAGAGTATGATATCTTTCTATATTTCATGATCTGAGCTTTTGGGTCAATGCCCGCTTCTGCCTTTGTCATCGTCTTCACATTGGTGACTGTGGGGGAGATGTGTGCCAACGGAGATGCTCATCCCTGCAATGAAGCTTGGAAGGAGGAACATTAGGAGTCCTTAAATAGAGCATGTAATGTGTGTGCCAGGCATCGGAAGCCATGGGGTGCAGTATAGCTGCAGCCTAATAACGCCTCCCCCTGGGTGATGTGTAGGTACGTCTGGCTCTGAATGTCACATTCTTGGCACCACCTGGGTAGCGATGACATTAAGGAGCTGTGCAGGGAACAACGGATAAGTCGGTCATTTTGCAAACCTGCCATGTGGAAAGGAAACCAAGGCTTATCTCACTATATGCAGCATCATCACCCATGGCACTACTGGGGCAGCATTAGGAAGTTCCTAAAAATAAGTCTTCCCAAAAGCTCCAAGTTGTGCTCACAGCATCCCTACGATACATGACCCTGTAGACGGCGGGGTCTGCACAATGCTACAGGTGGAAAATCGTTACATTATATTACAGGGATTTTTGACATTTGTGGAGTTGATACACAAGCTATGGTAAGTTAGAACGTTGCAGGACGTTACGTTTAGTAAGGATTAATGTTCTGCATTTATTCCAGACTCATCCGTTAATGTTTGAGGAGTTAAATGGACACTCGGCTGTTCCACAGTGTATTCCCTATTGCCTATGTGGCGCCAGCGTACACGGATTCTTGTCTCTAGTGGAACTATTAATTATAGCATATGTGTGGCCAACTTCCTAGGAAGCCAAACCATCTATTATAATAGATTAATTTTATTATTTATTCATAGAGCACCATTCATTCCATGGTGCTGTACATGAGAAAGTGTTACATACAGACAAGTTACAAATATAATGAACAAAGTGACAGACGGATACAGAGGGGAGAGAGGACCCTGCCCTTGTGGGCTTACATTCTACAGGGCAATGGGGAGGGAGACAGTAGGTTGGGTCTGCTCGGGTGGTGCTGGATTGCCGGGTCCAGTGGTGGTGGAGTGCCGGGTCCAGTGGTGTTGAGGCGGCACTGTGGTCATTACAGGTTGTAGGCTGTTCTGAAGATATGGGTTTTCAGGTTCTGCTTGAAGGTTCCGAGTGTGGGGGACAGTTGGATGTTTTGCTGTGCAGAATTCCAGAGGATGGGGGATGCTCGGGTGAAGTCTTGCAGGCGGTTAGATGAGGAACGTATAAGTGTGGAGGAAAGAAGGAGGTCTTGGGAGGATCGAAGATTACGAGTTGGATGATATCGGGAGATTAGTTCAGAGATATATGGGGGGGACAGATTGTGGACGGCTTTGTAAGCTAATGTTAATAGTTTGAATTGGATACGCTGGTGAATTGGGAGCCAGTGGAGGGATTTGCAGAGGGGAGACGTGGAGGAATAGTGAGGAGAGAGGTGGATTAGTCGGGCAGCAGAGTTGAGGACAGATTGAAGTGGTGCAAGAGTGTTAGCAGGAAGGCCACAGAGGAGGAGGTTGCAGTAGTCAAGGCGGGAGATGATGAGGGCATGCATGAGTAGTTTAGCAGAGTGGGAGTTGAGGAAGGGACGGATTCTGGCAATGTTTTTGAGTTGGAGACAGCAGGAGGTGGCAAGGGCTTGGATGTGCGGTTTGAAGGACAATGCAGAGTCAAGTGTTACTCCAAGGCAGCGGACTTCGGGTACAGGGCAAAGTGTGATGTCATTTAATGTGATAGATCTGGTAAGGAAGGTGTGAGAAATGGAGGAAAGATGACAAGTTCAGTTTTGTTTACATTGAGTTTTAGGAAGCGAGAGGAGAAGGAGGATATGGCTGCTAGACACTCCGGGATTCTGCACAGCAGAGAGGTGACGTCTGGGCCAGAGAGGTAGATCTGAGTGTTGTCAGCAAACAGGTGGTACTGGAATCCATGGGACTTTGATTGTCCCAGACCAAAGCTATAGATTGAAAAAAGTAGGGGCCCCAGGACAGAGCTTTGAGGGACCCCAACAGAGAGAGGATGGGGCGAGGAGGTCGTGTGGGAGTGGGAGATACTAAATGTGCGGTTGGAAAGGTAGGAGGAGATCCAGGAGAGGGCGAGGTCAGTGATTCCAATGGAAGAAAGGATCTGTAATAAGAGGCAGTGGTCAACTGTGTCAAATGCAGACGACAGGTCTAAAAGGAGGAGGACGGAGAACTGTTTGTTAGCTTTGGCCGTGAGTAAGTCATTAGTAATTTTGGTCAGGGCAGTTTCAGTAGAGTGGTGTGGGCGGAAGCCGGATTGAAGGACGTCAAAGAGAGAGTTGGATGAGAGGTGTAATGAGAGTACAGTGTGGACATGCTTTTCGAGAAGTTTGGAAGCGAACGGGAGCAGAGATATGGGCCGGTAGCTGGATGTAGAAGTGGGGTCGAGGGATGGCTTCCTATCTTATCAAGGGGGGTGTCCGACTACGGTGTGTGTCAGTGATGCACGGACCAACGATGTCCAGCGCACCAGGGGTCACACCAGGGGTGGAGCAAATATAACAGAGGGCCCTGCTCGTAGGGAACAGGGGAAAGGACACCTCCTGCACTCACCTGCAACTGTGCCCTAATCTCCCTACCTTCACTATACGGGTTCTTCCACCCTGTCGCCGAGCAGGATACCCAGTCCCTCCTTGGCCCTGATCTTAACTCTCAATAGGGAGATGGCCGGCAGGAACACTAGTCCCAACCATTGCAATAAACAAGAAAAGAGGGCAAGGAAAAACAAGCAAGGGAACAACAAGGCAACTTCATGCCTGCTGCCAAACTCCAAGGCTGCAGACGGCTTGGCAATGATCAGCTCTCCAGAGTACCTCCTTCACCTCAGGTAGCCATGCCAGGAATGAGTTCAATCACCAGCAAGGAAATGCAGAATCATGTGACCATATAAAGGAGATGGGAGTGATCACAAAGTAGCCACACCTGAGAAGAGAACTAAGGAGTATTGCAGTAACAGAAACTGACATTAACTCCAACATTGCCAAAGGAAAGAAACCTGTTTAATATGAAGTTTCAATACAGAAAAGAGAAACAAGTCTCAAACCTGTCACAAGTAAGATAGACCATCATGACAGGAAGACAGCAAATGAAATCAGACTTGCCGACTCTACTGGAAGTTCTGGGACGCTCTTGGAAAAAGTGCCTGAGTGTGGAGGGGCATGTGGTATTGGTGCAGTCAAAAAAGGTGTCAAAATTATTTGGGCATCACAATCACTGATCTCCTATACGCCGATGCCTAAAAATTGTCCAGTTGGACAGACCTGAGCTTTCCTGTTGGAAAGCTAAAAGAGATTGAAGCTACGGACTATAATGTGTGCTCTCTTCCTCATTGGAAACTGGTTATAAGGAAGTCACGAGTGCAAATTGTGACAAATAAGTGTCAAGGAGGAGAATCTGGATGCTTGTGAGCGGTGATTGAGTCTTAATTATGCCATACATAATATTCATTTGTTCAGCAAGTTTCATGTATGACTGTCTAGTGCCCCCTTTTGTCTGCTGATTGTGGATTGCATCAGCTCCCTGCGGTGTATTAGATTGCATCATTTGGAGGAAGATAATGCAGATGGATTGAACTAACAAACAATGAGGAAACAGGAATAGTTATCTACCCCCACTCCCGTGGGGCACAATGCCCTGAAATGGGGGCTAAGGGATATAAAAAGAGGCCTGCTCCTGTCATCAAGGTGATTCCACAAGATCTCACCTTAGGGACTAGTGGATTACAGAACTGCTGTACTGCCTGACACTAAGTTTACACATTCATTTGGAGAAGCCATGTAGGGACAATCCCATCACCTGGCCACATACCTTGCTGTGTCAGATTCCTAAGCTTGCTGCTACCACCTCTCGGTGGGTGCCCATTAAAATCAGGGTGCTGCTCTCTGGGGCAGTTGGTCCTGGATCTCCCAAAGTCACAGCGGTTTTGATCTCTGACAAGCTAGCAGAAGGGGGAGACTCTGTCCAATGCACTATCTTGTGTATTAGATCCTGTTGACTGTTGCTGACCCAATAAAATGTTATCGGAGCATGGTATCCTCACCCTGTGTTGTCTCAGGGCGTTCAGCTCCAGCCCATTTCTAAAGACAGCCATGATAGAAGACGAGAGCACCCTCTGACGCTTGTATCTCCACACAAGTATCGAAGCCTAATTATATTAGTTATTTTAATGTACAAGTGTTCTTCTTATGGACATTGTCATGGGGAGCTTAAGGAGACAAGGAGGAAAGGCCCCTGGGCCCCTGAACTGACCCTCAGGCTAGAGAAACACTGACTATTCTGAACTTAGGGGTACCCTTGATGGTAGGGAGGCCTGAGTCTCTGACCTGTCCCTATCTCCTGACCAGATCTGAGCTGAACCCCCATACCCCATCACAGGAGGTGAACTATAATGGAACCCACAGATATAGACAGACAAGGATAAAGCGAACAGCACCACACAGCTAACAATCATGAAGATACAATATGTGTGTAGGGAGAACAAAAATACAAATAGGGAATGAAAAAACAAGGTATACTTCACCAGACACCAAGGTTAGATTAGAGTTTCAACAGCAACTCCAACACAGGACCGGTATGCAAGAGGCATGCAAATGCTATAGTCGGCATCCAGGAATGTTCTGAGCCATACTTAAAGGGAGAAGGCGTTCCAGCAGCCTCAACCTTCAATTGACATTAATCAAAAAGTTAACTCCTGCAAAGCTGAACATCAGTGAACAAACCTTCCCCGACGCCCTAACACAGAGCAACAATGAGGCCTAAAGCTGCACATAAGACTCCCCAGTGTGAACAGAACCTGAAGCTGGCATGACAGATATCTAGCAAGCTGTGTAAGAAGTCTTTGGATGTTAGTCGAGGTTCTTTATCCTCCATCCGCACAATCTTGCGTTGAAATCTCTCATCAATTTTTCTTTTCCGTCCACATCTAGGGAGGTTAGCCACAGTGCCATGGGCTTTAAACTTCTTGATGACACTGCGCACGGTAGACACAGGAACATTCAGGTCTTTGGAGATGGACTTGTAGCCTTGAGATTGCTCATGCTTCCTCACAATTTGGTTTCTCAAGTCCTCAGACAGTTCTTTGGTCTTCTTTCTTTTCTCCATGCTCAATGTGGTACACACAAGGACACAGGACAGAGGTTGAGTCAACTTTAATCCATGTCAACTGGCTGCAAGTGTGATTTAGTAATTGCCAACACCTGTTAGGTGCCACAGGTAAGTTACAGGTGCTGTTAATTACACAAATTAGAGAAGCATCACATGATTTTTCTATCAGTGCCAATACTTTTGTCCACCCCCTTTTTTATGTTTGGTGTGGAATTATATCCAATTTGGCTTTAGGACAATTATTTTTGTGTTTTTTCATTGAAGACAAATTAAATGAAGATAATAATACCAAAGAATTTGTGATTGCAATCATTTTCAGGAAGAAACTGAGTATTATCTGACAGAAGTGCAGGGGTGTCAATACTTTTGGCCAAAACTGTATATATATATATGTATATATATAATATATTTTTATTAAAACTAGACCCACACTACAAATCCTACCCCTAGTTCCCTAGGGGCACAAATGTCCTTCTGTCAAATACAAGTGCAAGTATTGTATTTCAATTTACGAGACAACCTCCCGAAAAGTGGTAGCAATTGTTCCTTAGAGGACCCCAAGAATTCCCCGTCAAAGATAATACCATACAGTGATGAGCGCAGGGCAAGGGGTACTCGGATACTGGGCCTGGGTTTGATAGATTTAACTGGGGAATCATGGGTGGTCTGGTTCCCAGTTCCATGCCCTGGCTGTCATTTGTTAGATGGGGAAATATTTACAGGGATAAAGAGTACGTGACGCCACCTGTGGATCCCAGAGATTTGTTATACCGGCGCTGCAGGCCGGCTGCTGAGGTGATGATGGGTGCAGCTTAATGTGGTCCAGCTCCCCACAGGTGGAGCTTTTTACCTCAGGGCAGCGGTGATGGAGGATGAGGGGTTGATGGGAGTAGTTGTTCTTACTCCTCCGGTGAGACGATGATGATGCTGAGGCCCTCCGGGCGCCGGCGGGGAGTAAGACAGAGAACGATTTAACTTCAACTCCACTGTACTGGATCGGCAGATGTTATTAAGGACACGGTACAGTCTGGTTTAATGGCGACTAGTTGTCGGTTCAGGGTACCCCTATGGAGTCTCCAGATGTTCCTTTCTGATAGTCTGTCAGGGTCTAATTCTGTCCTTCTCTCTATTTAACCACCCTTGCAGAGCTCTCCCACCAGTCCCCTGGTCTCATACGGTGTGGCATGGGTTTTCCTTTACCTGTACAGACGGGAGTAGCAGAAATGCACTATCTCTCCCACCACCGGAATCTGGACCGTTACTCCTGTAATCTTGGACCGATTTTGGGTCTGAAGGGCGAGGTACCTTCTTGTGGCGCCTACGGCTACCCCGTTTCAGAGGGCCCACGGCTCGTCGATTTACGGCCACGGATGAACAGCTGACCGCCGGTGTTCCCCAGATGTTACCAACCGGCTCCAACTGGTGCTGGTCCATCCCCTTCTGTCCCGGGACACCCTCCTGGAGATGGGTGATCCCTCCTGTCACAGAGCTGTCAGGCGCGACCTGACTGACTGCTTTCCCAGCACTTAACTGAACTAACTCACTAACTGTCACTCAAGTCTCCTGCACTAACCTAGGCTCCACCCCCTTTTGGAGCTACTAAATAATCAGTCCCTTACTCTAAGGTGGCCTAGTGTTGTGCATAAATTCAGACTCCATAGGTTAAACCCTAAACCCACAACTACAGAGATACTACATACATTTGCAAGGTGTAATACCTCCCTGTGGCACCTAGCCATAGGGGCGCCACAACAGTACATGATATGTTGTGCAATCAGTAAGCATTTTTACAATGGTGTCGAGGAGATTTTAGTCCCAGTCCCTGAGGGACAGAATGGTCCCCTTGACATATATTGGAGATTCAGTGCTATTAAGGGGACATTGTTGTTATGGAGGTAGCAGGCATTTTATCTTGTGGCCTAGGATAATCATGCCATGTCATTACATTTTCTCTTGTAGATACAATAGCTCTGCAGGAGGCCGCAGCACCGTCTATATGAGGCCGGATGGGATCCATATTGCAGTGCAGCCAATAGGAGGACCGGCCGGGGCGCCACTTCCTGTACAGCCGAAAGTCATCCTCTTGAATAAAAAGGTGCAGTCCTCTCCATTTTATTCATCACAATTCAGTGTATTATCCTAATTTTGTACAAAATACCAATGCCAAAGTAAAGAGGAGGGTTGTCCCTTACCAATAGTTTACCCATGACTACTACAACTACTAGAAACAAGGACATGCTATCACAATTCTTGGGAAGTCCAAGGGGTCAAACATCCACTGACACACACATACCCTTTATAAGCCATATGTAGTTAAAATTAAGTGGGAAATTCAAATTATATCTCATATTTTGCATTCAACTCAGACATGTTCATTGCTAGGGATGTGCTGCCTTAAACAGTACATCTCTAGCAACCAGACTGTAAGACATCTCAGCTGCTCAATTCCGCCCCAGATCAGAATTTTTGGTAAATAATTGTTTTTAGTGTAGATTGTAGTTATCACATTTTTAAGGTGTAGGAAGTGGCTGTATTCTTTGTTTTGTATTGATTCTGTTCTATGTTTCATTCAATAGGGAAATCGTATTGTGAATCTAGGACATTTCTCCGATCCTTGGAAAGTATCCGTCTACCTCAAGGACGCTTCAGGTGCACCACTGAAAGGTGATTATTTGTATTATTTGATAAGTAGAGGGGCCGGCCAAACGGGGTCCCGGTTGTAGAGGCAGGGCCTCGGCTACACAGTAGCCTCAGTTTTGCATCGCGTGCCCTGGCCGGCTTCTCAGTGTAGCAGTTCAGTTCACAATTGACCTTGTTGAGGGCCAAGACATACAGAGTCAATGGTGCTCGAAAACTGTTCTTTACTTAAACCAGTCTTCTGAAATGTGGACACAATAACTTGTCTTACTTTCTTATGGGTATCCACCAGGGGCAGACCTACTGTGGTGCAGCTGGTTCAGCTGCACCAGGGCCCCGACCAGGTAGGGGGCCCCTCAAGCCTGCAAGGGGGTGCCCAGCCGACCCCCATGTCCCTGTGTCAGAGGAGAGGGGGTTAAGTGAGGGAAGCTTCCTGCTTCCCTCGGCTGATCCCGCCTCTCCTCTCCTCTGTAGCCCCAGCACCCAGATCTACAATGTGGCGCAGGTAAGAGCCCAGGACCCCCAGCCCCTCACTTAACGCTGCCAGCACCCCCCCTGGTCCTCGCCCAATGCCGCCAGCACCCAACCATCCCCCCCCCCCCCCCAGGTCCTCGTCCGACGCTGCCAGCAACTTCCCCCCCATTATTCCCCCGGTCCTCACCTATGGCTGCACCAGGGCCCGGCAGGCTGAAGGTCCGCACCTGGTATCCACAATGACTAATTTTGGTGCAGTCTGCTCCCACCGCTCTAGCACCTGTAGGTCCCTGTACATAGAGTTCAGCACCATGTTATCCTGCTTCAGATGTACTTAACTTCTAATGGCTAAAGCCCAACAGTATCCGTAGGGATTGACTCGGAGGAATGGTGTTAGGGCCACCTTTTACACAAACTTTCCTTTACCACCAGCACCATGTAGACCTGTTCACCCATCTATTCTGAAGTTCATTATTCACATACTAGATGGATTAGTCACTTCCCGAGAGGCTGTCAAATCAGTATCAACTTGGGGTACGCAGGGTTAGAGATTCTGGCCACTTCCCTGCTGCTAACATTCACTTCCTGGGGTGACCCAGGGGGGTCTGAACAATTCTGAACAAGGGGCCTGAAGTTCCTGTAATTCCTTTTCTACTCTAGTAGGGGACTCTACTACTAACTCTATACTGCGGGTCATTTTTATAGACTAGGCGCCACCCCTTAAGAATTAGCATTAATAATTATTATCAACTTACTAACTGAAAGGGACCAGGGGAGCACCTTAACCACTAGGTGACTACATACTAATAAATTACACATATAACTCTAAAGGCCCCGTCACACCTGGCGACGGGGCTGGAGATGTCGGCGGCTACTGACATCTCCAGCCTCGCGCCGGCGAGCTGACAGGCGGCATCGCCGCCGGGGTGTCTGAAAACCCCAGCGGCGATGCAGGACAATGGTAGCCTATGGCTCCCATAGCCTGACAGGTCGCCGGCGGCCGGTTACATGATCGGTTGACTGATTTCAGAGCACTGCTGTGAAACCAGGCAACCTCCCAGCGGCGCCGACATCGCCCCTTTACATGAGGCGATTTAGGGTCGATGCCACCGCTGATAGGCCAACCACCTACGTCGCCTATGTAATTGGCGGCGATGTCGCCCCGTGTGACGGGGCCTTAAGACATAGATATAAAAACAATATACCCTCCTCGAGGGGGGGGGGGACAGCACCCTAGACCCTCTTACAAATAGATATCTCTCAAATGGTGCTCAGGACCCACATTATTGTTTGTTACACACTTTAATTACTAAAACTAAAGCTCATTTGAGTTTCCTTGGGCCAAATAAAAGGGTTGTCTTCTCCCAGACCATCATAAGTCTAGAGCTGCCCAAAAAATAGCCATGGCAGGTGTAATGATGGCCATACTGCTTTCTCCAACTCCTTGCATTGACTGTGATATCAATCAATCACTAAGTTTTTTCTGCTTGCTAGGGAATGTATTGCCTTAGTATCACAGATTTATCAATGAAATTGTCACACAGCACATCCATATAACCAGGTTGTCTCAAAGTTGTTATGTCTACAACCTAAGATGGAATTACCTCTGATGGCAAAGAATGGTCAAAGACCAAGACTTCCCAGTAGACATGATAACACATAATGTGATCAGTGTGGGACATAATGTGATCTGAACCTTGACTAATGTGTGGCACAAGAGCTTTATTACCCATTTCAACACCAGGATCCGGTTGCGATTCTAATATCTGCCCCCTTTGCTCTTGTCAATGCCGTTCTTAAGAAGGAAACCGCTAGCAACATATCTATTTTAACTCAATTCTTAAGCTCAAGGAAAAATAACCCCCAAACTGTGAGAAAGGCAGAACAAGAAGAATTTAAAGAAAAGAAAAGCCGGGGAACCCCTAATGTGGACAAGCTACATGACATTAGGGGAGGAAGGGAGTTAATAGAGGAAAGTAAGGGTGTATGGAATTTCATAAAAGACAAAGGGAGGTAATTGGTTGGGGGGCTTGGTTTAAGGGGAGGAAGAGGGTGAACTTAAAGGCAGCTATAGGTTGGAGTGAGGGAAGTAACCCCTCACTCCATTTCCTGGTGAAGCCAGGACACTTTCCCGCCCGCCTTCCCTTGTTGTGTTTGGAGTTCCTGGATGTGTCTGGGAATGGTTTGAAAGTGGTTGGTGGTATGTGTTGGTTGCAATGTTGTCTTAGGATGTATGTGGATGTTTTGTCATGGCAGCGGGAGTAGGTCTGGTCCAGAGGCAGTGAATCTACACTCGTAATTGGGAGGTGAGCACCTTGGAAGGTATAATGGCTCCGGTTACTGGTACCTTGCAGGCACGGGGTTATGCAAGGTTAGGGTATTGGTTCTTGATAATCAATACCTCGTCCCTGGGGTTAATGTGTTGCGGCCAGGGACAAGGTTTGGAGGCTTCTGGACCGGGCCAAGCCTTGTGTGTTATGAGGGTGTGTCTATTGTTTAAAGGGAACCTGTCAGGTGGTTTATAAATGGCCATCCAGTTTTGTGAATTCAGTCCCGGATTCGTTTGTGTCCTGTTTTTTCCCGGCCCCAAAATCTGAGACTGCTCCAATTTTGGGCTCCGGTGAAAAACACGGAACAAACCGGACAGAAACGAATCCGGGGCGATCCAGTGCACTTAACATGCGAGTCTATGGGAGCTGGATCCGGGAAAAAAATCGGATCATTTCCCAGATCCGGTTTTAGTGTACTGCTCTGTTAATTTCACTTTAGCAGTGTATCTACATACACTATCTACATACACAGCTAAAGTGAAATTAAATAAAGGAATGGTTAAAAATAAAAAAAATAAACTCTCACCTGTCCGCCGAGTGTCCCGCGATGCATCCACCTCCGATGGCTAAAGGACGTTAATCAGCTGACCGCGAAGAGGCGGGGCAAACCCGATCAGCTGATGGGTCACATGACCGCATCAGCGCGGTTTAAAGAGTTATATGGAGGAATCGCAAGAATAGGGTAAGGGATTGGTTAGGTATAGGGTTACAGCTAGAGTTTAGGCTTTATTTCACCACCAGATAGGTATCAGTAATGTTTGTTCCCTGTGTGTAGTTAAATTCCCGATCACAGTCTTTTGATTTTCCCATCACCATTCTTCAGCACCACCTGACCAGGTTTGTAACAAGACGGATCACTCCAGTGTTTAATGGGTGAATCAGAGGTCATTTCTCAATGTAAGTCTATGAGACTCAATCCAAGGCTCTCACAGACGTACAATTGGAAAGATACTAACCCTTAATATATGTTTTATTCATTTTAATGTCAGATTTTTTTTTAAAAACATTAGACGGTTAAGGAGCAAACTATAATTATATCAGTGAATTATTAAAATATATAAGATCTGCTTGGTCTATAAGGGGTTCAATACTAGACCGGTGGAAGGAGTGCAGATAGTCCATTACATATGGGGGGCTGGGGCGCAAAATACTTGCCATTGTCTGGCCTGGCAAATGCCAAAAGCAAACCTTTTTTGACTGATGTCAGAATAAAAGGGAATATGTGGATTCGTATGGCGATGTACCGGAGCTTTGTATATGTTGTATTTATTTTGAACTCCATTATCGTTATTTGGATTGAGGACGAATCCACAATAAATCCTTCCCCGTTCTTTCTTTTTGTGGTCTCTTATTATCTTTTATGAAGATAAAATGAAAAACCAAAATGTGTTGTTACACAATCAAATGAAGGTAGAAGTAATTTGTAGAATACAACGCGTTTCAAGAGCGGTCTGCTCTCTTCATCAGGACCAACATTCATTATAATACAACACGTTCAAGGGTGGTCTGCTGTCTTCTTCAGGTCCAACATTATAATACAACGCGTTTCAAGAGCGGTCTGCCCTCTTCATCAGGTCCAACATTCATTATAATACAACACGTTTCAAGGGCGGTCTGCTGTCTTCTTCAGGTTCAACATTATCATACAATAAATTTCATGGGCGGTCTGCCCTCTTCATCAGGTCTAATATTATAATACAACGTGTTTCCAGGGCGGTCTGCCCTTTTCATCAGGACCAACATTCATTATAATACTACACGTTTCAAGGGCGGCCTGCCCTCTTCATCACGACCAACATTATAATACAACATGTTTCAAGGGTGCATTAATATACAACGTATTTTAAGGGTGGTCTGCCCTCTTCATTAAGTCCAACATTATAATACAACATGTTTCAAGGGCGGTCTGCCCTCTTCATCAGGTTCAACATTATAATACAACATGTTTCAAGGGCGGTCTGCCCTCTTCATCAGGTTCAACATTATAATACAACATGTTTCAAGAGCGGTCTGCCCTCTTCATCAGGTTCAACATTATAATACAACATGTTTCAAGGGCGGTCTGACCTCTTCATCAGGACCAACATTCATTATAATACAATGTGTTTCAAGGGCGGTCTGCCTTTTTCATCAGGTCCAACATTATAATACAATGTGGTTCAAGGGCGGTCTACCCTCTTCATCTGGTCTAATATTAAAATACAACATGTTTCAAGGGTGGTCGGCCCTCTTCATCAGGTCCAACATTGTAATACAATAAGTTTCAAGGGTGGTCTGCCCTCTTCATTAGGCCCAACATCATAATACAACACGTTTCAAGGGTGGTCTGCCCTCTTCATCAGGTCCAACATTCATTATAATACAATGTGTTTCAAGGACATTCTGCCTTTTTCACCAGGTCCAACATTATAATACAACATGTTTCAAGGGCGGTCTGCCCTCTTCATCAGGTCCAACATTATAATACAATAAGTTTCAAGGGTGGTCTGCCCTCTTCATCAGGTCTAATATAAAAATGCAACATGTTTCAAGGGCGGTCTGCCCTCTTCATCAGGTCCAACATTATAATGCAATAAGTTTCAAGGGTGGTCTGCCCTCTTCATCAGGTCTAATATAAAAATGCAACATGTTTCAAGGGCGGTCTGCCCTCTTCATCAGATCCAATATTATAATACAACGTGTTTCAAGGGTGGTCTGCCCTCTTCATCAGGTCCAACATTATAATACAATGTGTTTCATGGGTGGTCTGCCGTCTTCATCAGGTCCAACATTATAATACAATGTGTTTCATGGGCGGTCTGCCGTCTTCATTAGGTCCAACATTATAATACAATGTGTTTCATGGGCGGTCTGCCCTCTTCATCAGATCCAATATTATAATACAATGTGTTTCATGGGTGGTCTGCCGTCTTCATCAGATCCAATATTATATTACAATGTGTTTCAAGGGTGTTCTTCCCTCTTCATCAGGTTATGGTGTTTTATGATACTATTTCCAACATTAGACAAGTCCCATACAAAACTCTGCATACCTCCACCTGTCGTCTCCGTTCCTTACCACTTGCAGCGATTACACCGGAATAATTAGTTAAGTATTCGAGGAAGAACCCGTGGAAGAAAAGCTAAATTTATCTTCTCTACAGAAATGTTCCCCAAGGGAAGCTTCTGGGAAACTGTGTTTACTTTCACTACCTGAGAAGATAAAATGCGTAAAAGAAAGAGATATTTTTTCCTGCCGGAGCGAGTACAGAGACGACGTAAAATCAAAATCAGGCTCATCGGGCGCATACATCAAGAATATAGTGAGCGCATTACTCCGTATATCGGCGGTGCCACGCGCAGCTGTTGGCGTTCCTCACTTTGCATGAATTTTATGGAGACGAGCGCTCGTCTTATGACAAAAGCTTTAAGAACAGCGAGTGGTATTTAAGGACAATTAGTTAACGTGTAAACTGTTCTCCAGAACAGAAGCCAAGAGACTTGACGAAGCGGAGTGAAGCCTTAAATTGACTCTTGCTTTTATCTTAAATACAATCCTGCATCAAAAAGTCTTCATTAAGGCTCTCACATAGATATAAAACCCCGAGATTTAGGAGCATGTGTTTTGGAAATCTGAAATAGTCTTTTGGGAAGAGCAGAACGTTCCTCCGGGGCTCATAAGCTCTGAATGACAATTTACTATGTATTTGAAAGCAACAGTCTGATCCATAAAGCGCTCGCTATGGGTTGTTAAACGCCCGAGGTACGGGGGGCTGACTGTACATAATGGCTGTTGGCGCACTGCTTGCAAAAACGATGCCACCGTCATGGGCTGATTGTCCTGAAAACAAAAAGTAAGTTCAGGAAAAAAAAATTGCAGTTTGTGGCAGATTGGTCTAAAAAATTAGGTATGGGCAATTATTTACTAAAAAATGGCAAAAGATATTGTATTGAAAGGTTTTGTCCACAACCGTGTTTGTAAGGAAGTGCCATTAATGACCATGATAGATGTATTGTTTTTTGGAATTTTGCAGAATGTTTTGTCTTTCTCTTGTTATGGTTAATATTTTTACGTTATTTTTATTATTACTTAAGCAATTTATATATATTCTAGCTATAGAGCCTGGCATTGCCCGAGCATAATAAATAGGCCTCCTGCTGAATACTGTGGGCTGTGAACTGCCTCCTGCTGTATACTGTGGACTGCCTCCTGCTGTATACTGTGGACTGCCTCCTGCTGAACACTGGGGGCTGTGTGCTGCCTCCTGTGGTATACTGGGGGCTGTGTGCTGCCTCCTGCGATATACTGGGGGCTGTGTATGGCCTCCTGTGGTATACTGGGGGCTGTGTACTGCCTCCTGCTGAATACTGGGGGCTGTGTGCGGCCTCCTATAGTATACTGTCGGCTGTGTGCGGCCTCCTGCGGTATACTGGGGGCTGTGTGCTGCCTCCTGCAGTATAGTGGGAGCTGTGTGCGGCCTCCTGCGGTATACTGGGGACTGTGTGCGGCCACCTGTGGTATACTGGAGGCTGTGTGCGGCGTCCTGCGGTATACTGGGGTCTGTGTGCTGCCTCCTGCTGTATACCGGGGCTTTGTGCAGCCTTCTGCTGTATACTGGCGGCTGTGTGCGGCCTCCTGCGGTATACTGGGGGCTGTGTGCTGCCTCCTGCGGTATACTGGGGACTGTGTGCGGCCTTCTGCAGTATACTAGGTACTGTGTGTGGCCTCCTGTTGAATACTTGGGGCTGTATGCGGCCTCCTGTGGTATACTGGCGGCTGTGTGCGGCCTCCTGCGGTATACTGGGGGCTGTGTGCGGCCTCCTGCGGTATACTGGGGGCTGTGTGCTGCCTCCTGCGGTATACTGGGGGCTGTGTGCTGCCTCCTGCGGTATACTGGGGGCTGGGGGCTGCCTCCTGCGGTATACTGGGGGCTGTGTGCTGCCTCCTGCGGTATACTGGGGGCTGTGTGCTGCCTCCTGCGGTATACTGGGGACTGTGTGCGGCCACCTGTGGTATACTGGAGGCTGTGTGCGGCATCCTGCAGTATACTGGGGTCTGTGTGCTGCCTCCTGCTGTATACTGGGGCTCTGTGTGGCCTCCTGCGGTATACTGGGGGCTGTGTGCTGCCTCCTGCGGTATACTGGGGGCTGTGTGCTGCCTCCTGCGGTATACTGGGGGCTGCCTCCTGCGGTATACTGGGGACTGTGTGCAGCCTTCTGCAGTATACTGGGTGCTGTGTGCTGCCTCCTGTAGTATACTGGGGGCTGTGTGCGGCCTCCTGCGGTATACTGGGGGCTGAGTGTTGCCTCCTGCAGGATACTGGGTGCTGTGTGCTGCCTCCTGTAGTATACTGGGGGCTGTGTGCGGTCTCCTGCTGTATACTGGGGGCTGTGTGCGGCCTCCTGCGGTATACTGGGGGCTGAGTGCTGCCTCCTGCAGGATACTGAGGGCTGTGTGCAGCCTCCTGCGGTATACTGGGAGCTGTGTGCGGCCTCCTGCGGTATACTGGGGACTGTGTGCAGCGTTCTGCAGTATACCGGGGCTCTGTGCGGCCTCCTGCGGTATATTGGGGACTGTGTGCAGCCTTCTGCAGTATACTGGGTGCTGTATGTGGCCTCCTGCTGTATACTGGGGGCTGTGTGTGGCCTTCTGCAGTATACTGGGGGCTGTGTGTGGCTTCTTGCTGTATACTGGGGCTGTGTGTGGCCTCCTGTGGTATACTGGGGGCTGTGTGCAGCCTTCTGCAGTATACTGGGTGCTGTGTGTGGCCTCCTGCTGTATACTGGGGGCTGTGTGCGGCTTCTTGCTGTACACTTGGGCTGTGTGTGGCCTCCTGTGGTAAACTGGGGGTTGATTGCAGCCTGATTGCCCAGAATAATAGCTGACTGTGATTATTGGAATGATTATTTTACACAATAGAATGTTAACATATAACATTCCGAGTCATGTCACTGTATTTGTGTGGTATTTGTGACTCCTGTGTTCTACTTGGGGGTTTGCATTGTGAATTTGCGTATATAAAGTACGTAGAGTTATGAAGGATGTGGGGCTATGAAGGGGGTGGGACTATGTGGATGGGGTGGAGTTATAATGAAGTGGGGCTATGGGAAGGGGCAGAGCTATGAAGGGGTTATGTGGAAGGAGGAGCTCTGAAGGGGGTGGGGAGGCAGGGCTATGTGGAAGAGTGGAGCTATGAGGGGTGGGACTATGTGGAAGGGAAAGCTATACCACACACACACCTACAGTACACACATATGTCGGGCTCCACGGGACGGGGGTACTCGGTACCGGACCGGATGGTGCGGGGAAGTCACGGGTGGCTTGGTCCGGACCGTGTCCCGGGCTCGGCAAATAAAGGGGATTATTTACAGGGGAAATGTCACTCGTGATGCCACCCACTTGATGCGGCCAGTGATGGGGGCCGCCGCTGCTGCAGAACCTCCGGGGGTGATGGAGTGGCAGCGGAGATGTTATAGTTCCAGTGGGAAGAACTGTATCCCCCGGGGCAGTAAGGGTTAAGTCTATGGTGAGGTTGTAGCACACTTACTTGCAGACGCTGCAGGGATCTCTCCTCCTGGCTGGTGCTGACAGGCTGGATCCTGTATGGAGAGAATAGCTTGCACACAGAGACTCTAGGGAAGCAGTTCCAGGGTTTTCCAAAGCTTTACTCCAAGTTCTTTCAGTCGTTTTACAAGTCATTTGTAGTTTCTTACAAGTTACAGTACACGGGCACATTCTCCCTCTCCGGGTTCCCTTTGCTCTGCAGCCAGGCCTCTCTCTCTGTGACCCCTCACACAGTCTTTAGTGTCCTTTCCGGGCTGTCTATGGTCTCCGTCTGCACGGGTGGTGTGTGGTGCGCTGGACAGTATGGCGGTGACTCGGGCTTCTGTGAGTCCTAGTGCGTCACTTAGCTGCCTGTCCTTTAGGGTAGGGATCTCAATCTGAAACTCAGACCCCTCATCGTGTTGTCTGGGGATTCCGGGTAAACTGCGGTCCCCTCTAGAGCCGACACTCTACTCAGCCCAGCCTCCAGCAGTCCTCCAGCACGAGGCTCTACCAGGCTCTCTCCTTTCTGTTCCTTTCAGTATACTAGGAGGGCTACTCCGCCGGCAGTCAGTGGCTTTAGCTGCTGTCTAGGGCACGGGTTCCACCGTCCCTCTCTGTCCTGTCACACTCCTGGTGGAATCAGCGTCGGACGGGCTTTCTCTCCCCTCTGGCTCACACTGGCTCAGTACGGATTCTGCGCTCCTAGGCCTTGCACTCACAGAACGTGTGTAAGTCTTTCTGTCTTTGCAGCTCAGCTTCTGGTCTTTGCTTCTCGGCACCTTGAGCCTACTAACTTCCTTTCCTCCTCCCCCTCACTATATACTCTCAAGTCACCTGACTTCTGGTGTGCCCAACCCACTCCTCTGAATCCACCAACCCTCAATCTCATTGAGTTCTAATCTCAGGGCTGGATGTTACCTTCTCTTACACGTGGGTTGTGTGGGCTGTGAGGGTGTTGGTGTGCAACAAGTGTCCTACCTGCCTGGCTGCAGTTCCCTTTGTGGCCTCCTGGATGCAGGAGCGCCACACATACATACATACACACACTCAGCTAAGTATTTTTCTGAAATGCTAACACAGTGTATTGGTTTTGTTTAAATGTATTGATCCATTGTGGGCTGGTTTTAGCTAGTTCTTATCTTTTTTTAAAGTAATTCAGCAGAATCCATGATTTATGGTCTTTGTTTGGAAACTCACATGTCTTTTAGATAATATCCTAAGCCATCTCTCATTGTTCTGTGGTTGTAATAAGTACTTGTGACTCGGCATCTAACATTCAGACAAGCTGAGTACACTGACAGATACTGGCTGTGTGGTTATTCTTGTCTCCTATTCATTGCTATTAATTGGGCAAACAGTAGCAGATCTGGAGAACCCTTGTATCTTACCCCAAATTAGCTCTCCCAGGAAAGGGTTTTTCATGACACTCTTTTGTGCAGAAATGAGCGAAAAAGTTCACAGGACCCTAGTCGACTATCCACTTTATTATTACCGTAGCCACTGGACATGAGCCCTACAAACCACTCTCTTCCGATGGATCCCGGTGTAATGTCATAATTGAAAAAGGATGAACCCATGATGATGTACCAAAAGAGGAGCCAGGGATGCCATCAGAAGACAATCGACAGGGCTCCGATCGGTGTCTACGGAATACTGAAGTGGCAATTGGACTAGGGTGCAGCGAATACATTTGATCATTTCCACTGCGGCGCCTCCTCCAGGCAACATAAAGTATTACACAGTTCTCATTAATATTAACTAGTGATGAGCGAGCATAGTGATGAGCGAGCAATAGCATGCTCGTGTGCTCGGCACTTGTAACAACCAGTTGGATGCTCAGATATTCCAGATGTAATGGAAGTCAATGGGGAACTCAAGTCCATCTGAGCATCCAACTGCTCGCTACAAGTACCGAGCACATGAACATGATAGTGGTTGCTTATTACTAATATAAACCCCTCTAGGACAAGACCCCTGTAGAGACAAGAGGGTCAGTGGGTGCTCTTGTTCACTTGCTTGGCTTACTTTAGAAAGACTGCATAGACCAGGGCTTATCCCACTAAATTCCCGAACTTCTTTTTCGTGGGCAGAGCAGTACTCAGACAACACAGGGTGAGGATACCATACATTGGTAAGACTTTATTGGATACCCAACAGTCAAAGGCATTTAATACATTCCCAGCAACTCAAGGTGGATCAAGCAATAGAGTCTCACCCTTCCGCTGGCTTATTAGTGATTAGAATCTTTATGCATTCAGGGCTTCCAGGGCCAACTACCCCAGTCTAGCAGCACCCCACTTTTGGTGGGCATCCGCCGAGAAGAGACAGCGGCAACCTTAGGAAGCTGACTGAGCACAGCAAGGTATGCAGCCAAATGACCAAATTGTCCTAACCTGGCAGTGGGACAATGTAGTTTCTTCCAGCTAGGTCCTTGTATCCTAGGCTAAAGTCCTGTAGAAATTGATCCAGTTCTGTGATCCTCCAGCTTGAACTGTATCTCTTAGGCTGGAGTCCTGTAGAATATGATCATCCAGTTAGATCCTTGAATCCTAGGCTGAAGTCTTGTAGAAAATAAAGAACATGGTGACCGGAAAAAGTCTATTTTTATACCTCCCAATTCTCATTTCAGGGTATTGGGTGGGGATAAGGCTTGTTCACTCGTTGGTTGGCAGTTCATTCTGACTGCATGATTTTCCTCTGTTTGATGTAGATGAAGGGGCTGAGGCAATCCACATATTAAGATGATGGGGCTCTTATCAATCTGATAGGGAAAAATGACTAACTCCTCTTTATTTGCCAAGAAGAATAATACGTCTGGCCTAATTAAGCACAGTTAACCCCCGACATAAGAGGTCCGATGCAACTGTAAATCCGACTACACAATTTTAGTCTGAGTGATGTAGACAGAGGCGCTAAGGCAATCGACAAATTAAGACAATGGGGCTCTGTTCAGTCTAATAAGAAACAATGACTCTTCTTGATTTACGAAACTAAAGAACAATACGTCTGGCCTAATTAACAACAGTTAATCCCCAACACAAGTGGCCATTTGCTGTGTCGTGACAGCCCCTTTACATTTTTTGCACTCCCCTAATTCCAAGAGCTACCAATTACATTTATATTATTTCATCAACATGTAGCCATAGGAGGGTTTGTTTTATTTTTTGTTTTTTTGCGAAATGAGCTGCATTTTTTAGTGACTACGTTCACTTTAGCTTAAGAGCTAGAAATCAAATCCAAGTATATTGTGCAGTAAAAATGAGCTGGCACTATGATTCTCCAGGTCAGGATTACGGCGATACCACACTTATATA
Source organism: Allobates femoralis (assembly GCA_033576535.1). Lineage (NCBI taxonomy): Eukaryota > Metazoa > Chordata > Amphibia > Anura > Aromobatidae > Allobates > Allobates femoralis. Next base: position 10,418,160 of record JARQOC010000001.1, read on the forward strand.
GTTTGTTTTACACATTCGTGGTTTCAAAAACGAAAACAGAAAAATAGTCACCACTTTCTGAGACTCGTAACTTTTTTATTTTTCCGACAATGGAGCTTTATGATGGATTGTTTATTGAGTGCCGCTGTTTTTATTGGTACCGTTTTGGAATACATACAATATTTTGGTCGCTTTATATAGCATTTTTTGTGGGGATAAGTTCAGAGAGCAAAAAATGTTATATTTGGCATTTCAATGTTTTTCTTTATGCAGCTTGCTGTATGGGTATTCCATAGACTTTCAAGGGTCGTATAGGGAAAAGGGAGGAGATTCAAAGTTTTTAGTAATTTTTCTAACTTGTATTTAAAAACTTTCATAATTATTTTATCTGTCTATCTATCTATCTATCTATCTATCTATCTATCTATCTATCTATCTATCTATCTATCTGTCCTTCTATTTATCAATCTAGCCATCTCTCAAATGTCTATCACATATCTATCCATCAAATATTTTTTTATTTATCCCCCATCTGATACTATAGAACATACTAAAATATTGTCTGATGCTATACACTGTAATACTAGAGTACTGCAGTGTATAGTAAAAATAAACTTCTTTGAATCCCAGCCAATCATAGTTGGCTCATGGGCACCAGAAAAGAGCTGAGTAATTTAATTGCCATACCAGGTGTTTCTGCTGTTACAGACAAGTTCTGGCTGTGTAACACAGCTGGCACCAAACCAGTATGAAAAGGGCTCGACTACTGTTTTCCATATGTCCCACCTTCCTCCTCTCCACACCATGATGCGTTGGTATGACCTTGTGCCAGAAAGGGATAAAGGATCTTTCTGGATAAATACACTGATGAGCAAAAGGGTAACATTGTTTTGACATTTTGACTTTCCGGCTTCATATCTTACCATCCACTACAGCTTTGAGCATGAGACTACCTTCATTTTATAGAAAATCATCTTGGTTATTTCATACACAAATGTGACTTGCAGCTATTTAACATTAGTTATGCAGATTTTTGTAATGTCACTGCACTGTTACCGTTTTGCTCCTGTTGATGGAAAAATCTCTTTCTTCCGTTATACTACTAATTACAACCTGTTTTCACATTCTCTGAAGGTTCAGTATGTTACTAGGTTAATTTCCAAGATCTATTAACTGAAAATTGAAAATGTTACGGGTCTCAGAATATGGTGACACAAACCAATATTTTTTTTTACAAATTTCTTAATTTTTTTTTCAACAGATAAAAATAAAAAATAAACATCGTAATCGGAAAAAACTTTCTAAGTTTGATATAATCAATCCAGTTACCAGGGCATTTTTTTAACCTTTCACTGAATACAGCAAAGCCCAAAAAATGATGGTGAAATGTAGTTTTTTCTCACCATTTCAAAGCAATTAGAATTTTTTTCCAGCTTTCAAATACTTTGTAAGATAAAACTATTGATATATTTCAAATTGATAACTTTTACTGCAAAAACAATCCGTCATACAAATATATTGCTAGAAAAATATAGGAACAATAAAAAGATTATAGCTCATAGGAGAAGGAGGGGAAAAGACAAAAGAGCAAAAATGGAAAAGGAGGTGTCCTCTAGGGTGAGTATAGACCTCTCAGCCTATTTTGGTGAGTATAAACCTCTCAGCATATTTTGGTGAGTATAGACCTCTCAGCCTATTTTGGTGAGTATAGACCTCTCAGACCTCTCAGCCTATTCTGGTGAGTTTAGACCTCTCAGCCTATTTTGGTAGGTATAGACCTCTGAACCTATTTTGCTGAGCATAGCCCTCTCATGCTATTTTGGTGAGTATAGACCACTCAACCTATTTTGCTGAGTATAATAGACCTCTCAGCCTATTTTGGTGAGTATAGACCTTTCAGACCTCTCAGCCTATTTTGCTGAGTATAGACCTCTCAGCCTATTTTGCTGAGTATAGACATCTCAGACTATTTTGTTGAGTACAGACCTCTTAGCCTATTTGGTGAGTATAGACCTCTTAGCCTAGTTTGCTGAGTATAGACCTCTCAACCTATTTTGCTGTGTATAGACATCTCAGACTATTTTGCTGAGTATAGACCTCTCAGCCTATTTTGGTGAGTATAGACCTCTCAGCCTAGTTTGCTGAGTATAGACCTCTCAGCATAGTTTGCTGAGTATAGACCTCTCAGCATAGTTTGCTGAGTATGGACCTGTCAGCCTATTTTGGTGAGTATAGACCTCTCACCCAATTTTAGTGATTATAGACCTCTCAGTCTATTTTGGTGAGTATAGACCTATCAGACCTCTCAACATATTTTGCTGAGTATAATAGACCTCTCAGCCTATTTTGATGAGGATAGCCCTCTCAGGATATTTTGGTGAGTATAGACCTTGTGAGGGAGCGTACTCCTGGGGATTCGCTTGACAGCGTAAAATGACACCCGAACATGTTTTTAACCATTATGCAGCAGTTTATTAAGTGTAAACTGCTCATCTCATATACATACAGAATAAATACATTATACAGTCACACTCCCATAGGAACAATATCACATAACATCATGAATACATAGCTCACTACATTACATTCTACAGTACATAAATTATATTGCACATATTCTAATACCCGGTTACCTTACGGTACCAGTACACACACAGAGTACACGGTAATACACCGTCCCCTAGGGATTCAGGCCTAGTCGGCTCTCCCCTATTCACACCTGACGGTATCTACCCTACGGCCAGGCTCTTCCTTGGCCTAATTCCCCATTGGAGAGTCCAGTCCCTTCCCACAGGCTGCTAACTATTCCCAGCCTCTACACAGCGCTCCAGCTGCTCCGAACCAGGCCCTGACCTGGGTTTAGTCACCGGAGCTCCAGGGCAAGTCTGGCCCTCAAGAACTCCTTGGCACGTATCACCAGGTCGCCAACTGCTTCTAAGTCTGCCATCACCAGGCCAGACCTCCAGGCAAGTGGTTGCACCAAACACGGCCTCGCGAGCCCTTCCAGGGTCAGCCAGTCTTCCCAGTACTCTGTAACCCCTGTCATCTGGCCTCACGGCTCCACGCTCACAGGACTTGGTCTTCTCTCCCTCAGAGGCTCTGCTCTGGTTTCTCACACACTCGGCCCACTTGGCCCCACACATACAAGGCCCTTGGACAGAAGCCATCCTTTCTCATACATGGCACTGTTACATAAGCCATCACCTATTTTAACAGGACCCTCATGACCTGACAGTTGCCTGGCCTCCGAGGGCTCCAATTCCTCACAGAACCCACACATGTATACACCCACTGTCCCTCATGGACTTCTATGGACATCAGCCTTGTCAGGCCCAGACTACTCACACCAGCACAGTCCAGCATGGACTTCAGCCCTCTAGGCTGAGACCAGGTTGTGAGCCACCTGAGCTTCAGGACAGTCAAAGCATCCCCCAAGGTCTCCTCACCCTGCCCATGATGCCCAGCTGCCTCCAAGCCTTACCAACACAGGCAGATATCCCGGATAGCAGCCTCACCACCATGGACAGAGTGAGCCCCCTGCAAGTTCAGCCAGGACCCTCCATACACTCAGGTGCTCCACTAACCTCTCGGTTTGGCCACAGGCTTCATTCGGCTCAGAGGGACCGATGTCTCTGGCATGGAGAGACAGGCGTCCTGCCTCATCCCCCCAAAGGGGACGGGAACCCTCTGAGACACGTCCTCTCTCTCAGAGGATCATGTCTGGTCTCTCTGTGTCTCTGTTGTGTCTGTCTCTCTTCTCTCACACAGACTGAACTCCACAACTCACACACACCTGGCAGGTTAAGTCTTGCTCGCCACACCCACCTGACACACCCACCTGGGCTGTCAGCAATCAGCACCCATTGCTCTCAGCCGCTCATTAGGCTCTTTAATATCCTGGCTATTAACCTATTTTGCACCGGACAGGATTACAGCACTCACTCTCAGCTGTTAACTCACTGTGTTCCGGGTAGGTTTAAAACAGCACATCCACAGTAAAACCGGATAAATGTGAATAGAGCCATATACCGATCACCCGTGTGATGCACCCGGCCATGGGACGCATCACCACAACCTTTTAGACCTCTCAGCCTATTTTTCTGAGTATAGACCTCTCAGCCTATTTTTCTGAGTATAGACCTCTCACCCAATTTTAGTGAGTATAGACCTCTCAGTCTATTTTGGTGAGTATAGACCTCTCCAGACTTCTCAGCCTATTTTGGTGAATTTGGACCTATCAGACTATTTTGGTGAGTATAGAACTCTCAACACATTTTGCTGAGTATAATAGACCTCTCAGCCTATTTTGGCGAGGATAGACCTCTCAGGCTATTTTGGCGAGTATAGACCTCGCAGCCTATTTTGGCGAGTAAAGACCTCTCAGACCTCTCAGCCTATTATGCTGAGTATAGACCTCTCAGCCTATTTTGGTGAGTATAGACCTCTCAGACCTCTCAGCCTATTTTGGTCAGTTTAGACCTCTCAGCCTATTCTGGTGAGTTTAGACCTCTCAGCCTATTTTACTGAGTATAGACCTCTCATCCTATTTTGGTGGGTATAGACCTCTCAACCTATTTTGCTGAGTATAATAGACCTCTCAGCCTATTTTGCTGTGTCTAGACTTCTCAGCCTATTTTGGTGAGTATAGACCTCTCAGACATCTCAGGCTATTGGCTGAGTATAAACCTCTCAGCCTATTTTGCTGAGTATAAACCTCTCAGCCTATTTTGCTGAGTATAGACCTCTCAGCCTATTTTGCTGAGTATAGACCTCTCAGCCTATTTTGGTGAGTATACACCTCTCAGCCTATAGGTCACTTCAGAACTGAAATGGTTACTCCATAATCCCATACATTACATTTTTAAAAAGCAAAAATTAATAACATATGCAAAATTGTATTTCTGAAAAATGTTTAAAATTATCAAAATTTCCTTAATAGAAGACATGGTCACAATATGGGCCCAGTCAGTGCAATCACCCTGAGATCTATTCCTCTCCTTACAGGACGCACTTCAGTGGTAATAGAAGATGGATGGGGAAACTTTTCCAACTTGGCTGTCTCCAGTTCCGGATCAAGTTGGTGCTTAATATTCAATGTTACATCACCGGCAGGTATTTATCTGCACTCTTGTTTCCTTTCCCAGTGTCTTGAGCCCGGTAATATCTGGAGATACAGAGCCGTGTGGCTGCCTCCAGGAGGAATATATTAATATACTTATTGTGTGCAAAATCTACAGCAAACTGCTCATATAAGAGGCTTCTAGACAAAATCCTACAGTATATTTATTCCTTTGTTCTTTTGCTGATAATTGTGAAAATATTTTAATTGATGCTTTATATGTCATTTACATATAGTTTAAATTAGTAATCATACGTAAGGCCCAGTTACACACACTGATAATTGTGCAGAGTCTGGTTTCTGGTTGCTGTGAAATCATGGACACATTGTTCCATTGTGTGGCCTTGTACAAATGTAACAATGTGTCCATTGTTTAACTGGGCCTTATGGATATATTGATAGCTAGAAAGATATTGAGATAAATGATTGATAGATAGATAGATAGATAGACAGACAGACAGACAGACAGACAGACAGACAGATAGATAGATAGATAGATAGATAGACAGACAGATAGACAGGCAGACAGACAGACAGACAGGACAGAGGCTGGGGTCACACATAGAAGTCCGTTTTTGGAAGTGATTTTCATCACCAATCCGTTTTTTTTGGGTGCTTTTTGAGCCTCCTGCACCCCTGAACGTTTTTGGACTTACCGTATATACTCGTGTATAAGCCGAGTTTTTCAGCTCAAAAATTGGGCTAAAAAGTCCCCCCCTCGGCTTATACACGGGTCAATACGGTATTCACTTTGGTGGGGTTGTGTCCGCCCATCACAGCGGCAGGGGGAGCCGTGCATACAGCCCCCAGAGGTATACAGCAAGCCCCCATAGGTATGCCCCCATAGGTATACAGCAGGCCCCCAGAGGTATACAGCAAGCCCCCATAGGTATGCCACCATAGGTATACAGCAGGCCCCCAGAGGTATACAGCAAGCCCCCATAGGTATGCCCCCATAGGTATACAGCAGGCCCCCAGTGGCACTCATTCCCCACACTGTGCAGAGCCCCCCCCCCCCCCGCTGAATTATCTTACCATCCAGCGTCTTCATCACCGCGGGTCCTGCAGTCATCATCGCGTGTTCCGATCTCACGTGACCCGGCGCGATGACATCATCCCACTGCGACCGCCGGGTCACATGAGACCGGGAACGCAGCGCGCGAGGATGGACTGGAGGACCGGCGGTGATGAAGACGCTGGATGGTAAGATAATTCAGCGGGGGGGGGGAATCTGCACAGTGTGGGGAACGAGTGCCACTGGGGGCCTGCTGTATACCTATGGGGGCATACCTATGGGGGCTTGCTGTATACCTCTGGGAGCCTGCTGTATACCTATGGGGGCTTGCTGTATATACCTCTGGGGGCCTGCTGTATACCTCTGGGGGCCTGCAGTATACCTCTGGAGGCCTGCTGTATACCTCTGGGGGCCTGCTGTATACCTATGGGGGCTTGCTGTATATACCTCTGGGGGCCTGCTGTATACCTCTGGGGGCCTGCTGTATACCTATGGGAGCTTGCTGTATATACCTCTGGGGGCCTGCTGTATACCTCTGGGGGCCTGCTGTATACCTATGGGGGCATACCTATGGGGGCTTGCTGTATACCTCTGGGGGCCTGCTGTATACCTATGGGGGCTTGCTGTATATACCTCTGGGGGCCTGCTGTATACCTCTGGGGGCCTGCTGTATATACCTCTGGGGGCCTGCTGTATACCTCTGGGGGCCTGCTGTATACCTATGGGGGCTTGCTGTATATACCTCTGGGGGCCTGCTGTATACCTCTGGGGGCCTGCTGTATACCTATGGGGGCTTGCTGTATATACCTCTGGGGGCCTGTTGTATACCTCTGGGGGCCTGCTGTATACCTATGGGGGCATACCTATGGGGGCTTGCTGTATACCTCTAGGGGTCCTGCTGTATACCTATGGGGGCTTGCTCTATATACCTCTGGGGGCCTGCTGTATACCTCTGGGGGCCTGCTGTATATACCTCTGGGGCCTGCTATATAACCTCTGGGGGCCCGCTGTATACCTCTGGGGGCCTGCTGTATACCTATGGGGGCTTGCTGTATATACCTCTGGGGGCCTGCTGTATACCTATGGGGGCTTGCTGTATATACCTCTGGGGGCCTGCTGTATACCTCTGGGGGCCTGCTGTATACCTATGGGGCTTGCTGTATATACCTCTGGGGGCCTGCTGTATACCTCTGGGGGCCTGCTGTATACCTATGGGGGCATACCTATGGGGGCTTGCTGTATACCTCTAGGGAGCCTGCTGTATACCTATGGGGGCTTGCTGTATATACCTCTGGGGGCCTGCTGTATACCTCTGGGGGCCTGCTGTATATACCTCTGGGAGCCTGCTATACACCTCTGGGGGCCTGCTGTATACCTCTGGGGGCCTGCTGTATACACCTCTGGGGGCCTGCTGTATACACCTCTGGGGGCCTGCTGTATACACCTCTGGGGGCCTGCTGTATCCACTTCTGGGGGCCTACTGTATACACCTCTGGGGACCTGCTGTATATACCTCTGGGGGCCTGCTGTATATACCTCTGGGGGCCTGCTTTATATACCTCTGGGGGCCTGATGTATATACCTCTGGGGGCTGTATACCACACTGCTGCAGGCTGTATACCTCACTGCTGGGGGTTGTATACCTGTGCTGGGGTCCACCCTCGGCTTATGCGCGAGTCAATACGTTTTCCCAGTTTTGGGGGGCAAAAGTAGGGGGGTCGGCTTATACACGGGTCGGCTTATGCACGAGTATATACGGTAGTCATTTTTTCACTTTTTTCCATATGTGCCATGCGTTAACGCATGCGTTTCCCATAGGGCCCCATGTTAAAAAAACGCATGCGTTTTTTAACTGATGCCAAAAACGTTGCTAGCAACGTTTTTGGCTCAAAAACAGACAGAGCAATGTTTTGAGGTCCAGAAAAAAACGGACAGGGTGTTTATTACATCCAATCCGTCAGTTTTTGGACTTAGAAAAAAAAAAAGACAAAAGTGAAGCCAAAAACGGACCAAGGGCTTATGTGTAACCCTAGCCAGACAGATAGATAGATAGTTAGATGATAGATAGATAGATAGATAGATAGATAGATAGATAGATAGATAGACACGGTATATAGATAGATGGTTAGATGATAGATAGATAGATAGATAGATAGATAGATAGATAGATAGATAGATAGATAGATAGATGATACATCGGCCACCCAGATTGGCTTGTCGGAGCCTCTTCTTGCACCCGGTACCCAAGTCATTTACCCCCTCCGCACTTTACAGCCTCACCCATTAGAGAATAATGTAAGTCCTAACCTTAAAAAGGGTTCTCCCATAAGCTATATATACTCTATCCAAAGTGATGGATGTATCATCCCTAGAGGTCATACTGTGACAACTCCTTACTGATACTGAGACTTAAGTTGCTAAGTTTATTGTGGAGCATTATTGAGCATGTGCGACCATCAGAAGTTAGCAAAAATATTCACCGAACCCTGCCCCAGTGGATTTGTTGGTAATCCACGTCTGTTTGACCAGAGCCCTACAATGTACTCCTGCCTGTTGGCATCCCTGGCTCCTCCTCTAATTAACAAGCCCGGCATAAAGTCATGAGTGCGCCATGCTATATTGATGACATCACTCCCGGTCTGCTAATCAAGAGGGGCCAAGGATGCCATCAGGTATGGAGAGGTTCTCAGGCCTACGGACTAATAGCCAAAGATGACTGATGTGGCAGCTGGATCAGGGTCCTACAAATCTTCCATTTACTGCCTATAGGGTGGTCGTCACACATGCAGAATACTGCACAATTCCTTTTCCCTAGGTTGTTGAGGGGTCTCAAAAAACATTTATTACTTTATATGATCGATGGGGTTCCTGTACTGGATTACCTCTTGGAAGGGGTTGCCAGGATTTTGACACGGACAGGCTAGACCATTAATATTAGAATATTGCGGATCCAACTGTCACGAGTGTGTCACGCTCAGCTGAGACCTTTGTGGTTTTTGGGATTAGAAGGTCTCGGTGATTAGTAGATCACAAGTCATCTTTGGAATTCGCTCAACGATTAACATGAGTGGAGTATATTTATTGTTATTTGGCGTTGAATGGGTTAAGATTTCCTTTTTGATCCTGCTGAGATTCCTTACAGATCTAATCTGCTGCTCCTTGCTGCCACTCCCTTTTATTATTTAAACTCACTGCTTACTCTCTCATGTGCCAATTAGAGTTCATCTATTCTAACCTCTCAGTAGAAGTTACCCTTGTTGAAGCTGTGAAGTTCCATTTGTTGTTTATCTTTTTTATGTCTTTCTCCTAGTGTTGCTTTATTGTAGTACTAAAACTAGAGTCACCTACTCACTAGCCAGTGCTAGCCCAGGGTCAGCCGGGGCCTAGGCATGTGATTACACATGGGTGGAAGGACCCGTCTAGGGATGATAGTGAGTGCAGGGTTCCATCTCAGGTGAGTGTTTAGGGGTCACCCTTCTCCCTACAGTTAGGGACCCCCTGTTACCTGGGTTTTCGTTTTGTTTACACCACATGCTGGGGCATCTCTTCACTCTGTCATGGCACCAACACTCTTCACTCTCACTGATTATCTGATCACATGTCCTGACGAAGTTACCACAGCTCTGTAGGCTGTCTAATGGCTGTTCTCCAGTTCTGTAGGCAAGTTATATTGAACTGCAGTACTCAAGAACGCAATGTATGAGTCTGAGCTGTTCTGTGCCCATACATTTATAAGTCCCAGGTTGTTGCTGGTCCTGTGTCAGCTGGTCGGTGAAAGTGTCAGTGTCGGACACTCTGTCACTATGGTCTCTCTCACTTTGGAGACTTGTGACTGGTTTGGGACCTCTGTCTCATTTCTATATTGAGACTACATAATAAATGTATTTTTTTCCTTTGGCAGTGTGGGAGATGATGTCAGTGTCTGTTCCTAGCAAGCTCCCTAGTTCTTCTTCCAAGTGTGGCTACTTTGTGATCACTCCCATCTCCTTTATATAGTCACATGATCCAGCATTCCTTGCTGGTGATTGAACTCATTCCTGGCCTGGCTACCTTTGGTGAAGGAGTTACACTGGAGAGCTGATCATTGCCAAGCCATTTGCTGCCTTGGTGTGCGGCAGCAGATGTGAAGTTGCCTTGTTTTTTTCATGTCTGTCTTCCCTTCCCATCTTGTCTTGTTTATTGCAGTGGTTGGGACTAGTGCTCCCATTGGCCATCTCCCTATTGAGGGTTTACATCAGGGCCAGTGAGGGCATAGGTATCCTGCTCGCCGACGGGGTGAAAGAACCCATATAGGGACGGTAGGGAGATCAGGGTACAGCCGCAGGGGAGTGCAGGACATCTCCTTTCACCCAATTCCTACTTCCCATCTTATCTTGTTTATTGCAGTAGTTGGGACTAGTGCTCCCATTGGCCATGTCCCTATTGAGGGTTTACATCAGGGCCAGAGAGGGCATAGGTATCCTGCTCGGCAATGGGGTGAAGGAACCCATATAGGAACGGTAGGGAGATCAGGGCACAGCAGCAGGGGAGTGCAGGACATCTCCTTTCCCCCAATTCCTACAAGCAGGGCCTCCCGTTATATTTGTCCCCCCTGCTGTTTCCCAGGTCTGTTGTCGTGGGTAGTGCACTGGACATCGTTGCTCCTTGCGCCACTGTCACTCACCGTATCTGGATGCTCCAAAGACCGCGGCATGACACCCTCACTCATCTGGTAGCGATGACCCATTCTATGGAGAGATGCCATCAATTTCAAAGTCCCTAGCAACCCTTATAATGTAGCAGTCTCTCCGCTGTCCATATAACATGTGTACGCACGGCTAAAATCCATGCAAATTCACCCAGACATCCCATAAATTGACTTTCGGAGGTTACAATAACACACATAAGCCTGTTATGGGGACTGTTATTTTCTGCTTGTCTCCTCGCAAACATCCGCGGCTCTCCGGCTTTGATATTGTTGTATAACTAATTCTGTCTTCCGCGATCTTGTACGTCTTCTAGCGAGCCGGCTCCCGAGCTCACAGAAAAGCGTCCGCCGCCATCTGAAGCCCAGCACATGAGTCTAATTTTCCAATTATGTTCGTGTTACTTTGAAAACTGGTTTATTTCAACAAGTTCAATTTTACGGCTTCCTTACCAAATTATAGAGTGCCGGGTCCAGAGTGTGCCGGGGAGTTTTCTTGTAAAAGTGTAACATGCTATAAACAATGCTCGTAAATTCCACAGTTTTCCTCTTTATTAACATCCTTTTTCCTGATGATAAAACAGTTAACTCGCCCGGGCTTCTCTGCCCCGGAGGGGTGTGAAAATTAAGATTTAGGGGTCCTGAACAGAAGCCACAATAGGAAGGTGTCTGCAGCGCATTGAAACTGCCAGACACAGGTTTATGGACGCTGTAAATATTATCAACTTTTACAAAGCCCAGAGCCGCCTCCGTGATGAACGTTCCAGAATGCAACGCAGCGTCATGGAGGAGGTCAGGTATGCTCCACTATTCGAAGATGAAAAATATTGGAAATTCTGAAAAGTGGAAACTAAGACAGATGTAAAAATAAAACTTCTGATGTGAAAATAAGGGAAAAAGTATTTGATCCTTATTTTACCAATTGAATTCATGTATTTCAGTCTGTCCCCTCACCCCAGTGTATAACATCCAGCCCATTGCCCCCAGTGTATAACATCCAGCCCATTGCCCCCAGTGTATAACATACAGCCCCATTGCCCCAGTGCATAACATCCAGCCCCATTGCCCCCAGTGTATAACATCCAGCCCCATTGCCCCAGTGTATAACATCCAGCCCCATTGCCCCCGGTGTATAACATCCAGCCCCATATTTCCCCAGTGTATAACATCCAGCCCCATTACCCCCAGTGTATAACATCCAGCCCCATTGCCCCAGTGTATGACATCCAGCCCCATTGCCCCCAGTGTATAACATCTGGCCCCATTGGCCCAGTGTATGACATCCAGCCCCATTGGCCATGGCGTATATTAACATCCTGCCCCATTGCCCCAGTGTATAACGTCTAGCCCCATTACCCCCAGTGTATGACATCCAGCCCCATTGCCCATGGTATATAGCATCCAGCCCCATTGACCCCAGTTGTATAACCTCCAGCCCCATTGCCCATGGTGTATATTAACATGCAGTCCCATTGCCCCAGGTATATAACATCCTGCCCCATTGCCCCCGGTGTATAACATCCAGCCCTGTTGCCTCCAGTGTTTAACATCCAGCCCATTGCCCCCAGTGCATAATATCCAGCCCCATTAGCCCTGGTGTATAACATCTGGCCCTATTGACCCTCATGTTTAACATCTGGTCTCAATGCCCTCGGCATATAAAATTTTGCCTCATTACCCCTGTGTATAACATCCAGCCCTATTGTCCCGGTGTATAACATCCAGCTCCATTGACCCTGGTGTATAACATTTGTCCCCATTGCCTCCGATGTGTACCATCCGGCCCCATTGCCCCCAGTAAATAACATCTGACCCCATTACCCCACTATATAACATCTGACCCCATTACCCCACAATATAACATCTGACCCCATTGCCCAAGTGTTTAACATCCAGCCCATTGCCCCCAGTGTATAATATCCAACCCTATTATCCCCAGTGTATAATATCCAACCCTATTATCCCCAGTGTATAATATCCAACCCTATTATCCCCAGTGTATACCATTTGGCCCCATTATGCCTGGTGTATAACATCCAGCCCCATTCCTCATGGTGTATAACATTGGGCCCCATTACCCCAGAGTTAACTTCCAGCCCCATTGACCTTAGTATACAAAATCCATCCCCTTTGACCCCAGTGTATAATATCTGAACCCATTGCCCCTGCTGTATAACATCTCATCCCATTGCCGCAAAGATCCAGCCCTGTTGCCCAGTGTATAACATTTGGCCCTATTGCACTCTGTCTATAACATTTGGCCACATTGCCCCCATTGTACAACCCATGCCCCATTGCATCCAATTATAAACTCTGGCCCCATTGCCCCAGGTTTAAAACATCTGGTTTCTAACATCTAGCCCCATTTTCCCCGGTGTGTACCCTCCAGTCCATCACCATGCCAAGTGCAATTACTCATATGTGAGGTAGTGGCCGGTGGTACAGAGCTCACTGATACCAGTGTGGTCCTCTAATAGTAGTCCCCAGGGCAACAGTCATGCCATTATTTCCTCATGAATGTTCCCCTATCCCCTGTAAATGATATTTCTGAGAAGTGGAAGGAACCACAGCAACTTGACAATAAAGTGGAGACACCATAACATTACAGAGCAGGGGGCCGAGTGCTGAGGAGCAGAGGACAGAAAAGTCCCCACCACTCTGCTGATTCCATAATTGCAGAGTCCAGACCTCCTCTGGTAGCATCACCCCAAGTACCACACCCACCCAGAGCTTCATGGCCGAGCAGCTGGAGCTGTACATCACCAAGCACAATGCTATGCATTGGATGGAGCTGTGTTAAAGCCGTACATCACCAAGCACAATGCCGATTGTCCGATGGAGCTATGTAGAGCCACCACCACTGGACTCTGTGCAGTGACGGATCACATTGCTCTATCTGCATCTGATGGAGGAGTCTGGCTTTGGTGATTCCACTATAGCGTTCAACCCTGACTGCATTGTGCTGTGGTGACGGTAGAGGAGGATAGTGCTCCAGGCTGTTATCAAGGGGAAGTCTCAACAGTGGAAGGAAATCTTAATACTCCAGCCACAAGCCATGTGGACAATTGGAGCTTCCGAGTTTGTGGGAACACTTTGGGCAAGACCCTTTGTTTGTTCCCCATAACTTCGCCCAGTGCACAAGCTCCATTAAGAAATCGTTGGGGGGGGGCATTTTGTGTAGAAGAACTTGACCTCGACTCTAGAATGGAGATTTTGAGCCCGACCTCCCCCAACATCAGTGTCACATCACAAATGATCTTCTGGATGAAAGGGGCAAAAATGCCAACAGATAGTTCCAAAATCTTGTAGAAATCCTTCCCAGAAGAGTGGGAGCCATCGTATCTATCAACTCCATATTAATGTCTATGGATGTAGAGTGAGAGGTCAAGAACAGTTGTACTTTTAGAATATCGGTGTCCCAATTTCCAGTAATAGAGTTCATTCTTAACGATTGAACATTTTTACAAATGAAAGGTGAATCCGATGTAGTCAGAAAAAAGTGACTAAAAAAAGAGAAACATCAGTTTGTTTCTTCATTGAAGTCACATTCTGTCTTGTGTTAGGTCTGTATCTTTGGAAAGTTGAGTTGATGAATTGGGCATTCCAGGGTATCATTTGTGGCCCCCTCTAGAGAGACTTCTTGTTCTTTGAGTTTGAACTCTTGTATGGTACCGGTGTGAATAATGGAAATCCAGTGGGTGTCTGGAGTCTTACAAGCAATCGCTCCTTGGAAGGAAAGTGTGCAAAACTATTTGCCCTCCATAAGAAGACTGTTCCTCTAGTAGCCCTTTATGCCGGAGACACTCTATGCGAGATGCATGAGAAATACTCGCATGAGTCTCACCTTACTCACCCAGCCTGGTCACCGTCGTTTCTTTGGAGAGGAGCGCGTCCGCTCGATAGAACTTCAAAATGCACTTCAGTCCAGACAGACGGCGGCCTTTCTGGGTGAGTCATGTGAGACTCTTGCGAGTATCTCGCATGCATTTCGCGTAGTGTGTCTCCATCCTTAGGTACGTGAAACAAGAAATGAAAATGTGCGGTGTTTGTTGGAGCGCTAACCCACACAAGGGGCAAAGATTAGAGTGTTTGAGTAAAAACCTTTATTAAAGGCTCAGTATACGCCACAGCATGTTTCAATTGCCATCCGCTATCTTCCTCAGGTGGTATAGCGGTTGGCTATTGAAACATGTTGTGGCGTATACTGAGCCTTCAATAAAGGTTTGTGCTTAAACACTCTAATCTTTTCCCCTTGCGTGTGTTAGCGCTCCAACAAACACCGCACAATTTTTTTCTTGTTTCACACACGGTTTCCCCCCTTTGCGGGTGAGCGGTGGGAGCTGCTTGATGGCACCGTTCCAAATCCAGAGTCAAGGACCTGGCGTGACGTCAATAGGAAATCCCCTACTGGTCACGCGGTTGGGTCCCGTGAATGTCGCTGGCAGGATCTCTGTACCTCAATGCCAGCTCTCTAACTGCCTTAACCGGGGTTGTGCAAGGTTGCACACCGTCCTGGTGTGTAGCCACACTTGTGGCAACTTTAATCTTAATCTCAGGTCCTTCTCGTGGTGTGCTCCTTATTTTGTTTTTCTTCCATGTCCATCCTTAGGTAGACACCTGTATATCAGTGTCACACTCCCTATCGGACCTTGAGCCATGACTTGGAATAAGAGCAAAACCAAGGACACCCATCTGCTGAGAGATTTTTTTGCCCCTTAAAATATAGAGCAGCGTTTTGGTTTGCTCGGCAAAGAGTGCTTAAAGGGGTTGTCCACATTTCTTTTTCACTTAATTGCATATTCCGTTAAAACTTTGCACCATTTGGCTTTTACAGGCTCTTACTTTCCCATTACATTCAACTTTGATGTGGTCTGTGGTCATAAATCAGCTGATCTCAGAAAGAGCCACAAACTCTCCTGTCAGTCATAATGGGCTCATTGATAGATTCTCATTTTAGTTATTCTGCATCCAGCAATAGACATTCAAACAAAATAATCTTTTAATAAAACCCAACTGCAAAAAATTATTTTTTATTCTCATTTATATAGCAAAAAAAAAATGTCCTCTAGGACAGACTACTATTGTAAAGAAGAAGGTAGTGGAAGGTACTGTGCTATACCTCAGTTGTGTTTCAAGGCTTTATAAGATGTTGAATTACAGAGTAACTACTTATAAATGGCTCAGAAGAGACCATTTTTGTTCTTGGAGGACCGCTGTTATGCATACTGGTCCTAGGGTGTTATACGGCGGTATAATAGGAGGGGACTTCAGTGAAGAAGTAAAGGAAAACCCTAATGATAGTGAGAGGGAGGAGGAGTCATCACATAATTTCCTGTGACTGATCCCTGAGCTCCCTAACATCCCTAGATGGATCCTTCCCCCATCACGTATCTAGGATCTGGCTCACCCTGGACTTGCCCTGAATAGTGGACAAAACTTACCAAGGAGCAGCCAAATTCAATACTGAATGCGGTATTGCAGGATGCAGAAGGCTTCTACTATTAAGGTGGGAGCAGCTCAGGTGCAAGATACTGATGACAACCACTCACAATCCTCCAAGATGAAGTGGGTTGGCTGCTAGCATTAAACATGCACATACAGGAAACTTGCAAAAGAAGCCAGTCACATAGATGAGTGTGATGCACAGAGTCTAACTTTTAGTCTTTTAATGATGCTGGTGTTCCCCAGACGTTACCAGCTGGCTCCAACCGATGCTGATCCGTCCCCTACTGTCCTGGGACACCCTCCTGGAGATGGGTGATCCCTCCTGTCACATAGCTGTCAGGGGCGTCCTGACTGACTGCCTTCCCAGCACTGTCTGACTAGAATTCTCTCTACTTCCTGGTTTTCCCACTCTAACCTAGGCTCCACCCCCTTGGGAGCTACTGTATGTCAGTCCCCCTTTACTAAGATGGCCTAGTGTTGTGTGTAAACTTAGACTCCATAGGTTAAAACCCACAAACCCACAGCTATGGAGGCACCACATATATTAGCAAAGTGTAATATCACCCTGTGGCACCCAGCCACAGGGTCGCCATACACCCCCTTGATGAAATACACCCGTCCGCGGGTGTTAAAACCAAACCGGGTGTGAGTGGACATTTTTATTAACAATTTAAGCGGGTAACCATTAGGCACTGTGATTTAAACGTTGTAAACTATAATAATAATAACATTTTAGTCCACATCGGCCCAACGGGGACCAGGTAACAAGTCTCTGATTAATGTTCATGAGGACCAAAGAAAGAATAAATAACTGCATACATTTACATCCATGTACTGCAAGAATATGCATGAAAAAGGCATGTAAATCAACTATTTACATTTTTGCAATACCGGGCTGCTGGTCTTTTCACTCCTCGATTCTATTAACCCAGATTGCAAACCACTCTTGGGGACCTGCGTGGCGCTCATACATTATTATATCCCCACGGTACAGATCCCGGTCCGGGTGGCCCTGGGGAAGGTGTTCTTCTATATACCGGCGACCCACAAATACCTCTGCATAGAGGCCTTCCTCGCGGGCAAAACCGTAACCAGTACCCAGATTGAAAGTTGTCACCACTCCTTTCTTGCATTGGTCCGGGGGCAACTGGGGCTGGTTACGGGCCATAACGCGGGCCTGGTGAGTCTCTAGTTCATTAGCCCACCAGGCCTCAAGCCGCCGGAATCGTTTGGCTTCATCATCCGGGTTGGGATGGGTAAACCACGGGCGGCCTACCGGTTGCCAGGTGTTCTCGTCGTCAGCTGCAGGTAGAGCCGCTCTCCTTTCTCCATCCGCAGCAAACAACGCTGGTACCATGACCCCCCATTGCTCGCGGGGCCCGGCCTCCTCCATACCACCAACGGCTCCTTCCTCCTCCAAACTTGCCTCCTCCTTCCTGACGCTTTCAACCGGTTCCTCCTCTGTCAGTTTGGGCTCCTCCGGGAACTGGATGACGTCCTCCACCTTGATGATATCCTCCTCTCCGGGCTTCACAGGTGGTATTGCAACGGGTTCCGGGGACTCAGCAGGGGGCTCAAAGGTTCCTGGGTCATCTGTCTGTGTTGCAACAGTCACCCGGCGCTCCTGGTTTCGTTGAGCTGCAGCCCTTTGCCTTTGGTTCAGCTGGAGCACCATGTCTGCTCCCCAGCGCCGGACAGTCCACTCGGTGACCTCCTGAATTTGGAGCCGGAGATCATTAAGGGCCGATCTCCAGAAAGTACCGTCCTCGCCATCCGTCTCGTGTGTCGGCACGCCCAGGGTGGCACGGTCAGCCAAGATGTCCTCTTCAACCTCCCGAATGAGTTGTTTGAAACTGGGGACTGCCATTGCCTCACAGCCGCACACAGGTAACAGGTCCGGAGCCTGACCAGGTAACGCGTTTTGTGCTCCGGCCGCATCTTGTTTAATTTTTATAGTCCTGAACTGGTGTGGGCTGGTGCTCGACCTGCCCCCTTGATTTTTTGATAGCAAGGGGACGGGGAGACATTTTGGCATCTCTTGGATGGCTCATGGATGCTGAGGGGCCGAGGCACACCCCTGGGCCAGCACATAGTCTCTTTACATCTTTAGGCTTGCCCACCACGAAGATCCTGTAGGCAAGTCCTTCGGTCCTTTCCGGAGCCCACCACTACCTTCATCACTCCTCGGAAGAGCGGAGGGGCTTATCTTCCAGCTCTTTTCTCCTGCTTTGGTGACGCAGTTGAAATTTCTGAGGCAATGTAATGGCGGCCCGGTTTTGTAATCCACAATATACAAGCAGTCAATAAAGTCTTTTTAGACACACTTTACTTGGAATTACCAGGCTGGTTCAATCCTGTTCGCAGATGCCAAACAATGATGAGCCCAGGGCAAGGGGTACTCAGATACCGGACCTGGGTTTGGTGGATTTATCTGGGGAATCACGAGTGGTCGGGTTCCCGGGACCGTGCCCTGGCTGTCATTTGTTAGATGGGGGATATTTACAGGGATAAAGAGAGTACGTGACGCCACCTGTGGATTCCGGTAATTTGGATACCAGCGCTGCAGGCCGGCCGCTGTGGTGATGATGGCTGCAGCTCAGTGTGGTCCAGCTCCCCACAGGTGGAGCTTTTACCTCAGGGCAGTGGTTATGGCGGATGAGGGGAATAGTTGTTCTTACCCCTTCGGTAAGATGATGATGATGCGGCCTGAGGGGCGAGGTACCTTCTTGTGGCACCTATGGCTACCCGGTTTCAGAGGGCCCGCTGCTCGTCGGTTTATGGCCAGGGATGAACCGCTGACCGCCTTGGCTTCCGTGTTGCCGGTGTTCCCCAGACGTTACCAGCTGGCTCCAATCGATGCTGGTCTGTCCCCTACTGTACTGGGACCCCTCCTGAAGTTGAGATCCCTCCTGTCACAGAGCTGTCAGGAGCGCTTTGACTGACTGTCTGACTAGAATTCTCTCTACTTCCAGGTTTTCCCACCCTAACCTAGGATCCACCCCCTTGGGACCTACTGTATGTCTGTCCCCCTTTACTAAGGTGGCCTAGTGTTGTGTGTAAACTTAGACTCCATAGGTTAAACCCTAAACCCACAGCTATGGAGGCACCACATATATTAGCAAAGTGTAATACCTCCCTGTGGCGCCCAGCCACAGGGGCGCCACAGGGGCACCACACTGACATACCTGTGTCTGGTCCATCAGTGAAGGGACTGCAGTGCATTTATTATTTACACAGGTACAGCACTATACATATAAAGGTACCTGTGCCTGGTACGGTAGGTCAGTGCCATTTAATTCAATGAAGCAGAACTGCAGTAGCAGGTACAGGCCGATATGTTGAAATGCCATCGTGCCTGGTCTAATAGTGAAGGAAGCACAGTGTTTACATTATTTACACAGACACAGCATTATACATGCAACAGTACCTGTGACTGGCACTGCAACTCAGTCCTGGTAAATGAATTGATGCAGAACTGCAGTACCAGGTACAGGCCGATATGTTGAAATGCCATCGTGCCTGGTCTAATAGTGAAGGAAGCACAGTGTTTACATTATTTACACAGATACAGCACTATACATGCAACAGTACCTGTGACTGGCACTGCAACTCAGTCCTAGTAAATGAATTGATGCAGAACTGCAGTAGCAGGTACAGACACATGTACCATTCTGTCTGGTCCAACAATTGAGGAGCCTCAACCCTCTGCTAATAGTGGAAAGGCCATAAAAATACATTTCTTAAAATCCCCTTTATCTCCTTACACCTCCATCCCATCCTTACAGGGGACATACAGGTACTGATAGTCAGTGGTCATAGATGGGCCAAATCTCAGTACAGCTCTACAGGATGTTTTAGCAGAAGTAAAATGCATTATTCATTGTTTATAAGGTATCTGTTACACATATTTTATTAATGCACCTTGTAAAAAAAGCGCACAAGCCTCCAGATGCAGCCGATAATTACATTTATTCCCCCTGTCTAAATGGAGAACACATGTCGGAAGGAACATACGTTTATTTTGGATTTCTGTGTATTGTTTGGCTCCTCATGAGTCTTTCAAAACAATGTACCTCGAGAAAGGCCTTCATTCAATAACTCAAGGGGGTGTGAAATCGCTGGAACTGACAATTATAGCGAATCCTTGGGGAGGCTCCGAAAACACTACTGGGCATATTGCGAGCTTCTATTCCCTGCCATTCAAAATAAAAAGGTGGATGTGTTCCCTAAGCATGGAAAATAGTCATGAAATTCCCTATTTAACATGTATTACGGGGAAGACGATAACAGAAGGCATTCATAAAATGTATCAATCAGAACCAGATAAGAATGTTTTGATGTTTACATATATCAGGTGGGGGGAAATAAAGGGAACCTTTCACCGGATCATCTCTATGATGTCTTATCACTAAATTGCTCATTTATGTGCCACGGAAAGTATTGCCCCGACTTCGACAAAGTTAATAAAAAATGATCCTCTGGATGACCCCTTAAAATGTTCAATGAATGTTATAAAAAATTTAAAAAAGTGGTACTTACACAATGATATGTGGCGCCACTGCAGATTGGCAGCACAGTAAGGTACTGCAGCTGGGACATATAGGCAGGACACCTCATACAAACATCCAACACATCCCCCGAATCCCTAGTCCTAGTTACTCTATGTCAGGCAGGGGACAGGAGGGTGGAGGAAAAGGAAAAAGCCCGGGAAAAGGGTGGAGGAACTAGGTTAAAACCTAGGAACACAAAGTTAGGGGAGCAACCAGAGAGTTCTGGTTGACGTTCCTGGCGAGAGTGAGAGGGTGAGGAACGCTATCCCTAAGCCGAGTCACCCGTAAGCCTGATAGACTGTAGGCTACAGTGGAAGAACACAGACTCGGCGGCCCGTGCCACCGAATGGCCAGTCCGGGTCCCAGGCAACCTCCCGTGGGAAGGAAAGAAGGGGTCCACGGTGCACCCAGGGCAATGGGTAAACCGGAGGACTGGGCCACAGCCAGGGTGCCGGCCCTGTAAAAGCGGCAGGACGCTTTATGCTCTAACTGTAAATTAACCAGCGAGGTGAAGGGACTTCATTCCCGGAACCTACTCTCCAGTGCAACAAAGGAAAGGCCGTCAAATAGGGTCGGGGAGACAGGCTGAGATATCCTGGAAAGAGACCCGTGACCGCTGGCCCAGAGCTAGCATCTGGAACCGAGAGAGAGAGAGGCCTGGAAAGGTACGAGAGAGGAGATGTAGTGCCTGAAAGGTCCCAGCTGCAAGAGAATGTGAAACAGCATGAACTGTATCGTGTAACCTGTTGAGCCTCATGAGTAAAGTACCCGGTTAAGCCTGATGCTGCAGGTGTGAGACTGTTATATCTGCGACCGCAGCGGAGGCTCACCTGCGGAGCCGCACACTGACTGTTCCAGCCATAGGAACGATCGCCTGAAGGGATGGCGCGCAGCGTCAGGATACATATTTTCCACACCTGCCCTGGGGACCCCAGTCCTACCTGTGGAGGGCTTAACATTCCGGCTGCCATGATCATCACCATCCCCAGAGGTCTGTACGGCAGCGGTGGCCCACACTGGCCACAAGCCATGGGTGGCGTCATAAACTAATCCCTTTTCTTTATTTTTCTTTAACCCCTTTTTAAAATTTGCCGCACCTGGGCATACGGAGCCGGGTAACGTCGCCGTAACATTTCCCTGCAGACTGGAGAGAGGGCCCGGTTTCGAGTACTCCTGCCCCGGGGGGCGACAGATACACAGACACACAATTATACACACACAATGGGAGAGTTCTTATTTTTGATGGATGGTCACAGCTTGTCTTTGGTGCAGCCGTGCAGTTGATAAGATCCTCTTCGATGGGAAACAGGAAGCACGCGCTGGATGACACTGATGTCAGTGTGGCACCCCAGGGTTCATGTGCCACAGTTACACTGCAAAGGGTTAACTCCCCACACAACCCACAACACTACACTAGCGCCTCCAGGCCAGAAGGGGGAGCAAAAGCTGCTTCCCTATATATTCTGGTGTGGAGGGGAAGTGGGCAGTTCCGTTCCTAGGAGGACTGAGGAAGAAGGACCTGGGTGTAAAAGAGCTGGATTAGGCTCACCCCACAGTCCCCCGTCCAGTTTCTGGCCAAGCCAGGGTCTGAGGAAAGGAGACAGGAGAAGCAGAGGAACACACCTGGGAGACCGAGTTACCCTGAAACTCACCTCAGAGGAGCACACAGAATGGATACCGGATCTGAAGTTGTGCCTGACAAACAGCACAGTGAACACCGGATTAGTGAAGGTCCTACATCAGACAGGGCCAGCAGCTTAGCTAAAGCGGCAGCAGGGCCACACACATACAGCGCAGAAACAGGGAGCCAAAGGACCCGGCCAGAATGGGAGCAACCCGGCCGTTGTACAGACTCCGTGGACAGTACTCAGCTGAATCACCATCTCAGTAAAAGACCTAGAAAACTACAAAAGCTGTGAGTCTGTGTAATTTTTGCGCTCGAGCCCCGCTCTCCCTCACAAACTGTTATCATCACTACTGCCCTGGGGACCAGGCTCTGCCCGTGGAGAGCCGTCACATCACAGGCTGCCATCCATCACCCCCGGAGGTTCTGCAGCAACGGTTGTCACCCTGACCACATACCACGGGTGGCATCATGACTTTCTTCCCTGTAAATAACCCCTAACTTTTACTTGTGGGCTCGGGACACGGTCCAGACCAAGATCGCTGTGATACCCCTTGATACCCCGGTCCGGTACCAAGTACCCCATCCCAGTGGGTTCCACAACTTGGCGTCACGAACAGGATCTACCGTACCCATCAAACCGGGTACCGTGTGCCTTGATTTATGTGAACTGCATCATTTTTTAACTGCCGCCATTACAAAGCATGCGACGTGCGGAAGAGAAAAGGGGGCGTGTCATCATGGGCGGTACCCTGCTAGAGCGCGAAGCAAGCCTCCTCCTCTGTGCTGACGACATCCGGGGGGGAAAGAGGATACCTGTCCCACGGCAGAACCTTTGGTAGACATCCAGACTGAACCGGAAGACCTGTAGGGTCGAAATTGACTAAAGGGGCACAAGATGTCGCAACAAGGAGATGCTATGGTACCGGACAAAAGCGGAGCACCCGGCGGTGCCGCGGCGCAAGGAGCAGCACCCATCATGCCATTCCTGATGCCGTACACTCCGGGAGCAATGTGGCTACCGCAATACTGAGGCAAACCCAATACCCTCATTGACTTTGTTAAGAAAATAAAAGCGTACTATGTTATGTACCCCCTAACAGAAGCCCAGTGTGTAAGTATGATTATTGGGCAGTTAACTGTCAATGCACAGCGGGAAATTACGTCCTGGCCGGACACAGACAAAGACACTGTAGAGCATCTTGTGGCTGGACTGAAAGCAGCATTTGAGTCTAGTGCTAACACATGGGCTAAAATGAGGTTCTTTGGATGCCAACAAAAGCCTAAAGAGAGCGCAAGAGACTATGCCTTAAACCTGCAGGAAGCGCTCAAAGCACTCAAATTAGCAGAACCTGCCTTAGCCCAAGGAGCTGATAAAATGCTGATAGATCAGTTCATAGAGGGCCTCCTATCCCCTTCTCACAGAGGACATTTGAGCATGATGACCATCCAGAATCCCGGAATAACTTTTGCCCAGCTAAAAGATAGAGACATCCGCTTCCAGCAGATAGAGGAGCCCCAAGATATAAACTCTATTCAAGGCCCTACAGCAGCACCTCAGCCGCCAGGAGCATCAGCGACATCTGCCATCTGCTGCTGACCGCAAAGAGTCTATCTCTAATGAGGCCTTCAACCAATAGCTAGATGCCCTGACGGACACTGTTGTTTCCATGGCTAAAGTCATCAAGGAGCTGCGTGGATCCAAGCCTGCACCCAAGATCGAGTTGGCAAACAGTAAAGAGGATGTCCCTTGAATGAGGCCCAGGCAGTACCAAGCGACGAGAGGACGACCCAGCAACCGCTATCAGTCGAATGGACAGCCCATTTGCTGCCGTTGCAAGGAGCCAGGTCACTTTCACCAGGAATAGGCTTTAAACCAGGATCCCCTGGGAAGGTGGGCCGCTCCTCGGGTGTAAACTGTCAAGGTCCTGCAGCCTGGTTCGTGGAGGACGTCCAGTCAGCCCTATCATGTTGGATGGCATTCCCTTCAGCGTCTTGTTGGATACCAGGTCCCAGATAACTTCAATTCCATATGTTCTCTACAAGAGGTACTGGGATGATTCATACATTATTAGTGGTCCATCTAATGTTGCATTGAACATATGGACTAGCAATGGTAAAATAATAAGACAAGTTGGGTTCAGAGAAATGACCATTCAGATTGGAGGTTAGAATTGAAGAATCAGGGTATTATTATTGTAGATGTTGACCAGGAGAACGTGAACCAGTAATGTTGCTAGGAATGAATGTAATGGAAAATTGTTTTTCCGAGGTAATTACTGTCTTATAGCAGATCGCCGACACTGCCAGAACTGGGCAACAGAGACTCCTGCAAAAGAAAATAAAAGCCCTGATGTTGAAACAACAGATAGAAACCACAGGAGGTGAAATTGGCAGTGTACGGGTAAGTGATCCGATACCCATTGTAATACTTCCCAAAACTGAACTGTTGGTCTGGTGTAGAGCCGCAATAAGCATTAAAGGGCGAGACTAACAAACCCAGGTAGAACCCGTGTACTCAGACAGTAGGCCCACTATACTAATGGCCAGAGGAGTGGTTGAGGTACACCGGGGAAGAGTGCCATTACGCATTCTGAATTGCGGGGAAGATGAGGTCACCGTACCGAAGTATGCTACCATGGCTAAATTATTTATGGTTGATAACAACGCCATCACAGCCATTGAGCCCTGGAACCCGTCAAGTCAGGCGGATGACAATGGCTCAGAGGAAAACCTGGAGGATTGGTGCCAAAAACTACACATGGGTACCAGTTCTACACCTCCCCATCAAAAACCTGGAGTATACTGGGTAGTAAAAGAATATGAACAAATATTCAGCAAACACCCATTAGACTTTGGGCAAATTAAAGGGGTAGAGCACATTATACCCATATGTAACCATCAGCCTATAAAAGAGAGGTATAGACCATTACCACCCGCTCACTACCAAACCACCAAAAACATGCTCAGAGAAATGAAAACTGCAGGGGTAATAAGAGACAGTTGTAGCCCCTGGGCAGCGCCTTTAGTGTTGGTTAAAAAGAAGGACGGAACCATGAGAATGTGCGTAGACTACCGGGCAGATCGACCGCATTACGCACAAGGATGCATACCTGTTACCTAGAATTGAGGAGTCATTAGCCACATTAAAATCTGCTAACTACTTTTCTACCCTGGATCTGACTAGTGGGTACTGGCAAGTTCCTGTGGCAGAGGCTGACAAGGAGAAGACAGCGTTTACTACGCCGATGGGCCTCTTTGAATTCAATTGTATGCCGTTTTCATGTGCCACAGTAACACCACAAAGGGGTAACTCTCCACACAACCCACAACACTACACTAGCGCCTCCAGGCCAGATGGGGGAAGCAAAAGCTGCTTCCCTATATATTCTGGTGTGGAGAGAAAGTGGGCAGTTCAGTTCCTAGGAGGACTGAGGAAGAAGGACCTGGGTGTAAAAGAGCTGGATTAGGCTCACCCCACGGTCCGCTGTCCAGTTTCAGGCCAAGCCAGGGTATGAGGAACAGAGACAGGAGAAGCAGAGGAACACACCGGGGAGACCAAGTTACCCTGAAACTCACTCCAGAGGAGCACACAGAATGGATAACGGATCCGAAATTGTGCCTGACAAACAGCACAGTGAACACCGGATTAGTGAAGGTCTCACATCTTCACTGTACTACAGCGAAGCAACACGGCGGGGTCAGGAGCACAGGACAAGACTCAAGTTGCCTAGCAGATTGGTACCTGTGAGGGGAGACAGGGCCAGCAGCTTAGCTAAAGCGGCAGCAGGGCCACACACATACAGCGCAGAAACAGGGAGCCAAAGGACCCGGCCAGTGTGGGAGCAACCCGGTCCCTGTACATACTCCGTGGACAGTACTCAGCTGAATCACCATCTCAGTAAAAGACCTGGAAAACTACAAAAAACGTGAGTCTGTGTAATTTTTGCGCTCGAGCCCCGCTCTCCCTCATAAACTGTTATCATCACTACTGCCCCGGGGACCAGGCTCTGCCTGTGGAGAGCCGTCACATCACAGGCTGCCATCCATCTCACCTGGAGGTTCTGCAGCAGCGGTGGTCACCCTAACCACATACCATGGGTGGCACCATGACTTTGTCCCCTGTAAATAACCCCTAACCTTTACTTGTGGGCTCGGGACATGGTCCGGACCAAGACCACCGTGATACCCCTTGATACCCCGGTCTGGTACCAAGTACCCCATCCCTATTGGGCTCCACATTAGTATTAGAGATGACCACGCTCAGGAAACTACAAGCGGCTACCTCTGCTGTGCTGTGATGGGGAAGGCCATCGCTGCCATATGTAATACAGACATCACGATGTAGCAGGTGGCCAACGGCTCTGTGCAACTGCTGGGAGGGCGGCCCAGGAGGAAAATGCATCTCTGTCCCCTACCAGCCTAGCCTGCCCCTGTACTTATCCTGGCCAATCTCCTATAGTTCCCACTTTGATGTTCACCAGATCCCCTCTTCGTCTCCACTTTGAGTTCAGGTTTCAGAAATGCAATAACATAGAAAAGGTCGGGCAGTATCTTATGACTCCTTCTCCATGGGATCAGCAGATATCACCAGGTTTATCCTCAAGAAGTTTTCAAAAATAGCACCTGAGGCATTTCACCAGTGTTTCCAGAAATTGGCTGAATAAAATTTTCTGGTATGCTCTAGAGTATGGAGATGGGATTTAAAATTAGGGACCATTGGGTATCTGGTAACTGTAGAAATAAAGGTGAAACAAATCGATAAGGGCAATGGCAACTTTAGAACAATCTGAGCTCTTTCAATATTCAATCCTCCCTCCATCTGGACAGCCCCTTTAGGTGGCCACATACATTAGACCAGGGGTCTCCAACCTATTGTTCGAGAGACACATGTGACTCATGGGCTCGTGATGTGTACCTCCCAGCTGTCGTCCACCTTGGTGTATAAGCACCCAAGCTAGCAAATGGTTATGAAGAGCAGGTGTCCAGATGGTGACTTTTGTGAGTAAGCCACATATAGAAGAGCAGATCGGAGTGGGAGTAAGGTAGGTATCCATGGATCTTGGTATACTACCTTGGTTTGATTTATGTGGAAAAACTTTGACTGTCATTATACTAGTAATCTTAGTTCTCCGCAAGGAGCTACCCCTTGGCTGGGTCCTTCCCTAGAGGGATATCTGGCTAGTCCTGTGTTTGAGACTCCAAACCAAGGCTCCACAGACTCTATTTGCATATACTAGTAATGGATGAGCTGGATGAAGCTCATAAACCTCTCAGAGCTGGATGTGGCTCATGAACCTCTCTCAGAGCTGGATGTGGCTCATGAACCTCTCTCAGAGCTGGATGTGGCTCACAAATCTTTCTCAGAGCTGGATGTGGCTCACAAACCTATTTCAGAGCTAGCTGTGGCTTGCAAAACTCTCTCAGAGCTGGATGTGGCTCATGAACCTCTCTCAGAGCTGGATGTGGCTCATGAACCTCTCTCAGAGCTGGATGTGGCTCATGACCCTCTCTCAGAGCTGGATGTGGCTCACGACCCTCTCTCAGAGCTGGATGTGGCTCATGAACCTCTCTCAGAGCTGGATGTGGCTCATGACCCTCTCTCAGAGCTGGATGTGGCTCATGAACCTCTCTCAGAGCTGGATGTGGCTCATGAACCTCTCTCAGAGCTGGATGTGGCTCACAAATCTTTCTCAGAGCTGGATGTGGCTCACAAACCTATTTCAGAGCTAGCTGTGGCTTGCAAAACTCTCTCAGAGCTGGATGTGGCTCATGAACCTCTCTCAGAGCTGGATGTGGCTCATGAACCTCTCTCAGAGCTGGATGTGGCTCATGACCCTCTCTCAGAGCTGGATGTGGCTCACGACCCTCTCTCAGAGCTGGATGTGGCTCATGAACCTCTCTCAGAGCTGGATGTGGCTCATGACCCTCTCTCAGAGCTGGATGTGGCTCATGAACCTCTCTCAGAGCTGGATGTGGCTCATGAACCTCTCTCAGAGCTGGATGTGGCTCATGAACCTCTCTCAGAGCTGGATGTGGCTCATGACCCTCTCTCAGAGCTGGATGTGGCTCATGAACCTCTCTCAGAGCTGGATGTAGCTCATGAACCTCTCTCAGAGCTGGATGTGGCTCATGAACCTCTCCCAGAGCTGAATGTGGCTCACAAATCTTTCTCAGAGCTGGATGTTGCTCGAGAACCTCTCTCAGAGCTGAGTGTGGCTTGTGAACCTCTCTCAGAGCTGAGTGTGGCTTGTGAACCTCTCTCAGAGCTGGATAAGGCTTGTAAACCTCTCTCACAGCAGGACGTGGCTGGTGAACCTCTCTTAGCTGGATGGGGCTTGCGGCTCTCTTTCAGAGCTAAATGTGGCTCGTGACCCTCTCTAAGAGCTGTCTGGCAGCAGTCTACACCACCCTCCCTAAGCCAAGACTGTAGGTCAACGGAGAGGTTGGGATGAATGTCCCTCCAGCCTGCTGGCTACAAGGGTTTTGGCAGCCCTGGATGATAACAGTTCCCTGGTACCAACCCGTTCCCCCGTCAGTGGAGTCCCATGTCCTGTTCACCCCTCTGTGTAATGTATCTCGTGAATTAATAAAGCACTGAAATAATATGTGCAAATCTGCTATTGCTCTGTGTGAAGGTCCCTTAAAACAATCTTCCTTCGAGAAATACATCATTCTTTTTTTTTGCTGTTTTTGCTTTTTTTTCCAACTTCAAAATGTTGGGTAATTACACATACTTTTGTCTTGGGAGACAGTTCTTGATGGTTCTAAGTCATTTCAATATTTGTAATCCAGCAGCAGCTTGTGCTGGAGGCTCCCCGCTTTATTCCTTTGGTAGATCAGAAAATATATCTGCTTTATTTGTACGTATCCTGAGGATGAGATTCAGATCCAACGATACAATATTTCATGCTCAAAGACAATGCCGTATAAACACGCTCCATGTTGTTTCTTGAAAAAGAAAAGTTTGTACCAGAAAATGTTTAATTTCTCCGCAGAAACTTTTCTATTTTGATCCGATGTTGAATATTCATCCGTTACCGGTAATTACATCACAGGCGTCATGTTTTAATACATTATGCCATACACATAACCTGCACTCGAATTGCGCTGCCGAGGCTCTGACGCATGAAAGTTAGTCTTGGTCATACTACATGAATGGCTGGGAGTCCAGATAATGAAACACTAGTAATGCCACAGAGTGGCCTCCAATATACATAATGCCGCTACAGTGCAAGTGAACAGCAGAGGGACACCAGCATTAATGCTAAAGACACCTGAGCACCTCTGCTATTACTTTCTGCAGAAATGCCCCAATGTATGTAGAGTGTCCCCAATGTCTGCAAAGTGGATCCAATGTCTGGAGAGTGACCCAATGTCTGTAGAGTGGCCTCAATGGCTACAGAAGGACTTGTGGCGCCCCGCAACGAGTGCGTCACAAGGGAGTATTGCAGCCGCAATATTCTCTGACAAAGCAGTGCAATAGTTAACTCTGAGATCCAACCCAACATACAACACCTAGAACAGAGGACCAATCCTAGGTCCTGGTGGGTGGAGTGTTAGGGTAGTGAAGTAGAACACACAATAGTCTAGAGGAGTCAAGTCAAGGATCTAGACCCTAGAACACAGAACTTGGAGAGGAGCGGGGGCTCCGCACCTCGTGCGGGCCCCTGGGCCGTCACCGGGTCGGGTGTCCGCACCTGAGGCCTTAACTACCGGGATTGGGCATTTCTACACGGGTTCCCAAAAGACTCCCGTGCCCATACTCACAGCCGGTTCACTGGTACCGAAGCTGGCAGCAGTTCACCTCTGTCACGCGAACCAGCCCCGTGGAGGATCAGCTTTATAGGAGCACCCCACCACCAGCCAGTTTTCAGTCGTCTAACCAGCGGTGTACCCACTGAGGGATCCAAGGCTCCCCAAAGCATCCAGAACGTACATCATGGATAGGGCATTGAAGCAGCCTCCCCGTACCCGACCTGGTATTCCTGGGCGACGCTGGCAAAACAAACTAAGGAGGTAGAAAGGAGGTACACTGCGGATCTCTGAGGAGCACTATCACTGCTGAGTCCACCCGGTCTTCTACTCAACCACTGTAAGCCATGTACTGCCTGCTGGTTACAGTAAAGACCCGTTGCAGAGACTATCTGTGTCCGTGTTTCCTTATGAACTGTCCGTCATTAACTAAAGGTAACCGCAGCTGCCGCACAACATCTTGGGCAGCTCCAGCCTCCGGGGCTCACCGCTCAGCCTGTGGGGAGCGTAACATCTTGCTGCTGTCCATCACCCCGGAGGTTCCGCAGCGTCGGTAACCCTTACCGAACTACTCATAGGTGGCGTCACGAAGAAAACAAATTAAATCCCCTTTAATCTGTTCCCACTATGACGTCTTCAATTTTGATCTGCACTACACCGGGCCCCACTACCGGCAGGCGCGGTCCACCCGTGACAAGGAAGGAGAAGAATCGCCTGTATCAACCGGAGTCAGCCGGCCACGGTGAGTCAGACTCAATATTTGTAGAGGGACTCCAATGTTTGTAGAGTGGCCCCAATGTCTGCAGAGTGGCCCCAATGTCTGCAGAGTGGCTCCAATGTCTGCAGAGTGGCTCCAATGTCTGGAGAGTGGGCCCAATGTCTGCAGAGTGGCTCCAATGTCTGCAGAGTGGCTCCAATGTCTGGAGAGTGGGCCCAATGTCTGCAGAGTGGCTCCAATGTCTGCAGAGTGGCCCCAATGTCTGCAGAGTGGCTCCAATGTCTGCAGAGTGGCTCCAATGTCTGGAGAGTGGGCCCAATGTCTGCAGAGTGGCTCCAATGTCTGCAGAGTGGCCCCAATGTCTGCAGAGTGGCTCCAATGTCTGCAGAGTGGCTCCAATGTCTGGAGAGTGGGCCCAATGTCTGCAGAGTGGCTCCAATGTCTGCAGAGTGGACCCAAGTTCTGCAGAGTGGGCCCAGTGTGTGCAGAGTGGCCCCAGTATCTGCTGAGTGGACCCAATATCCAATGTCTACAGAGTGGACCCATTGTCTGCAGAGTGGCCCCAATGTCTGGAGAGTGGACCCAAGTTCTACAGATTGGGCCCAGTGTGTGCAGAGTGGCCCAGTATCTGCGGAGTGGACCCAATATCCAATGTCTACAGAGTGGACCCAATGTCTGCAGAGTGGCCCCAATGTCTGGAGAGTGGACCCAAGTTCTACAGATTGGGCCCAGTGTGTGCAGAGTGGCCCCAGTATCTGCGGAGTGGACCCAATATCCAATGTCTACAGAGTGGCCCCAATGTGTGCAGAGTGGCTCCAATGTCTGCAGAGTGGCTCCAATGTCTGCAGAGTGGCTCCAATGTCTGCAGAGTGGCTCCAATGTCTGCAGAGTGGGCCCAATGTCTGGAGAGTGGGCCCAATGTCTGCAGAGTGGCTCCAATGTCTGGAGAGTGGACCCAAGTTCTGCAGAGTGGGCCCAGTGTGTGCAGAGTGGCCCCAGTATCTGCGGAGTGGACCCAATATCCAATGTCTGCAGAGTGGCCCCAATGTCTGGAGAGTGGACCCAAGTTCTACAGATTGGGCCCAGTGTGTGCAGAGTGGCCCAGTATCTGCGGAGTGGACCCAATATCCAATGTCTACAGAGTGGACCCAATGTCTGCAGAGTGGCCCCAATGTCTGGAGAGTGGACCCAAGTTCTACAGATTGGGCCCAGTGTGTGCAGAGTGGCCCCAGTATCTGCAGAGTGGACCCAATATCCAATGTGTGCAGAGTGGCCCCAATGTGTGCAGAGTGGCTCCAATGTCTGCAGAGTGGCTCCAATGTCTGCAGAGTGGCTCCAATGTCTGCAGAGTGGCTCCAATGTCTGGAGAGTGGGCCCAATGTCTGCAGAGTGGCTCCAATGTCTGGAGAGTGGACCCAAGTTCTGCAGAGTGGGTCCAGTGTGTGCAGAGTGGACCCAGTATCTGCGGAGTGAACCCAATATCCAATGTCTACAGAGTGGCCCCAATGGTTGTAGAGTGGCCCCTATGTCTGCGGAGTGGACCCAATGTCTGCAGAGTGGCCCCAATGTGTGCAGATTGGCTCCAATGTCAGTAGAGTTGCTCCAATATCAGCAGCGCAACCCCACTGTCTGTAGAGTGGCGCCAATGTCTGGAGAGTGACTCCATTGTCTGCAGAATGACTACAATGTCTGCAGAGTTGAGCACTGTCTGTAGAGTGGCCCCAATGTCTATAGAGTGGCCCCATTGTCTGCAGAGCGGCCCCATTGTCTCCAGAGTGCCCCCAATGTCTGCGGAGTGGCCCCAATGTGTGCAGAGTGGCTTCAATGTCAGTAGAGTGGCCCCACTGTCTTCAGAGTGGCCCCACTGTCTTCAGAGTGGCCCCACTGTCTTCAGAGTGGCCCCACTGCCTTCAGAGTGGCCCAAATGTCTTCAGAGGGTCCCCAATGTCTGGAGAGTGGCTCCAATGTCTGCAGAGTGGCTCCAATGTCTGCAGACTGGCTCCAATGTCTGCAGAGTGGATCCAATGTCTGCAGAGTGGCTCCAATGTCTGGAGAGTGGGCCCAATGTCTGCTAATTGGCCTCAATGTCTGCAGACTGGCCTCAATGTCTGCAGAGTGGCCTCAATGTCTGCAGAGTGGCCTCAATGTCAGCAGAGTGGTCCCAATGTCTGTAAAGTGGCCTCGATGTTTGTAGAGTTGCTCCAGTATCTGCAGAGTAACCCCACTTTTTGTAGGGTGGCCCCAATATCTGGAGAGTGGCTCCAATGTCTGGAGAGTGGACCTAAGTTCTACCGAGTGGCCCCAGTGTCTGCTGAGTGGCCCTAGTGTTCCAATATCACCAGACTAACCCCACTGTCTGTAGAGTGGCCCCAATGTCTGGAGAGTGGCTCCAATGGCTGCAGAGTGGCTCAAATGTCTGTAGAGTGGCCCCAATGTATGTAGAATGGCCCAATGTCTGTAGAATGGCTCAAATGTCTGTAGAGCGGCCCTAATGTCTGCACAGTGGCCCTAAGGTCTGCTGAGTGTCTTCAATGTCTTGAGATTGGCCCCAATGTCTGCACTGTGGCCCCAATGACTGTAGAATGGCTCCAATGTCTGTAGAGTGGCTCCAATGTCCGGAAAGTGGCCCCAATATCTGTAGAGTGGCCCCAATGTCTGCAGAGTGGCCTCAATGTCTGTAGAGTCACCCCAATGTTTTCAGAGGAGCCCCAATGTCGGCAGCACAACCCCACTGTCTGTAGAGTGGCGCCAATGTCTGGAGAGTGGCTCCATTGACTGCAGAGTGACCCCACTGTCTGTAGAGTGGCCCCAATGCCTGCAGAGTGGCCCCATTGTCTGCACAGTGGCCCCATTGTCTGCAGAGTGGCCCCATTGTCTGCAGAGTGGCCCCAATGTCTGCAGAGTGGCCCCAATGTCTGCAGAGTGGCCCCAATGTCTGCAGAGTGGCCCCATGTCTGCAGAGTGGCCCCATGTCTGTAGAGTTTTCTCTTTTGCAAATAAAGTTTCTGCCTTTACAAATAGTGCCAGAAATGTGCCATTTTACAAATAGGGTCCACAGAGGGTTCTCTACAATTTACATTTCTAGCAGCATTTCCCCAATTTGGAACCATGTCAGCAGTGCGTTCCCCATTACCAATAGTGTCCATAGAGTATATCACATTATTAATAGTGCTATCAGTGTGTCCCCCATTTTTATTAGATCAGGCAGTGTGTCTTCCATTATTATTTTACAGAAAATAGTGACCCCATTACTAATAGTGTCAGCAGTGTGGCCCTCATTATTACTAGAGCAAGTAGTGTGTCCCTCATTTCTAATAGTGCTATCAGTGTGCCCCCCTTAATAATAGTGAGTTTAGTGTGGCCCCATTATTAATAATATTAGTGTCTCATTACTATTAGTGCTATCACCTCCTCCCCCATTTTTAATAGTGTCAGCAGTGTCTCCACCTACATTAATAATGCTATCAATATGGCCCCATTATTAATAGTGCTATCAGTGTGGCCGCATTATTAATAGTACTATCAGTGCAGTACATGGGTCTATGGCTGTTCTGCTAATATGCTGATTATTGATGCACTCACAGTGAGGGTATTATATATATACATCACTTCTTCCAGCTCTTGGAATATTTATACCTCGGTAGCGTCACTACCAGCATTCTCAATAACACAATACACACTTTGCTCCAGGGTAAGCTCTGTTGTGGCACAGTGGGTTTACACGCACTAGCGGGACAATTGCAGTTGAGCCTGGTTACACCCTCCGAGACCACGATTACACCCTAATTATCACTGTTTTGGGCTTTGTCTTGTTACTTACATGCTTGGCACACTTTCCTAACTACCTCCCCTCTGCAAAAGTAACCAATTGATTGCTCATTTATTTGAGTGTGTGGCAAAATGTGTCCTGGAGATGTTCGCCAAGACCTGGTAAGATGTAGAAGCCATGTTGCAAGACCAGGCACAGTCATTTAAATATTGTGTAACAGGTGACTGATTCACAAAATGATTTGAATATTTTCAGAAATAAAGGTTTACAATTTATGGGCAATTTTGTAGAATGATTTTTTATTTGGAAATTTCACGACCATTACGATGCTCGGTACTCAAAATGAGCAGTTGGATGTTCAGATGGGCTAAACTTGAGAACAGAGTATAATGGACGTTATTGGGGAACTTGAGCACTGTTCTGGAAGAGTTCCCGGAAGAATGCTTGAGATTCCCGTTGACTTCCATTTTATTCGGTACTCGGGTTGCACCCAACCGAGCGTCCAACTGATTGTTACAAGTGCCGAGCACCATAGTCCTCGCTCATCACCAATTACCATTTTTTTGCATTCTGACCTTCATTTGTGTTTTTCTCGTAGGAGTGAGATTATCTGTACAGTCCAAAGAGTTCCAAATATACATTTCCCTGAATAGGGATAAAGAAAATATCTTCATGTTGGTCGTCCTCAGCTCTGCAGCTTCCGCTATCGTTTTATTACTTTTTGTTTGTTTTTTCTTCAAAAAGAAGAATGCTGAAAGTAAGTATTGCAACTTTATTGTTCTGACTAAATCGAATTTTCACTTTTGAATATAATAATAATAATAAAGCTTTATTTATATAGCGCCAACATATTCCGCAGCGCTTTACAATGTAGGGTTAGAGTACAGAAAATACAGTAAGTAATTACAGTAGAGAACAAATAAAGTACAATAATTGGATACAAAAAATAGGCATAGAATCAATGTGAAAAAAAAAAAAAAAAAAATATAATAAATAAAGCAAGAAATGAAGGTGACCCTGCTCAAAAGAGCTTACAATCTACAACGGGATAGGGGTTGCACAAGGTGTCGGGGCTTATTGCACTGATGGTCCAGGCATCTTGAGGAAATGGGGCATAGGGCTAAGCTTACATGGATGGTCATCAGTCTGTGTAGACCTTTATGGTTTGGTGGAGTTTGTAGAAGAGTAATGTCCAGAGGGATAGCCCATTCACTGTCTACAGTACAATGGACTTCTATTAGGGAGTATGATAGGCCACCTTAAAAAGATGCGTTTTTAGGGATCGTCTGAAGCCATACAAGTTATGGATAGTCCTGATTTCTTTGGGTAAAGCATTCCAGAGGTTTGGTGCAGCTCTGGAAAAGTCTTGGAGCCCGGAGTGGGAGGTTCGGATTAGTGCAGATGTTAGTCGAAGGTCATTTGAGGAACGTAGAGAGCGGGTGGGGTGATAGACAGAGATGAGGGAGGAGAGGTAGGGGGGTGCTGCACTGTGAAGAGCTTTGTGGGTGAGAACAAGCAATTTGAATTTGATCCTGTAGTATATAGGCAGCCAGTGCAATGACTGGCACAGAGCAGAGGCATCTGAGTAACGATTGGCCAGATGGGTGATCCTGGCTGCTGCATTAAGGATGGACTGGAGAGGAGAAAGTCTGGTGAGGGGGAGGCCGCTTAATAGAGAATTGCAATAGTCAAGGCGGGAATGAATTAGGGCCACGGTGAGGGTTTTTGTTGTTTCCAGGGTGAGAAAGGGGCGGACTCTAGAGATATTCTTCAGGTGTAAGCGACAGGAGCGGACTATATATATACTATATATATGACTATATATATACTATATATATATAGTTGAGTGCCTGTGTGTGTTAGCGTGTGTGTATGTGACATAGCCCCACCCACTCCCAATAGCTATTCCCACTCCACATAGCACCACCCACTCCACATAGCCTTTCCTGGGACTGTGTGGAGGGGTGGAGCTATGAAGGGGCAAAGCTATGTTGAATGCTTGGGGGTATGTGGAGTGAGTGGGATTAGATGGAGTGGGCGAGGCTACCATGAGGGGCAGAGTTATGAAGAGGTGGGGCTATGTGTAGGAGTGGAGCTATGAAGGAGTAGAGCTACCTGGATGGTCGGACCTATGATACATACACACATATATATACATTACCATATTATTATTATTATTATTTATTTATAGAGCACCATTGAATCCATGGTGCTGTACATGGGAAGGGGTTACATACAAACAAGTTAAAAATACAACGAGCAAACTAACAGTGACAGACTGGTACAGAGGGGAGAGAGGACCCTGCCCCTGTGGGTTTACATTCTACAGGGCAATGGGAAGGGAAGCAGTTGGTTGGGTCTACTCGGTTGGTGGTGGAGCGCCGGGTCCAGTGGTGGTGGAGCGCCGGGTCCAGTGGTGGTGAGGTGGCATCGTGGTCATTGTAGGCTGTAGGCTGTTCTCATGAGATGGGTCTTCAGGTTCCGCTTGAAGGTTCCGAGTGTGGGGAACAGTCGGACATTTTGAGGTGCAGAATTCCAGAGAATGGGGGATGCTCAGATGAAGCCTTGCAGGCGGTTAGATGAGGAACGTACAAGTGTGGAGAAAAGGAGGAGATCTTAGGAGGATCGAAGATTATGAGTTGGATGATATCGGGAGATTAGTTCAGAGATATATGGGGGGACAGATTGTGGACGGCTTTGTAAGTCAATGTTAGTTTGAATTTGATACGCTGGGGAATTGGGAGCCAGTGGAGGGAATTGCAGAGGGTAGAAGTGGAGGAACAGCGAGGAGAGAGGTGGATTAGTCAAACAGCAGAGTTAAGGATAGATCGGAGAAATGCAAGAGTGTTAGCAAGGAGGCCACAGAGGAGGAGGTTGCAGTAGTCAAGACGGGAGATGATGAGGGCATGCACTAGTAGTTTAGTAGATTGAGGGTTGAAGAAGGGACGGATTCTGGAAATATTTTTGAGTTGGTGGCGAGAGCTTGAATGTGTGGTCTGAAGGATAAGACAGAGTCAAGGATCACTCCGAGGCAGCGGACTTCAGGTACAGATCAAAGTGTGATATCATTTATTGTGATAGATAGATCCGGTAAGGAAGGCGCGCAAGATGGGTGAAAGACGTTGAGTTCAGTTTTGTCTACGTTTAGTTTAAGGAAGCGAGAGGAGAAGAAAAAGGATATGGCTTATAGACACTCTGGGATTCTGGACAGCAAAGAGGTGACATCGGGGCCAGAGAGGTAGATCTGAGTGTCATCAGCGTACAGGTGATACTGGAAGCCATCGGACTTTATGAGTTGTCCTAGGCCAAGGGTATAGATGGAAAAAAAAGGGGTCCCAGGACAGAGCCTTGAGGGACTTCACCAGAGAGGGGATGGGGTGAGGAGGTTGTGTTGGAGTGGGAGACACTAAATGTGCGGTTAGAAAGGTAGGAGGAGATCCAGGAGAGGGCAAAGTCAGTGATACCAATGGAAGCGAGGATCTGTAATAGGAGGCAGTGGTTGACTGTGTCGAATGCAGAGAATAGAACCAGAAGAAGGAGGACGGAGAAGTGTCCGATAGCTTTGGTGGTAAGTAGGTCATTAGTAATTTTGGTTAAGTGGAGTGGTGGGGGCGGAAGCCATATTGAAGGTTGTCAAAGGGAGAGTTGGATGAGAGGTGGGATGAGAGTACAGTGTGGACATGCTTTTCAAGAAGTTTGGGGGTGAATGGGAGTTGCGATATGGGGCAGTAGCTGGATGTGAAGGTGGGGTTGAGAGATGGCTTCTTCAAGATAGGTGTAATTGTTGCATGCTTGAAAGCGGAAGGAAAGGTACCGGAGGTTAGTGATAGATTGAAGAGGTGGGTTAGGGCTGGGATAAGCGTGGTGGTGAGGTTGAGGAGGAAGTGGGATAGGATGGGGTCCAGTGAACAAATGGTGAGGTGCGATTTGGAGAGGAGGTGTGCAAGTTTTCCTTCAGTGATGGAGGGGAGGAGGGTTAGTGTAGGTGATATTACAATATATGGGCATTACGACCATATATAGGCATTATGCCCGGGCAACACCGGGCCCTACAAACTAGTTGGTGTATAAAACCGAACACTGAATTGCAGAAAATAATGCCAGGCAGCTGCTGCCATGGCAAAAAAACAGTTCAGGTTTACCTCTGTATTAATTATATCAGATAACATATGAAATATTTAGTAAAGTTTTTTATTTAAGTATTTAAGAAATTCAAACCAAATCTACACGTGGTTCCAAAAATAGCAAAATGTGATCAACTATAGATTGCACAGTTTTAGTACAGAACTGGGCCTGTATGAGACTAGGAACCCAATTCAGGACAAAAAAAACGCATCTGCCGCACATGCCAACTAATAGCGGCACTTGCGGCACACTTGCGGCGAGCCTCATGCATTGTTTATGGGGCTTGCGGGAAGTGTGCGGCAGAAGTGTGCGTTTTCGGCAGATGCCGCTGACCGCGTTTTTCTTCGCGAACGTATCTGCCACAACTGCCAAAACCGCACTTGCCGCGTCTGCCGCACGCTTACCCCAAGCCCCATAGACAATGAATGGGACAAGTGTGCCGCAAGTGTCGCTGTTAGTGAGCACTTGCGGCAGATGAGTTTTTTGTCTGGATCCGGGCAAAAACGCCAATGTGAAAGCACCCTTAGTTGTTCTTTTTTTTTTTATAAAAAAAAAAAAAGTAACTTTAATTCCATTATTTTGTTGTATTTGTTGACTTTTTAGCATCAAATTCTTCATAATTGTATATGTTGTTCATGAATATTTTGCAAATTCAAAAATGTTTTTATTTTTGTCTTTAACCTTTTTATCACAAAAAAGTAGAATGTCCTGCTAAAATGTTGTACAAAAAATCCCAGGCTTACACAAAATCACTCCAAGGGTGAAACATTTCAAAGAAAAATGGCTCAAAATATAAGAAAAATAAGTTGTAAATAAAAATCGAAAACTCCAAAAACAAAAATTGTGCTGTTGCAGTATTGTATAGAGATATTTTACTTTCTTTTTTAAACGTATTTTTCGGATTATAAAACGCACGGGGGTGCATCTTAAAATCCGAATTGGTGGTGTGCGGGGGTGCATGAGGCAGTTTCACGGGGCCACGGAGGATTGGTGCAAAGCCAGGAGCTGCGGAGAGGTCGCAGCAGCATCCGGCGGGCAGTTTCACGGGGCCACGGAGGATTGGTGCAAGCCAGGAGCTGCGGAGAGGTCGCAGCAGCATCCGGCGGGCACCGCTATTATTATGTCCCAGCATGAATTACTGAGCTGCAATACATGCTCTAGTGTCCAGACTTCCAAAAAAATGGCCAGCGCATGTGCAGATCGCAATCCGTGGCCAATTTCTGTAAGTCTGGACATGAGCCTGTATTGTAGCTTTGCAATGCATGCTGGGACATAATAATGGCGGTGCCCACCAGACGCTGCCGCGACCTCCCCGCAGCTTCTTGCTTTGCCCCCCAACCCTCCATGGACACCTGTAAAACCACATCATGCACTCTCGCAACCCCTCGGTAAGCGAGGTGAGGGGGCTATGTACACGGAGGCGAGATATATGTGTCAGCATGGGTCACATATATATCAGGAGTGGGCACATATACTAATATGGGGGCATAGATACCAGGATGGAGACCATATGTATCAGAAGGGGGCACATGTAAAAGGATGGGGGGCATGGATACTAGGATGGGGACAATATATCTCAGGATGGGGGAACATATACCCTGATGGGGGCATGGATACTAGGATGGGGGCATATATATCAGGACTTGCCACATATACCAGGATGGGGAACAAGGACACCAGGATGGGGACCGTATATACCAGGACAGGGCACATGTACCAGGATGTTGGCATATATACCAGGAGAGGGCAAATATATCAATATGGGGGCCATATATACCAGAATGGAGACAAACATACCAGTATGAGGGCCATATATACCAGGATGAGGGAAATATATACTGATTGTAAGACGGACACTGGAGTTATATGATGGACCCCATTTAACTTTAAAAATTATTTTTTTCTCTTTCCCTTCGACAAATTTGGGGGGTGCGTCTTATAATTTGGTGCGAAAAATATGGTATATATTTTATTCTTTATAAATAGATTCTGAAAACTCCCACATTATTTTTGATCCATTAGAAACTTTTTGCATCAAGTCAAAAACTAATTTCATTGATCAGTGGTAATCTATATATATATTAATATGTATTCTTTTAATCCTTTACAAAATTTAATTTAAAATAAGCTCATGGATTACTCACATGATTACTTTTTCATTTTGGTATTTGATATACTTCATCTACTTCTTTTCTCTAAATGATAGGCCAAAGGGCATAATAGAAACTTATTTTGTTATTCTTCTGAAAATATAAATCTTTAACGGCATAAAGTTAATCGGAATGTTCTAATTTATGCAATGCTATTGATAATGAAATATGAAATTGTTCAAAATATTAGGTCATGATGAAAAAAAAAATTAAAATACATATTTTGCTCTAATTTCCATAATCTCCCGATGGACCCAATTGTCGACAGATTTACGTTTTAAATTTATGAATGGATATCAAACATATTCAGTGAACCCTTTAAAAAAATTAGAATTGGTTGTCTTTGTAAAAAAAGCCTGGAGGCAATCATGGAAATGTCTTACCGGTAGAGCTTTTGGGGAGGCACAAGGTGTCTTGTCGGTCTGCCGACGCTGGTCAAATCAGGGGGTGATGCACCACCGGAGACAAGAACTACACAGGAAGCAGAGTCAATAAGCAAAACTTGGTCTTCCTGACATAGTTGTATATTTTTATTAAGTATCTAAGAAAGAGGACATATCCCATCATTACCAAAAGAAGATGGAGACAATACTTGCATGGTGAAAATGAGTAAATAATATCTACCTACATTCTCAGGCTTGAAACTGTTTCCTGTAAGACAATGCCCGGTCCTTCTGCTTGTATGAGCAAAGTCTAGATAAAAAGGTTATGCCTAATGTGACTAAATGAGAATAAAGCCCCCGTCACACATAGCGAGATCGCTGTTGCGTCACAGGTTTTGTGACGTAACAGCGACCTCGCCAGCGATCTCGCTATGTTTGACACGTAACAGCGACCGGGCCTTCGCTGTGAAATCGCCGATCGTGTCAGAATGGCCTGGACCATTTTTTGATCGTCAGGTTCCCGCTGGCCAGCATGCATCGGTGTGTTTGACGCCTTAACAACGACCTCGTTGGCGACTCAGAACTCAGCCACGTAGGTATGAGTCGTCAGACTAGCTGCTATGTGACAGGGTCCCAATGACCGCCGAGGTCGTTATACGGGTCGCCGTCTCGTTGCTGCGTTGTTGAGTAGATCTGACTGTTTGACATCTCACCAGCGACCACGTAGCGACGTTCCAGTGATCCTTACCAGGTCATATAGTTGTCGGGATCGCTGGAACATCGCCAAGTGTGACGGGATCCTAAATGATAGACCTGCCATAAGATTACTTTAAAGGATGCATATGGCATCATAAACGGGGTAGCTGATCTTGTAGGATACTCAGAAAGCTCAGCATTGAGACCACCATCAATCCTGGTCAAGTATCCAATGCATTTGGCTGTGAAACATCCTCATATCCTCAAGCTTCCTTCACTTAACTTGATATTTCCTTCAATTTCTCAATCCATTAGTCCCTTTTTCCTTTGTTTCTTCTAGACCCATTTGCACCATCTGAGCCATCCGTTGACTTTCTTAAGGATCCAAATCACCCATTTCCAATCTTCCACTTTTCATACTTTCTTGCAAACTCGAGTTGATGTTTCCTATAACGATATTGAAGTCAATGTTTCTTCGCCTTTCATCGGACTTGTGTAATGTGGTTCGCACAGTTCTTGCAAGGACATCTATCATCTGACCTTGTGATAAGCCGATTTGTTGACTCCGATATTTTCCTGGACATCTTGGCTTTTGAATGAATGGCTGTCATGGCCTCTCATTATGCAGTTTGGCAACTTTCTTGGCCAATAAGCCACCATCGATGAGCATGATGTTGCCGTTTCTCTCTTCTTGGGAAATCTTCATGGATTCTCTTCAATTCGAACCAGTGGCCTTGGGAATAATAAAACTCCGACCTATTAGAGAATGTGAGAACAGGTTTAAATATTAGTAGTATACAGGAAGTAAAAGATTTTTCAAACACTAGGAGCACAACAGTAACAGTACAGTGATATGACAAGAATCTGGATAGCTAATCATATGCTAAATAGTTGTGAATCATACT
Organism: Allobates femoralis; assembly: GCA_033576535.1. Taxonomy (NCBI): domain Eukaryota; kingdom Metazoa; phylum Chordata; class Amphibia; order Anura; family Aromobatidae; genus Allobates; species Allobates femoralis. The sequence goes on from JARQOC010000001.1 coordinate 10,461,077, forward strand.
AATGTATGTGATAGCCAAGATGATGTCTATAAAATGAAGGTATTCTCATGCTCAAAGCTGTGGTGGATGGTGAGATATGGAGCCTGGAAGTCAAAAGTCAAAAATATTGTTATTCTTTTACTCATTCATGTATAGGCTAGACAAACGTGGTCTTGAAACAACATAAATTAGGCAAGAATATCACACAGACTTTTAAATTATCTTTGGAAATATCAAACCTATTGGTTGAAATCTTTGGTCTTCATCATTTTCAGCCTCATTGACTATCTAAAGCAACGAAATTGCCCAAGATGGTCTTGTTGCCATTTTGGATAGGTTTTATCCAATGTGTTTGGTCAGAAATAAATATTATGTTCCTAGAGATATTCTTGAGGGAAGGCAAAAAACACAAGATGGAAGGGAAAAGCCATGAGTCATCAGGTGGACATCAAATAGTTGTAAGGTCAAAGGAAGTCATAAATTTCTTAGGAAATAGCTAAAATAAGTGATTAAAGCAGAAACGTGGTCCAGGTCATCAAATCAAAAGATTAAAGAACCCACCAGCTTAAAAAAGTCATGAGTAGACGAAAGAAGACAAGATCACAACCAATAACATGATGGACAATTGAAAGGCGAAACTCAACAAACAATCTATAGTTTGCTTCCATGCAAGCCATCTTGATCAATGTAATTGACCTCAGTTTCATCCATTTGGCAATAGTTTATATACTAGATGAAATACTTTTCGTCACTTCTTGATAAATAACCTTATCTGGATATTTTTCCAAATTGTGTGCAATCAATGGCTGCTCCTTTCTATTAATGTCAAGCATTGTATGATTAGTCAATGAATAGGAGATATAAGGAAAAGTGTAGAAGACAATGTTCAATTGAACGATCAAGGTTAATAAATCAATACAACAAAATAAATGAGCTAATAAAGTCTTCAGATCTTATATGATAAGGCTAGGTCAAACCAAGAAATTAATTGTAATGTCAAAAAATTTGGCCCAAAGACGCCTCCAATTGGGGTTGTGATCTGCTGATAATTTGAAGACATTATTGTATGGAAGCCTAAAGGCCACGCCACCGCCAATTACATAGGCCACGCCCCTACGTCACCTATCGGCGGCGACATCACCCCTACGTCGCCTAATGTAAAGGAGCGATGTCAGCGTCTCTGAGCGGTCTCCTGGTTTCAGAGCAGTGCTCTGAAACCAGGCGACCATTATGGGGTGATGTGTACACATCGCCCCATGTAAAAGGCCACCGGCGACCTGACAGGCGATGGGAGCCATAGGCTCCCATTGTCCTGCATCGCCGCTGGGGTTTTGAGACACCTGTCAGCTCGCCGACCCATTCCGCAGATGTCTCCCTGTGTAAACGGGGGGCGGCGACGCTGGCGGGGCGCCAAAAACGTGTGCGCTCTCGCCGGAGATGTCGGCGGCGTTGCATGGTGTAATAGCACCTTAAGTCTCTTAGATATGCTTCTCATACTCCAAGTCATAATTGTTATGCCGAGGGATTCGATCCAGTGAGCCTGTGTTTTGTGCTTGGATTCTCTATCTGCTGAGCCACAGCAGGTTCACTCATTTTCCTGGTATTTATTGCCTGTTACCTTTTTAGGCTAGCAGGTTTATTTGTTTATTTTATCTGCCTAATCACCTTAAAAGGTGCAGCTATCAATACCTTCCCCTCACAGACCATTCTTGCTGGTGATATTCTGAAGTGGATCTCATTTGGAAGTCCTGCTGTTTGTCTCTTACTGACTGGCATACAACAATCTATCATTATTTTCTCTGCTGTCACTGCTCACCACCCTGCTCTTTTCTCCTTCTTATAGTTAGGAATATTTAGCATTCCTATCTAGCAGTAAGTACCTTCTCTTTATACTTTGTATTTGTGGTTTTTATTAACTCATTTAGAGATCTTTTTCTATCTCTTTCCCCATTTAGGTATATTTCACTCTGCATTTTCCCCTGATTTCTTAGCAGGTATGAGAAATGCTCTATGACCTTTGAAGCAGCCTAGGTTCAAGTAATCCCTTATTAGTCTATGGTTAGGGCTATTCCAGCTTGCACGCTAGCCACAAGTGACTGTGGAGTCAGGAATGGAGTCAGGAACCTCGGTATGTAAAGGAACCGGCTGGGTTAGTCACAGTTTTTTAGCACTAGACCAATTCTCCGATGTGAATTGCTGCGCAATAATAACAATAATATCAATTTAGAGCCTATGTCCACCCAATATGTCTCTTAGGGTACCTTTACACGCCGCTACTGGCGGGTGGATACAACCAGCTACTTCACATGCACGAGCACGCACAAACGGTTACAAACGGTAACCGCACCACCTTTACACGCCGCCACAAGGTGCGCTACGCTACGTTACATCTATCTCTGGATACACCACCGGGTGTCTCAAGTCACCTTCTGTAGCTCATCTTACCTTATTTACACACCGCTACAACCAGCTAATATGGGCGGACCTGGTGCAGCAGGGACAGCACATAGGCGTGCCACAATTGTGGATTACAAGACGTCCGTACGCTGATAGGACAAAGCAAGAAACCCATGATTGGCCAGGTATCGCAGGAGGCTGTTTAATACATGACGCTCAAGCAATTGTGTAGTGTGACTGGTCAGCTCCTTAAATATGCCTCCCTATGCAGCGACTACCAATCGTAACGCAGGAGCTTCCTCCAATGATCGCTGAAGGGGGGCGGTATCCCGGAGCCTGTGTCACGCCCCAGCTACATACCAGGTACATTGCCTGGTGTCGACACATCCCTTCTGTTGCTTCTTTACACGCCAATACAGCTCGCTACAATCGCCTGTGTAGCCACCTGTTTCAGGGCAGTGCTCGGAAACAGATGCATCTGTTGCCGGGTGCCTCCTACTGTCTTCACACGCCGCTACTACGGGGTATTTTGCCGCTACAAGCTACATTTGTAGCATGTAGCTGGTTGTATCCACCCGCCAGTAGCGGCGTGTAAAGGTACCCTTAGGCTGCTTTGGCATCTGTGGTTTTCAAAATCCGGCAGATTTCCATTATTTTTGCAAAAAAAAACGGGGACGGCACGATTGCGGCAAAATTGCTTTTTTTTTCCAATGCATTTATATGGGACTTCCTGTCTTATGTGGACACTTGCACTTTCAGCCGGATCCGATAAATCTGGCACTTATGGAGAGTCTTAAAACTTGCAGTTAGCGGTGGTTTTTGTCCGCTGCCGGATTTGCCGGATCTTGGCTCTCACGATCTTAGTCAAAACTGCAGCTCTCTGGCGCCCCCTTATCCTGCTGGCCAAACACGGTATTGACAGAGGATAAGAAAAGGTATGCAGCTGCTCGAATTTGTCATCTATAGTGGCACGTGATGTGACGGGATGTATATATACCACCAGTTCCTGCCAGGAATGTATATATACCACAATCCTGCCACCCTCACGCCACAATATCACATAAATACAAAAATTATGCTGCCACCATTGATCTCTTTCAGGTGGATCGGAAACCCATTTGGTAACGTGAATTTGCAGGAGGAACATATTCAGCTCACTCATCGAACATGAAGAACGAAACTAGTGATTTATATATTTTACTCCAAAAAGTTGGTAGTGTTTGCAAAAAGATATAAAAAATATTACAAAGAGACGATTTACATATATGCATACAGAGATAGTAAAATAAAAGGGATTAAACTTACAGAAACCTAAACTGTTGTAGCTTGAATTCTGTAGCCCAATGGGGAGGGTGGAAAATTGAATGGTTCACAGCAGTTTTTCAGCTGCTTCAAAATCTGTGACAGCGAACTCTTAGCTGGCGTATGTTCTTATAGGGTCTGGGTGAACTGCTCGGTGTCCATTGTCTTTTGTGAGACCGGTGTCCTGTTTCTTTTGTGAGACCGATGTCCAGTGTCTTTTGTGAGTTTGGTGTCCATTAAAACAATGAAAAGAATTCGTATTTTCCTGACATCGGCAAAAATGCAAGTGTTACACATGTCCGTAACTCAAATAGACAATGCATTTGGCAGAACACAACTCAACTGCAAGTGTGCTGGATCTGTTTTTTTCCGAAAAGAAGGGAATCCTTCAGATTTGAAAAACAGCAGATCCGGCAAACCTAAACTTCTAAAGGTACCGTCACACGCCGCTATATGGCTTCCTTTTTCTGATCGCAGTGGAACTGTCACAAGTAGCGATCTCGCGTGCGATCTTCGGCGATCCTGCGTTTCAGACATCACCTGCAGAAGACCAGAAGTGATCTTCCCTTCACACATCGCCGCGTCACACGCCATAATCGTAGTAGCGATGTGGGCATACTGTTTTGATAGGGGCGTGCTAGAGTGTGTTTCACTGCGCCCCTTTCACTGTGATTGGTGCGTTCCCATTGGTCAGCCTTGTGCGAATGCACGGGTCATCAATTAAGGCACCTTGGACACGACCAGCCAATCAGAACACAGTATCAACCACCCATCACCGCAGATGCGGCGCAAAAAAAACAACATCCAAGCACGCCTACGGGATTGATTTCAGGATCGCTGTGTACGTTGCTATCGCCATGTCACACACCACGATCTGCTGAAATTGCCTGGTGGATATCGCCTGATTTCACTGCAGTGCAGGGCAATCAGGCGACACTCCACCAGCGATTTCTCGCCGTAGAATCGCCCAGTCACACCCCACTACGCACAGGTGATGTGGTTTCCACATCGCCGAATTCGGGAATTGCCAGCGTTCTCGCCGGTGATATGGAGGCGTGTGACGGTACCTTAAAGTTCAAGTTTGCCTGATCTGCAAAAAACACAGATGTGAAAGCACCCTTATGGCCCCTTTACACGCAGCTACAGGTAACAGGTTATCCACAGGTAACTTACTGGCTGCAGTGAAATCATGGAGACATAGTTCCATTTGTACACAGCAACAAGATAGAACCATGTCTCCATGATTTCACTGCAGCCAGTAAGTTACCTGTGGATAACCTGTTACCTGTAGCTGCGTGTAAAGGGGCCATCATTAGACTGCAATAAAGTCCCACAATTGGAGAAACAGAGAATGAACTAAGTGGTTGCATGCATTTCAAATCTCTGTTTTGGGCATTAGATCTGTATTGCTCATTTGCTCTGCTGATGCGTTAGGCTACTTATTGGATTAGATGCTCTTCCAAAGCTGGTGCACATGTGGCTCTCACTTATCTGACAAAGGCCATAAGAGTATTTTTGGCTTCAATCAGACTGGTATATGCTGGGTAAACCTTTAACCCAACATAGAGTAGAGCAATAGGCTCTACTATGCCAGACTGCACTCAACAGAGGACACTCTTTTGCAATCTAGTGGTATCCATGAGGGGTATACACTGTGTGCAGAATTATTGGGTAAATGAGTATTTTGATCACATGATACTTTTTATACATGATGTCCTATTCCAAGCTGTATAGGCTTGAGAGCCAACTACCAATTAAGTAATTAGGTGATCTGCATCTCTGTAATGAGGAGGGGTGTGGTGTAATTACATCAACACCCTATATAAGGTGTGCTTAATTATTAGGCAACTTCCTTTCCTTTGGCAAAATAGATCAGAAGAGAGATTTGACGGGCTCTAAAAATTCTAAAATTGTGAGATGTCTTGCAGAGGGATGCAGCAGTCTTGAAATTGCCAAACGTTTGAAGCGTGATCACCGAACAATCAAGCGTTTCATGGCAAATAGCCAACAGGGTCGCAAGAAGCGTGAGGGCAAAAAAAAGGTGCAAAATAACTGACCATGAATTGAGGAAAATCAAGCGTGAAGCTGCCAAGATGCCATTTGCCACCAGTTTTGCAATATTTCAGAGCTGCAACGTTACTGGAGTATCAAAAAGCACAAGGTGTGCTATACTCAGGGACATGGCCAAGGTAAAGAAGGCTGAAAAATGACCACCTCTGAACAAGAAACATAAGATAAAACGTCAAGACTGGGCCAAGAAATATCTTAAGACTGATTTTACAAAGGTTTTATGGACTGATGAAATGAGAGTGACTCTTGATGGCCAGATGGATGGGACAGAGGCTGGATCAGTAAAGGGCAGAGAGCTCCACTCCGACTCAGACGCCAGCAAGGTGGAGGTGGGTTACTAGTATGGACTGGTATCATTAAAGATGAATTTGTGGGACCTTTTCGGGTTGAGGATGGAGTGAAGCTCAACTCCCGGACCTACTGCCAGTTTCTGGAAGACAACTTCTTCAAGCAGTGGAACAGGAAGAAGTTGGTATCGTTCAAGAAAACGACAAGGACAATGCTCCATCATATGCATCCAACTACTCCACAGTGTGGCTGGCCAGTAAAGGTCTAAAAGAAGAAAAAATAATGACATGGCCTCCTTGTTCACCTGATCTGAACCCCATAGAGAACCTGTGGTCCCTCCTAAAATGTGAGATCTACAGGGAGGGAAAACAGCACACCTCTCGGAACAGTGTCTGGAGTCTGTGGTGGCTGCTGCACGCAATGTGGATCGTAAACAGATCAAGCCACTGACACAATCTATGGATGGAGGCTACTGAGTGTCATCATAAAGAAAGGGGGCTATATTGGGCACTTATTTTTTGGGGTTTTGTTTTTGTATGTCAGAAATGTTTATTTCTAAATTTTGTGCAATTATATTGGATACCTGGTGAAAATAAACAAGTGAGATGGGAATATATTTGGTTTTTATTAAGTTGCCTAATAATTCTGCACACAATGTATATTGGAGGTATAAACAACAATTACCCTCAATGAATTCTTCATAAGAACACTAGAAGATCTTTATGCCCTGGGTATAAATTGCACAGAGAATTGGGGGTAAGGAAGTGACAGCTGTCCTTTCCCTTTGTCACCTGGGTGGTCACTCCCTTTACCGGCACGTGTGTGCTGTTTGTGTTATGTTTCGGAATTAATTACCAGGCAAATGGAGATCCAAGTAAAGTATAAAACTTCTGATTTCAATTAGAATATATCAGAAAGACATAAAGAAAGGAAATGCTACAATTTATATGTTTTGATACTTACCATGCCACTCCTAAGATAGAATTCAGCCGTGTGTGCCCGAGGATACAGATCTGCTATAAATTCATTTTTATCTAATTTGTCTGAGATCTAAGCTTCCTGTAGAGGTCTGTGATCAAAGAAACTGATTCTGTCTGATGTTGGCTCTGACACATAATGTGTGCTGACTTAGTTCTGTCTATAAACTCTCAGCGGGAGGCTGGGACTGTCCCTTGACACCTGTGCGTAGTGAACTTTCATTATACCATGGCTTGGCGGGAGCTACGGTTCCCATGGGTCCTCCAATGTAATAATTAACAAGAAGATGGCACGGTGCAGGTCAGTGTTGGGCAGATGAAGGCTATAGTGTGGAATATAACTGTGATTAATGTCCATATCAATAATTATAATAATGTAGTAGATCCAGATAAGTGCTACGAATGGTCTACAACAGAGATTCCCAACTTTTCTGACCTTGAGAGCCATACTTATCGCTCAAATATGGTCACGAGCCACATTCAGATCTCAGAGATGGTCACGAGCCACATTCAGATCTCAGAGAGGGACACGAGCCACACTCAGATCTCAGAGGGGGACACGAGCCACATTCAGTTTAGCCCCCTCACAGTAGTGAAACCCTGAGCCCCCATTACCGGTATAACGACAGCTAAAGCTTATTCACAGAAATCACAATGAAGGAAGATTCAGTATACCAAAATCTACCTTACCCCAATTCAGATCTGCCCTTCTATGTGGGTGTCATAATGGTCTCTCTTACTTTGGTGACTTATGACAGGTTTTGGCCCTGTTTCTCATTTCTGTATTGAGACTTCTTTCCTTTGGCAGCTTAGGAGTTAATGTCAGTTTCTTTTGCTAGCAAGCTCCTTAGTTCTCTTTTCACATGTGGCTACTTTGTGATCACTCCCAACATGATCCAGCATTCCTTGCTGGTGATTGAACTTCATTCCTGGCCAAGCTACCTAAGGTGAAGGAGCTACTCTGGAGAAGCTGACCGCTGCCAAGCTGTCTGCTGCCTAGACGAGTGGCAGCAGGGGTGAAGTTGTTTTGATATTTCCATGTCTGCCTTTCCTTCCCTCTTGTACTTATTAGTGCAGTGGTTGGGACTAGTGTGTCTGCCGGCCATGTCCTTATTTAGGGTTACCATCAGGGCCAGCGAGCGACTTGGTATCCTGCTCAGTGACAGGGTGAAAGAACCCGTATGGAGATCAGGGCACAGTCTCAGGTGTGTGCAGGAGGTCTCCATCCCCCCATTCCCTATGGGCAGGCCCACCCCCGTCATATTTGCCTCCCCCCAATCCCGGTGTTCCCTCTGTTGTCGTGTGTAGTGCGCCAGACACTGTTGGTGTGTGCGCCACTGTCACACATTATGTTTGGATGATCCCTAGTTCGTGGCATGACAGTGGGGCTACTCACGAACTAACCATCTGGAGACCTCTTCTGCATTAGTTTAACAGGAACGGTCCCTCGTAAACCCATGTTGATATTGGGTCATGAGGTTATTTTTCTTCAGATACTCCAGTATAGCATCTCTTAGAAAACCCTCTAGGATTTTACCCACAGTAGAGGTTAAGCTTACTGGCCTATAATTTCCAAGTTCAGTTTTTGTCCCCTTTTTGAATATTGGCACAACATTTGCTATACGCCAGTTCTGTGGTACAGACCCTGTTATTATGGAATCTTTAAATATTAAAAATAATGGTCTATCTATGACAGTACTTAATTCCTGCAGCACTCTGGGGTGTATCCCATCCAGGCCCGGGGATTTGTCAAATTAGTGATTTTTAGACGATGACGTACTTCCTGCTGGGTTAAGCAGGTGACATTTAATTGAGACTTTTTGTTATCACTGATCATATTGTCTGTCATGGGATTTTCTTGTGTAAATACTGTTGAAAAAAAGTCATTTAGCATATTGGCTTTTTCCTCATCCTTATCCACCATTTCACCCAGATTATTTTTAAAGGGGCCAACACAATAATTTTTTAGTTTCTTACTATTTATGTAGTTAAAAAATATTTTGGTATTATTTTTACTTTCTTTGGCAATGAGTCTCTCTGTCTCAATCTTTGCTGCCTTGATTTGCTTTTTACAAATGTTATTTAATTTTTTGTATTTATTTAACGCTTCATCACTACCTACTTGCTTTAATTCCCTAAATGCTTTCTTTTTGTCACTTATTGCGCCTCTTACTGCTTTATTTAGCCATAGTGGTTTCCTCCTATTTCTAGCATGTTTATTCCCATAGGGTATATATTGTGCACAGGTCCTATTCAGGATGCTAATAAACATCTCCCATTTGTGTTGTGTACTTTTATGTCTCAGGACATCGTCCCAATTCATTGCTGTACGATCATCTCTCAACTGTTGGAAATTTGCCTTCCTGAAGTTTAGTGTTCTTGTAGCCCCTCTACTACACGTCTTAGTAAAGGATACTTGAAAACTTATTATTTTATGATCACTATTACCCAAGTGACCTCCAACCTGTAAATGTGATATGTGGTCAGGCCTGTTAGTTAATATTAGTGCCTCCCTTCTGGTTGGATCCTGAACCATTTGGCCTCGGTTGACCTTGGTGGGATTTGAACCCAGGCCCTCAGCGCTGCAAGGCCACAGTGCTAATCACTGAGCCACCATGCTGCCCAGGATCCAAAAGAGTTGTTAGGATGGTCGCAAAACAGGGTTAAAACCGGGAGGTCAGGCAAGGATAATAATAGGATCCAAAAGTGTAGTCAGGATGGTCGCCAAGCAGGGTCAAAGCCAGTAGGTCAAGATAACAACAAAAACAGGGTCCCAAAGCGTAGTCAGGATGGTCACCAAGCAGGGCCAATGTCGGAAGGTCAGGACATGGACAAAAACAGAATCCAAAAGCATAGTCAGGATGATCGTCAAGCAGGGTCAAAGCTCGGAGGTCAGGACAAGGACAAAAACAGGATCCAAAAGCATAGTCAGGATGATCGTCAAGCAGGGTCAAAGCCAGGAGGTCAGGACAAGGACAAAAACAGTATCCGGAAGTGTAGTCAAAACCGAGATAAGAGTAAAGTACAAAATTGTGGGGAAGAAGAATAGTACAAAATCAGGCCAAGTTAACACCAGTCAAAACTAGATGAATCTGGACTAATCAGGAAAACCAAAAACTATGTTGGAAACTTGCAGGAAGAGGCTGAAGGTATATGTGGGGTGTGGTACTTTTCAATAGGCCGAAGCTTAGGAGTTAATGACTTTACCTGGACCGCCGAACACATTAACATTGTCAGACTGTGACGTACTACAGGTACCAGCTACTCTAACCCTAGTGGGTCAGCGGAGTCTGCGCTCTCCAAAGATTTCTCTCCTATTCCCACCACCTTCCTACAGGGTGAGTACGGCGGTGTCTCTAGTGACCGGAGCAGACGTTGTAGGAGCAGGCTCTGGTGGGGATGTGACACTTTGTTGATTCATTAATGCTGTTATTTATTTATTTGCTTCATTAGTTCTTATTCCCAATTACATATTCAATGTACAATATAAGATCAAGGCTTTGTGACTGTATTAGCAAACCAATATTAACAGGCAAATCTTTTTTTCCCTCCATAGGACTCAAAGAAAAGGCAAGGTTGACACCAAGAAGATGACAAATATCACCAAAAATGACAATAGAAATAAACGGTTCATACTTTCCTGAATCTAAACATTTGGGGAATTTTGGAGACTTTACCATGTGCAGTAACTTGAAGTGAAAGACTTGTGATTCGTTTTCTTATTCTCTTTGATATTTTTCTTCTATCTGCGTCTTGCATTGATAACCTGAGGCTGAATATGCCAGCATTGCCTGATCTTCCAGATCTCAGGAAGAAATATACATACCGTATTGAGTTGAGACTGTCCCACGTCATCTTCCCATCTAATTGTTCCATCTTTGCCTCAATTTTGCACCATTTTGGACCATTGATTAGGTCATAATATTGGATTTATTACCAGTAGAAATTACAAGTCTGAAGGCTGTAGACATCCTATTAGGGCTAGGGTCACATCTATGTTTTTTTTTTTTTTTTTTAAACCTGATCCGCTCAAAACCGGATCAAGAAACGCTCCCCCATAGGAGCCAATGCTAAAAAATGGATCTGCAGTCTGCGGTAAAAATCATGCAGGCTGCAGTTTTCGGAGCGGTTTAAGCATCCGCAATGCGGGAACCAGATTGCTCAGGATGTGTAATCCAGAGCAATCCGGTTACCTGATAGTTTGCTCGTCCCTTCTGCAGCAGATGAGAGGAGAGAAGGGGCGGGACCAGCAGCAGGAAGCTTCCCTCCCATCGCCTCCTCTCCTCTACCACACAGAGCTGTGGTCGCGGGAGGCGGCTGGAGGCGCAGGCCCACCTACAGGGAGGCAAGGGCCTCCTACAGGTCCAGGCCCGTCTCAGCTGCGACCGCGACCATTACGCCACTGCTCTTGGGTATGGTGGTCCCTAGAGCTTCACAGAAGCGGCCGGATCCTCTTGTTTTCTCCATGATGACATCATGGAGCTGGTGGATGTTAGAGACCTTACACTCCTCCACCTTTAGTTTGAGGAGGCCTTAGAGATGCTCAATAGAGTTTAGGTTTGAAAACGCTTGGTCAGTCCAGCTCTTGACCCTCAGTTTCTTTAGCAAGTCAGTGGTGGTTTTGAGGTGTTTTCGGGTCATTGGTTGCCCAGTTTCTTTAGGGAGAGGACGATGCTCTGCTTCATTATATCACAATATATGTTGGCATTCATGGTTAACTCAGTGAGCTATAGCCAGCAGCCAGCAGCATTCAGGCAGCCCCAAACCATGACCTTCCCACCACCATGCCTGACTGTCGGCAGACACACCTGTCTTTGTACTCCTCACTTGCTAGCCACAACACACACCTGAAACAAATAGGTTTATCTTGGTTTCATCAAAAAAAGGACAGTTCCAGTAACCCATGTCCATAGCCTACTTATCTTTAATAGACTGTTGGAAGGTTTTCTTGTGCGTATCTTCAGAAGAGGCTTCCTTCTGAGACAACACCTATGCAGACCAATGTGATGCAGTGTGTGCTGTATGGTCTGAGCACTAACAAGTGGAACCCCCCCCTGTAACCACAGCAGTGTGGCCTCAGCGCTAACAGCCTGACCCCTCACCCTTTAACATCTGCAGCAATGCAGGCAGCACTCACCTATGGATATTACACTGCAAGTAGGCAGGGACAGAGGGTGGTGGAGACTACACCTCATCACGACTGTGACACTCGTCTTTCACCAATCATGTGGATGATCTTCCAAGTCCTTAATAAATAATGCTCATAGACCTCTTACCACCCTTAACTGAATGGGAGTTCCCAATAGTAATTGCTTTAGGCAGCCAAAATTCTACATTTTTTGACTATGATGGTAATCAGGGAATTTAGAGATCTGTATAAGATAAAAAGAGCTCTGACCCTATATAAATGTAACATATGATCTAAAATATGGTTTAAGCCTTCATGCCTTACCCATTTTTTTCAATCTTACTCTAAATCTTTGCTTTCAAGCTGAATTCACACATCACGTTTATGCTCTGTTTCTGCACCAAAAACGGATCCTCTTTTTGCAAAAAAGCATCACAAATGCATATCTGTTTTTGCTTCGTTTTGGGGGACACAGACGGAAACACAACAGAAGCACAGTTTCCTACCATGCCCGGCGATCCCACAGTGAGCCCCGGTGGTGTCTTCCTCCCGGACACTGGCAGGACCTTTCTGTGGGCAGTTGGAGTATATACAGGACCTTGCACCATGTGACTCTCAGCCTAAGTCATATGGGCAGGTCCTGGAAGTATCCGACTACCTGCAGGTCCTGCGATGCCTGAAAGAAAGACCTCACCACGGGGCTTGTCTGGGAGGGTAAGTAATTGGATGTTAGTGGTGCAGAAAAACAAACAATAACTGGCACTCATTATTTTCTGGATGTACTTCCTGCACCACTAATGCAGCAGTCAAAAACACACAGTCCACAATGGTTTTGCACTTTTTTTAGCCCCATCCATAAATAAAATTTGTGTACGTTTTATTAAATTATTATTTTAGGGATCATCTTTTATACAGCTAATGTATATATTTATACAGTATGGGAATTATGGTCCATAGTCATATATTATAAGATAAACTTTATTGATCCCGGAGGAAATTACAGTATTACAGCAGCAGAACAAAGATCAAGAACATTTCACACTTTACAAAATAAGTCTATTTATTGGGGTTTTCCAATGTAATAAAATATTGTTAGTCCATAACTTTTTGATAAACCATACAGAAAATCTCAAAAATCAAGTTTACTATCTAGGAAAAAATAAAACAGTGAATTGAATATCTAAAGCTTAAAAAAAAAAAAGAAAGGACCATATGTTTTCTCAAAAAATATATAGAATTATGTAGTCAAACATCCCAATCTATCAAAAGGATTTAACATAGAGACTTCACAGCGGTTTTGGAGATACACATGATCTTACGTGAGGACACCATTGAGGTCTATCGTAAATCTCTCACCTTGGAGGGTCAATATATTGAGACTTTCCTAATGTTTGTAATTTGATGTCTCTCCCCAGCAATTAACATACACAAAGCATTAAATCACGGCGTGGTTCCATGCATTCGCCGAGTCTATGGTGACTTTCTCTGCCCTTGTTCATGTTCTTACAAATTATGACCCCAATCGCTTGAGTGAGAATTACCTAGAATATTGTATGGCAGTGATAGAGGTTGATTTACAGTGCTGTAAATGAAGACACCATCAGGAGGCCCTAACCCCCCAAAAAAAGATAAAAAAATGCTTGAGCTTAATGAACAGCTCCTTAGGCGCTTTCTTGAGGAGCCTATTTGCATGTCCCTGGTGGCGGCTTGCGTCCTTTGGATTCCGCGTACCGTGCTGTGAATGGGATGGTGAATGCTGTGACATTGTCCTATGAATGGACATACAAGGGCTTTTTCATCTGCCTCCGTAGCCGCACATCAATGACCTGTCTGCTTTAATGAAAATAGATGGGAAGAAGTTGCATAGTTTATCATCACTTCATTCTTCTTGCATTATTAATGTAATATTATTATTTTAAGACTATTGTTATCGAGTCACATTTATTTTTATTCCTTTACATTTAAGCAGTTTCAATACATGATCCTAAAGATATAGAAAATAAATAACATTTGAATTTTTTGGGAATATTTTTAGCAACTATGGTCACATACCACTCTGCTTAAAGTGGAGACCGGAAAAACGGGCAAAAGAAAAATGTCCACATTGTTGGGTTTAGGGTTTAGGTGTTAGGGTTAGGCGTTAGGGCTAGGTTTAGGTGTTATGGTTAGGGGTTAGGGATGGGTGTATAGATTAGGGTTAGGTACTAGGGTTATGTTCTGGTTTAGGGTTAGGTTTAGGGGTTAGGGTTAGGTCAGGGGTAGAGAACGCTAGGTCTCGAGAGCCGCACACAGGTGATGTTTTCAGGATTTCCTTAGCATTGCACAGGGGTTGCAATCATCACCTGTGCAGATGATTTAATTATCCCCTGTGCAATACTAAGGAAATCCTGAAAACATGAACTGTGTGCGGCTATCGAGGCCTGGATTTCCCTACCCCTGGATTACGGTCAGGTGTTAGGAGCCCGTCACACCAGGTGACGTCGCCGGAGATGTCAGCGACGACGGTCGGGAGTGCGCATGTTTTTGGCGCCGTGCCAGTGTCGCCGTTGCATATTTACATGCGCCGACACCTCCGTTGGCGCATCGGCGATCTCACAGGTGGCGTCACCGCTGGGGTGTCTCAAAACCCCAGCGGCGATGCCGTAACATGGGAGCCTATGGCTTTCATTGCCTGGGAGATCGCAGTGCTGTGAAACCCAGGCAACCACTCAAATGCCTCACCCTCGCCTATTTACATAAGGCGATGCACAGGACATATCGGCGGCGATAGGCCACACCCCTACATCGCCTATAAAATCGCCACCGATATGGCCTCGTGTGACGTGGCCCTTAGGGTTATGTTTTGGTTTAGGGGTTAGGTTTAGGAGTTAGATTTAGAGGTTAGGGTTAGGAGTTAGTGTTAGGTGTTAGTGTTAGGTGTTAAAGTTAGCGTTAGGTAATAGAGTTAGGTGATAGGGTTATGTTTAGAGGTTAGGGGTTAGCATTAAAGGTTAGGTGTTAAGGTTAGCGCTAGGTAATAGGGTTAGGGTTATATTTTGGTTTAGGGGTTAGCATTATTTGTTAGGGTTAGGTGTTAAGGTTAGAATTAGGAGTTAGGGTTAGGGGTTAGGGTAAGGAAACCATTTAAAGTCTATAGCAAAGCCTTCAACTAATAGATCAACTCATGATATTTGGATGTGCAGTCCATATCTATTACTCCAGCTATGTCAGTCATCCCTTAGCTATCGTCATGAACCTATGTTTAAATGACTTCGATTAGGGATGAATGATAGGCTGTCCTAAATAAATGTATATTTAGGGAGTACCTAAAACTATGTAAGTTATAGATAGTCCTAACTTCTTGGGGTAGTGCATTCCAGACAATTGGTGCAGCTCGTGGAGAAGTTTTGGAGCCAGGAGTGGGAGGTTTGGATTAGTGCAGATGTTAGCGTAAAGTCACTTTCAGAGCAAACAGCACAGGTGGGGGTGATAGATAGAGATGAGGGTAGAGAGGGAGGGAGGTGCTGCACTGTGAAGAGCTTTGTGGGTGACAACAAGCAATTTGAATTGTATCCTATAGTGTATGGGCAGCCAGTGAAATCACTGGCACCACCTCTCTGGAGAGGAGCGCGTCAGTTGCGTAGAAACACAATCAGCTGACATGATCCCATTCAGAGAGGCAGGGGCTGTTCCGGGTGAGTCATGCAAGAGTCATGCGAGTATCTCATATGCATCTAATATAATTGTGGGTCCACCCTTAAACCTAGGCTTTAGACTGGGACAAGGGGCATCCTTCACGTCTTTAGGTAAGAAGGTTTAATTATAATCGCAGACACAGATTTTTTACTGTAAAAACAGTGAGACTATGGAACTGTTATGCACATGTATGCCCCAACACGGGTAAAGGAGAAAATAAAGCCTATCATCCTGTAGCCGCACTCACACCCTACTGGTTCTTCTATAGACTAGAATGTTCCAAGCTGCACAGCTAGAAACAACATCTCAGACCTGACTCCCTAAAAGGCCATTGGGCTGTTTCTCATTCCTTCTGAGGAACCTGAGGGGACAACTAACTAGAGTAAGGAAAGTGTGCAAGGGTAGGCAAAAATAACAAAGGTGAACAAACATAAAGCAGGTCCACAAGGAGAAAAACAATATAATAGATGCAAGCAAGGGTAAACCTACAAAACATAACAGAAAACAAAAAATAGGTGTAGAAAAGGCAAGTGAAAAATACAGAGCAAATACTACACTAATCACATCTTAACAAGCAAAATCCCTTAGCTGCAGGGTTTAAACTCCTTAGAAATCCACATAAACATATAGACAGTAGAGAATGCTGGAGAAAAGGGAAGATAAATAGCCCCACCCAGGATGTGATAGGACAGGGGAAAAAAAATGGAAAATTAGAACACCTGACTAACAGCCAAGCACTGGAGAAAAAAATAAATGGCCCATCAGCATTTAGACAGGGACTTCCCATGCTGTGGTTCAGCTGGGAAAGAAACTGACCACACAGCAAGAGGCCACCTAGATAAGGGCTGCATGAGTAGCCACCAGCCATTCTTTTGAGTCTGGTGAAGTGAATAGGCTATATCTAAATGACTTTTTAGGGAGCATTATAGGCCTCCCTATTAGATGTGTTTTTAGGGAGCGCCTGAAACTATGTAAGTTGTGGATAGTCCTAATTACTTGGGGTAGAGCATTCCAGAGGATTGGTGCAGCTTGGGAGAAGTCTTGGAGCCGGGAATGGAAGGCTTGGATTAGTGCAGATGTTAATTTAAAGTCGCTTCCGGAGCATAGAGAGCAAGTAGGGTGATAGACAGAGATGAGGGCGGAGATACACTATGAAGAGCTTTGTGGGTGAGAACAAGCAGTTTAAACTGGATCCTATAGTGTACAGGCAGCAATGAGTGGCACAGAGCGAAAGCATCCAGGTAATGGTTAGCCAGATAGGTGACCCTGGCTGCTGCGTTAAGGATGGACTGGAGAGGGGAAAGCCTAATTAGGCGGAGGCCAATTAATAGACAATTACAATAGTCAAGGTGGGAGTGAATCAGGGCCACAGCGAGGGATTTTGTTGTTTCTATGGTGAGAAATGGGCGGATTCTAGGGATGTTCTTCAGGTGCAAGCGGCAAGAATGGGCGAGAGATTGTATATAGGGGGTGAAGGAACGATCAGTGTCACACATAACACCAAGAGAGCAAGACTAATAAAGAGCACACGCCGATCATGGCATTGACAGGTGTATGAGGTTGTACCATCATCAGCACCACTCATATCTGCATAATGCAGGGCCTCTGGAGCGAGAAACATTTTTTCGACCCATTCTCAACTCTGGCCAAGAGATTAGGATCATGACCAGAAGCAGGGGCGTAACTACAACAGGTGCAGGGTTGTGATCGCACTCTGGCCCCGGAGCCTAGGGGGCCCCAAAAGTCCCTTTGGCCTATAGAAAAAGACTATTGCTGTGAACGATTTGTAATAATTGGGGGCCCCGTTGGAGCTTTCGCATCGGGGCCCATGAGCTTCAAGTTACACCACTGACCAGAAGGTCCTTCTCTATATTTAAATAGACACCTATAAGTCCATAATTGGATATTTTTAAAGAAGAACACCCCCTTTAAGTTGCAAAGAAGTTTCATTACTCAGCCAAGCATATGTCTACATGAAATACACAGCGACAATTCAATATTCTTATAGTCAGAGCTAAACTGTCTCATCTCGGAAACCTCAATGATTTTATATGCGCAATACATATTTTTATTTTCCTGTAAGGTATAATTGGTACTTTTTGATTGAGCGCACCATAAACATAACAGTGTAATTAAAAGAAAGGGAACAAAACCATCAACTACCAAAGGAAAACCCATAAAAACATATATTGTTAACGCAGCCCGGGAAATTACCCCCATAACTTGAGATTGCCCCAGAGTAGTTTTCCACGAGGTGAGTAAATGGGAACTGTGAGAAGTTCTCCACCTGACAATTTTTTTGTTTTATTGAATGTCTGCTTTACATCTTACGAGTATAAAGGAACATTCTACGCGAGAATATATGCAGATCGTATGCAAAAGTAATATCGCAGAGTCGCATACAAATGAGATGCAAAAATTATGCAACAAACCTTCTTGGAACTTCTCTGAAAACAGAATCATTCATATCAATATCTGTCAGGAATTTTTAATTAATCCTTTAATATAACATTTGTACAATACCACACATTGTGTTTACTGACTACATTAAAAGTTCTTATTGTTCCAAGTTTACAAAAAAGAAGAAATTAACTTTATTCTATGTTTTAATTTGCAATTTTACTGCCCATTTTATGCATCCCATCTTAATTTAACCCATTGCCCAAGTGTAGACCACCGGATCGAAGTCTCCATCTTCATTTAACCGGAGCCCAAGTGTAGACGACCGAAAGTCCCCTTCTTCATTTACCGGAGCCCAAGTATAGACCACAGGAAGTCCCCATCTTCTTTTAACCGGAACCCAAGTGTAGATCACTGGAAGTCCCCATCTTCATTTAACTGGAGCCCAAGTGTAGACCACAGGAAGTCCCCATATTCTTTTAATCAGAACCCAAGTGTAGATCACTGGAAGACCCCATCTTCATTTAACTGGAGCCCAAGTGTAGACCACCGGAAGTCCCTATCTTCATCTAACCGAAGCCCAAGTGTAGACCACCGGAAGTCCCTATCTTCATCTAACCGAAGCCCAAGTGTAGACCACAGGAAGTCGCCATATTCTTTTAACCGGAACCCAAGTGTAGATCACTGGAAGACCCCATCTTCATTTAACCAGGGCACAAGTGTAGACCACAGGAAGTCCCCTTCTTCATTTACCGGAGCACAAGTGTAGACCAAAGGAAGTTCCCATCTTCATTTAACCGGAGCCCAAGTGTAGATCACCGGAAGTCCCTATCTTCATCTAACCGAAGCCCAAGTGTAGACCATCGAAAGTCTCTATCTTCATCTATCCAGAGCCCAAGTGTAAACCACCGGAAGTCCCTATCTTCATCTAACTGGAGCACAAGTGTAGACCACTGGAAGTCCCCATCTTCATCTATCCAGAGCACAAGTGTAGACCAATGGAAGTCCCCATCTTCATCTAACCAGAGCACAAGTGTAGACCACCGGAAGTCCCCATCTTCATTTAACTGGAGCTTACATGTAGACCACCGGAAGTCCCTATCTTCAATTAACCGGAACCCAAGTGTAGATCACCAGAAGTCCCCATTTGTGAAGTCATACAATGACCAAAACCAATGCCAAATCTAGAGAAGAGTATGAAAACATTTTCTTCCACGACTGCCGAGTTAATGCTTGCTTTGAAGTCGGAAAATATTAGAACATTTTGTACTATGAACCTTCTATAAAGTTTTATGTTTGTGTGGAGTTTTCTGTAGACCCGATAAAAGATAGCTTGGAAGAGATTGTGTAAAATTTAGTAAAATAGCAAAAAATTATTCTTTTTTGGAATTTTTGGAAAGAAGACTTCAATCCCAAAGGATGGGTTTTGGAATATTTTTATGCAAAAGTTGTTTTTTCATTAAAGGTTAAATCTAGACCTCTTCTAGGCTTGACTAACCAAAGCATGCCTGACACACATGAGATACATCCTGACTACAAAAATAAACTTCAATAAATCAATGTTGATTTCATTTTGAAGCCATTAGTTTTATTCCAACTTTTATATTGATTTAGACGTGTAAGTTAGAAGGTACAAATGCTTCAAGTTTAAGCCTAAAAGTGTAACGACACCATAGTAATGGAAAAATATAAAAATATACCTACCACCAAAATTCATCCTGCAACGACATCTGACAACTGGAATATGACATCCCATACATTAGTCACATGACCCCCTTAGTGGCATCAGCAGCTGGGTCAAGAATTTGAAGAATGTGTTGAGTCTATTGCTCCATCTCACTAATAATCCATGGTCAGGAGTTTGCATGAAGCACTCCAGGTCTTCGGGACATATTGAAAAAGCCAACAGACAGCAATTTGATCATTGCAAATACTGAAGGAATGAGAGACTTGGGACCCCCATACTAGTGGTCACTGAGTGTCTCATTGTTGGAGCCACAGTGGTCAAAAACATTATAGTAATTTCCATTTGTTAACATTTTTGCAAGTCGTTTCTCTTCAAAGGGACTGACCATAATACTCCCCCAAAATTCTTAAAAGTTGGCCTATGGCTATTATGCACCTTATTTGGCTTGGCAGGGCTCCATCATCTTCCTCTATGACACACACTTGGTGTTAAGGCTTCTAGTCAGGGGCATAACTACAATAGGTGCAGGGGTTGCGATCGCACCCGGGCCCTGCAGCCTAGGGTGGCCCCAAAAGTCCCTTTGGCCTATAGAAAAAGACTAATTCTATTAAAGATTTGCAATAATTGGGGGCCCCATTGGAACTTTTGCATCGGGGCCCCTGGGCCTGAAGTTACGCCACTGCTTCTAGACCTGTGTTCTGTTTGCTGATGTCCTCTTCCCACGGCTCCTGATCCTCTTCAGCCTTGTGACTCTGCATACCTTGCTGTCTTTGTTGCTTCAGACATGCCTACATCCTAGCCTCCTTTGGTCTCCAGCATGCCAAGTCCATGTTCCACACATGCCTTACTGCTTGTTACACCTTTGCTCGGAGTCCATGTGTCCATCCAGACCTGAGACTTGGTCGATCCACCTCAGTAGGGGAGCTTAAAAATGGCAGTTCGAAAGCTGAAAACAAAACCATACCGGCCTACTGGACACATTCCGCTTTTCTGTTTTGCTGCCAATGTTTCCAATGTACTGGCTTCCTCTTCTGATGGAGAAAGTAAGATGACTACTGCAGCCAATCAGCAGCCTCTGATTGGTTGCACAAATCACGTTTCATCTGAACCATAATAAACATCCTCTGAACCTTTTCTCCCAGTAAAGATGGAATGTGACTACTGCAGCCAATCAGCATCTGCGCTATGCCTGCCTCCCAACAGGGTTGCCATCTTGACTTTTTATTTTTTTCTGGACGGCTTATCACAAAATCACAGACAGACAATATTGTTTACGGACGCATTGGAAAACCTTAATAAATCATTATGATTGTAAGCGATCAATGTTCACAGTCCATATTCTGATAGGAACATATTGGCTTTAGTCATTGTGAACTGTAAAATATTATGAATTACAGTCAAAAGAATCTGTATAAGGTTCTACCGGTTAAAGGAAATAAATCACAGACGCCTTCAATTTTTTTACGGCAGGGTAAAAAATGCCTTATTTTTACGGATCTTTGTAGAAGGTTGTCAACTCAGCTCCCGGTTGAAAGAGGAAACCAGGAGATTGATGGAGAACAGCAACATGTGAGAGTGACAAAACTATGTATGTAACACACATATGTCCTGCAAGCTCCTGTATGCTATGCTTCTGTAAGCAATAAATACATTTGAATCCAGAAATCCTGCACATCAAGTAAATTGTGATCCCCTGAACCGCAACCCAACATCCTTTACAATTCCCAGGGTCAAGACTGCTGAAAAGGAAGTCCTCCAACTGAATTGCTGTTTAAAAGAGGCCAGCTTCACTGGATTGAAGGAAAGGTGACTGTTCCTAGATGAGTTGGGAAGGCTTGTTGTTATATTCAAGCCACGTGTGTAGGGTTGGCATGGGGTGATAATCGCGAGCCCCAGCTACGATGTGCTGTTTACGCCCCCGCCACCTTCACAGTGCAGGGGATTTGTACTTGGTTACATGGTTTCCCGAGCAATGACATGGAGTTTTGCTTTACTTTAAATGTTTCTTTACTAACATTCACACGCAACACTTGCCGAGCGGGTACATTGTGGGTATGTTTATTAAATGTTTTGGGAACCACACAATTCACTGTAAGTTGCAATTTTACTGCAGACTGCTCCCCCTGGTTCCGGTACCTGTGTTGTTACTTCTACGTTCCTCACTTCACCATTTAACATCACAGTTATGCAAATAGTCTTCCATGGCCATTGACTCATCGGAAAAGGCTCATTCCTTGTTATAGAATAAAGGTGTAGAATCCGGTGCCACAAAATTCCTTTTTATTTTTTCAGAGGAGCTTCTGGACACGTTTCGTGGGTCTAGCCCACTTAATCGTCAGCTGATCGTCACCCATGAAATACGTCCAGAAGCTCCTCTGGAGTATGTGTGATTTTAAAATTTTTTTTTACATAAAAAGGAATTTTGTGGCACCGGATTCTACACCTTTATTCTATTGCTACTGGTGGTTGCCAAGCCACCTTCCGGTTTGCCCGGGAGTACTGGGAATATTAGGTGGTTGGAGCTAATCCTTCTCTTGATTTTTCATTCCTTGTTATGTCTGCGAAAGCCTGTTCACCAAATCCTTTGTTAAACTGTTCCTCAAACTACGGTAGTGGTGGGAAGTTGCCACCCGGTGATGTTCTCCCAAGAGTTCATGGCTATGTCGGAACACTTTAGAAGTTCTTCACATGTCCAGAAGATGATCCAGAGGGTTGCCCCGATTTAAAGTTCTGGCCACTACCCTCCACATGTCCCACAGATGCATCTTTACTTTTCTGCTCCTTGCTATCATTCCCTAAAACCAACAAGGTTATGGCCTAATTTTAACTCCTAAGCCCTCTCCTTTTGGAATGTGTCTCTAAACCATTAATTGTTCCCTTCCTAGAAGAAACCAGGGAAGCAGTATTTAAAATCCAACTACTTGATGGCACATTTCACATTTAAACACAATATATTATCACACATAAATTCAATACAAATGTCAGCATAATTCACATAAATTTTCAGTAATCAGTGTCTTTAGGGCTGGGGCACACGGGTCCAACAGCCTCTTACACTCGCACAACCCATTCTACTCACTGAGATCCTCTCACCTTCTGACGTCACTGGTGTATGTTTGAAGCAGATCTGGATAGACCGAAACATCAAACATAGGGTACATGTTTTGGACTGTTCACAATAAACAACCACTTTTTACATCCTGCACCTCAAGTAACTTTTTTCTGACAGCTTGGTCCTTTGAGTCACAACCCAACAACCTTTACAACTCCCAGGGTTGAGGAACAGTCCAAGACTGCTAAAAAGGAAGTCAACTGACCAGCAAGTAAAGGTGACTGGTCCTAGATGATGAGGGCAGACTCATTGGACTCAAGCACAGTGCACAACCCATTCTACTCACTGAGATCCCCTCACCTTCTGACGTCACTGGAGCATGTTTGAGGAAGGCCTGGATAGACCAAGCAACCCAACAACGTTTATCCCTCCCAGGGTTGAGGTTGAAAACATGAACGGAACAGTCCAGGACTGCTAAAATAAGGAAGTCCTGTTAAAAATAAGCCAGCCTCACTGGGTGGAAGGAAAGGTGACTGGTCCTAGATGATGAGAGCAGACTCATTGGATCAAGCAACGCACACAACCAATTTCACTCACTAAGATCCCAATATCTGACGTCACTGGGGCATGTGTGAAGAAGATTGGATATACCGAAACGGCACATGTAGTGAATAGGTTTTGGACTGTTTACTATAAACAACCACCTTTGCTTTATTTATTGAAATCCAGAAATCCTGCACCTCAAGAAACATTTTTCTAACAGCTTGGTCCTTTGAGCCATAACCCAACAACATTTACAACTCCCAGCAGGGGCAGACACAGACTGTAGTGGGCCCCTTTGCAAGAAATTTTTTGGGACCCCCTTAATAGTGCAACAAAGTTATGTAAATATATAGATTGTAATATTTATTAATGCTGTGTATTTTAGTGTAGGAAAATCTGCTGCATATTAATTATTGCTATGGGTTTTCCAAATCTAAATGGGCTGTATATATAATATTGAGGCTATGCAGGGCTGTATGTATTATCTGGAGGCTACTGCTGGGCTGTATATATAATTTGGAGGCCAGATGTGGCATCCAAATACTATATACAGCCCAGCGCATCCTCCAAATAACACATATATCCCAGCACAGCCTCCATCCCCTTGCTCCCTCCATCCTCCATCCCTCTGATCTCTCCATCCCCTTGTGCCCTTCATCCCCCTGCTCCCTCCATTGTCCATCCCCCTGGTCTCTCTATCTTCCATCCTTCTGACCTCTCCATCTTCCTTCCCCCTGCACCATCCTTCCCCCTGATCATTCCATTCCCCTGTGCCCTCCATCCTCTATCCCCCTGCTTCCTCCATTCTACATCCACCTGGTCTCTCTATCCTCCATCCCTCTGATCTCTCCATCCTCCATCTTCCATCCCCCTGCACCCTCCATCCCCCTGAGCTCTCCATCCCTCTGCACCCTCTATCCTCCCTGATCTCTCCATCCCCCTGCACCCTTCATCCTCCATCCCCCTGCTCCTTCCATCCTCCTTCCCCCTGATCTCTCCATCCTTCATCCCCCAGGTCTCTCTATTCTCCATACCCATGATCTCTCTATTCCCCCTGCATTAGGGATGGGCGAGTCTACTCGCTAGGACTCGTTACTCTGCGAGTAGTAAGGGACTCGCAGGACTCGGTACTCTGCGAGTTTCCCAGCGGTTACTCGCAAAGTAACGAGTCCAATGCAAATCAATGGCAATCCTAGTTTTGTCAAAGACTCTGACAAAACTAGGATTGCCATTGACTTGCATTGGACTCGTTACTGTGCAAGTAATCGCAGGGAAACTCGCACAGTAACGAGTCCGGCTGTCTGCTGTGTGCTGGGCTCGGGTCCTGCGGGCTGCCGCAGCTCCAGGGTCCTAGAGCCCGCCTGCTCTCCCTGTGTACAGACATGAATGTCTGTGCACAGAGATGATGTAGCAGAGCTGAAATTGAAATCTGCTCATTCCCTGTGCATAGACATCTATATCTATGCACAGGGATGTAGCAGAGAGGACATCGCGTTTTGGACTACGTCGGACGGAAGAGGATTTTTTTAATTAAAGATGGAGTCCCAAATGGCTTTTTTTTAATTTCTAATAATTTTTCTCTGTGTGGTGTTTTTTTTAACCCTTTATTGGAGATTCTTAGTGGCCGGGTCAAACCTGGCCTGACATTAAGAATCTCGGGTTAATACCAGCTTGTATAACAAAGCTGGTATTAACCCCTTTATTACCCAGCGTGCCACCGCCACCAGGGCCGCTGGAAGAGCCCGGTAAGGCGCCTGGAAACGGCGCTTATTATTAATGCGCCATTTTCAGGGGCGGCTGCGGGCTGCTATTCTTTAGCGTGGGGGGGCCCTATAACAATGGGCCCTCACCCCGCTGAGAATACCAGCCCTCAGCTGCCTAGTTTTACCTTGGCTGGCATGGAAAATAGGGCGGAGCCCACGCATTTTTTTTTTGCCAGCCAAGGGGAAATTAAGCAGCTGAGGGTGGCAGCTCGCAGCTGTCTGCTTTCATCGGGCTACACTTAAAAATGCTGCGAAGCCCCACGCGTTTTTTTTTTTAAATAATTATTTATTTTACACTCTACAACGCCAGGTTGGTTGCCATACACTAAAGTGTATGGCAACCAAGCAGAATCACTGTCCAGATTGAGAAAATCAAGTCTGATTACAACAGCCAATCACAGAGGCTCCCACAGAGTGTGAGCTCCTGTGATTGGTTGTTAGTTTGACAGTGCAGTGAATAAGTAATGAGCTTAATAGGCGGCCCCGGAAGTAACAGCGGGGGCCTATTAAACATGATTTAGCTATTGTAGCAGATAGAGCCTGAAGCTTCCGAGACACATCTGCGATTTGTAAATCGCACATTACTCGCTATTACTCGCTTCCCCATTCATTAACATTGGACTCGCTAGACTCGCAACGAGTAGCGAGTCCCGGGCTCGGACTCGCTAGAGTCAAGCGATTCCGAGTAATTTACACCGTTTGTATAACGGTGCATGCTCGCGGAAGGTCTGGTCAGGCTAAAAACTCACACGTAGTGAACATGGACAGTAAACAACCACCTTTGCTTTATTTATTTGAATTTAGAAATCCTGCACCTCAAGTAAAATTTTTCTGACCCCTCGGTCCTTTGAGCCGTAACCCAACATCCTTTACAACTCCCAGGGTCGAGGCTGAAACCGTTAACAGAGAAGTCTAAGACTGCTGGAAAGGAAGCCCTTACTCTCAATTGCCAGTCTCACAAGATGGTTCTCAATGGTAAGGACTGTCTTTTTGGATTTAAGCAACGTGTGCAGGCCATTCTGTGGCACCCCTGCGGGGGATTGCCACAGGACCCACCGGTGCAGGGAGGGATGTACACCTTGGCACACACAGCATCCAACACCTTCCACCCCAGACCTGGAGGGGGAGCCCCACTGGCTGTCCTTAAGCCAGATCCCCTATAAAGATCCAGGCCTGAAGGCAGGAGTTAGGCAGTCTGCACTTGGCAGTGAAGGGAGCAGTTAGTTCCAGAGAGACAGCAAAGAGGAAGGACTGGAAGGAGCTGGTTGCTGGGACCAAGCCAGGCCTAGAACCAGGAAAGCTGACCCAGCTGTGCAACGCCCTAGGGAGAGGGACGGGGGCCAGTCAGAGAAGAGAGAGGAAGGAAGAAAGAAGAAGGGAACATACCTGGTATCCCTTAAGCCCACCCAGACACCAGAGTCCGAAGCTGCTATTCATCTATAGTGTGGCAGCGAAAGCCCGGACAGACCAGGAGAATCTATTCCCCCTGAAGTAAAGAATAGAAGACTACAAACCTGACCAAGCATAGGACCAGGGACCTAAGCAGAGAATAGGAATCCCACAGAAAGGTCCTCATTGTCATTTGTGAAACAGCACCCTGACAGGGAGAAAGAGTGGCAGGTTCAGATACAGGCAGAAATAGAGGAGACCTCACAACTCTCCAAGGTGAACGTCGCAAGCTGCACCGACACCTGGTTACCCTCCTGGACCGTGCCTGTTACCAGACATCAGTAAAAAGGTACAGAAACAGAGACTATTGTGTGTGTGTGCCTGCTTCACCGCTGCCGCCTGCAGAGTTCACAGCAGAACTGCTACTACTACTCCCTCATCCACCCCGCTGCCCTGAGGTAAAGCTCCACCTGTGGGGAGCTGTACTACTAAAGCTGCATCACATCACCTCAACGGCTGGCCACAGCGCTGGTAAGCCTATTACCAGGTACCACAGGTGGCGTCACGATACCATTTCCCCCATCATCATCACCCCCATCCCTGCCACTGACTGTCCAGGGCACGAAACTGGGAACCGACCAGCCGTGATCCCCACCACTCAAGTAACCCCCTGTCCCGGTATCCGAGTACCCCCCTACCTTGTCAACCGGATCAATTCCACTCACTGAGATCCCACCATCTGCTGTCACTGGTGCATGTTTGAAGAAGATCTGGATATACCGAAATGTCAACATATTTTAGACTGTTCGCGCTAAAGAACCATCTTTGCTTTATTAATTTTTTTTTAAATAATCAAACTATGTCTGTGACTTAGAATTTTTTTCTTAAATTTTTGCAACCTCTTCTATAAACTTTACATGCGCAGCACTGAAGAAGACGTCTGCCATTCTCCGACCTAATGGAAGCCATCACCACGCGCAGCCAACAGGTGAACTTTAAAGCAATGTTCCTTTTCCGATCTTCGCTCTCTGTTATTATGTTAGATGAGGATTATCTGGACCATGGATCGTAGAGAAAGACAGAACAATTGTGTTGTGGTTAATGACAAAAAATGTAATACAAAGAGTATTAAGACTAGGTCATAATCTCCGCTCCGTTATTGCTTGCACAAAGCATTGAGCCAGATGATAACATTGCTTCCCTAAAATGCAGTTTTCTGAGGTCTGCTTTCCTTTTGGATTAGAACACAGTTTGCATTTTCAATTTCCATTTACTAAACAGGAAAATATTTCACTGGGAGGGAATAGTATAAAGAGGAAACGATTCTCCGCTTGCCCGAGGCCCAGTGAGCACAGGATTTGATTTGCTGTGTTAGGCTGCAATCTGGATTGATACAGAGAGATGAGAGGGGTCTTTAATAAAATTTACATTTCATTTTCTTACTTGACACCAGTCTCTTGTCACTCACTGGGTGGGGGAAGGGAATGACTTGCGTCAAACGATTGTTGTTTCCGAAATGGGCTTTACGAAGAGAAGGAAAAAAAAGAACTGATTGACGAAAACAGTTATTCTTGCAGGTGGCAACGATATCAATCTGCAAACTTTTTTGATACAAAAAGCACAGAACAAAGAAAAAATGTAAAAACATAAGTGAAACAAAAAAATAACTCTTGCAACTCTTTACTGATGAGTCTCCCTCTATCCAAACTCTCTCCTTTCCAATCCATCCTTAATTCAGCAGCCAGGGTCGTTTTGGGGTACCTTTACACGCCGCAACTTTTGGCGGTGATCGGAGGCATCCTAACGTGCCCTCAACCTAAGGCGATGTATCGCCCTCAACCTAAGGCGATGTGTCGTCCCGGAAGTTCCCACACCAACAGCGGGAAACATCCAATTGACTCCCGATGCCACTTCACACGCCGCAATCCCCAAAGGAATGTGGGCGTACTTGTTCAGCGCGGCGAGAACTTAGGCATTCCAAATCGTTTTACACCGCGCCCCAAACACGCTGATTAGACAACGCAATAGCGTTATGATTGGCCAGCCTGCGCAGGAAGGCTGGCTAATACATGACGTCATTGTGTAGTGTGAATGGACAGCTGTTCAAATATGGCGCCCTGTGAAGAGACAGCCAATGGAAATACAGTAGCCACCACCAATCATCTCGGACGGGGAGCGGTATCCAGCATGCTGTGGCACGCCTCCGGGAAATCAGTAGGCGACGCTGATTCCATCCCTATCGCCCCTTCACACGCCAAAAGCAGGGAATTTCGCCTTCATGATTGCCTCTGATTTTGGAGCAGTGCTGTGAAATTGGAACCAGGCACAACCTTTTTGATCGCCGCCAGATTCCCCAATTACACGCCGCAATTTTGAGGCAATTTCACGGCGATGGTGACGGGGCTACAGATTGCCAGGCAGATTTCTCACCACGGTTGCGGCGTGTAAAGGTACCCTTACTGTTCAGCCACTTCACCGATACCTTCACCGATGCCTCCACCTTATGCCAGTCAATACACTGGTTGCCCATCCGCTGCAGGATACAATACAAACTTATCTATCTCACCCACAAAACTCTCCACAGTTCTACTCCCCCCAATATCTCATCCCTCATCTCTGTCTATCACCTACATGTCCTCTCCACAGTTCTGTACGATACTATGTCTAATCCCCCAACTCTGTCTATCCCCTACCCATCCTCTCCACAGTTCTGCTCCCCCATCTCTGTTTATCACCCTACCCGTGCCTCTTGTTCTGCAACTGATCTCAGATTAACATCACCCATAATTTGAAGCTCACACCTCCGTCTCTAAGATTTCTCTTGTGCTGCACCAGTGCTCTGGAATGCACTTCCCCAAACGTTGCAAGCAATTTCTAGCCCCCATGTTTTTAAGCGTGCCTTAAAAACATATCTCTTTAGACAGACCCATCACCTCAACTCCCTAAGGGTACCTTTACATGCGAGAAATCTGACCGGCAATCTGTTGCCCCGTCATCATCGCCATGAAATTGTCTCGCAATTGCGGCATTAAATTAAGGAATTTGGTGGCGATAAAAAAGGTTGCGCCTGGTTCCGATTTCACAGCACTGCTCCAAAATCAGAGGCAATCATGAAGGCGAAATTCCCGGCTTTTGGCGTGTGAAGGGGCGATAGGGATGGAATCTGCATCGCCCACTGATTTCCCGTAGGCGTGCCACAGCGTGCTGGAGACCGCGCCCCGTCAGCTATGATTGGTGGTGGCTGCTGTGTTTCCATTGGCTGCCCCTTCACAGGGCGCCATATTTGAAGAGCTGTCCATTCACACTACACAATGGCAATGGCGTCATGTATTAGCCAGCCTTCCTGCGCAGGCTGTCCAATCATAACGCTATTGCGTTGTCTAATCAGCGTGTTTGGGGCGCGGAATACACCAGTCTATCACGTCTATGTTCTTGCGGCACTAACCATGTACGCCCACATTCCTTTGGGGATTGCGGCGTGTGAAGCGGCGTCGGGAGTCTACCGGATGTTTCTCGCTGTTGGTGTGGGAACTTCCGGGGAGACACATCGCCTAAGGTTGAGGGCGAAATTGCGCCATGTAAAAGCGCCTTCAGCGTTCAGAGGCAACCATGAGAAATGTGCACGCGCACGTTAGATTGCCTCCTATTGCCGCCAAAAGTTGCGGTGTGTAAAGGCACCCTTACATAACTTTCCCTTCTTCCCTGATCCATCTTTCTAAATGTTAATCACAACCTGCTCCTTCCTAGTCATCTGTCTCCACAACCTCCCCAATAGTAAGACAAGGCTGATGACCAGAGCATGTGGTCTCATATGAAAAACATTTGTTTATCATAATGATGGCTGAACCAGACCCTACAAGCACGTCCTACTTACTGTGTCCCCCTATGTCCTAATAGAGTGTAAGCTTCCGAGCAGGGCTCTCACCCCTCCTGTAACTGGGGAACTATGTGTTACTTTGTGTTGTTGTTGTCTGTACATTGCCCCCACTTAACTGTAAAGTGCTGTAAAGAGTATGTTGGTGCTATATAAATAAAACTTATTATTATAAGAATCAAGGCAGCCTGATTAAATTCTACAACCTCAATAGATCCATCATCCTGGACACTTGGCATAGAGTTGGGCAACCAACCAAAGTAGAAGTCTTCTTGGCTTAGTTGGGGTACCCCAAGGAGTTGTGCACAGAATAAAAATTAAAAATAAGAAAAAGTATACTACATGTAGTGTCTAATTCTTACCACTAGGAAGAGACACCCATTTTGGGTTGTATTTTCTTTTTCCTAAAGAGCTTGCCTTTTTTTCCCCCTATATCTGTGCATAGGAGGCAATCTGCATATTTAATTTCCCAGAGGAGCATTGCTGGCGTTTAAGTTTCCTCATACTGGTATGCCAGACACCTACCATGTCACTCTCCTCAAGGAGAAAACACAACAGCGTCAGTAGCATCAGGGGCAGAAAGGTCACCCAGGCCCCTCTTTCCGAGGGACATAGCCTGAGCGATCAGCACTATTAACATTATCTTTGTGATCAAGACGCCAATAGAGTTGAACTCTGCAGTAAGGAATGGTCTCCATGCACTACTATTCTCCATTTTACAGAATGGAAGGGTGAAGCCTCAAGGTTAGAGGAGCATCGTTATGATGTCACATCCTGTATGTGCCCGGGTGCAGTGACATCACTGCGTTTGTCTGCCCACGCCTCGCCACTGTGTGCGGGTGGCAAATATATGATGTTTATTATTTATATTAATAGTCCTTGTATTTGGGGGTATCATACAGTGTGGGGGCATTATACTGTAATGTGTATAGAAAGCTAGGAGGGTATCATACAGTGTTGGGGCCATAATTCTGTGTATAATAAGATTTTAGGGTTATTATACTGTTGTCGTGTAGGGATGGGTGAACTATTTGGGTTCGTGACTGGTGTTGCCCTGTTAAAATAGGCTAATTCAAATTTCCACTTGGGGAAGCAAATTACCAACAATCCAGAGTACAATACAGCAAATAATGGTAATAGTAATGAATAAAAAAGACATAAAACATAACTTTTACTCAGTACTGACTTAAAAAGGCTTATCAACCTAGTAAAAACAGGTGCAACAAAACAGTGAGGGCCAACCTTGGTTGAATCTTAAACCCAAGTGATCAACAGGTTGCTGCTTTTAAAATGCTAGGGTACCACTTTACCAAAACCCACCCTCTATCTGAGGTACAACGGTCTGGCAGTAATAACTCCTATCTAGCAGTAGAAATAGGAACGATCTCACCCGTTCTGTGGATGTTCCTAGGTGCCTGACATTCATTCTGGACCTCTCCTCTGGAAGGTGTCCTTTTCTCTATGACACTCAATACTCCATCGGTCCAAGGAAGTCACCATCGTGATGTATGCGTGCCTCCCGACGTGTTTCTATACGCAGCATGTATGTCTTCAGGGGAGATAGGCGTCAATGGCTGCATCCATATGTATTGCCGCAAGCCATATAGCCCTGCTGGTGCTAGAGGAATACATATCAGATAAATGGCTAAGTACCTTAACTGATACCCTTATTTCCCATGAACCTCTGATAAAACTTCTTTGGGCTACTCACCACGCGACACTGGCACTTAGTTCCTCGCCATGTGTGCATTCTATTCGCAGCCCTCTGGGTTTTATGCTGCACGTGTGTGTCCCAGACATTCCGCGTCACAGAAGCAACGCTTCCGGGATCTGGAACGCAAGTACGTCACTTCCGGACGCTGTGCCGACGCTAATAGTTAATTCTCCTAATACACTTACCGGGTCCAAGTTCTCTCTATCTGGTGTGACACGTCACACCGTCACTTCCGGGCCGCCCCTTATCTCCTTGGTGTATGTGATTAGCTATTGGAGCCTGTCACGTGACTATTTTCCCCGGAAGCCTGGAAGTGACACTGCACCGCGGCACAGCTGAAAAGGATAACGCAGACCCGGTAAGTATAATTAATATGTTTATTAAATGTTAACTTGCTCTAACAGAGCAATCCCAGTCACAAACCCACTGAAAAAAAAGGGCAGTTCACCCATTCCTATTGTCGTTCCTCGGGATTGGAACCAGTGAGCCTGTGTTGTGTGATTTGTTTCTTTTTCCTCTCAGCCACAGTTCTGTTTCTTTCCAACTTCTTATTATATGTTGTCTTTGGTTTAATCCTCTTTGAACAACATGTGTTTTCATTTGTTAATTTAGTATGCCCTGTCACCTTTTAGGTGAGGCTATTTAAACCTTCCCCTGGATGATCTTGTGGCGCGCCACTGGTCAGTGCGCCACTACAGGGGTACTGCACCCAGATAAGTGTGTGTGGTATCCCGGTCACCAGAGGATGGTAATGTTAAATCTAAGGCCCTCATCCCCGCATTCATACACTTAGAGCTAGGGGACCAATTGGCTAAACCTGTTATCAGGGTAACCGTTCCCGGTGGGAGGAGCTAAGGAGTAGTGAAAAGAGTGGGAAGAGCAGTGGAGTGAGTGAAGAACCGTGATGGAAGTCAAGAAGAGAGGACTCTGCAAGGCTCACAGTGGACGGTGCCACTAAAGGAAGGCAACCCAGACAGAAGGGGGATCCCTGGCTTGCGCAAGTCCCGTGCCGGACTGCACTGACAGCCAGTCTGGGAGGGAACCCAGTCCAAAGCGGAGAACCGATTCTGAGTGCAGTGCAGGAAAGTTCAGCTATGAGCCGCCAAACCGGAGGGTCGCAGGCCTTCATGTAGCCACGACTCGGTCCAACGCACATCCCCACCAGGATCTCAGTCCAGGGTTTGAGGGCTTAGAGAGAAGGGTAAACTCTAGCAGACCCGTGGGCCTGGTAGAAAGAGGGTTCCGTGCAGGGCAGTGCATGGTAGTAAGGAGAGTGCAGTGAGCGAGAAGGACAGAGGAAGAAACCTTAGGGAACATCATTGGGGGCCTCAGAGAGACTTTGCATCCTTTGGTGATTACCTGGCCAGATACCCGTGATTGTGTACCTTGTAAACAGCTTGAAAAGTCACCAGTAAATACCCATGCAGAACAAGAAGGTCTGCCGTGTTTGATTTCTACTATGACATCAGGTACTTCACTGCCCTGGGGACTGCACTCCCCCTGTGGGGAGCGACATCATCTGGCTGCCTACCTATCGTCCTCAGTGGTCTGCTGGCAGCGCTGGTGCCATCACCAGACACCGCAGGTGGCGTCACAAATTAACTTTTATTTCACTAAACCCCTTTTTCAGTGACCACCAGGGTCATGTCCCCGGGGACCGGCTACCGTTGACAGCACCCATAACTAACGCCTGGGATCCTAATACCCTGACCCTGGGGCGGGCCAATCTTTCCTGCTGGTGATATTCTTTGTAGATTCTTCTTGGAGTCACAGTCATAATGCCTATGTATTTCTGCCATTCAGATTGAGATCTGCTAGGGTATTTCTCTGCCGTTTCTTTTATCTATCCTATTCCTTTTTGTTTACTTAGCTAGGGGTTACGAAGCATTTCTGTCTAGCAGTGGTACTTGACTTTTTCACTTTGGTTTTGTGGTTTCTTATTTTCTTACTCAGGGATTCTTTTGATCTGTGCAAGCCTTCCTGATCAGGGTTTTAGTGCTCTTTCCTAGGTATGAGGAACACTTGACAGCCGATTAGGAAGCCAGATTCGAGTTGTCATCTCCTAGTCCTGTGGATAGAGTTATTACGCCTGCACAGGAGATACTAAGGATTATGCAGCTAGGAACCTTAGTCTGTAATAGTACCTTTACACGCCGCTACCAAAAGGTAAAAACCGGCAGGTATCGGAGACAATTGTACCTTTTACCTTCAAAACACCGGGAAGTGGCGGAGTGTAATTCAGGTTGTACCATCCTGTCTCTTTGGATAACTGTCTTTCAGCCGTGCTGAAAGACATGGTAGCGGCGTGTAATCGGGGCATAGGCAAGGTATTTGAGTTACCTGGGGCGTGCTACAGCGTCATGTATACCACGCCCCATCAGCTATCATTGGTGGGGACTACTGTGTACCCATTGGTTGTCCCTGCACAGGGCGGCATATTTAACAAGATGACCAGTCACTACACATTTGCTATAGCGTCATGTATTAGCCAGCCTTCCTGCGCAGGCTGGCCAATCAAGATGTTATTGCATTGTCCAATCACCGTACGAGCGCCGCGTAATACACAACTCTGTGACTCCTATGTAGTTACGGCGCACAATATGTACGCCCATATTCCCTTGTGGTAGCGGCGTGTAAATCAGGGAAGGTGTTCCACAGAAGGTAACCTGCGGCACCCTTCGGCACTTCCAGGGAACGAAAATACCTTCTATGGAGCACCTTGTGGCGGCGTGTATTTACGGTATCAGGTACCGTTAGCAACCGTAGAAAACGCGCGCTTTCACGTGCGGTGCCTACCTGTTGCTACCCTCGGTAGTGGCGTGTAAAGGTACCATAAAGGAACCAGTTGTGTCAGGTGTGTTTATACTGAGATAGGCCTTAGGTTCCGGTGAGTTACTTCAAAACCGTAACAACTGTGTGAAGACTATTGTGTGGGGACATCATACTGTTTAGGGAGCTTTTGGGTCTTATCTATTTATATAATTACCTTGTGGCTTCTGCTTCCTTCTGGTTGTAGCGCTATGTCACTTCCACCAGAAGCCACAAGGCAATTATGTTACACCCAAGTATTGTGTAACAATATGGCGTCCGCTGGCGGTAGTGCTGCCTGCCACACACCATCGCCAGCGGAACCCCCGCCACTGGCACCAACCAATTACATCCTCTCCCCTCGCCAACCTCGCTCCGTCCTCCCCCTCTCCTCCCTCCGTTCTCATCCTCACCTGGTGTTACTGATGTCGGCTGAAGGCTCCAGGAAGGACGCAGCACAAGGGGAGAGACAGAGACACAGGGGAAGAGGCAGAGACACAGGGGGACACGGGGGGAGAGGCAGAGACACAGGGGGACACAGGGGGAGAGACACAAACAGCGCACACGGGTGAGGCAGAGACAGTGCACATGAGAGAGACAGTCAGCACACATGGGAGAGACAGACAGCAAACACGGGGGAGACAGAGACAGCACACACGGGAGAGACAGAGCGCACATGGAAGAGACAGACACAACGCACATGGGAGAGACAGAGACAGCGCACACGGGAGAGACAGGGGAAGCGCACATGGGGGAGACAGAGACAGCGCACACGGGAGAGACAGAGACAGTGCATATGGGAGAGACAGAGACAGTGCACATGGCAGAGACAGAGACAGCGCACATGGGTGAGACAAAGAGAGCGCACATGAGAGAGACAGAGACAGCGCACATGGGAGAGACAGAGACAGCGCACACGGGTGAGACAGAGAGCGCACATGGGAGAGACAGCGACAGTGCACACAGGAGAGACAGAGACTGCGCACACGGGGGATACAGAGACAGTTCACATGGGAGAGACAGAGACAGCGCACATGGGAGAAACAGAGACAGCGCACACAGGTGAGACAGAGAGAGCACACATGGGAGAGACACACAGAACCCATGGAGGAGACAGCACACACGGGGAGACAGAGACAGCGCACACGAGAAAGACACAGCGCAGTGGAGACAGCGGAGATAAAGGCACAAGGAAGTGACAGCGCACAGGGGGAAAGATGGCACAGAGAGGAAAATGCACAGGGGAGACAGGCAAAGAGAAGAGAGACAGCGCACAGACACACAGTCAGCACCCTCCCGATGCTTTTGGGTATTATACTGTGTACAGGCAGCTTTGGGGGTATTATACTGTGTGAGCACTACTGTTTGGGCTATCATAGAGTGTGAGGGTTATTATACTGTCTATTATGGGCAACTTTGGATATCATAGTTTGTAAAGAGAGCTGTGGACCCAACATACTGTGCATAGAGGAGCTGTGGGTCCATCATGCTGTGTATAGAGGAGCTGTGGACCCATCATGCTGTGTATAGAGGAGCTGTGGACCCATCATACTGTGTATAGGGGAGCTGTGGACCCATCATACTGTGTATATAGGAGCTGTGGACCCATTATACTGTGTATAGAGGAGCTGTGGACCCATCATACTGTGTATAGAGGAGCTGTGGGCCCATTATACTGTGTATAGAGGAGCTGTGGGTCCATCATACTGCATATAGAGGAGCTGTGAGGCCATCATACTGTGTGTAGGGGAGCTGTGATCACATTTTACTGTGTATAGAGGAGCTGTTGACCCATCATTCTGTGTATAGAGGAGCTGTGGACCCATCATACTGTGTATAGAGGAGCTGTGGGTCTATCATACTTTGTATAGGGGAGCTGTGGGCACATCATACTGTGTATAGAGGAGCTGTGGGTCCATCACATTGTGTATAGAGGAGCTGTGGGCTCATCATACTGTGTATAGTGGAGCGGTAGGTCTATCATACTGTATATAGTGGAGCGATGGGTTCATCATACTATGTATATAGGAGCTGTGGGCTCATCATACTGTGTATAGAGAAGCTGTGGGTCCATCATACTGTGTAAAGTGGAGCTGTGGGCCCATCATACTGTGTATACGTGGCGCCCCACTATGTAGGTTCCACAAAAGGGGTACTACACCCATAAAAGTGGTGTAATTCATCCCACTGCAAGTGGAACTTATGGACAGTAGGAGGGACCCTATACCCACACTCCACACTAGTCATCTGGTAGGAGGGACCCCGGGAGGGTATATAGTATCCCCAGGGGGAAAAAGGAGGGTCTTTGGCAGGGTCTTTCTTTCACCGTCGGTCTCGGCCTCCGAGGGTTTGGAGAACTAGAGAAGTTCAGGGTGGGAACCTGAGGCACGAAAGAGGAAGGGAGACCGAAAGTTAGATCCCAGAAGGAAAGAAAGGAGTAAGGGACTCAAGGAGCTGGAGGAGTCCACTCAGAGTAGAAACCAGGTACCGAAGCCCGCACCTGCAGGAACCTTCACGTCCTGTAGAGAATCCGTTGACCGGGGGTATATACAGATACGGCCCTGACTCCTAAAGGCATCCATTAGAGGGGAATCAGACCGGCAGTAGCTGGCTGCGGTATTCAACAGAAGGTTCACCTGACGGGAGCAAAGGAGATAAAGAGGAACAGCAGGAGGTCAGATCCAATCTTCATGAGGTCAGACTTCACCGCCACTGGGAGGCAAGGGAAGAGAAAGAACAAGAAAGGCACACAGGAGGGATCCATCTACCAACCATAGAATACACTTGCTGCACCGTAGCCATTTGTCATTATAACAACTTACTGCACTGAAGGACTGTAATGATTACAAAAGGTTTTTCAGTACAGTACCCGGTGAAGTGACTTCTCGACTCTTCTGCATCTTTTTCCTTGCACAAACTGATTCCTTCCACAGAATCGCTGCCCCGGTGGTCCAGTCCTGTGTATAGAGGAGGTGTGGGCCCATCATACTGTGTTTAGAGGAGCTGTGGGCCCATCATACTGTGTATATAGGAGCTGTGGGCCCATCATACTGTGTATAGAGGAGCTGTGGACCCATCATACTGTGTTTAGAGGAGCTGTGGGCCCATCATACTGTGTTTAGAGGAGCTGTGGGCCCATCATACTGTGTATAGAAGAGCTGTGGACCCATCATACTGTGTATAGAGGAGCTGTGGGCCCATCATACTGTGTATATAGGAGCTGTGGGCCCATCATACTCTGTGTATAGAGGAGCTGTGGGCCCATCATACTGTGTATAAGGGAGCTGTGGGCCCATCATACTATGTTTAGAGGAGCTGTGGACCCATCATACTGTGTATAGAGGAGCTGTGGGCCCATCATACTGTGTATAGGGGAACTGTGGGCCCATCATACTGTGTATATAGGAGCTGTGGGCCCATCATACTCTGTGTATAGAGGAGCTGTGGGCCCATCATACTGTGTATAAGGGAGCTGTGGGCCCATCATACTATGTTTAGAGGAGCTGTGGACCCATCATACTGTGTATAGAGGAGCTGTGGGCCCATCATACTATGTTTAGAGGAGCTGTGGACCCATCATACTGTGTATAGAGGAGCTGTGGACCCATCATACTGTGTATATAGGAGCTGTGGGCCCATCATACTCTGTGTATAGGGGAGGTGAGGGCCCATCATACTGTGTATAGAAGAGCTGTGAGCAAATCATTCTGTGCCATAGGGGAGCTGTGGGAGAGTTAGGCTAGGGTCACATTTGCGGTAGCAAAGGCAGATCCTGATCCGGTTTTGAGCTGTAAAAATGCTCAAAACAGGATCAGGATCCGCAGCCCATAGGCGGCCATTATAAAACCGGATTGCACTTTATGCAATCCGGTAACAGCATTCCGGTTTCGTTGCCTGAATGAAAAATCATGCAGACAACGTTTTTCGGAGCGGTTTCAAAGCCGCAGCAGAATAGCGATAATGGGCGCCTATGGGAGCCCATCCGGCTACCGCAAGGCACATGTGCATGCCTGCGGTAGCCATATGCTTTGTTCATCCCTGCGGCTGGGGGTATGAACAAAGGGTTAATGTTAATATTATATGTGGGCAACATGTCTCCAGGGAGTATTCACCCTCCCTAGAGACATGTTGCCCAAATAGAGTGGCATATGAAGGGTTCATACCTTTTATTACTATATCGCCGCTATTTATCAGCTGTTAAATATTGTGAATGGAAGCCGGCGGCTCCTCGCTGTAAGCAGGAGTTACAGTACGTAATATGTGTAAGCACATTGCAGGGCTGCATCCTCAATAAGGAGCTGTCCCTGGTGCTTACGCCAATTGCGTACTGTACCTGCCGCTATCCATGGTGCTGAAGCCTGTGCGCTGCCCATAGAACTGATGTTACAGGCAGTCGCAGGGATGAACAAAGCATCCGGCAACCGGATTACACATTATGAGCAATCCGGTTACCAGATCCAGGTTTAGGACACATTTTGAATGCAAAAAGTGTCTGAAGGCTCATGAGATTACCACATCCGGATCTGGATGCGATAATCGCAATCTGCCTTCCAAGTGTGACCCAAGCTATGGTAAATGTTAAGTGAGCACATAAAAAGCATTATTGTTATAGGTGAACTAAAGGTATAGTGTCCGACAATGGGGACATTATTACTTTCTAGGGGGCAAATGTGGACACTGATTTCTAGGGCACTTTACAGGGCATTTATATTTAGGGGGCTATTTTACCATTTATTTTATTTCCTAGTAAAGGTCACACTGGGGAACAATATTATGTGGGGTAGTAAGAAAAGCAGTTTATTTTATACCGCACAGCAGGTGCAGTATTATGGACACATATGGCTGCAGTGGCTCAGTATTGGGGTGACAGTATGATAGGCTGGGAATAAATGAAGACGGTGGTGGAAATGTGAGAAATTAAATGTCTTTGTTAAAAAATACTACTGACGAATTGTAGTTGTGAGACATTGTTATGGTGGTTTGGACCAGATGGAAAAGATGGAAAAAGTGAACGTCTCCATCAGAAAGAATGTCAGCTGCAAGTCACCATCTAAAACTGTACTTTAATCTGCTGTATGCTCTGCAATACTATTATCTACCACTTTATGGTCACTATATGGTGGTAATATTGGTTTTTTTTTCTTGAAATAGTGATTATTTATTTAACAGCTCAGTCATCGGCTGACGTTGCCCTATATCCACAATTAGGGTGCACCATGGTAGTTGTAAACATGATTACCTAGTTATCACCACCACTCAGATGTTTTGTGTTCCACCCCCATACTGAACCCCTATCCACAACTCTGGCCAGATGGTTTCTATAAATCTCTATCTATATGTGGGCGGACCCACCCCTCCAGCCAAACTCTCCCCATTTTCAACTATATTGTAATAATGTCGGGACGTGGGCAAAGTGGGCAAAGTTGGTGATGTAAGGTGATGCACCCCCAGGCATAGTTTCAGGCGATCCCTAAAAACACATCTTTTTAGGGCGGCCTATTGATGCACCCCCAGGCTATGGGGTACTCGGGAATCGGACCAGTGCTGTCTCTCTGGGGTATCATGTTAGTCGTGACCCGGTCCCGTGGCCCTGGATCAGTCCAAAAAGGGGTATTTACAAGGGATTTGTCAAGACGCCACCCGGGGCATGTGGTTAGTAGAACCACCGCTGCAGTATTCCTGCTGGGGACGGTGACTTGGGGCAGCGTGGATACTAAGTCCTCCTTGGGTAGGGCTGAGGGTCCCCCAGGCAGGTGTAGGAAGTCTATGTACAGGGTGCAGAGTAACGGGCGCAAGTAATAGGCAGACTCACGGTTTTGTAGCTTTCTCAGTCCTTTACTGGAGCAGATGGTAAAAGCTGTCCACAGAGCCTTGAGAGCAACTTGGAGTTATTATCACCCAACCGGGTCTTTTTCGCTCCCTCGCTGTGCTTGTGATTTGGCTCCTGCATTTGCTTAAGTTAGGCTGCCGGCCCTGTCTCGTTCTGCGGGGTACCAGTATAACAGGCAACTCGAGTCCTTCACTCTCTCTACCCTGCAGCTGGGTGTCAATGTTGTTGGAGTCTATGCGTTGCTGTGTTTCTAGTACAGTGTAGCTGGAGAATCTGGAGTCCCCCACTTTCCAGTGTTGACTGCTGGGATGTGTAACCCTGCACAGTCTCGGACCCGGTGTCCGTTCTTTGTACTTGTTCTCTGGGGAAGGCACGATGCTGCTCAGCCTCCCGGTGTTTCTTCCTCACCTTTCCTCAGACTCTAGCCTTAGGCCTGGAACAAGTTAGCGATCCTGGAACGAGCTAAGCAGCTTCCAGTCCACCAGGATGTCTTCACATTGCTGCTCTGCACTGCACTGTTCTCAGTCCTCACAGGAACTGAACAGACCAGTAAATGAGGGGAGCTCACCCTGAACCCGGGCTTGGTCTCCCCCTTCTGGCTTGGAGGTGTTAATGTTGTGTGTGCCTGTTGCCTGATGAGAATACCCTTTGTTGCTCTCTGGTGACACCACTACCCGGGGGCAGTGATGACACTGTGGCACATTGACCCTGGGGGTGCCACACAGGCATGTCAAACCTTTGGTAAATTATGTTCTTGGATATTTGCATAACACTTACATGTTATGTTGCCAGTTAGCTCAGAAAGTTACAAAGACTTGTTACATTGTGAGACTTTAGTCATTATTGACCATAAAATGTAAAAAATGGTTTTTGAAATAATTTAAAAGTGACCAGAGAAAAATGTAGATTGTAAAAAAATAATAGAAAATACAAAGTCCACCTCACCACTGTTAGGATTCCAGATCTTCTGATTACCCTTTGTGTCTCCTCACCCTTTTCCAAAATGGCCTTTGCTACCGCCGTTCCTGTCCATGTGTTTTTGTCTTCCTGCCTTTCTAAGCTTCAGTCTGTCTTCCAGTCCTTTCTTGAGTATTCTGCTTGGATCCCTGGCTCCTATGTGCACCTCAATTTGTTGTTCCTCTTCTTGCTATTTCTGTTCGGGACATATCAGCTTCTGCAGACTGACCTCAAGCAAACCACACCTGCTTCCAGTTTATTTGTTGCATCTAGCTGCTCTGTTCTGCATGTGCTCCTGCTCCAGCTTCTGTCTGCCAGCCAGCCTCATGCCACATGAACTCAATTAGCTTTTGTAAATTCTGCTGTGGCTTTTCTGTTTGTTGCAGTTGCAGTAATCAGGACAGTTCGGGTCTTTCTTATGTATCTGGATTTGGACGTGTTCTTAGAGACTTTACTGTTCCCAAGCTGCCATGTGTGTGAACTGATACTATAAACTGTTTTGCTATAGTTATTGCTCAGTGTGAACTGTTTCTTATAGGCTGTTCTGTAGTCACATCCCGCAGTGTGAACTGTTACTAACAGATTTTCCTATCGGCATTGCTGTGGATTAACTGTTTCTCAGAGACTATTCCACTTGGCTTCACTAATAACTATTATTGCATGATTTATGAACTTTGCTTATTTTCCTGCACCTCATGTTTGAACTTTGCCATGTGTGATTAAATACATACACTTTCACCTTAATACTTTGTCTCAGAGTTACAGAGTGGTATAGCGGATAGGGGAGTCAGGGGACAAGATGGTAAGATGGGCAAGGCATTCAGGAGAGCTAGTCTGACTCTTAGACTTGGTTCCCCAACTCATCCTGTTCCCTCTGATGATGAGGAGGTTCGTGTCACCACCTTAGTCCTTCGCTCCTGATTAGCCCAAGGCTAAGAGCCCCTACTTCTACTCACAGACCGAGAAAAGACAACCGCTCCAATAAGAGGGAACAGCAGCAGCGCCAGCAAGCATGTCTGCATACCACGGTCCTAGAAGAGGAATGAACTCTTTCTGCGACACTGGGTGGAGGGAAGTGGAACTACTTCTAGGCTGAGGAAGTGGAGATCAGAATACTAAGACACACCCCTACAGGTCACCTCCACTTCAATGCTGTGACACACTCCTCTACCTGCAGAGCCGCAGCACACAGCAAGACTGAAGGAAAAGAAAACTCAGTTTAATCACAGCAGCAGAACTCATGAACTGCAAGGCAGTCAAAACATGACACTCAGTCGTGTCTTTGCTCCCACGCTATTAGATTCCTGAGATATCCGCAATAGTTTTACAACCACTCTGCCATTCCTTATCCATATGGAGCTCGGGCAAAGGCACCATCAGGGCGTTGAAGCAGAAGCTCACACCATTCATGCATTTGTTTGACTTGTTGAACCTTATGAAAAAATAAAAATGATCCATTTGTTTGATCCGGACATTCTCTTTTCCTCTTCTGTAAAAGAAAATAAGAATTAACTTTCAAAGCTGTGGCAAAAGTTTCAGTCCCCTTAGGTGGAATCTCATGGGGACCACTTGAGCATTGCTATCTCCTTTAAGTACAAAATATGACATGTACTGTATCTTTGTAAAAAATCTGAGATAGGTTAAATCCGTGGAAAGTATTTTTTAGCATTAAGAAGGGTGGTTCAGTATAAAATGTTCATGTGAGATTAAATATTCCATTTTAAAAGTTCTCTTAAATGTATGGATCACTAAGCTAGATTTCAGAAAGTTATCTGGCACAGTAAGACGAGGGCTCCAGGCGTACAATGTACTCTGACCAAATTCAGGACTGTTGCCTACTCGACGGGGAGCAGTCAGCCAGCCCCAGGCACTGTCATATATCAGAGATTGTTAAGTGACATCCTACTTGTACTTAATGTTAAGTAATTTTTATTTGCCAGGATATACAATATGACAGAACGGCGATAGAAAAATATATCGAAAATGAATTAACGTGCCTAAGTAATGTAGGAATCTTCAACATTTGACGACGTACAGATGATGTTTTTCTAAGCATATGCTGTTCTCATATGTACGGGAAAGTGCTGCGTCATGAAATCAACCTCTTTCCATATGGCCCATTACCGATGAAGTGGAAATGTATGTGTGACCAGCTGGACCTACCACTCATGGTAACCAATCATAATATATCTGAAAAATAGAAGATGTCAATTGCTGCAATGTTGAAACCATGGCTGCAGTATTGTAGA
The DNA here is from genome assembly GCA_033576535.1 of Allobates femoralis. Lineage (NCBI taxonomy): Eukaryota > Metazoa > Chordata > Amphibia > Anura > Aromobatidae > Allobates > Allobates femoralis. The sequence goes on from JARQOC010000001.1 coordinate 10,505,159, forward strand.
GGCTTCCACTCAATGAACCATCTTTGCACCCGACCTTCAATTTTCTAAATCCCTTCCAAACTAATAGATCAGATTTGGATTAATTTGGTCAAATTGACCTTCATTATAACAAGCATACCATAAAAATATCTTGAGGGTGAGGAGGATCTTGGAGCTCCAAAACCTGGAGAAATCCATTATAGTAATGAACCTATCCGGCATTCCCCCCAACCATGACTACAGGCTCAGGGGCACCTTTGTTAAACCCACATCCCTGACTCCCAGGGAGCCCACCATGTAGAGCTCCAAATCCACCAGGCCGTTAACCAAATTCCAAACCAAACAGGAGGTTACCATGTATCAGATGTACAACCCCTCTAACACAATTTTTGTCAGCAAATTCCAAGAACCTCCTCACCACTGCTTGACAAAATTACTTATTGACCCTCCACCCTACCACTTTTTTCTCTTAGGCTCACCAGGGTAGGAGAGTGGGACCTTCTCCATTGGTGGCTCCATGACAATTTACCGACCTCCCTATCTACTCAGTTTATACACTCCACTTGGCTGACCACACTTCTTTTGCACTACTCAAACTTTTGACCCCCACAACACAGCCTTACTAAGCACCATATTTTTTGGCTTATAAGACTGACTTTACCTTCCAAGAATTTGAGAGGGCAATGGGGGTGCATTTTATAATCTGGGTGTAGTTTACAGGGCAGTTGGGACGCATGCTGGAGCAGGCATTGTCACTGATGCATGGCAATGGGAGGAGTATGGCGATGCTGTGGGCAGAGCAGCAGGGGTGCCGGCCATGCAGGACTCATCCCAGTGAAGCTATGGGCATTATGAGGCAGGAGTCATTCCCGGTAGTTATATGCTAGTAAATGTCGGCAGTGCTGTCTTCATAGAAATGGCACCCGGAGGAAGTGCATGCACAGATTGAAATCTCTTCTCAATGACAAGCCAAGATTTAAATCTGTACATGTGCCTCAATGGTGCCGGAGGCGGCGAGTGCGGTGATTGAGTTCTCGGCTCATCATTGAGCCGAGAGCTCAATCTGCGCATGTGCTGCTTTGGGGCACCATTTCTTTGCATACAACCACTGGGGGTAGCTCAAGATGCCCAAGAAACTAAGGTTTTTCTCACTTGGGCAGCATTCAGATTTGATGCTGTCCAAAAAATGTACCTCAATGGTGCCTCAATGGTGCCGGAGGCGGCGAGTGCGGAGATTGAGTTCTCGGCTCATCATTGAGCCGAGAGCTCAATCTGCGCATGTGCTGCTTTGGGGCACCATTTCTTTGCATACAACCACTGGGGGTAGTTCAAGATGCCCAAGAAACTAAGGTTTTTCTCACTTGGGTGGCATTCAGATTTGATGCTGTCCAAAAAATGTAAGCGTCCCGCAACAACCACACTGAGAGCCAAGGACACTTAAGACAATAAAGATAAGAAGAAAAACCTTAAATTAATAGGTCATGCTTGTCACCTACCAATCAAAACTTACTTAACATCTGTCTCAGGCAGATCCGTCTTGGTGGCCTGGTTTACAGTGTGTTCCAAGATTCACTAACTGAACCCCTATAGTTTCAATTCTAAACACTTCTGGAGGAACATCTGAAACTGGAATTTTGTTAAAGAGGAGCCATCAATGTGGGGCAGGAAAAAAATTACCTCCACCTCTAAACATTAAGTAACCACATGCTATTTTTACTGGAGAAACTGAACCAGCTACAGAATGCAAATCTAAAAGTAGCGTAAATCAATGTTGACGCAAATCAGGAACAGCACAATAAGGGTAAGTTCACACAGGAAGGTTTAGTGGCGTTCAAACCGTCAGAAAACCGCTGGAAATTATCAGTTCTGAGCTCTGAAGTCTCCAGCGGTTTTCCGGCGGTTTTCCGGCGGTTTTTCTCAGCGTGTGCACAGCGGTTTATAGTCGTTTTTCCCAGCGGTTTTCCAGCGGTTTTCTATGAAGGATTTTGTTCATGGAACCGATCCAAAACCGCTCGAAAGAATTGACATGTTGTATGCTGCTAAACCGCTCGGAAACCGCTCAACCGCTGGCGGATCCGCTCACATAAACCGACTATGTGTGCACAGCGGTTTCTAAATTGCATAGGGTTACATGTAAGTCCTAAAGCTGCTAAGGATTTACATAAATTTAAATAAAACCTATGCTAAACCGCCGGCGGTTTTCGCTGCTAAACCGAGGTTAAAACTGTATGTGTGAACTTACCCTAAAGAGGCCCAGCAATCTTTAAGAAAAGTGCAATATAATCCATAGTAAACTCAATTTTGAACTCTTATTTACTATCCCCTGGTCTATTCCAAACCATGCTTTCCCATGTCTCACCTTTTGAGTGCAATATGGAAGCTGAGATTGAAGATTGCACTTGTGAAATCAACTGTTCGCTGCAAGACCCCACTGGTCAAAAAATTGAAAGCAATCCAATGCATGTTTGCATGTCTCAGAGTCTTTTGGACCCATGACGCTATATTTCTACCTAGTTAAAGGAAGTGTGGAATAGTTCAAAATAGTAACACAGTATAGACTAACCAATATGGAGGTAAGTGTTAAAGTGATAAGCACCATCTGCCGGATATCTTAGGGAATTCTAGCAATAAAAATGAAGGGGCAATAAAGAAAAGGCTGACTCAATATCAGAATTACATTAAAAAGGTCCCCAGCTCTAGTCTTCTAGTTAAAGGAGACATAAGACACAAAGGCATCCTTCATCGAAATCCAATCATCGACAGAATCACCTCCTGGAGGAGTCCTCAAGTTTATATTTAATGTAGAAGAAATTGGAGTAATGGTATTAGGGTTGATGTCAGCTGTGTAATGTCAACTGGCATCAATCCTAGGGGTTAGTAATGTAGAGGCATCTATCAGTTACCCAATATTACTAATCTAGTCAGAAAAATGATACATAAACAAAAAAAAACTATTTTACTTGGAAGAACACTCCCTGACACTTTCCCTGATTCACCAATTCATAAAAAAAAAAGCCATAGTCTATGGATTCTGACTAGTGATGGGCGAGTCCTAAATTACTCGGAATCGCTTGACTCTAGCGAGTCCGAGCCCAGGAATCGCTACTCGCTGCGAGTCTAGCGAGTCCAATGTTAATGAATGGGGAAGCGAGTAATAGCGAGTAATGTGCGATTTACAAATCACAGATGTGTCTCGGAAGCTTTGTCGGAACATAACAGATTCTGTATGGGTGGAGGCACACTGTCGCACACATACAGTTACAATAATGTTTCATTGCTGTGACAGCAGCAGTGAAGCAGTATTGTATGTATAATTTATTATTTTTTGCAAAGTTACACCTATCAGCTTGATTTTACATGTTTTTACCATGTCGGCTGTTCAGGACTTCATTCAGCACTGTGCTACCGAGGGGGTTTTAATCCGGTGAATAAGGGGTTAATCAGATGCTGGTGTCATGACACCATCTGTCCAGGGGTTGTCCTCCCCCCTGGATACATGGTGACATGACATCATGTGTCTGAATGGGTTAATTTTTCTGTAAACCAGGTTCAATTGTATGTCAGCTTTAGAGAAGTGACAGAATAAGCCGGTGATTTGTGAATGGAAGCTTCAGCACCATGGACAGCTCCTCACAAATCACGGCTTATTCTGTCACTTCTGTAAACCCGACATAAAATTGAACCTGGTTTACAGAAAAATTAACCCATTCAGACACATGATGTCATGTCACCATGTATCCAGGGGGGGAGGACAACCCCTGGACAGATGGTGTCATGACACCAGCGTCTGATTAACCCCTTATTCACCGGATTAAAACCCCCTCGGTAGCACAGTGCAGAAAGCAGTCCTGAACAGCCGACATGGTAAAAACATGTCAAATCAAGCTGATAGGTGTAACTTTGCAAAAAATAATAAATCATACATACAATACTGCTTCACTGCTGCTGTCACAGCAATGAAACATTATTGTAACTGTATGGGGACTGCGGGGGCCAGTGATTTTGACAGCACAAGGCTGTCGCACAGTGTGCTGTATGGGTGCGAGCTAGACTCGCACCCATATACTTTTAATGGCCCCTCGCGCGAGGCAATCGCAGTGCAATCGCAGCTTGCTGCGATTGCACTTGGATTGCTCTCGCAAAGCGAGTTTAATGCCAGAAACTCGCATTAATGTGACCTGTATCATTGAAAGATACAGGTCCAAGTTTAATGCGAGTTTTTCTCGCGTTAAACTCGCACAAGTTCAACGCCAGTGTGCCTCCACCCTATTCGCGAGTCCCGAATACAGTATACAGGACTCGGATTCGTAGACTCACTCAGACTCGCTGCTGACAGCGGGTATCCGTGAAGCGGTGCGATTGTTTAAACGATTTGTGGAGATTCAAGCTACATAGCGATGTGATATAGCGAGTCTAGCGAGTGAGAAAAAGTAAACTCTGACAAAACTAGGATTGCCATTGACTTGCATTGGACTCGTTACTGTGCGAGTAATCGCTGGGAAACTCGCCAAGTACCGAGTCCTGCGAGTCCACTCGCCCATCCCTAATTCTGACGTAGCCCACTGAATCTGATGTAGTCCACAAATGGCAACCTGAAACACATAAAAAGAGAAAGTCAGTAAAGGAATAAAGACAAAACATGCCCTCATTCACCAATGTATTCTCCATCAAACTCCAAAGCAGGTCTGACGTAGTCCCATGCAGGTCCCACAACAAATCCCCGACTCAGTCCCTCAGCGTATGGAGCCTCATTCAGAGAACGCTATCTCATAGGATGGAAGAGCAGCCACTGTCTGACTCGTGGCTCTCTGCACTCTATGAGAGCCGGCAGTGTGATGAGCAGTGACATCAGTACGGTTACTGCAGGTCACACTCTCCAGGTCACACATGCGTATTCCGCTAGCCGGCGAGTGTGATGAACGGTGGCATCATTGAGGTTACTGCAGGTCACATTCTCTGGGTCATACATTGGATATCCCTTGAGCTGGCAAGTTTGGCGAGCGGTGACCTCACTGATATTACACTCTGTGGCTCGTGGGACAGCGGCTGTGTGCCTCGGCAATTGCAACCTGCAACCTCAGTGACATTACCGCTCATCACACTTGCTGGGAGTTGGGCAGTGACTGCTCTTCCAGCCTATGGGGCTGTGTTTCCTGTTTCAGGTTCCATACCCTGGGATACTGAGTTGGGAACGTCATGGGACCTCCAAGGCATTACATCATACCTGCTTTGGATTATGATGGAGAATAAATTGGTGAATGAGTGCGTCCGTTGTCTTTACTTCTTTACTAATTCTTTCTTTTTATGCCTTTCAGGTTGTCATTTGTGGACTGTGTTAGATTTGGGGGACTACGTTAGAATCCGTGGACTATTTTGGACTTATGTTTTTTTCTTTTTTATTTCAAATAAATTGGTGAACCAGGGAAACTGTCAGGGAGTGTTTTTTTTTAAAAAAAAAAATGATGTTGTGTTTATTTATCTTTTTATTGACTGGATGTGGGTAATTATAGAAATCTGATAGATGCCTCTCTCTACTAAACCTTGAGCTTAATATCAGATGACATAGCACAGCTGACATCAATCCCAACTACCATTTCACCGATGGTCACCACACCAGGACAACTGGTAGAGCCAAGGCAAAGCCCCAGTATTGGTGCATCTAATGGAGGTACCACTTCTGAGGTGGCTATGGGCAGCTGTTTTGAGGTTGGGATGGGCAAAATAACCATGAACCTTCCCAGCCTGAGAATACTAGCCCATAGCTGTCAGCTTTACCATGGCTGGTTTTCAAAAATAGGGGGGACCTCAAGTTTTGTTTTTTCTTTAGATTATTTATTTATTTACAATAAAATAATGAAAAAAAAAAGGTGGGGTCCACTCTATTTGAAATAACCAAACAGGGTAAACCTGACACATGAGGGCTGCAGCCCCAGATGTCTGCTTTACCTTAGCTGATTATTAAAAATAATGCAATAAAAAATGCATGGTTGCATTTTTTGCAGCATTTTTGCACTCTCTCATTGCTTTCTTTCATTGGGGAAAAATGCTGTAAAAACACTGAAAGAAGTAACAAGCTTCAGTTTTCAATAAAACAGCAGTTTACCAATTTGGAAAAAATATAGCAATAGTGTGCATGAGATTTCTAACATTTCATAACTTTTTCTGGTACTGTAAAAAGCCGCTTTTAATTTAAATGAATAAAAAAAATGCATAAAAAATGATGCCAAAACACATTGTGTGAACATAGTCTAAAGGAACTGCTGAGCCAGGGACTGGAATTGCATTTTTGGCGTTGAATATTACAGCTTATTTGATGAATTTGACAGGGGTGTGTGGCCTAGCCATGTCCCTATCCAGCACCATTCTACCCTATTTGATAGAGATAGTTCAAAGACAGGGGTGTAGCTACAACAGGTGCAAGAGTTGAAATCGCAACGGGGCACTTGAGCCTAGGGGGCCCCATAAGTCCCTTTGGCCTCTAGAAATAGACTATTGCTATTAAAGATCTGCAATAATTGGGGACCCCTTTGGAGCTTTTGCAAGTTACACCAGTGGTCAAAGACTCTTGAAAACAACAAACGTTGCAAAAATGTTGCGCAACTTTATGTTAGCAAAAAAGGCAGCACCATGGGTAAATAGTATGCAATAAAAAGCATGCAAATGCACATGTTCCTTCCAAACTTCCAACTTTGAGTTGCCTAAAAAGTTTGCAACTTTTTAAATCTTTTACACTTTTGCGATGTAAAAACTTTTAAGTTTTTTTTATCAAAGACTAGTTAACAAAGTTGCTTAACCATGCATTTAGGAAGCCACTAATCAATAAAAATAAATGCCATGAAAGAGTGAACAAATCCTTTAAGAACAAGAACTTTCTTCATAAGATTACCCCTTTAACAAATCAGAACTTCTTGAACTCAGACATCGCTTAAGAGAACTAATATATTGGTGAAGTTTGTGTCGAAGAGCAAAGTCTATTCAACGCCCTTTACCTTCATTACTGGCCAATAAATAATTGAAGATTTCTAGATCTATTATTCTTTCTTATGGACATTTCACACAAAAAAAGGAGCAAAAAAAAAAAAATAATATCTTGCTAAATAAATGCAGACTGGGTCCTGGCAAGTTGAATCCTAAATCAGTGCATTAAAAGCTCTAACAAGTCTATCTGGTTTCTGAAATGACTAGGAGATGAAAGAGCCGAGTCTCATTTAAGGAAGCCCAGCGGAACCGTTCTGCATTTATATAACTGTTATCAAAAGCAATTCATTTGGAGATCAAATAGACTGACAGATAGGACAAACTAGAGATCACTTCAGCCTCGGGGCAAAGCAAGGCGAAAAAAAAAGAGACGGTCTTCTAGCACCTCCACTAATATTGGGTCTAGTCATTGCTCAACTATATTAGATGACTTTCAGTGAATGATAATATGGAGCTTTTTTTTCCCCTTCCGTCTTCCTTCTCTCCAAACACTCAACAATCATCCTCAACCGGGGAGAGCGGGTGATGAGTGATGTGCGCTACTTTCCGTAATGTAATCTAGTATGCAGAACATGGATTCTGCGGCTCCTTAACAAAAAAATAATCGCGTTGAGATGTAGATTTGATAATGCGCCCACTTGGGGACGGTGCGCCGGTCCCAGCGTGACAGTTATCAGGGCTAACATATGCAAATAAGGTAGGCTGTCAGGGAGCTTGTATTTCCTCAAAGCCAAACACGCCGTACCTTGGACCTGATCCGTGAAAGCTATTTGCATCGATTGTCAGGCTGCGCTTTGGACGTCAGGAAGTTACACTTGTCAAGTTATATTTGGAAAAACATTGACTAATAGTAAAAATAAAGGCTGATAAGGTATTATAATAATTGGGCAACCATACAAAATGTGTAACAGGACCTACATACATCCACCATTAAAATACTAATGGCGGAATGGTTGAAGACCAAAGTTGAGTTCTGAAACCTTTTTAGTTGTGCCGTAAAGTCTAGGTTTTGACTGCTACCATACAGATTAAAGAGCAATGCTGAGGTGTGTTCCGCCTATATAGATGTACCGATAGGTCTAAATTTTCTTTGCCCCCAATGGTTGCCGAACGATCAGACAAATCCTATCTTCTCCACCTCTCCCATACACAGGAATGCTTAGATTTGCATTTGCTATGAGAGATATGCTGCCAGAATGATCTGGTGGTGGTTTATATCCCAAAGAATGTTAGAAATTCAATGTACTGAAGAGAGATGAGCAAACATGTTCACCAATTTCAACTCCAGGCCGAATTTGGCAATGTTTCGTTCGACACCTGCTGAAAAGTTGGAAATTCAGGTTTTGTTTGGTAACACAGACCTGTGATGAAAAAAATACAAGAGAAGTTTTCACTGATTGTTATGTAATTTGGTGGCTGATTACGAAAATGACCTCCATTTTTTTCCATCACGTAAGGATTTTTTGTAAAACCAAGATCGATATTTTTGCTAAAATCCTATTTAAAAACTAATTCTGTCGAACAATTGTACATGTAATATCTGGCAACAGTGGTTTTTATCCACTAAAATTTATGTATAAATATACAGAGGCCCCCTTTGCTGGCACTCGGCCCCCCCATCGGTATACAGAGGCCCCCCTGCTGGCACATAGCCCCCCATCAGTATACAGAGGCCCCCCTGCTGGCACACGGCCCCCCCATCAGTATACAGAGGCCCCCTGCTGGCACACGGCCACCCTTCGGTATACAGAGGCCCCCTACCTCCGCATTGATCTCACCCTCCAATGTCCGCAGGCCCCCGGGGTCCTCCATCCACTCTCCTCGCCAAGGACCCCAAGGACCCCAATAGTGAGAGGAAGAGAAGAAGTGGAGCCAACATATGATACATTGAAGGAGCGGTCCTAAAGATAAGAGAACCAGGAGAGAGCCATGTCCTTAATGCCAATTGAGTGGCGCATAGAGAGTAAGAGCAGTTGGTCAACAGTGTCAAAAGCTGCAGAGAGATCAAGAAGGAGTGGTCACCATTATGTTTTGTGGTCAGAAGGTCATTGGTCACTTTGATGAGGGCAGTCTCAGCAGAATGTAGGCGGCGTAAACCAGACTAGAATGAATCTAGAAGAGAGTGAGTGGAGAGGTAACGGGTGAGGCGGGTGTAGAGTAGGCGCTCCAAGAGTTTAGAGATGAAGAGGAGATTGGAGACTGGTCTGTAGTTATTTGTGCAGGATGGATCATGAGACGTTTTCTTTAATAATGGAGTAATGATAGAGTATTTGAAAGAAGAGCGGAAGATACTGAAGAGAAGGAGAGATTGAAGATTTTGGTTAGGTGAGTAGTGATGACTATATGTGTCTGATGCAAGGCATTAAGGGAAAGTGCCGTCCAGGCCACGCCGGCGGTCATGTTCACCTTCTCAGACTGGTAGCCCTTTCTGTAATACATCGGCGACCATTTTAGGTGATTTGTAAGAATCTCAAATTGTTCAAATTTCTAAAAAAAAAACTTTAAACAAATTCTCATCGAATCAATTTGCTCATCTCTATGAAGTACTACACGGCCACAAAATAGAACAATGTGGCCATGATTTCACTGCAACCAGTGAGTTGCATGCAATATATCTCTGTGTGTGACGGTACCCTAAGAACGATTCTTCTAACAATCTTGTAATTGCCAGGTGCTGAAAGGGAGCAGGAGCTTCAGGGTCTTATCAGACTCAGATTCACTCTGCAGTGCAGTTACGACATGAAAATTCCCCTATAACTTGGGCTAATGTATTGGTTAAAGGGGAAATCCACAATAACAAAATACGTAATTAAATATTGAAATGCCCCTTCTTTCCCCAAATGTCTTTTATGACCTCCTGGGGGGATACAATCTCTGAAATTAAAATTGAAAAAAAAATGAAAAATAATAAACAAAAGGGCAAAAAGATAGCCATTGTCAGTCTGAACTATTGTTTCAGGCCCTGGTCACATTCCTTTAGTGGTCCTTAAAGACTAAATTTAACAATGTGAAAGCTTTACAACGTCTACTGATTCTGCAAAAAAAACTAAAATATAAATATATGCAAATAACCTAATAAAACTTCATGTGTAACAATAAAGAGGCAAAAATGATTTTAGCAATTATGGGGTGTTGGAGCACCAGTCATCTACAGCGGGCGGCCACAAGGGATATTTTGGCATCTATCATCCCTCAATTCTCATATGGTGTTGTCTTTTGCATCTTCACACATTGATGACCTTGGGGACAACAGAAATAAATAGCAGGTTGACCCATTGCTCTGCCAACTTTGCAAGCTGTCAGTGTTGCCAGAGGGAGAAATGCCACCTGAGCTAGAGATATAGAGCGGTGTGGAGCGCCCCCCTGGGAAGGGTATGGATTTCATGCCAATGCTTCAGTAGTATCTTTGGCAGCAGTGTCTCTGTTGGGCGACTGTAGCGAGCCCCCGAAAATCCAAAGTAGTGAAAATTCAGCGACCTCAAACAGTGTGCAGCATGTTCTTCTGCTCTGCCTTTCTTGCTGGTCTTGAAGTTATCAATCATTTTTTAGTATGCATACGGTTCTCTAAAATAACCCCCAAAAAACTGTCCCATTGATTATAATAAAAATGGGTTCTACTTTGTGAAAAACATGGAACACGTGCGTGACAAATCAACACTGTAAGTCTACACACCCTGTTAAAATGTCAGGTCTTTTATCATGTAAAAAAATCCTACCAAAAATGATTTCAGGAGTTCTCCATCGTTATTGTCCCAAACACTGTACAAATCCAATGAGAAAGAAATAGAAATCATTTTGAGGGTAATATAAAAATAATGAAACCAAAATGATGTGGTTGTATAACTATGCACACCTTTAAAGAGGACCTGTCACCAACCATACATGGTGATCTAATTACAGCACTGAATGCAGCATGTCTGCAGCATCCAGGCAAGGGGTCCCCCAGCACTTGGGCCCCCCTGTACCCTGAATAAATACACTTAGAAAACTTACATCGTGCAGCCATAAAAGAGGTGGCTAGAGGCTGCAGCCAAAGGGCAGATTCACACCCCCTGCATGTTTAATCTGCCCACCGCTGCCAATCATTCTCTCCCTCTTCAGAATCATAACACATATTTTTAAGCGGTGATGCCATTGCAGGAGGATTGGGCAGACGGCCTCCTGCTCTGACATCACCACCTTTCCCCGCCCTGCTCTATGTTAACCATAGAGCAGGGTGGGTATAAGTGGTGACATCACCGCAGGGGGCGAGGCTAAATGACCATTTCTGGAAAAAAAAAAAAAAACCTCTTTGTTATGCTTCTGAAGAGGGAGAGAATGATTGGCAGCGGTGGGCAGATTACACATGCAGGGGGTGTGAATCTGCCCTTTGGCTCCAGCCTCTAGCCACCTCCTTTATGGCTGCATGATGTAAGTTTTCTAAGTGTATTTACTCGGGGTACAGGGCTGCTCAAGTGCTGGGGGACCCCTTGCCTGGATGCTGCAGACATGCTGCATCCAATGCTGTAATTAGATCACCATGCCTGGTTTGGTGACAGGTCCTCTTTAAACTAATACTTTGTAGAACTGTGTAGTGTGGGTCTTCAGTCCATTTCCATGTGTAGTGCGGGGTCTGTCACTCTCTACCTGTTCTCCATGTCTAGTGTGTGACCTGTCACTCTCTACCTGTCCTCCATGTGTAGTGTGTGACCTGTCACTCTCTACCTGTTCTCCATGTCTAGTGTGTGACCTGTCACTCTCTACCTGTCCTCCATGTGTAGTGTTGGGTCAGATACTCTGTACCTGCCTTTCATGTGTAGTGTTGGGTCAAATAGTCTCTACTTGCCTTTCATGTGTTGTGTTGGGTCAGATACTCTCTACCTGTCCTCCATGTGTAGTGTTGGATCAGATACTCTCTACCTGTCCTCCATGTGTAGTGTTGGGTCAGATACTCTGTACCTGCCTTTCATGTGTAGTGTTGGGTCAGATAGTCTCTACTTGCCTTTCATGTGTTGTGTTGGGTCAGATACTCTCTACCTGTCCTCCATGTATAGTGTGGGGTCAAATACTCTCTACCTGCCCCCCTTGCTGGCAAACTGCAAACAAAGTTCTATAAAAGCCTTTAATTTTCTTTATTTCTTTATTTTTTCTGTGGGATCTCAGAAGCAGGAAGATACCTATGTTTATATCTCATGTGAGAAAGGTAGAAAACAGAGTGACTCAAAATTTGGTTAGTTGACCTGTCTGGTAAAAGTCTCATGGGGCATTGGTTTAAAGAGGGACAAAGATCAACATGTTAGGTTGAACTAGATGGACTTAAAGTCTTACTTCAACCTTAAAAACTATGTTACTATGTTACTATATTAAACATCTCTGCTCCTAGGAGGACATCGGTATTATACCTGGCACATGCTGGATGGGCAAGGGTCTCTGCTTCAAATCTTCCAATGGGGCTTAGGTAGGAGATTTGCAGTAGAGTACAAGAAAGAGCTTTTTGCTCACAGAGGTGTGAGGAAGTCCCACCTCAGAAAGACGACATGAATCATGACCCTTACCATTCTGAACCAATACCTTTAAGACTTTGGACCTTCTCACTACCATCTCGTACTCTGGAACCACTGTGACTTAGGCTAGGGTCACATTAGCGTTTTTTTTTTCATCCGGTTCCGGTTTTGAGCATTAAAAATGCTCAAAACCGGATCCGGATCCGCAACCCATAGGCTCCAATACAAAAGCCGGATTGCACTATTTGCAATTCGGTTACTGAATCCGGTTTTGGAGCCTGCGGGAAAAAATCATGCAGGCAGCATCCATCACAGCGTTTCCAAAACCGGATCCGGTTTTGTATAATGGGCGCCTATGGGACCCCATTCGGCTACCGCAAGGCACCTGTGAATGCCTGCAGTAGCTGTATGCTTTGTTCATCCCTGCGGCTGTGGGGATGAACAAAGGGTTAATGTTGATATAATATGTGGGCACCATGTGTCCAGGGAGTGTCCACCCTCCCTAGAGACATGTTGTCCATATAGGGCGGCATATGAAGGGTTAAATGGCTTTATTACAGTATCGCCGCTATTGTCGGCTTTTACTATTTTATGAATGACAGCCGGCGACTCCTCGTTGTAAGGAGGAGATACAGTATGTAATGTGCGTACTGTACATGCTGCTATCCAGGGTCCTGAAAGCTTTAGCAATAGTTCTATGGTGGAGCGCTGCCAGAGGGACAAGACAGAATACAGGGAGCAGGCAAAAGAGTAGTCAGTTTACAGTACAGGTAAAGGAATAAAGTCAGGCTGGGTCAGGCACAGAGCACAGAGGAACAAACCTACACAGGCAAAAGCAAGTGTACGATTGACACTGAATGGAGGAGCTAGCATGCTTAAGTAGAGGCCTAATTAAGGGAAGTGAAGACAGATGATTGCAGCACAGGCCCAGCAAAGACAGCTTCCACAACAATAGTAACAGATAAGGGCAGAGTGGAGATCGTGACAACCTAAATATCATTTGCAGCACCTTAATCGAAATATATGGGGTCCAGCTTCACCCCTACAGTGGCACATGTCACTCCCAATGAGTCATCTTGAAATATAAAACATACGTCCAAACGAAGACAGCACTCCACACAGCTGGTATTGCAACAAACCGATTCTTTATTCCACCATCTCCATTGCAACATTTCAATCTCCAGGAATGTTTCGATCTCTACTGGAAAACGTTCTGATCTCCAGTGCAACGTTTTGATCTCTCATTCCTGGAGATTGAAACGTTGCACTGAAGATGGTGGGATAAAGAATCGGTTTGTTGTAATACCATCTGTGTGGAGCAATGTCTTCGTTTGGACACCGGTATTATACCCTTGCACATGTTGGATGGGGAAGGTTCTCTGTTTCAGATCTTCCAATGGGGCTCTACAGCCGTGAACACCAATAATACCTCATAAAAAAAAAATCTAATTTCCTAGACGGCCAATGTCACGTCCTTAATTGCAGATAATTATCACATGAAATATGGATCCGTTGACCCTGAAATGCCGCATTGATTTAGCCCGGCGAATCTTCTTGCCGTTTACCGTCCTGGAGGTGCAGTAAGTTCTCCTGTGGGGAAGTTTCCCCGAGACGTATGACCAAATTAGATGAAATACTAATTACGGCAAGATAAAAAGCTTCATCTTTGCCTCTTGTTGCTATTGCCCTGAGAGACAGAACGCCTGGAAGGCTGCCTCATGCGTGACAAGAGTGAGCTGTCACATTTGAATAATATCCTGCATAGAGATAAACCTTTCCAATTCCACTTAGTTCACTTTTGCAAACAAGAAAATGATAACTAGGAGGTATGTTAATGGAGGGATATGCAAATCAGGCCCCGGATTTAAATATTGCGGTAAAAAGGATCACAGCTGCAGATTAGAGCAGATTTAAAGAGCAGCCTGGGAAAATAGGCGCTACTTTATGGCGGCGAGGCGACAATATTTTTATATATTTCACGGGGAGAAAAAATTGAAGTGACGGAGGTTTTATTGTAAATAAGAATTCAGATATAAGGTTGAGATTTATGCCGAAGCCGGAGGATAGTGAGCCGCAACGGGATGCGAAAAGTTCACATTCTGGGGACGACTCGAGAGTTGATTTACAATGAGGACAGAATGGGGTACCGTACATTTATTACATTACTATATTTTTATTTATTTTTGCAGATTTTTATTTATTTGGATCGTTAATATGCCACGTTCTGAACTTTAAAGTTTTGTGTCAAATTGTGGGGGGAACTCCTTTTTGGTGCCGACCCCTGTACAATAGACAGTTTTCTACTTTTGGCCATATTTTCCAGGAATGACAGCTTTAACACCTTACTGTTACTACCAATTTACCATCTACAAAAGACCAACTTTGATTGACAATTTTTCCACTTTTGGACACATTTTTAAAGGATGACAAGTCAATCACCCTACTGCAGCCACCAAAGGAACCCCAATACGATGGACAATGTTTCTACTTATGACCTTAGTTTGAAGAGAAGACCACTCAATCACTCTACCGCTGTCACCAAGTTACTATCTGCAAAGGACCACCTATACGATGGACAATTTTTCTACTTTGGGCAAAAGCTTCAAGAGATTACCACTTTAGCACCTTACGGGTATGTGCACACTTTGGTAGGCACACAGCGGGTTAGGGTCGGCGGCGGCTGGGCGGACCCGCCAGGAAGCTCTGCAGCCGTCCACCGGCTTCCTGGCGGGTATGTGCGGCGGGTGACGGGCAGGTGCCGGGCGGGTGCACAGCGGGTTAGCGGCAGCGGTTATGCTGCGGCTGGAAGCAGTACATGATTCTGCTTGCAGCCGCTGCAGAACCGGCCGGTTTATAGAACATGCACATTCGTTGCTAACCCGCTGGGAACCCAGCGGGTTAGCAACAGATGAGCATGTGTAAACCGCCGGTGTGTGCACACCGGGTGTCGGTTTACATAGGTTTTAATGTTAATCCAAATGCCGGTTTGGATTAACATAAATTTACATAAAACGTATGTAAACCGACCGGCGGTTTACACAGCTAAACCGACCCTAACCCGGCATATGTGCACATACCCTACTGCTGCCAACAAGTTACTATCTGCAAAAGACCCCCGCTTTGATGGACAATTTTTCTACTTTTGTACATATTTTCATGAGATGACCACATTAATACCCTACTGCTGTGCTAAGTTACCATCTGCAAAAGAAACCCGATAAGGCCCCTTTTACATCAGCGTTTTTGTCTCAATCAGGCCGATCGGGAGAAAAAAAAAACGCATCTGCTGCATGTGCCGCCTAACAGCCGCACTTGCGGTACGCTGGCGGCAATCCCCATTTGCTGTCTATGGGGCTTTCAGCAAGTGCGGTATTGCCGCGATTCAGCACTGGTGGCAGTTGCGGCTGCAGAAAAAAAAACGCGGTCAGCTGTGTTTTTTTTTTCACGGCCGCACCTGTTGCAAGTGCCGCATCATGGCAATACCACCCTTGCCACAATTGCCGCAAGCCCCATAGACAATGCATGGGGTTTGCTGCAAGTGAACTGCAAGTGCGGCTGTTATGGTACCTTTACAAGCCGCTACTGGTGGGTGGCTACAACTGGATACATGCGAGAAATGTATCTTGCACCGGCAATTCACCTCGTGGTAGCTGCGTGTGAAGACGGTTGTAGCCACCCGGCAGTAGCGGCACCTGTTTCCGAGCACTGCCCTGAAACAGGTGGCTACACAGCCGATTGCAGCAACCTGTATCGGCGTGTAAAGAAGCAACAGAAGGGATGTGCGGACACCAGGCTATGTACCTGGTATGTAGCTGGGGCGTGACACAGGCTCCGGGATACCGCCCCCCTTCAGCGACCATTGGAGGAAGCTCCTGCGTTACGATTGGTAGTCGCTGTATAGGGCGGCATATTTAAGGAGCTGACCAGTCACACTACACAATTGCTCGAGCGTCATGTATTAGTCAGCCTCCTGCGATGCCGGGCCAATCATGATGTTATTGTTTTGTCCTATACGGACGTCTCGTAATCCACAATTGTGGCATGCCTATGTGTTGTCCCTGCTGCACCAGGTCCGCCCATATTAGCTTGTTGTAGCGGTGTGTAAATGAGGTAAGGTGAGCTACAGAAGGTAACTTGTGGCACCCGGCGGTGTATCTAGAGATAGATGTAACCTACTGTAGCGCACCTTGTTGCGGCGTGTAAAGATGGTGCGATTACCGTTTGCAACCGTTTGTGCGCGCTCGTGCACGTGAAGTAGCTGGTTGTAGCCACCCGCCAGTAGCGGCGTGTAAAGGTACCCTTAGATGCGCTTTTTTGTCCGGATTGGCCGGATTCAGACAAAAACGCTACTGTGAAAGGGCCCTAAAATGGGCAATATTTTTACTTTTTGCCATATTTTCAAGGGATGACCACTTTAACGCCTTACTGCTTGTGTCAAGTTACCATCTGCAAAGGACCACCAATATTATGGATAATATTTCTACTTTTGGCCATATTTTCAAGAGGTGACCATTTTGACACCTTACTGCTGCTGCCAAGCTACCATCTGCAAAGAATTCCTATATGATGGACCATTTTGCTTTACTCTTGGCCACATTTTCAAAACATGACCACTTTAACGCCTTACTGCTGCTGCCAAGTTGCCATCTACAAATGACTTCCTGTACAATGGACAATTTTTCTACTTTTGGCCATATTTTCAAGGGATGACCACTTTAACGCCTTAATGCTTTTGTCAAGTTACCATCTGCAAGGGACCCCCAATATTATGGACAATATTTTTACTTTTGGACATATTTTTAAGAGATGACCACTTTGGCGACTTTCTGTTGTCACCAAGTTACCATATCCAAAGGACCCCTATGTGATGGACGATATTTCTACTTTCAGAGCAGATGAGCAGATATGTCCAATGAGTTAATATTGCAATGCTTAGAGATTGTAGGTGGACACAAGAGTCCCAGTGCCTCCATACAATATGGTGACACTGTATCAGACTCTATTATGGCGACATTTTGACTGGAACTCATATGTGGACACTATAGTTGAAGTCTAAAATGGGATATCCACTGCAATTTGCAATCCTCTTTGTGAATCACATTCATAGCACAAACCTACCTCATGCTAATAATATGTTAGAATTATTGATGAGCTAGAATTACCCTGCTCAGATGCTTGCTTGGTGCTTGAAATGAGCAGGTGGGTTCGAGTTTGGAGTATAATGGAAGTCTGTCACGAAAGTGGTATAGCAGATGAGGGAATAGAAAGCAATATGGCAATATTGTACAAGGTAAACTGGGTACCTACGTTGACCTTGTACACAGAGGTACCTCTGATGGTGAGGAGGTCTGGGCCACCACACTTGCCCTGTGTTAACACCCCATCACCTCCACCCACAGACAGGGATACACAGCAACTTTTTCAAATAAAAAACACCCAAGAAGCTTCAGCACTAGATGCTCACACGTCTTCTCAGCTTGAGGTCTTGAAGAGTCTGAAAGTCTGTCAGCGACATCTTCTGGTGGAAGAGAGAACTATTTAAAGGCCAGGGGCGTGGTCACCTAAGGAACCCCAAACTTCCCACAGCAACACAGCAGCATCTACATATTAACTCTGAATGTGCCAAAGGAAATTAACTCACTATAAAACTACAGAGAGCTTTACACATAGACTGCAGAAGTTAACAGATGACAAAGTCAATTGGAAACACAAGCATTTTTCTGGAAAAGTCTTCCAGGAAAAATGCTTTAGATTCCAATTGAGTTCCATTATACTCGGAACTTGAGTCAAGCCTGTCCAAGTGTTCAACCTGCCCATTTTGAGTACTGAGAACCTCATCAGAGAAGTGCTCCCTTATCACTAGTTAAAATGTATCACTGTCGGTAACATGGTCCAGACCGTTATCATAATAAATACTATATACCGTATGTTCTTTTGTTTTAATATTTAAAACTTTTTTTAATGGGGCACTCCAATTTGGAAAATCTCTATGAAGTATTCTTGCATTCTGATTGTTTATGAGAAGTTTCCAAGCTATGCCTTCTTGTGGTGTCACTTACTGCTCTACCATTATTGGTGAAAACTACTGATCCACCCGCTGGGATCATGGGGTACTTGGACTGGCTGGGTGGTCACGGTGAAGTGACCCGGCTCCGTGTTTCCGGGCGGTCAATGCAAAATGGAGAATAAAAATAAAAATTAAATAGTGTTGGTACAAGAATAAATTGTGACGCCACCCGTAGTGTGTGGCTATATGGGACCACTGGGGATGATGGTGGGTGCAGCAAGATGATGAGACCTCTACGGGTAGGGCTGTTCCCCAGGGCTTCCGAGTATGTGGTGCAATTGTAAAGTCCCCAGCACCTTCAGGCAGCATACACAATCTCTGCACGGCCGCAGTTTTCCTCCTGCAGGCAACCAAACAGAGTCCACACCATACTGGACTTTACCGGGCTTTTTCTTACAACTTTGAACAGCACAGTTCAGTTACTTCACAGCAGTTGTAGCGGACCTGGGCTCTAACAGCAGCTGAGATTGTTTGCCTCCAGCACTCCCTCTCTGTGTACCTCTCGGGCCCACTCGATCTCCATTCCGCGTACGAGTTACAGTCCGGCTGTCACGAGCTATCAGTGTTCTACCCCTCTGGGTCACTAGCCCTAGTTCAACGGCTTTTCCTTCACCGCCCTTGAGGTTGGGTGTCGGGATGTAAAGAGCCCGCACCCCGCTGGAGTTCCTGTGATTGGGGCCTAAAGCTACCTGGCCACATCTACAAAGCCGTCTCTCTGGTTCTGGCCCAGCCACCAGTGTCCTGAGCGGTCGGGTGCACCTGGCTCCTTCTGTCTTTCCTTGGTTTCAGCTTGGGTCCCCGGCCGGCCATCAGCAGTGTAGGCCGCCGGGTCCCGCTATTCTCAGCTTGGTCTCAGTCACTGATTAGCTGATGGTGTCTCTGCTTAGAAGTTCAGTTCTTTCCTGACTAACCCTTCAAGAACCACCACTCTAACTTAGTGTTCTTGGGTTTTCCTCCACCCCTTCCTGGGTTCTGTTCTGTTTCACCCTCTACTTAGTTACTCCCACCATCCCTTGCATGAAGTAGCTTGTAGTAGGAGTGTGTTGGGGGTGTTGGTGCGAAGTGACCAACTTACCAATCCTAGATGCTATGCTCTGTTGTGACCACCTTTCCGCAGGGGTGCCACACTACACTCACCACATTGACTCTTCCCACCCCCCGTAGAAAGCAGAATGAAGCAGAAAGTTTCAATGGTATATGAAAAAAGCATTTTCATTGATCTAAACAGTGCCTCTCCCTTAGCTGGGTTTGTGTGTTCATCTTCTGCACCAATGAACCCAATATCAGGTAAATTTGAGATTGTGCTGATGTGCTGACTATTCCTTGTGTACATTGATGTCATGATGGAGAAAAATGAATGATGGAGTTTTAATACCGCATCCCTGCATACTTCCTGACCCTACTCCAGGCAGGGATGCTGATATGCTCACCATCCTGGCCGCTCTGTGACTTCCACTCCTGCCATGACTTCCAGCTCCCAGGAACTGTGCATGCTTGCTTCTGCGACCAGGCACTGCTGTGATCACTCTAAAGGTGGGGCTGGTGATAGAGAAGTAAGACTGTGTGGATGTGTTTATTTGGTTACCCAGCTGTGGTCATTAACTCCAGGCTTCAGCCAATTAGGAAGTAATATACCCTATTTGTATCTTCAGTTTGTTGCTGCTAGCTACCAGAAATATTCCCTGGTTTCCTTGTTGTATTCCTGGTTAGTATTATTGATTTTTCAGATTGATCTCTACCTGTTTTTACACTATTCTCCAGCCTGATGATTTTATACTTTTCTGACCTCTTGGCTTTGACCCTGCTTGAATTTTCTATTGCTGGACTGCAGCCTATCTATAGACATCAAGCCTCTTGACCTTGCAATAAAACCACATCAAGGGGTTGAAGGGTGCCTGGGTATCTCAGGGTTCTGCCTGATGTTGCTGTTTGCATTTAGTCTGTATGAGATTCCCCTTTTTACCTGAAGCTCGGATGGATGTTACACCAATGTGTGGCGCCCCTGCGAACAGGGTGGCCATATAGCGAACTGCAGCCAGGCAGAAGGTAGACAGTTTGTGCACCAAACACCCTCACAGCACACACACCCACAAGAGCACAGCACCCAACCCAAAGCCTGGGACTCTAGGCGGGCAAGGGGAGCTGGGGTTTAGAGGAAAGTGGGTGGGAAGGAAGGAAGGTCAGGTGACAGATAGTACAAATAGAGGAAAAGAGGAGGAAGGAGTTAGTAGGCCAGAGTGAGCAGAACAGCAAAGAACAGCAGACAGAAAGTGACACATCCCGGAGGGATTGGGCTCCCTGGAAATGCAGAATCCACAGAGACACAGATCCATGGAGAGAAAGCTCGTCCATAGCCGGCATCCCAGAGGAGTGTGAGGACAGAGACCGGACCGGTATCATCGGGTCCAAGGAATAGGGCAGCACCAACCAACTACAGGCAGGATAGTTTCCCTTGAAGTAACTGGAAGTCACACGGGATAGAAGGAGCCTGGTAACACTTTGAAAGGCAGGGTTACTGGAGGCTAAGCTAACACCAGAGTGTTGGCTCTGAGGGAGACTGAAGTCATACACCGACTCCCCAGACAAACCGGCGGGGAGCACAGATTCCAGATCCGTGTTCCCACTACAGGGTTGGAGGCTCAGCAGTAGGGATGAGCGAGTATACTCGCTACTATTCGGTATCCGCCGAATAGTAGCGGTATTCAGGCTACTCGCTACTCTCCGAGTACTTATGGGTACTCGGGAGTAGCGAGTAGTCCTAATACTTTCACACTGTATCTATAGATACACTGCGAAAGTAGCCTAAAAGTTAATAAAAGTTGTTAAAAAATAATAAACTTACATACTCACCTTCCGACGCCTGCACCGGGACCGCCAGAGAAGCCATCCGATTGCTAGAAAAGGACCTGTCACTACCAGCCAATCATATGGCCGGTAGCGATCTGGCCAATCAGATGGCACCATGTCACAACCACGTGATTGCTAGCGGCGACCTGATTGGCCAATTTGCAAGGTCCTAGATGTACTATCAGGACCTTGCAAACTGGCCAATCAGGTGGCCGCTAGCGATGACTTAGTTGTGACGTGGCGCCACCTGATTGGACAGATTGCTACCGGCCATCTGATCGGCTGGTAGTGAAAGGTCCGTTTCCAGCAATCGGATGGCTTCTCTGGCGGTCCCGGTGCAGGCGTCGGAAGGTGAGTATGTAAGTTTATTATTTTTTAACAACTTTTATTCACTTTTAGGCTACTTTCGCAGTGTATCTATACATATACACTGCGAAAGTATTCATACTCGCTATACTCGCAATGAGTAGCGAGTACAGCTGCCTACTTGTTGCGAGTATAGCAAGCACGAATAATGCGGTACTCGCTCATCCCTGCTCAGCAGTGGAGATGAGCCACCACCCCGGTGTTCGAATTCGATTCGATTCGTCGAATCGACGGGGTGTTCGACGAATGTTCGTCGAATGCTCGACGAACACCGTCGAACACCCCGGAAAACGAACAAACCGGGCTTGTGGGGCTTTTTCATTTCCACAATGTATATACATACATTGTGGAAGTGAAAAAAAGTGAAAGAAAGTGTTAAAAATAAAAAAATAATCAATGCTCACCTGTCCCCGGTCCAGCGACGCCTCCGGCAAGGTCCTGTGGCTTCTAGGACCTGTGGTGACGTCATGTTCTCGCGGGAACTCCGGTCATGTGACCGGAGTTCCCGCGAGAACATGACGTCACCACAGGTCCTAGATGCACAGGACCTTGCCGGAAAGCTTAAAATAGATATTTTTATGTTTCGGACACTTTCTTTTGTGCGGGCTCCACACTTCAATGGTCGAATGAGCCGATCAACGATCCGACTTGATCTAAATTGCTTGAACGTCATTCAATGATCGCTAGTGAAATTTTACACGTACAGATATCGTTAACAACACCGCAATGATTCCACGACAAGCAAATGATAATTGTGGTCGTTAGATCGCCTATGTCCTTCAGTTCTGAATAGGCGAGGTCGTTAACAACATCGTTATCGAGGTGTCACACACACCCATGCTGCAGGTTGGACGAATGAACATCGTTTGGTTTTAGGTCCAGTTCAAAAACCTCCGATGAACAATCTGCCAATTATCGTTGATCGGATGTACATGTCACACTGAACGACGTCATTTGAACGACTGAAAACCCATGACGTTTTAACAATATCGTTAACGATATCGTAGCGTGAAACGGGCCCTTTAGTTTCGGAGTTGGTTGTATGGCTTACCGATTCCATTGCCCTGATCACAACACATTATCGCCACATTACATTACATCACAATTCACATTATCTAATATATAATCATCAATAATATGTGTCACACACTTCCGGCATTTATGTCGCTATCCCACAATGCACCGCGGTTCTATTGTGGGATAGTGACACAAGTGCCAAAAGTAAGTGACACAAACCTCAATCTACCATCAGGAGATCAGCTAGTCATCTCCCGGCTGCTGGCAGCAGAAGTGCCCCATCCGCCATATTGGAACAGCCAAGTTATGGGTATTCCAATATGGCGGCCGGGATTCAAATCCCCCACCAAAGCCATTGTCACACGCCAACAGCGCAGATTGGTCACCGCCGTCCACGGCGACCAATCAGCGCTGTTGGATTTAAATTGCGCTTTGCTGATTGGTCGCCGCGGTCCTCGGCGACCAATCAGCAGAGCGGCGGGCGGCTTAGCCGGAGATCTGAATCCTGCGCCACTCAGCCAATCAGCGGCAAAGGATTCAAATCTCCTGCCAAGCCACGTGCTGCTTCGCTGATTGGTCACCGCGATCCTCGGTGATCAATAAGCAAAGCGGCGCATGATTTAAATCACGCTTCGCTGATCAGTCACCACGGTCAGCAGCGACAAATCAGCGAAGCGGTTAATGCCTTGGCGGGAGGTTTGAATCCCGCACCGCTGAGCCACGCTGTTGGCGTGTGATTTAAATTACACTTTGCTGATTGGTCGCTGCAATCCTCGGCGACCAATCAGCGATGCGGCGATGCTTAGCGGGAGAATTGAAATTTCCTGCCAAGCCGTTCGCCGCTTCGCTGATCGGTTGCTGCCGCCGGCGACCAATCAGCACTCTTGGTGTGTGATTTAAGTCACACTTCGCTGATTGGTCACTGCTATCCGTCGCCACGATTCATTCATTTGAATCTCTCGCCAAGCCGCGCGCCGCTTCGCTGATTGGTCGCCGCCAATGGTGGCTCAGTGGTTAGCACTGTACAGTGGCTCAGTGGTTAGCACTCTACAGTAGCTCAGTGGTTAGCACTGTATATGGTGGCTCAGTGGTTAGCACTGTATATGGTGGCTCAGTGGTTAGCACTGTACAGTGGCTCAATGGTTAGCACTGTATATGGTGGCTCAGTGGTTAGCACTGTATGGTGGCTCAGTGGTTAGCACTGTATGGTGGCTCAGTGGTTAGCACTGTACATTGTGGCTCATTGGTTAACACTGTATGGTGACTCAGTGGTTAGCACTGTATATGGTGGCTCAGTGGTTAGCACTGTATATGGTGGCTCATTGGTTAGCACTGTATGGTGGCTCAGTGGTTAGCACTGTATGGTGGCTCAGGGGTTAGCACTGTATATGGTGGCTCAGTGGTTAGCACTGTACAGTAGCTCAGTGGTTAGCACTGTATGGTGACTCAGTGTTAGCACGTATCAGGTGGCTCAGTGGGTTTGCACTGTACGTGGCTCAGTGTTAGCATGTATATGGTGGCTCAGTGGTTAGCACTGTAATCGGTGGCTCAGTGGTTAGCACTGTATATGGTGGTTCAGTGGTTAGCACTGTTATGGTGGCTCAGTGGTTAGCACTGTATAGGTCAGTGGTTAGCACTGTACAGTACTCAGTGGTTAGCACTGTATACGGTGGCTCAGTGGTTAGCACTGTATGGTGGACTCAGTGGTTAGCACTGTATATGTGCTCAGTGGTTAGCACTGTATATGGTGGCTCAGTGGTTAGCACTGTATGGTGCTCAGGGTTAGCACTGTATAGGTGGCTCAGGGTTAGCACTGTATGGTGGCTCAGGGTTAGCACTGTATGGTGGCTCAGTGGTTAGCACTGTATGGTGGCTCAGTGGTTAGCACTGTATGGTGGCTCAGGGGTTAGCACTGTATATGGTGGCTCAGTGGTTAGCACTGTAAGTAGCTCAGTGGTTAGCACTGTATGGTGACTCAGTGGTTAGCACTGTATATGGTGGCTCAGTGGTTAGCACTGTAAGGTGGCTCAGTGGTTAGCCTGTATGGTGGACTCAGTGGTTAGCACTGTACATTGTGGCTCATGGTTACACTGTATGGTGACTCAGTGGTTAGCACTGTATATGGTGGCTCAGTGGTTAGCACTGTAATGGTGGCTCATTGGTTAGCACTTATGGTGACTCAGTGGTTAGCACTGTATATGGTGGCTCAGGGGTTAGCACTGTATATGGTGGCTCAGTTGGTTAGCACTTATGTGCTCAGTGGTTAGCACTGTATGGTGACTCAGGGTTAGCACTGTATATGGTGGCTCAGTGGTTAGCACTGTACGTGCTCAGTGGTTAGCACTGTAAAGGTGCTCAGTGGTTAGCACTGTATATGGTGGCTCAGTGGTTAGCACTGTACTGGTGGTCAGTGGTTAGCACTGTATGGTGACTCAGTGGTTAGCACTGTATATGGTGGCTCAGTGGTTAGCACTGTATATGGTGGCTCAGTGGTTAGCACTGTATGGTGGCTCAGTGGTTAGCACTGTATGGTGGCTCAGTGGTTAGCACTGTATGTTGGCTCAGTGATCTGCACTCTACAGTAGCTCAGTTGTTAGCACTGTATGGTGGCTCAGTGGTGAGCATTGTATGGTGGCTCAGTAATG
The DNA here is from genome assembly GCA_033576535.1 of Allobates femoralis. Lineage (NCBI taxonomy): Eukaryota > Metazoa > Chordata > Amphibia > Anura > Aromobatidae > Allobates > Allobates femoralis. Next base: position 10,530,541 of record JARQOC010000001.1, read on the forward strand.
GGAGGCAGGCACATGGGAGCCAGAAGGCACAGAGGAGGCAGGGGCACAGGGGAGGGAGAAGGCACAGGGGACACAGAAGCCACAGTGAGGCAGAGTCATAGGGAGACACAGCGCACACAGGGAGAGACAGCGCACACAGGGGCTGAGAGCACACAGATCGGAGACAAAGGCACAAGTAAGACAGAGCGCACAGGGGAAGAGACAGCACAGACAGGAGGGAGTGCACAAGGGGACACAAGCAGAAACACTGCCCTCCCATGCAATAGCATCGGGCCTATTTCTAGTACATCATAAAAGAAGACACAAGAAACAATTCACATATACCGGTGTGATTAATGTCTTAAGGGAGGAACAAGACTTCGAGTCCACCTCCTTACAACCCTACCAGATGTTCGGCTCCCAGGGACTGACGTACATCTCTGTAATAATTAACACCACTTTTGAATTTGCCACCCATGTACGGTCATGAATCCTCTTGGCCAAAAGCCGCCTATTTTTAAAATGTTGGACAGGACATTTTGTTACGTTTCAGGCAGTTTTTCTGGCAGAAATAGGTCGAAAACCAACAATCTTGGGGATCAATGTCATCAGAACGGCAGATTTTGTTTCCCTTCTTCCAATGGTTGATCAGGTTTTCTGCATGTGAGATGATCCATGGCACATTTTACCGACGCCGTCGCTTCATGCTTCCCGACGCCCGAGTCCTTATGGCACAACTTGTGATAAAATGTTAAATGTTTGTTGTACATTGCTGCCAATCAACTCCGGCGAGTCATTTGCTTCGTGTCTTCCAGGGGGAGAAACAGCTGAAGGGGTTTTTATTCTTTTCTTTATATCTACATTTCCGAACATATCACTTATTAAAATCTGGTTGTTGTGACCACTGTCACTGCCACTGAAGTCTGCTTCATTTACTCCGAAATCTGATTTGTTTCATTTTATTACTGTGTTTGTGGAGTAACGGATATCAGATTCTGGAGGGTAGGGTTGCTATTTACCAGGGAGGGAGAGATGACTCTGATTCGGTCTGCAGACCCGTTTTTCAGTCCTGCTTTGCCCCGGGGCGTCAGCAAAAAAAAAAAAAATAAAATTACTGGCAATAACTGCTTCAACTGCTTTGAATAACATATACAACTCAGGAAGCATAAAATTAGCATAAACACGGCAATCGCTCTCCACGGCGGATACAAATAAGCAGACCGAGGGCTCAGCTGTGGCCTAAGACCGAGAAACCTGGGGAACGGGAAATTGAATTTGTTGTCAATTATCAGGACTTTTAATTATAAAATGTTGCAGAAAATAAAGAAAACTGAAATGGAAGAACCTGCCTATTGTTCAACTCATAGAATGCAAGTGGTTCTATACCGTCTGCCAGACCACGGGAAGATACTTCATATCTGTAGTTTGGTTACATCTTTCTTATCTGTAGGGATATACTACTAGTATTCAAGGAAAAAGTAGAAGACCCAGCGATGAGGAACCGAAGCACGAAGCCTTAATCATGACCTAAGGCTTTGTCATAGGCCGAAACGCGTGGCTCTTAATGTCCATAGGACTGATCTGACTGCCTGTAAACTGGGTCTTTGACACATTTTACAATGGATATTTTATGGAAAAACAATGTCTGAAGTGCTACAGTTGCTCATCGCTGGGTCTTCCACTTCTTTCTTGGATATGATTGTGGCAGTTGCCGAACCGCGACCCTGGCTGACAGGAGGATTTGGTGAACAGGATGGTGATGGTGAACTGACAAAAAAAGCTTTTCCTCATGCTGTCGAGTCCACTGGGACGGGGTACTCGGTGCCGGACCGTGTCTGCTACTGGGGAAGTCACGGGTGGTCCTGGTCCGGACCGTGTCCCGGGCCCTGGCAATAATAAGGGTGTATTTACAGGGGAGAATAGTTTATCGTGACGACACCCACAGTGTGTGGCCAGTAGTGGGGCCACCGCTGCCGCAGAACCTCCGGGATGATGTGATGGCAGCTAAGATGGAATAGTTCTCTGTGGGCAGAACTGGGTTTCCCGGGGCAGTGATGACAAAGTCTATTGTGTAGGGTATGGTGCAGGCTTGTGCTGGGTGCAATGCACTTACTGTCCAGATGCTGCAGAAATCCTCCTTCAGTGTTGGAGCTGGCAAGCTGTGGCTCGGGGATCTCCTGCAAACCTGTGTGGAGGGAAGTTTGTGCAGGCAGAAACAGGCAAGGGAGTCAGAATCAGGGTTCACCATGTTTACTTCTCAAAGTTCTTGCTCAGTTCCAGTTCCAGTACAGTTCACAGTTTACACTCCTCACACGGGCACACTCTCCCCTCCGGGTTCCTTTACTCCCTGCAGCCAGGTTACTCTTTCTATGACCCCTCACTCTGTCTCTCTGTCCTTTCCAGGTTTTTGATTCTCTCTCTCTTATTCACTTGGTGTGTGTGACTCCGGACAGTATGGCCGTGGCTCGGACTCCTGCGAGCCTTCCGGGTTGCCACTGAGCTGCCTGTCCTTTGGGGTAGGGACCCTAATGTGTAGCTGAGGTCCCCCGCCGGTTGTCTGGGGATGGTGGGTAAATCTGCGGTCCCCTCAAGAGCCGACACTCTACTCCTAGCCTAGCCTCCAATAGTCCTCAAAGACGAGGCTCTATCAGGCTCTCTCTAACCGTGTCTTCGGGTTCAATAGGAGGGCTACTCCGCCTGCAGTCTGCCGTCTCAGCCGTGGTTCTAGGGCCCAGTGTCACTGGCCCTCTTGTCCCTCACACTCCTGGGGTGCTGGCTCCGGTTAAGCTTTCTCTCTGTGGCTCACACTGGCTCTTCAGATTCTGCGTCCCTTTCACCCCACTCTTCCAGGACATGTGCTTCTGTCTTTGCATCTCAGCCTACCTCGGCCTACTGACTCCTCTCTCCTCCCCCTACTCTATATCTACTATCTGTCACCTGACTTATGTGTTTGCCCACCCATTGTCTCTAAACCCACCACCCCTTGCCTGCCTAGAGTTCCCAGGCTCTGGGTTGGGTGCTGCCCTCTACTGCTACGTGGGTTGTGTGGGCTGCGAGGGTGTTGGTTTTCAATAGAGATGGGCGAGTCTACTCGCTAGGACTCGTTACTCGGCGAGTAGTAAGGGACTCGCAGGACTCGGTACTCTGCGAGTTTCCCAGCGATTACTCGCACAGCAACGAGTCCAATGCAAATCAATATCAATCCTAGTTTTGTCAGAGACTCTGACAAAACTAGGATTGCCATTGACTTGCATTGGTCTGATTACTGTGCAAGTAATCGCAGGGAAACTCGCAAAGTAACTGCTGTTACTTTGCGAGCCGAGTCCAGCTGTCTGCTCTGTGCAGCTCCAGGGTCCTAGAGCCCGCCTGCTCTCCCTGTGCACAGAGATGATGTAGCAGAGCTGAGATTGTTCTCAGTCTGCTCATTCCCTGTGCATAAACATCTATATCTATGCACAGGGATGTAGTAGAGAGGACATCGCGTTTTGGACTACGTCGGACTAGGGATGGGCGAATCTACTCGCTAGGACTCGTTACACGGCGAGTAGTAAGGGACTCGCAGGACTCGGTACTCTGCGAGTTTCCCAGCGTTTACTCGCACGAGTCCAATGCAAATCAATGGCAAACGCTGACAAAACTAGGATTGCTATTGTCTTGCATTAGACTCGGCTACTGTGCCAGTGATAGCAGGGAAACTCGCAAAGTAACTGCTGTTACTTTGCGAGCCAAGTCCAGCTGTCTTCTCTGTGCAGCTCCAGGGTCCTAGAGCCCGCCTGCTCACAGACATGATGTAGCAGAGCTGAGATTGTTCTCAGTCTGCTCATTCCCTGTGCATAGACATCTATATCTATGCACAGGGGATGTAGCAGAGGGGACATCGCGTTTTGGACTACGTCGGACGGAAGAGGATTTTTTTAATTAAAGATGGAGTCCCTAATGGCTTTTTTTTTTATTTCAAATAAAAATTTTTCTCTGTGTTGTGTTTTTTTAACCCTTTATTGGAGATTCTTAGTGGCTGGGTCAAACAAGGCCTGACATTAAGAATCTCGGGCTTAATACCAGCTTGTATAACAAAGCTGGTATTAACCCCTTTATTACCCAGCGTGCCACCGCCACCAGGGCCGCTGGAAGAGCGGGGTTCTGCGCCAGAGGATGGCGCTTCAATGAACGCGCCATCTTCTGGGGCGGCTGCGGGCTGCAATTTGCAGCGGGGGGTGCCCAGAAAGCTTGGGCATCCCTGCGCTGCAGATTCCAGCCCCCAGCTGCTTAGCTGTACCTGGCTAGACATAGAAATTGCGCGGAGCCCCACGCATTTTTTTTTAATTATTTCATGAATTTCAGAGTCAGAGTCCCAGAGTCAGAGTCTCAGAGTCAGAGTCAGAGTCTGACTCAGAGTCAGAGTCTCAGAGTCAGAGTCAGAGTCTCAGAGTCAGAGTCTCAGAGTCAGAGTCTCAGAGTCAGAGTCTCAGATTCAGAGTTCCACCCTCAGAGCCAGAGTCAGAGTCTCAGAGTCAGAGTCAGATTCACAGTCTCAGAGTCAGAGTCAGAGTCTCAGAGTCAGAATCTCAGAGTCAGAGTCTCAGAGTCAGAGTCAGAGTCTCAGAGTCAGAATCTCAGAGTCAGAGTCTCAGAGTCAGTCTCAGAGTCAGAGTCAGAGTCTCAGAGTCAAAGTCAGAGTCTCAGAGTCAGAGTCTCAGAGTCAGAATCTCAGAGTCAGAGTGTCAGAGTCTCAGAGTCAGAGTCTCAGAGTCAGAATCTCAGAATTTCATGAAATAATTTAAAAAAAATGCGTGGGGCTCCGTGCAATTTCTATGTCTAGCTAGGTACAGCTAAGCAGCTGGGGGCTGGAATCCGCAGCGCAGGGATGCCCAAGCTTTCTGGGCACCCCCCGCTGCAAATTGCAGCCCGCAGCCGCCCCAGAAGATGGCGCGTTCATTGAAGCGCCATCGCCTGGCGCTGAACCCCGCTCTTCCAGCGGCCCTGGTGGCGGTGGCACGCTGGGTAATAAAGAGGTTAGGGCCAGCTTTGTATTATCAGCTGGCCCTAAGCCCGAAATTTATGGCGGTCACGCCAATATTAGACATGACCGCCATGAATTTCGATTAAATTGTTTTAAAAAAAACACAACACAGAGAAGATGTTTTATTAGAAATAAAAAAAAGCCATTAGGGACTCCATCTTTAATTAAAAAAATCCTCTTCCGTCCGACGCAGTCCAAAACGCGATGTCCTCTCTGCTCATCCCTGTGCATAGATATAGATGTCTATGCACAGGGAATGAGCAGACTGAGAACAATCTCAGCTCTGCTACATCAGGCAGCAGGCGGGCTCTAGGACCCTGGAGCTGCGGCAGCCAGCACACAGAGCAGACAGGACTCTTATCAGTGCGAGTTTCCCAGCGATTACTTGCAAAGTAAACGAGTCCAATGCAAATCAATGGCAAAACTAGGATTGCTTCAGGCTGAAGCTTCCGAGACACATCTGTGATTTGTAAATCGCACACTACTCGCTATTACTCGCTTCCCCATTCATTAACATTGGACTCGCTAGACTCGCAACGAGTAGCGAGTCCTGTGCTCGGACTCGCCAGAGTGAAGCGATTCCGAGTAATTTAGGATTCGCTCATCACTACGTCGGACGGAAGAGGATTTTTTTAATTAAAGATGGAGTCCCTAATGGCTTTTTTTTTTAAATTTCTAATAAAAATTTTTCTCTGTGTTGTGTTTTTTTAACCCTTTATTGGAGATTCTTAGTGGCCGGGTCAAACGTGGCCTGACATTAAGAATCTCGGGCTTAATACCAGCTTGTATAACAAAGCTGGTATTAACCCCTTTATTACCCAGCGTGCCACCACCACCAGGGCCTCTGGAAGAGCGGGGTTCAGCGCCAGAGGATGGCGCTTCAATGAACGCGTCATCTTCTGGGGTGGCTGCGGGCTGCAATTTGCAGCGGGGGGTGCCCAGAAAGCTTGGGCATCCCTGCGCTGCGGATTCCAGCCCCCAGCTGCTTAGCTGTACCTGGCTAGACATAGAAATTGCGCGGAGCCCCACGCATTTTTTTTAAATTATTTTATGAAATTCATGAAATAATTAAAAAAAAGGGCTCCCCTATATTCTTGTGTCCGGCCAGGTACAAATAGGCACCTGGGGGTTGGGGGCAGCCCGTCGCTGCCTGCTGGATCCGGCTGGTTCCAGAAATACGGCGAAGCCCACGTGAAATTTTTTTCTGACAAATCCATAAAACAATGTAAATAAAAGGGACTGCATCTTTATTAACCCCTGGACCATGGGCGAGGGGTTAATAAAGATGCAGTCCCTTTTTTAGGATTGTTTTATTGATTTTTCAGAAAAAAAATTACATGGGCTTCGCCGTATTTCTGGAACCAGCCGGATCCAGCAGGCAGCGATGGGCTGCCCCCAACCCCCAGGTGCCTATTTGTACCTGGCCGGACACAAGAATATAGGGGAGCCCTTTTTTTTTATTATTTCATGAATTTCATGAAATAATAAAAAAAAAATGCGTGGGGCTCCGTGCAATTTCTATGTCTAGCCAGGTACAGCTAAGCAGCTGGGGGCTGGAATCCGCAGCGCAGGGAGGCCCAAGCTTTCTGGCACCCCCCGCTGCAAATTTCAGCCCGCAGCCGCCCCAGAAGATGGCGCGTTCATTGAAACGCCATCCTCTGGCGCTGAACCCCGCTCTTCCAGCGGCCCTGGTGGCGGTGGCACGCTGGGTAATAAAGAGGTTAGGGCCAGCTTTGTATTATCAGCTGGCCCTAAGCCCGAAATTTATGACGGTCACGCCAATATTAGACATGACCGCCATGAATTTCTATTAAATTGTTTTAAAAAAAACACAACACAGAGAAAATTTTTTATTAGAAATTAAAAAAAAGCCATTAAGGACTCCATCTTTAATTAAAAAAATCCTCTTCCGTCCGACGTAGTCCAAAACGCGATGTCCTCTCTGCTACATCCCTGTGCATAGATATAGATGTCTATGCACAGGGATGAGCAGACTGAGAACAATCTCAGCTCTGCTACACACAGGAAGAGCAGGCGGGCTCTAGGACCCTGGAGCTGCGGCAGTCCGCACAGAGCAGGCAGCCTGACTCCTTACTGTGCGAGTTTCCCAGCGATTACTTGCACAGTAAACGAGTCCAATGCAAGTCAATGTCAATCCTAGTTTTGTCAGAGTCTCTGACAAAACTAGGATTGCTTCAGGCTGAAGCTTCCGAGACACATCTGCGATTTGTAAATCGCACACTACTCGCTATTACTCGCTTCCCCATTCATTAACATTGGACTCGCTAGGCTCGCAACGAGTAGCGAGTCCCGGGCTCGGACTCGCTAGAGTCAAGCGATTCCGAGTAATTTAGGACTCGCCCATCATTAGTGTTCAACTGTCGTTACTACCTGCCTGGCTGCAGTTCCCTTTGTGGCCTCCTGGACGCAAAGGCGTCACAATGCTACTAGTATTAAGACGTATTAGTGAAAGGAAGGGAGTGCCAAACTCCTCCATAGGAAAGTAATAAGCCACAGGAACAGTCCTCTGTGATAGCCAGATCAGCCCCTGGAACTGGTTTGGATCTGGTCATGGTCTTCTACAGGCTATGATCAGGGTCTTTTACTGGCTCTGGTTATGGGCTTCTACTTAGCTTGGATAACCCATCTTCCTCTAAGCTTAGATCACCACTGGTCATCCTCTCAGCTCAGATCACCACTAATCCTCTCAGCTCAGGTCACCGATCTTCCTCTCAGCTCAGGTCAGCGATCTTCCTTTCAGCTCAGGTCACCAATCTTCCTCTCAGCTCAGGTCACCAATCTTCCTCTCGCCTCAGATCACCAATCTTCCTCTCGGCTCAGGTCACCAATCTTCCTCTCGCCTCAGATCACCAATCTTCCTCTCGGCTCATGTCACCAATCTTCCTCTCGGCTCAGGTCACCGATCTTCCTTATGGGCTTCTACTTAGCTTGGATAACCCATCTTCCTCTAAGCTTAGATCACCACTGGTCATCCTCTCAGCTCAGATCACCACTAATCCTCTCAGCTCAGGTCACCAATCTTCCTCTCAGCTCAGGTCACCAATCTTCCTCTCGCCTTAGGTCACCAATCTTCCTCTCGGCTCAGGTCACCGATCTTCCTCTCAGCTCAGGCCATCAATCTTCCTCTCAGCTCAGGTCGTCGATCTTTGTCTCAGCTCAAGTCACTGACCTTTCGCTCAGCTCAGGTCACTGATAATCCTTTCAACTTATGTGACCGATCATCCTCTCAGCTCAGGTCATGGATCTTCCTCTCAGCTCAGGTCACCGAACTTCATCTCAGCTCAGGTCACTGATCTTCCTCTCAACTTATATCACCGATCTTCCTCTCAGCTCACATCACCGATCTTTCTCTCAGCTCAGGTCACCGATCTTCCTCTCAGCTCAGGTCACCGATCTTCCTTTCTGCTCAGGTCACCGATCTTCCTCTCAGCTCAGGTCACCGATCTTCCTCTCAGCTCAGGTCACCGATCTTCCTCTCAGCTCAGGTCACCGATCTTCCTCTCAGCTCAGGTCACCGATCTTCCTCTCAGCTCAGGTCACTGATTTTCCTCTCAGCTCAGGTCACTGATTTTCCTCTCGGCTCAGGTCACCAATCTTCCTCTCGGCTCAGGTCACCAATCTTCCTCTCAGCTCAGGTCACCGATCTTCCTCTCGGCTCAGGTCACCAATCTTCCTCTCGGCTCAGGTCACCAATCTTCCTCTCAGCTCAGGTCACAAATATTCCTCTCAGCTCAGGTCACCGATCTTCCTCTCAGCTCAGGTCACCGATCTTCCTCTCGGCTCAGGTCACCGATCTTCCTCTCGGCTCAGGTCACCAATCTTCCTCTCGGCTCAGGTCACCAATCTTCCTCTCAGCTCAGGTCACAAATATTCCTCTCAGCTCAGGTCACCGATCTTCCTTTCGGCTCAGGTCACCAATCTTCCTCTCGGCTCAGGTCACCAATCTTCCTCTCAGCTCAGGTCACAAATATTCCTCTCAGCTTATTGCACCGATCTTCCTCTCAGCTCAGGCCATGGATCTTCCACTTAGCTCAAGTCATCGATCTTTCCCTCAGCTCAGGTTACTGATCTTCTCTGCTCAGGTATAATTCAGGCCTTGTCTAGAGTTTGATTACTCTTTGATCATTCTATGGCAAGGGTGGCTGTAAGCTTCTTTTGCTGCCACATGACCTTCCTGGTACTGGTTCAACCGCAAATTCCTCTCCTACACACCCCAGCCAGGCCTTTTACATTTTGTAACTGGGAAACAACTATCAGCTGACACAGCATCTCCTGTAAATTCTAAATTAATAAATGGTGACTACCACACTTTACCCTCCAGCCTCTGGACTGTACTACCATGCTTCACCATGAAGCCTTGGTAGGGCATAATACATGGTTCAACCACGCTTTACCCTCCAGTCTCTGTCGTGCATGATACATGGTAATACCATGCTTTGCCCTGCAGTCTCTGTAAGGAACAATATATAGTACAACCATTTTTCACCATTCAGCCTCTGTAAGGCATAGTACATGATACTATGATGCTTCTCTCTCCAAACTCTGTAGGGCATGATACATGGTACTAGCACGCTTTACCCTCCAGTCTCTCTAAAGCACAATACATATATCATGAACAGCACCATGGAATTAATGGTGCTATGTAAATAAATAGTAATAATATTACTAATGGTGACCAGAAATGAGGACATATTCACATACTCTCTCTCTCCAGTCCCCCATGCCAAGTGCCTCGGGGTTATCCTTGACTCTTCCCTCTCCTTCAAGCCCCACATCCAGGCCCTCGCCACCTCCTGCCGACTCCAGCTCAAAAACATCTATAGGATTCGCACTTTCCTTGACCACGACACTGCTAAAACCCTTATCCACGCTCTCATCATCTCCCGCCTCGATTACTGCAACCTCCTGCTCACCGGCCTCCCTAATACCTCCCTTGCACCTCTCCAATCTATCTTGAACTCCGCTGCCCGCCTAATCCATCTGTCTCCCCGCTACTCCCCTGTCTCCCCCCTCTGCCAAGCCCTTCATTGGCTCCCTGCTTCCCAGAGATCCCGGTTTAAAATATTAACCATGACATACAAAGCCATTCACAACCTGTCCCCTCCATACATCTCTGACATGGTCTCCCGTTACCTACCCTCACGCAACCTGCGATCCTCCCAGGATCTCCTCCTCTACTCCCCCCTCATCTCCTCTTCCCACAACCGCATACAGGATTTCTCCCGTGCTTCACCCAGACTCTGGAACTCACTGCCCCAACACATCAGACATTCTCCTACCCTGGGAACCTTCAAAAGAAGCCTGAAGACCCACCTGTTCCGCCAAGCCTACCACCTGCAATAAGACCCGGTGCACCACACCGCCTCATGACTGGAATTTCCCCCTCCTACTGTATCCCCACCCGCCCCTCGTAGAGTGTGAGCCTTTGTGGACAGGATTTCTCCCCTCTTGTTTCTGTACAACTGAATTGTCAACATTTATTGTTACTTGTATTGTTACTATGTTACTTGTCCTAGTCTGCCCTTTTTAACATGTAAAGCGCCATGGAATATAATGGCGCTATATAAATTATTAATAATAATAATAATAATAATAACATACTAGGCACCCTGTACAAGGCATTATTGGCTACTGGGATGACTAAAACTCCCGGTGTTGGACTCAGGAAACCTTCATACATGTTTGTTTTGGAGGGAGGTTTTCGGAGAACATAGTTGGAGCCCATAGAATTCATTAAGCATTGGGAGATCTTCCTTTTGTCCGGGGGCCTATCGGACACTCCAAGCATTCGGCTGCAGTATGACAAGGTCTCGAATTCACATCAGAGGTGACAATCTGTGACCCCCACCACCCACAAAGACAACACAAGAGAGTAGGCTTTCCTATCAGATAGCCACTATTATACTAATATGACATAATGCAAAAACGCTCCTATGAACGACTCCACATTCAAGAACCCCTTTAACACAATGTCCCCTTTAAATATTAATAGGCTGACAATAAAGCGAAAAGTAATGGTGGATAATTGACCGTTACACTAATCAGTTGCGTTTTACAATTAGATTAAGTACAACAAGGACTTACTTCATTTACTGCGCCGATTGAAAAATCAATTTTATCTGGAATATAGATCACAAAGAAGGCGATGGTGAGGACGTGTCACCCGTCGGAGGAGATGGACACGTTTCCCATGGTTTGAAGTCTAGAGCAAAGAACACTGTCCGCACTAAGGTCTATTGATGACATTTATTTCGAGATATTCTTGGAAAAGGAAAGTTCTTCCAAGAAAAGATTATGAAAGAAAGTTTTGTCCTCATGTTGTGAGTTGTAGACTTTTAACTTGTGGCCCGTAGTAATTGATTTTACCGCCGAATTTCATATAAAAAAGGCATTTTATATCAGAAAATCACAGAAAAATCAACTTTAATTGATTACATTTATTTTTATTGATTTTGTTTCTTGGCAAGGGTTAATTGTTAATTTATGCTTCGTGCACACAAGTGTATTACAGATTTGCGTTCTATGGGTCTCAGAGATACAAGGGTGGCAGGTGGGAGCAAATGACTCTTTGCCCACATATATTTTAACGTCCAATAAAGAGAGTGGTACTCGTCCTGGGTTAAAACCAAACTTATTCAACGCCTAGTTAAAAGCCAGCACAGCGTTGGAAGAGTGTGCAGGGGTGAGGGTGTGGAAGAGGGGGGTAGGGACTACAGCTGTTTTGGGCAACTGTTTTCTACTGGTCCAGTAGACCAGCAGATGGATGAGTAGAAGTTCAGCCACATGAAACAGCTGTTGTCCCTGCCCCTATCTTCCACACCCTCTCCCCTGACACTCTTCCAACATTGTACTGGCTTTTACCTAAGCGTTGAATAAAATTGTTTTTTTACCCAGGACGAGTGCCACTCTCTTTATTGGCCATTTTCCGTGGCTCCCTTCCTAGGATTTCAAGTACAGCACCACCTGAGTGATGTGGATTTGCGTCTCTCCAGAGGACTACTGAACAGTATGTGCCTTTATTGCCCTTTGGTTAGCATTCCTAACTGGTTCCTGTACAGACTTGTATTACTTGAAGAACAGCACCCTAAAGGCTCCTACACAGACTGAAACATTCTTAACCGCACAACTAGAAACCGAAAACCTTGACTGACCTTCCTAAAAGGCCATTGGGTTGAATCATGTACCGCATAAGGAACCAGAAGGGAGTTTGCAAATCAGTAGAAACTAAGATAAAGCAAGTGTGCAAGATAGATAAGGACCCAAAGTGAGGAAATATAAAACACATGCACAAATGGATAAAGTATAGATGGGCTGTGGCTGTAGCGCAGCCCCGACACGTCTTATCCTGCCCCAGCCAGCTCCTCGGTACAATTGAATTCTTTGGTTCCTTCATCAAGGGACAAACTAATCACAAAACCAATAAAAGTTTTTAAAATTTCTTTACTACAATGGTTAAAAATAAGAGTAGGGGTGGCCTATTTACATTGACACGTTTGACTTCAGGTTGCTTCCCTCACTGATGCACACCTTGTATTCAAGGAGTCTTTTTGTCAATTTAATCCCTTCCCTACTTAGGAAAATGTGTCCATAGGACCTCGAAGGAGCTGCCAGACAGTATTTCTTCAATATGCTCACAGTAGAGATCCATTCATCTCTGAACCTCTGCTCAGGATCCTCCGAACCATTACCGGAGATGAGAGACGCTGTATGAGTAACTGCCAGGGTTCTGGTCTGTGGTTCTGGTCTAAAGTCCAAATTCTGAGACAAATCCCATAGTAACCCTTATAGTCTAAACAATTTAAAGAGATAGTATCTCCTACTGTGGCACTCTCCTGCTACGCGCCACACCACAAACCCTTTTATTGACCAAGCTACACCCACAAGGAACATCCACAAACACTACTATTAACCCTGTCTAGCGTAGGGGGGTTTCAGGGAGCAGCCTTCGCCTTTAGCCAGTGGAGCACCAGTACAAAGTTATAGAACACCCTTTGATGACAGGGTAACAAAACCTCTGACCCTCTTACAGAAGGAGTAATAAAAAATTAAAACAGGGCTAACATCCTAACAGACAGCAAGAGGTCGGTGTAGAGCAGGCCAAAGAGAATACAGAGAGAAAACCCCACTGGTCTCTGCTTAAAACTCACAATTGCAGGGCTGGATTTCCTTAGTAGACATCCACAGAGAAATGTAGTCAGCAGAGAAGGGCTGGAATATGAGAGTATAAATAACCCCACCTGGAATGTGATAGGCCAGAGACAATGAGCAATTGAGAATAGGTGATAACTGCACACCATAGGAAGAGAAGCAAGGTAAAAGTAAATATGCCATCAGCATATAGATAGCAATAGACGTACCTAAGGCTTAGCAAGTAAGGGAATTGACCCAGCAGCATAAGGATACCAGATCAAGTCCTGAGGCATAACACCAGCTCCTTGAGAGTTTCTTATGTCCCATGAGAGGGGCCTGGGCCTTGAAGAGGGGACATCAAAAAATATTCAAGGGTAAACTTCGCATTCTGTAGGTAGTTGCCATCCGGAAGGGCTTGTCTGAAAGTTGACATCAATACTACAATTGGTACATGATATTTGGGGTCTCTGTTACATATTTTGGGTGATAAGAGCTTTTATTTCTCAAATTAAGCAGTCAGCAAACCCCCTTTGCACAATACACCACTGTCAACCTCAGGAATAGAAGTGAAGTTACTGGGACATGGGACAATCTAGAAATTGGGGCAGATGGTCTATTGAATTATATTAGTAGACTATTTAAGTTGCTATATAAAGCTAATTATCTATACATTTCTCGGTAGAGATGAGCGAACACTTGAGTGTTTGAATTCGGCTCCATTTACTGAATGCAGGGTGTTCGGCAAATTGTTTGACAAACAATTCGCCGAACATCCTGAACACCATTGAAATCAATGGCTGGCAACATCCATCACGATGAAATCACCTTCAAAGGTGTCCAAAAGCTGTCAAACACAGACAGACACACGACACACAGACAGACATACACAGATCATCTTACCTGTGTCCCACTGCTTGTTTGCTTCCGGGTCCACTCTCCCGCGCTTCCTCTCACTCACTTCCTACCCATTAAACTTTCTGCATATTGACTTCACTGACACCACAACAGCCAATCACAGTTGCTCATGCTCTGTGAGAGCGTCTGTGATTGGCTGTTGCCATTAGACTGCATTTTCACAATCTGAATAGTGTCTGTGCTTGGTTGTCATATTAGTGTATGACAACAACCTGACCTCATAGGGTGTAACATAAATAAATAATGGGAAAAAAATAAGTAGGGTTCTGCTGTATTTTTCAGTCTCAGAACAGATAAAGCAGACAGCTGTGAGCTGCCACCCTCAGCTGTCTATTTTTACATTGGCTGACAAAAATTATGCGTAGGGATCCGCCCTATTTCTAATTGCCAAACAAGGGAAAATTATGCAGCTGAGGGCTGTTTTTTTCATTGGGGGGAGGGCCCATCCTTTTAGGACCCCACACGCTAAAAAATAGCAGCCCACAGCAGCTCCTGAAAATGGCACATTCATCGTAGCGCCATTTCCAGGTGCTGTACTTGGCTCATCCATTGGCCCTGGTGGCGGTGGCACGGTGGGTAATAAGAGGTTAATGCCAGCTTTGTATTGCCAGCTGGCATTAAACCCAAAATTCCTAATGTCGAACCAAGTAAGGCTCGGCCATCAAGAATTTCAAGTAAATAGTACAAAATACACAACACAGAGAGAAAACATTTTATTACAAATGAAAACACAAAGACATTTAGGGGACTCTATCTTTATTAACCCCTCGACCCTCATACCCTTCATGATCCTCTGTGATGTCTTTTTGATTGGAGGCTGTGATGAAGAATACAGCATCCTCATTGCACCTTACAGTCACTGAATGAATCAGCTGAGAGCTCCAGTCAAGATGTGCAGTGACTCACTGAGGTCACCATTTAGGTAAGCATAGTGGCCACTAATCATAGCTGCCACCATGCTTACCTGTACCTCGACCTCAGGTAACCTCAGCGAGTAACTGCACATCCTAGATTGATTTGTGCGGTCAGCTGTTCTAGTCACCATAGGGACCAAGTCAGGTGACCAGATCATCTGACACAGTTGATATGGCAATTGTGTCAGCTGATCTGATAACTATAGCAATTGTGTCATGTGACCAGATTGTGTCAGCTGATCGTGCTGCAATTGCTATGTTTCTTGCTGGTGGAATTATTTATATCTTTTTTGTTGTTACTTGGAGCTACAAATAGGATTGCCACTTTTTAATTTAATCAAGCCCTTTGAGCTACTCACTTTGCTGTGATTCAGGATGTAATTTGCACATGCCCTGGCTCTCAGCCTGCAGCTTGGATCCCTCTAACCTGTGGTCAAAAATATAGGATTTAGAAGTCCTTTCTGGCTAGAGGAGCGCCAACAAGACAATCTGGGTTCCAAGCAATCAGATGTGATCTCCTATGGGACTTGACAAAATGTGTCATCTGTGGCGCCCCCACAATGTCAAGAGTGTGCCGTGTTGTGTTGTCACTTCTGTAGAACCTTAAGTCAGAAGGTCTCAGTGCTTGTGTCGAGCCCCAGGCCCTGGGGTACTCGGGTATCAGGCTCGGTGGGGTTGCTTGGGATGTCACGGGTGGCAGCGCCTGAGCCCGTGGCCTGGGTAACACTTCAAAAAGGGTGTATTTACAGGGGATAAGAGTTTGTCATGGGACGCTACATGTAGTACCTGGTGATAGGTCACCAGCACCACCACAGTCCGCCGGGGGTAGATGGTAGTGCGGCTAAGTTGGCAAAGCTCCCTACAGGTGGAGCAGGTCCTCCGGGGCAGCGTAGAGTGAAGGGGCAGCGTGGAGTGAGGCTGTAGGTTGGGATGGGGAGTGATGGAGCAGTCTATAGGGGACACTGGGAGCAGAAAGGAATGACGCACACACACTGTAGAAGTCTCATTTACCTTTTTACTGGTGGTATTAGCAGGTAAAGACGTCCAGGGCACTGTCGGGTGACCAGGTGCACAGTGGGTCCCCACAGCAAGAGGGTATAAGGCCTCCTCTGCTTCTCTACGGTTCCTGAGACCCAGTCTGCTTGCAGCCAGACTGGCCTCTTCTCACCTCAGGTCCTCGCTCTTTCCTCCTGTGCGGTATGCAGGTTACCCTCTCTGATCACTGCCTTGTGATGCCTCACTGCGGTGTCTGGCTCCCTCTCTCTGGGCTCATAAGGGGACCAAGTGATTGAAGTCTCCACTGTGTGACGGGGTTTTCTATCGTCCTGAAGTATCCTACAGGTGTGGATCCCCGAAATCCGGTACATCTCTGGGCGAACTTCCACTAGTTCCTCACTCCCTTTTGGCTTTGCTCCTTGCCTTCTGTCCCCACTCCTAGGCCTGCGGGACGTCAGAAGGGCCACTCCGGGTCACTGGTTCGGGCCTAACCACGGCACCGACCACCAGGACGTCTTCACAGCTCTCCTAGCGTCTGCACACTCTAACTAACTCACTTGACAGTTTTACCTATTTGCTTTGATATGCTGAAGGAGTTAAGGGCATTTTTACTGCTGGATGAAGTATCAACCAACCTTAAGCTGTAACCTGTAACTACCATCCCCTTCTGCTATATCTAATCTCTTCTGACCTCACTCCATGCTGGTGATACAACATGTGTTGTGAAACTCTATATTGTTCTGGTGAGGTGTTAGTGTTTTTGCAGCAACAAAGCTTAGAGATCTTCTGAAAACCTACAATACCTGTTGCTCTTCCTGGGTTCTCTGGGTGTTTATTATATGGCAATGTCCCTGGAGCAGGGACACTAACTTACTCACCGCCATGTCCCTACTGTGCGCCTCTTCCACTCTGCTCAGCCTTCCACATGTGCTGCTGCTGTGTCTCGCTCCTGAGTACTGTGCATTCCGCACAGGTTCCCCAAGAGTGTGCCTAAGGCATGCACCCACACTCTTTCTCTGCATGTAAAAGGCAAGTGCTCCATTACCAGGAAGTGCCCCTCAGCCTACAGGGCAGGAGTAATCTTGGAGACAAGGATTAGCCTAGGGACAACGAGCTGTAGTGACAGTTCAGGTGCACAATGTACCTGCTACCTATCAGTCACAAGTCTATAGTTTCTCTTTGTATGCTTGCACTGTTGTGGTTGTTGTGCTTAGCAAACTCGCCCCTGGTTTCTGAGGAGGTAGAGGAACTCTCACCAGCCAATCAAGTGAGGCCCAAGCAGGCATCTCCTAGTCCTGCGGTTAGGGATATTCCTATCTGTGCAGGTGCCTTTAGGGAGTACTAGTCTGTACAGGAACCAGCTGGGAGGTTGAGAGTAACACATGCCTCATTGGATATAACAAAGGCTGATCAGGAAGTGAGACGCAAGCAGTCATCTCCTTGTCCTGTGGTTAGGGATATTTCAGTCTGTGCAGGTGCATTTATGGAGTGGTAGTCTGTACAGGAACCTTTAGGGAGTACTAGTCTGTATAGGAACCAGCTATGTGGAGGTGCGGCAATAGAGAGACTGTTTTTCCATCCTATGTTTGCAAGACACCTGCTACCAAACCATCACTGATATAGGAGTTTTGAAAGTATTGCATATTATTCATTGCACTCTATGGGCGATCCATTTAGTGCACTTATCTGCTGCGTATTACTGAGAATAATTTAGTGGCTGTTGTCTTTCCATCTAATCCATGGAAGTCTTATAAAGGAAACTTCCATCTATTAAAACTTTAAGAGTATTAAAATAAATATTTCGGAGAGATTAGTACATTTTTTTCATTTCCATACAGAATTTCGAACATAAAACTACAGCAGCGCCGAGACTCCGCTTTACTCCTTACACTGTTTGCTGCCACCTACAGGCCACATCCTAACATTACACATAGAAATCAGGGTGAGAGAATTTGTATATTGAAAATTGTGTTATTCTAAAAATGTCACACCAAAGAGCCAAAAACAACAGATTTACCGTAACTGAAATTCAATTAGTTAAAAAAAAACAATAAATCCTTATTTGGGTTATTCATAAGTACAACTCAATTGATCATTATATTAAACAGCACAGAGTATTTCAGCATGGACATAATAACTACATGAATATGATAAAAAATAAAGAATCTGCCTAGCGGAAAAAAAAAAAAAAAAGGAACCACAGATATTGTAACAATCCAGATGAGGACATAAACAGAGTAATGTAATTTAAAGGTTTGAAAATAATTAATTGTAGTTTATGTTATACATTTTAGGACTAGTAAAAGAATTTTGCATTAAGAATACAAACAAGTGAATGATTTCAGCTGACATGTGCTCCTAGAAAATTTACAAGCTGATAAAAGTGATTATCATTTTTCAAGCACTTGCTACTTGAACTGAAAATTATTCAAAAACTGCCCCTATGTACAAGAATATAACTAGTATAATACTGCTCCTCTGTACAAGAATATAACTACTATAATCCTGCTCCTCTGTACAAGAATGTAACTACTATAATACTGCCTCTATGTGCAAGAATATAACTACTATAATACTGCTACTATGTACAAGAATATAACTACTATAACCCTGCCCCTATATACAAGAATATAACTACTATAATACTGCCCCTATGTACAAGAATATAACTACTATAATACTGCCCCCTATGTACAAGAATATAAATACTATAATACTGCCTCTATGTGCAAGAATATAACTACTATAATACTGCTACTATGTACAAGAATATAACTACTATAACCCTGCCCCTATGTACAAGAATATAACTACTATAATACTGCCCCTATGTACAAGAATATAACTACTATAATACTGCTCCTATGCACAAGAATATACCTACTATAATACTGCTCCTATGTACAAGAATATAACTACTATAAATAATACTGCTCCTATGTACAAGAATATAACTACTATAATACTGCTCCTATATACAAGAATATAACTACTTTAATACTGCCCGCTATATACAAGAATATAACTAATATAATATTGCCCCTATGTACATCAATATAACTACTATAATACTGCTCCTAAGTAAAAGAATATAACTGCTATAATACTGCTCCTATGTACAAGAATATATTTACTTTAATACTGCCCCTATGTACAAGAATAAAACTACTATAATACTGCTCCTATATACAAGAATATAACTACTTTAATACTGCTCCTATGTACAAGAATATAACTACTATAACACTGCCCCTATGTACAAGAATATATCTACTATAATACTGCCCCTATATACAAGAATATAACTACTATAATACTGCCCCTATATACAAGAATATAACTACTATAATACTGCCCCTATATACAAGAATATAACTACTATAATACTGTCCCTATATACAAAAAATAACTACTATAATACTGTCCCTATGTACAAGAATATAACTACTATAATACTGCTCCTATGTACAAGAATATAACTACTATAATACTGCTCCTATGTACAAGAATATAACTACTTTAATACTGCTCCTATGTACAAGATAATAACTACTATACTAATGCTCCTATGTACAAGAATATAACTACTATAATACTGCTGCTATATACAAGAATATAACTACTATAATACTGCTCCTATGTACAAGAATATATTTACTTTAATACTGCTCCTATGTACAACAATATAACTACTATAATACTGCTCCTATGTACAAGAATATAACTACTATAATACTGCTCCTATGTACAAGAATATAACTACTTTAATACTGTTCCTATGTACAAGAATATAACTACTATACTACTGCTCCTATGTACAAGAATATAACTACTATAATACTGCTCCTAGGTGCAAGAATATAACTACTATATTACTGCTCCTATGTACAAGAATATAACTACTTTAATACTGCTCCTATGTACAAGAATATAACTACTATACTACTGCTCCTATGTACAAGAATATAACTACTATAATACTGCTCCTATGTACAAGAATATAACTACTATTATACTGCTCCTATGTACAAGAATATAACTACTATAATACTGCATCTATGTACAGGAATATAACTACTATATTACTGCTCCTATGTACAAGAATATAACTACTATAATACTGCTCCTAGGTGCAAGAATATAACTACTATAATACTGCTCCTATGTACAAGAATATAACTACTATTATACTGCTCCTATGTACAAGAATATAACTACTATAATACTGCTCCTAGGTGCAAGAATATAACTACTATAATACTGCTCCTATGTACAAGAATATAACTACTATTATACTGCTCCTATGTACAAGAATATAACTACTATTATACTGCTCCTATGTACAAGAATATAACTACTATAATATTGCCCCTATGTACAAGAATATAACTACTATAATACTGTTCCTATGTACAAGAATATAACTACTATAATACTGCCCGTTAGTGATGAGCGAGCATGCTCGCCACTACTCGGTACTCGCACGAGTATCACTGTACTCGGGCTGCTCAGCGAGCACCGAGTAATCTCGCGATACTCGTGCTGTGCTCGTGGTCGTCATCTCTGCATGTTGGCGCTCTTTTGAGAGCCAGCCCGCGTGCAGGGATTGGCTGGCAGACCACTGCAATGCCACAGCCCTGTTAGTCGTGGCATAGCAGTGATTGGCCGCCCTACACAGCGTGACCGAGCCTTTATAACTCCCGGCGCGCTGTGCTCGGCACACAGCCATCCAGACAGTGAGTGTAGGGAGAGTGTCTGCTGCTGCTTAGGGACAGATTTGCGGCCCTTACAGGTAGATCCGGAGCAGGGCTGCAAATTGCTGCTGACCACAACAGTCCTTCTCAGGACTAATCTAGGAGGACATAGGCAGGGTGATCCAGATCGGAGTCCAAGCTTTCCAGTGACCAGAACAGTCCTTCTCAGGACTAATCTAGGAGGATATAGGCAGGGTGATACAGATCGGAATCCAAGCTTTTCTGTGACCATTAGAGTCACCACACTCTTGAACTTACTACCTTAATACAGGTTAGGGACTAAAATCCTCTCCTGAAACCATTACAGTCACCAGACAGGTGTACGTACTACCTTGATACAGGTTAGGGACTAAAATCCTAACTCTTGTCATCTCAACAGTCACCAGACAGGTGTACGTACTACCTTAATACAGGTTAGGGAGTAAAATCCTCTCCTAACACCATTACAGTCACCAGACTGGTGTACGTACTACCTTAATACAGGTTAGGGACTAAAATCCTCTCCTGACACCATTACAGTCACCAGACTGGTGTACGTACTACCTTAATACAGGTTAGGGACTAAAATCCTCTCCTGAAACCATTACAGTCACCAGACTGGTGTACGTACTACCTTAATACAGGTTAGGGACTAAAATCCTCTCCTGACACCATTACAGTCACCAGACTGGTGTACGTCATACCTTGATACAGGTTAGGGACTATAATCCTCTCCTGACACCATTACAGTCAACAGACTGGTGTACGTACTACCTTAATACAGGTTAGGGACTAAAATCCTCTCCTGACACCATTACAGTCACCAGACTGGTGTACGTACTACCTTAATACAGGTTAGGGACTAAAATCCTCTCCTGACACCATTACAGTCACCAGACTGGTGTACGTACTACCTTAATACAGGTTAGGGACTAAAATCCTCTCCTGAAACCATTACAGTCACCAGACTGGTGTCGCTGTATACAAGCAAAATGCGCAAGGGCTTTGGCAAGGAACAATGAAGTGAACGTGATGGTGGTGCAGGCAGAGGCCGAGGTCGTGTGCAAGCACTAATTTCGCTACAACAAAGGGGCACATCTACTCGCTCACACGTCCTGTCCCAAATTCTTGGGGCCCGCTCCAATACACCGCTCTTGAACAAACACCTGTGTCAACAGGTTGTTACTTGGATTGCGGATAATGCTTCAAGTCAGATTGGCACCTCCACCAACACCCTGTCTTCCACACGGTCAAGCGTCAGTAGCCGTGATACTGCACCGCACATTTCCCAACCTGATCCCCCTTCCTACCACCAGGCTGAGTACACGTCCACGGACATTACTGATCCCACACTTGGACACTCGGAAGTCCAGAAGTGTGTACCCATGGGTGAGTGGAGGTACATGGCAAATTCCCATAACAAAATTTAAATTCATTTGTCATTTGTTGTTGGTGTGGTGAAGTCTGGCCCAATCCAACCCTTGTTCATCTTGATCAGAGTCAGCCTGTCAGCATTTTCAGTTGACAGGCGGGTGCGTTTATCAGTAATGATTCCACCTGCGGCACTGAAAACACGCTCGGACAAAACGCTAGCGGCAGGGCAGGCCAGAACTTCCAAGGCGTAGAGAGCCAATTCATGCCACGTGTCCAGCTTGGAGACCCAATAATTGTAAGACACAGAGGAATCTTGCAGTACAGTTGTTCGATCTGCAAGGTACTCCTTCAGCATCTGGCCAAACTTAGCATTTCTTGTGGCACTACCCCGCACCTCAGGGGCTGTGGTACGTGAGTGGCTGAGAAAACTGTCCCACATCGTAAAGACTGTTCCACTACCTCTGGCGGATTGGACTTGTGCCCCTCTCGGCCGTACGCCTTGGTTGTCCACTGATTCCTGACCTATGCCGCTAGCGTTTTGTGAGGGGAATGATTTGCCTACTTCCGTGACTACGGCCTTCTGGAACTGCTGCATTTTGGCTGACATCTCCTACTCAGGAATGAGAGACATAAAGTTCTCCTTGTAGCGTGGGTATAAGAGTGTTGCCAACCACTACTGATTGTCGGCCAAGATGTTCTGAACGCGAGGGTCACGAGCCAGGCAGCTTACCATAAAGTCAGCCATGTTCGCCAGACTCTTAACAGCCATCACTTCAGTATCCAGACCAACACGATGACTGAACATGCTGTCCTCCTCCTCCTCCTCCTCATCTCCCTTGTCCTCTGGCCAGCCACGCTGAATTGAGGGTATGACTGGTGTGCATGTCATATCCTCAATTTGGCCAGAGAGTTGCTCCATGTCTTCATCTTCCTCCTCCTCGTCATAGTCCTCCACTGCACGTTGTGATGAGATGAGGCTGGGCTGTGTGTTATCACCCACACCCACTACTGTTTCTTGCTCCAAGTCATCGCGCTCGGCCTGCAATGCATCCTCTTTGTTTTTCAGCAGAGACCGTTTTAGAAGGCAGAGTAGTGGTATGGTGACGCTAATAATGGCGTCATCGCCGCTCACCATCTTGGTGGACTCCTCAAAGTTTTGGAGGACGGTACATAGGTCGGACATTCATCTCCACTCCTCAGGTGTTATGTCTGGAGTTTGACCCATTTCCCGACGGCTTAGGTGATGCAGGTAGTCAACAACTGCCCTCTTCTGCTCACATATCCTGACCAACATGTGCAGAGTTGAATTCCAACGCGTGGGGACATCACACACCAGCCTGTGGGCTGGAAGACGCAAACGGCGCTGAAAGCCGGCAAGGCCGGCTGAAGCAGCAGGTGACTTGCGAAAATGTGCAGACAGACGGCGAACTTTTACCAGCAGTTCAGACACCTCTGGGTATGACTTCACAAACCTCTGAACCACCAGGTTGAGCACATGGGCCACGCATGGAACATGCGTCAGCTGGCCTCGCCTCAAAGCTGCCACCAGGTTCCGGCCATTGTCACACACTAACTTTCCTGGCTTTAGGTTCAGAGGTGTGAGCCAGTGATCTGCCTGCTGTTTCAGAGCTGTTCACACCTCTTCTGCATTGTGGGGTTTGTCACTTATGCAGACTAGCTGCAGCACAGCCCGTTGCCGCTTTGCAGAGGCAGTGCTTCCAGCTTGGGACTGGTGTGGAAGGTACAGTGGATGAGGATGCGCAGGAGGAGGAGGCTGAGGAGCATGACATTCCGGAGCTGTAGAGTGTCGGTGAAACCCTGACTGAGGTAGGGCCTGCTATCCTTGGTGTGGGAAGGACGTGTTCCGTCCCTCGCTCAGACTGGGTCCCAGCCTCCACAATATTAATCCAGTGTGCCGTCAAGGAGATGTAGCGGCCTTGCCCACAAGCACTTGTCCACGTGTCTGTGGTTAGGTGGACTTTGGCTGAAACAGCGTTGTTCAGGGCACGTGTGATGCTGTTGGACACGTGGTTATGCAATGCGGGGACGGCACATCTGGAGAAATAGTGGCGGCTGGGGACCGAGTAACGTTGGACAGCAGCCGCCATCAGGTCGCGGAATGCTTCCGTCTCCACCAGCCGGAAAGGCAACATTTCTAGCGCTATGAGTCACTAAATGTGATCATTCAGGACTGTGGCATGTGGGGCGTTGGCAGCGTATTTGCGCCTGCGTTCAAATGTTTGCTGAATGGATAATTGAATGCTGCACTGGGACAAGGACGTGCTTGATGGTGGTGTTATTTGTGCGTGGGCAACTTCAGGTGCAGGGACGGAGGCTTGTTCGCGGCCAGCATGTACAGGGGATTGGCTCGCACGCACAACACGTGAACACGTAGCAGTGACATCAGCAAGCACCGATCCTCGACTCTGTTGTACTTCCCACAAAGTCGGCGTAAGGTTTTCAGTCTTTTTTGCTATATCAGTTGTTATGTTTGCATTTAGTGTATTTTGTCGGCCATCTTGTTTCCTGTCCTGTGCATTGACTTTTGCCCTCAAACAATATGGAGTCCTCAGCTTTGATGTCCCTGCCCTGTTTCTTGCCAATTGCCCTTTTAATCAGTTTCAGATGATTTACCTGTGTTCCTGAATCAGGTCTGCAATCTGTCTGTGACTTGCTCTCTGAAGCCTGGATTCACTCTGCCTGGAATCATTTATGGACACAGAATCCTCCTGTTTGCCAGCAACATCTGACAGGGAAGTAATAGACTCTGAATGCTTTCTTTGAGACTTGTACTATGCTTTAATGCTCTGATGTCCTTGGTTGTTTGCGTTGCACTCTGCAACTTACATTTACGTTATCCTGTTGATGCACTAACTTGTATGAAGCAATACAAGAGCTGCTTAAGAAGCGTATGTCTCATGTGTCTCCTTATACCCATGCATTAGACTCTATATAGACTGTATCATATATGACAGTCGGATGCTTGGCTGACATGTGCCTGATCATGCTGGTGGTGGTCAGGCTGCTAGTTTTCGTACCCCTGCTGATACTGGCATGGCAGGTGTGGCAAATGGCCTTTTTAGAGTCTTCTGGAGCCAACTGAAAATACTGCCAGACTCTGGAAGACCGAACATTTGCACAGGCACCTTGTGTCGTGTTGTTGTTCCAGGGAACGGTTGCCTGCCTTCTGCCTGCGGACCCGACCCTGCTTCGTACTGCCTGTTGGGATGCTACGCATCCCTGCCCCTGTGCACTGCTGTCCTCACTCTGCATATCCTCCTGCCAGGTTGGGTCAGCTACTGGATCATCCACCTCGTCGTCTTCATCTTCCTTGGTTAATCGCTGGACTGCTCCTCCTTCTCCTCATGTGCCACCATGATGACCGTTTCAATACTTAGGCTGTTGTTTCAGGTATACCCCCAGTGGTAAATTTTTACGCCCATTCTTTTTGAATGGGCATTACAACGACAGGATACCCGCTCCTTTTCAATGGGAAAAATGTTTTGAGCCCTCCTGCACGTCTCTATCCAGGGACAATGAGGAGCCTCCCAATTTTTGGCTGCCCTGGCCAAAGGGCTATACTACAATACACCCACTTGAGGGTTACAGGCCCTACTACATGTCTGTATGCATGGGTCATTGTTGAACCTCCCAATTTTTGGCTGCCCTGACCAAAGGGCTATACTACAATACACCCGCTTGAGGGTTACAGGCCCTACTACATGTCTGTATGCATGGGTCATTGTTGAACCTCCCAATTTTTGGCTGCCCTGGCCAAAGGGCTATACTACAATACACCCACTTGAGGGTTACAGGCCCTCCTGCACGTCTCTATCCAGGGACAATGAGAAGCCTCCCAATTTTTGGCCTGGCACCTACACTAAAGGCTCGTTATAGAGCTACCAATAGCAACCCTAACTTGAGGGTTACAGGCACTACCTACATGTCTGAATCCATGGGTCATTGTGAACCTCCCAATTTTTGGATGCCCTGGCCAAAGGGCTATACTACAATACACCCACTTAGGGTTACAGGCCCTCCATGCACGTCTCTATCCAGGGACAATGAGGAGCCTCCCAATTTTTGGATGCCCTGGCCAAAGGGCTATACTACAATACACCCACTTGAGGGTTACAGGCCCTACTACATGTCTGTATGCAGGGACAATGAGGAGCCTCCCAATTTTTGGCTGCCCTGGCCAAAGGGCTATACTACAATATACCCACTTGAGGGTTACAGGCCCTACTACATGTCTGTATGCAGGGACAATGAGGAGCCTCCCAATTTTTGGCTGCCCTGGCCAAAGGGCTATACTACAATACATCCACTTGAGGGTTACAGGCCCTCCTGCACGTCTCTATCCAGGGACAATGAGGAGCCTCCCAATTTTTGGCTGCCCTGGCCAAAGGCCTATACTACAATACACCCACTTGAGGGTTACAGGCCCTACTACATGTCTGTATGCATGGGTCATTGTTGAACCTCCCAATTTTTGGCTGCCCTGGCCAAAGGGCTATACTACAATACACCCACTTTAGGGTTACAGGCCCTCCTGCACATCTCTATCCAGGGACAATGAGGAGCCTCCCAATTTCTGGCTGCCCTGGCCAAAGGGCTATACTACAATACACCCACTTGAGGGTTACAGGCCCTACTACATGTCTGTATGCAGGGACAATGAGGAGCCTCCCAATTTTTGGCTGCCCTGG
Source organism: Allobates femoralis (assembly GCA_033576535.1). Lineage (NCBI taxonomy): Eukaryota > Metazoa > Chordata > Amphibia > Anura > Aromobatidae > Allobates > Allobates femoralis. The sequence continues at coordinate 10,557,332 of JARQOC010000001.1, forward strand.
CCAAAGGGCTATACTACAATACATCCACTTGAGGGTTACAGGCCCTCCTGCATGTCTCTATCCAGGGACAATGAGGAGCCTCCCAATTTTTGGCTGCCCTGGCCAAAGGCCTATACTACAATACACCCACTTGAGGGTTACAGGCCCTACTACATGTCTGTATGCATGGGTCATTGTTGAACCTTCCAATTTTTGGCTGCCCTGACCAAAGGGCTATACTACAATACACCCAGTTCTTGTTTACAGGCGATCCTGCATGTCTGTATCCAGGGGCATTGGTGAACCTCCAATTTTGGACTGCCCTGGCAAAGGAATATACTACAATAGACCCAGTTCCTCAAAATGGGCACTGTATTTCTAGACAGGGCTTCATGTTCGTCTCTTCTCAGGGACATCGGAGTGTCGCACAATGTTTTCACGTAAAATCTTTCATGTAATCACAAAAAGTAACATACACCAGCTGTATCTCACTATTGGGTATGTGCCCTTAACATTTTCACCCTAAATATTCATTTTGGTGTCATTTTGGAAGGTTTTCTGGAGACTCCGTAAAATTGGCGTGAAACTCGGACAACATTGTTCACAGCTGTGACTTTTGAGTGAGAAATGCTTCCAGGGGTCTTCCCCATGGTGTTGCCATGTCATTTCAGCACTCTTCTGAGACTTTTGTGACATTTTTAGGGTTTTTCCATGCTGCCAGCAGTCATTTCATAAAAATACTCGGGTCTCCCATAGGATAACATTGGGCTCGGTACTCGGGCCGAGTACACGATTATCTCAGGATGCTCGGCCCGAGCTTCTAGCACCCGAGCATTTTAGTACTCGCTCATCACTACTGCCGTATGTACAAGAATATAACTACTATAATACTGCTCCTATATACAAGAATATAACTATTATAATACTGCCCCCTATGAACAAGAATATAAGTATTATAATACTGCTCCTATGTACAATAATACAACTTATATAATACTACTCCTATATACAAGAATATAACTACTATAATACTGCCCCTATGTACAATAATACAACTTATATAATACTACTCCTATATACAAGAATATAACTACTATAATACTGCCCCTATATACAAGAATATAACTACTATAATACTGCTCCTATGTGCAAGAATATAACTACTATAATACTGCCCCTATGTACAGAATATAACTACTATAATACTGCTCATATGTACAGGAATATAACCACTATAATACTGCTCCTATGTACAAGAATATAACTACTATAATTTCCCCCTATGTACAAGAATATAACTACTATAATTCTACCCCTATGTACAAGAATATAATTATTATAATACTGCTCCTATATACAAGAATATAATTATTATAATACTGCCCTCTATGTACAAGAATATAACTACTATATTACTGCTCCTATGTACAAGAATATAACTACTATAATACTGCCCCTATGTACAAGAATATAACTACTATAATACTACTCCTATATACAAGAATATAACAACTATAATACTGCCCCTATATACAAGAATATAACTACTATAATACTGCTCCTATATACAAGAATATAACTACTATATTACTGCTCCTATGTACAAGAATATAACTACTATAATACTGCTCCTATGTACAAGAATATAACTACTATAATACTGCCCCTATGTACAAGAATATAACTACTATAATACTACTCCTATATACAAGAATATAACAACTATAATACTGCCCCTATATACAAGAATATAACTACTATAATACTGCTCCTATATACAAGAATATAACTACTATAATACTGCTCCTATGTACAAGAATATAACTACTATAATACTGCCCCTATGTACAAGAATATAACTACTATAATACTGCTCCTATGTACAAGAATACAACTACTATAATACTGCTCCTATATACAAGAATATAACTACTATAATACTGCTCCTGTGTACAAGAATATAACTACTATAATACTGCCCTTATGTACAAGAATATAACTACTATAATACTGCTCCTATATACAAGATAATAACTACTATAATTCTGCTCCTATGTACAAGAATATAACTACTATAATACTGCTCCTATATACAAGAATATAACTACTATAATACTGCTCCTATGTACAAGAATATAACTACTATAATACTGCTCCTATGTACAAGAATATAACTACTATAATACTTCCCCTATGTACAAGAATATAACTACTATAATACTACTCCTATGTATAAGAATATATCTACTATAATACTGCCCCTATGTACAAGAATATAACTACTATAATACTGCTCCTATGTACAAGAATATAACTACTATAATACTGCTCCTATATACAAGAATATAACTACTATAATACTTCCCCTATGTACAAGAATATAACTACTATAATACTACTCCTATGTATAAGAATATAACTACTATAATACTGCTCTTCTGTACAAGAATATAACTACTATAATACTGCTCCTATGTACAAGAATATAACTACTATAATACTGCTCCTCTGTACAAGAATATAACTACTATAATACTGCTCTTATGTATTAGAATATAACTACTATAATACTGCTCCTATGTACAAGAATATAACTACTATAATACTGCCCTCTATGTACAAGACTATAACTACTATAATACTGCTCTTATGTATTAGAATATAACTACTATAATACTGCTCCTATGTACAAGAATATAACTACTATAATACTGCTCCTATGTACAAGAATATAACTACTATAATACTGCCCCTATGTACAAGAATATAACTACTATAATACTGCCCCTATGTACAAGAATATAACTACTATAATACTGCCCCTATGTACAAGAATATAACTACTATTATACTGTATCTATATACAAGAATATAACTACTATAATACCTCTCCACTGATCACATGATCGCAGAGGTGGCAGGTTCTTCTTCAGGGTCACCTGTCATGGATCTTTGGTAGCACTTGACATCTCTCTCGTTGCCCACAGAAGCTCCGCACACAAGTTAGTTTATCTAAAGGTAATCTGTGCTCGGGGCTGATTGTACAGATTGCGATCAGATTTGTTCCATCAGCCATTACAATACCCGTCAGAGCTGAACCCACGACTCTCAGAAACAATAATAAATATTCAGCTGCCACAGGACCTGTATACAGAGCAACGCTTGACATACAGGGATGGGACATCAGCACGAAACGTGCTTGTCAGACATCTGGTTTGACGTCTTTAACTTAAGGAGATGCTAAAACTTCAACATCTTGATTTCTATCAGGAAAACTGAAAAATATTATAAAATGTAATTTTGTAGGGCTGCAGTTGGTGCTCCTGAGCTGAACTTCCTAGTGTAACTGAGGACAGAAAGATGGTGCTAGAAAAGGAAGTAGAAGCACCCGGCTTCCACTAGCCATGAGAACCTTTCGTAAAGTGTTTTTCAATTTACCGGTATTCTTTTCCTATCATTGAGCTGCACTCAAAAGCAACGTTTTGGGGTTAAAACAAACTTTTCTAAAAATTAAAGATCATTCTTTAGTCACCAGTGCCTGCTAGAGGGGATGTCAGAGAGCAGGAGGTTGCAGTAGTTGAGGCGGGAGATGATGAGGGCATAAACGAGTGTTTTTGCTCTTTGTTCCAGCTTCCATTGGTCTATCTCAAACTCCTTTTGTCCCTCTTCATTTTCCGGTGAACAAGATGTTTGATGTCTTCTACGTTGACTAGTTGGTGACATTATGATGACTTGGTCCAATAATTGCAGGAAAGAGCAAAGACACGGGGACCAGGAAAATGGCAAAGATGGCCAAGTGAAGGTGCATTGACGATTGGTTTGAAGAATCTGTAGAAGACTAATGATCTTGAGCAAAGGATCATGGCATAAAAAGAGAGCGTCGGGTGAGTTTAATTTTGTACATATTTTTATTTATTTGCTTTTTATATTCTAGGGTGTGAAGAAACTTCAGAGCATAAGATTTTGATTTGCATCAAATAATTTCAATGTATATCAACAATGAAGTCACTGGACAAGGTCTTCAAATCGAGGAACATTTCACTGGTGAAGAAGAACAAACACATCAATTCTGGAGTAAATCAAGCCAGACATGTCACTGGAAGAAAGGATCATCAAGCTACGACTTGTCTACACATCATACAAAGAGAGCAATTTCTGTAGAAGGACATCATGATCAGAAGAATAGAAGGAACAAGGTGAAGAGGAAAACCAGCAACGCAATGGCTTGATGCAATCAAAAAATATCAGAGAAGACCCTGGTGGACCTATCTAAGCTTGGAGAAGACCCTGGTGGACCTATCTAGGCTTGGAGAGAACCCTGGTGCACCTATCTAAGCTTGGATAACACCTATCTAGGCTTGGGGAGACTGTGATGGACCTATCTAGGCTAAGAGAAGACTCTGGTGGACCTATCTAAGCTTGGAGAAGACCCTGGTAGACCTACCTAGGCTTGGCGAGGACCCTGGTGCACCTATCTAAGCTTGGATAACACCTATCTAGGCTTGGTGAGACTGTGATGGACCTATCTAGGCTAAGAGAAGACTCTGGTGGACCTATCTAAGCTTGGAGAAGACACTGGTAGACCTACCTAGGCTTGGCGAGGACCCTGGTGCACCTATCTAAGCTTGGATAACACCTATCTAGGCTTGGGGAGACTGTGATGGACCTATCTAGGCTAAGAGAAGACTCTGGTGGACCTATCTAAGCTTGGAGAAGATTCTTTATTAAAGAGATAAAGACGGTATTTGGAGACTTACTTTTAGGGATGGAAAAAGGTATGCAAATCAGAAGGAGAGGATTTAGATAAACCTGTATTGGGGGACCTAAGGACTAAAGGGTAGAATGACAAGTTTCTACAGCAATGAATGATAATGGCCTGAAAACAATGGATGCTAGGAACCTTTCTAATTCAAAAAATGGTACTGCAGTCATGTAAAGTCCTCTAGACATCTTCATAAAGCTGTCACAGGTCTCCTCTTTGAAAAGAGTGAAAGGTGACCTAACAAGGTACTTTCATGTTGGCCAGTCATGGCACATCCACATCATCTCTTGGACCAACACCTGTTTCCTGTCACCGTGAATGTAGAGGAGCTAAACATCTGCAGCTCTCCCCATTCCCTTCTATAGGACTTATGAAAATGGCCAAGCATCCCCAAAACTAAAAGCTTATTTATGAGAGGGGTGAGCCAATGAATGGAAAGAGGAGGAGCCCGTCACTTCATATGATGGCACGAGGAACGACTACAGGCGGTGTCCTCTTCGTTTGGTTATAAATGTTGGGGGGGTCTGATTCTCATTAAAGAGATCAAAGTGTTATATGGAGACTTACCTTTAGGGATGAAAAAAGGTAAGCAAATTAGAAGGAAAATGATTAGCTAAATGAAGATATTCAATTAGATTCAATTTTATTTTTGATCTGAAGTCATGGAGAAGGCATACATGAACAAGGGTCCAGTAGGCAAAGGGACACACCTTGTACGTTGGATAAGAACTCTTCTGAGGGTTCATTTGGTCTACAAAACATCTATTTACCGAATCTTTGAGGGGATCTCGGCTGCAATGCTTTATTAAAGCAGTGTCTGTTATTGGACAACCACATTAATAAACCTGATTATAGGAATAAATAAAATACTCAATTCATGGATTGGAGCTGATCCTCGAAACTCAACGCTACATCCCCCAGCTAGGATGAAGATTCGGTGTCACCATCATGTTAGTGCTACAGCCAAATATTGGCCACTGAGGCAGCATTCACCTTTTTGGCCCAATCATAGGGCCCTGTCCAGTAATGGATAACCCCTTTAGCAGAGTGTTGCTCCTTGGTGCTCTAGCTTTTTGCTTACGATAGCCATTCATACTCTCTTGGAATGGAGCCACACTACAATAGGGCCATAGAGTGTAGCAGCTGTCATGTTGGCAGCTGCTACATCTGTAAAAAGAGGTTGTAAGGGACAACAATAAGAATTTTCATGGCTCATCAGTACCAGTGATAGTGATCAATGGAATAAGCACAGCAGTCTGAAAGTGAGCTAAAGAGCCCTCATGGATTACTCTATGATAAGCAGCCAATTTTTGACATAAAATAGTAGCATTATTCAATATTTTTTAAGTAGTAAAATCTGATGATGTGCGCACTCCCTACACTCCCTACACAACTTAAAACTAAAAACATATCTAAAATACCAAGTATCACACTTGTATGATCTCACTCCAGGCGCTCGTGAGTTAAGTCAACCAGTAGACTGAGAAATGCGTGTCTCTGGTGGCACACAAAAGGTTAAACAAGCCCTTTCTGTATACCACTGGGGAAGCTTCTATTGAATTTAGTGAATCTGTCAATGACACCAAGTTAGAGATGTGTACAGATGCTTAGAGGTACATCAATTTCAAGCCCCAGTGACGAACCCGGTTGGGGGCTTCGTCCATAGGGAGATTTCTGTTCACATATCACATACAGGTTAGTGAAACTTCAGACCACCAGCTTCTCCGCAAGACTCCGGGACTATGAAATGATATTAACTCTGCTTAATGGTCTGTAAATGTGTCAGGACAAGGCCACCTAGAGCCAGTAATGTCTGCCTCCTTGTGAGAAGTCTCGATGACTTAACCGCAGCAAGCCCAAGTATAATTACTGCTAATGAGTTTCTTTATGCACCGCGTTCAAGTCAAAACACACAGCGTATAAAAGACTGCACACGGTAAAGACACTATAGAAATATAGCAAAAGCAAAAATTAATGTGCAAAATTTTGGGATAGTGACAATGTGATCACTAGTGATGAGTGAGAACTAAGATGCTCAAGTGCTTGTTACTCAAAATGAGTAGGATGATGGCTCAGGAAGGCTCAACTCAAGAACTGGGTATAAAGGAAGTCAATGGGAAACTCAAACAATCTCTCTCTTTTTCTCCCCTGGCTGGGAACTTGTCCTCTTCCGAGCGGTAACTTACACGGTGTGCTTGAGCCCCCGTGATACTCGGCCGGACAATAACCGTGATCAAGCACCCCACACTCGCTCATCACTAGTCATCACACATCCATTCTAACTGAGCCTACGTCGCACATCGACTACTAAAATGGCTTGTCCAGTTTGGGCAACCAATCAAGGTATGAACTCCACAAGACCGCTGACGATTTCCAGCATTACAACTACCAATACTAGGCAGACAAGTCTGAAATCTATGCAGCTCAAACCATTGGCCATGACCCTGATGCTGGTTTACCTATTGCACCATTTTTGGTACTAACCAATTCTTCACTCCAGGAGCATCTCACAAGTCCTGCTGGTTTGGGGAAATTATCTACCTATTATATTTTGGCTATTGTGAACATTTCTTTGTGCCACAAAGTCTTATTCCGGTGGTTTCAGGAAATGCATTGTCCATTCTTATTCTGAGTCTTCAATGCAGTACAAGTATCTACTGACCTAATTATCAGTCCTTTAGTTAATCGTATTGACTGTTGTACTCAATTGCAAATGTGGCGCCCCTGCGGTCTGGTCGCCACAAGGGATACTGCACCCACTCCACGGGTGTAGCATCCCTGTTCTCAAGGAAATGGGATGGTGAGTCTGAGACACCCACCAAGCACCCAACACACCCTTAGAATCTGGACCCGGGACAGTGGGCGGACTTAATAGGGGGAGGGCCCAGTCAGTGGACGAAAGGAAAAGGGAAGAGTGTGGGTGGGAGAGAGCAGTAGTGCGAGAGGAGGAGTAGTGTGAGAGAAGTGGAGAGAGGACCTGGAGGACTTGAGCGGTGGGTGAGGAGCTCGTCCTGGGATGGGAAAACAACAGACAGTGTGAGAGAGGCAGAAGGAGCCCTAGGGGCACGGGCAGAGACCGAGAGAGAGATACCTGTGCGCCTGAATCCAGGTTCGACCGGAGTGGAATGGAGGGGCTGGTTGGGAACCAGAGACCGACCCTGAGGTGGCAAGGAGGCTCAATGCTCCAACCATAGAACTGGAGGCCACAAGATATACAAGAGCTGTGGCTGATTACCAACACATCCGCTGAGAAGGTAGCCGTACTAGTGTCAGGGGACTAGGTACCCGTTGCCCGCCAATACCCGTGGCTGCTAGATCGGGGCCCTGTGTGTGGAGGCGCAGGTAGGAGAGGCGAATAGTCTGTGCTGGGACAGCAATCAGAAGGGAAAGGAACACAGAAAAGGGTGTCTTGGACAAGCTGTTCGGGCTCCTTGAGAACTGTTCGGACTGGAATTTGGCAAACGCAGCACCTGAGGCAGAAGGAGCCATAGGGGCATGGGAAAAGGCAGAGAGACAGCCACCCATTTGCCCGAATCCACTTTTGATCGTAGTCGGACAGAGGGGCTGGTTGGGAACCAGGGACCGGTCCTGAGGTGGCAAGGAGACTCAACGCACCAACCACAGAACCGAAGGCCACAAGATCTACAGGAGCTGTGGCCAATTCCCGACATATCCGCTGAGAAGGTAGCTGTACTAGAGTCAGGGAACTAGGTACACATCGCCTACTAAGACCTGGTGCTGCCAGATTTGGGCCCCTTTGTGTGGAGAAGCAGGTAGGATAGGCAAATAGTCTGCTCAGGGACAGCAACCAGAAGAGAAAGAAACACCGAAAAGGGTGTCTTGGACAAGCTATCCCAGCTCCTTGAGAACTGTACGGATTGGGGTTTGGCAGACGCAGCACCCAGTGTTACAACTTTAATCCACAAAACCATAACCCCCAAACTTTATTGACACTGCCAGGGTCACGGAGCCAGATTTCGACCCCCGTAACTCTCCAGTAGTACTGTAACCCGGTTCCGAGTGTCCCACGGCCCTTGGGGGCGCGTGTCACAAGCATCTTCAGATAGTTCCAACTTGACCACACTGACTTGAATTAAGAGTCCAGGAGAAATAGAGAAGAATTTCACTGCAGTCTTGTATTATAGTACACTGTAGCAGGTAGAAAAAGTGATTCAGAAAAGAGCAGCACAACATGTGGATCCAAAGATGGCTACGGCAGAATTAAAATGGGGAAGAAGGGAGGAGCAAGTCTAACATCACCGACTACAGTAGGAAGGAAGGGACAAACTTCCAAAGGCCGGAATTCTGCCTAGCGACAGCAAATATAATGCATAACACAAAAAATACCCATTGAATTATTCCCGTTCATGGGAAATAAAAATTCTCTGGTGTTTTCGACTCGGAAGATGCTTTGTACCTTGCAAGACAACAGCTCAAAACACGTCCAACATCTTTTGGAACATTTGCCATCGTTTTTGCTTAAAAATAACTGCTAGCTGTTTCTTCATTACTCAAGGGAGTGAATAAAATGACCAAAAAACAATAGTAAAAAAGATTTAATTAGAACCTCCCTCCAAAAAAATCTCCGATAGCCAAAACTGTCCAAAAAAGAAACATCCAAGTAAACAACACTAAAGATGTTTTAGAAAAGGAAGAATTTCCTGAAGCGTCTTCTGATTGAAAATCTCAGTGAGTTCATTTGATTTTGAAAGAGAGTTGTGAGCTGATACCCTCAGGGTCCTCTGTTCTGCTTCAAAAACCATGTGGGCATCTAAAAGACGTTGTGTGCACGTACCCTTAGGCAATGTGCACACAATGTGCTTTTCACCTAGAAAAGCGCCGAAAATCCTTCACAAAAAATGAACATAATGCACAGCAATGTCAAAACAACATCGATGTGCACATGTTCTGGCTTATGTCACTTCTAACAACTTCAGGGTCCGGGAATCGTGTACCGGGTGAGGGAAATAACATATTTACTTTTTTCTCTATAATAGAAGAAATAGACAAAAGATGCCGGACGTAGAGCTGGTGCAAAAAATGACTGTGATCCCACCGGTGGAGTCGGTACAGAAGCAAGTTGCTTTGTGAAAGAAGACTTAGGCGTCGTTCTCACACGAAGAACATTTTTGGGAGTAGATTTTCCTTTTCCTGAGGAATTTTGGAAGCTTTTTGCACCATTTTGATGTGACAGTGCCTTCTTTGTGGAGTAGCTGCTTCAAAGAAATAACATAGTCAAACAACGCTGAAGACCCAATATATGGGCTATGAGTTTTTAATTGCATGTCCTCTACAGTTCTGACTTCACGATTGTCATTCCTCAGGAGTCTATCCAGTAACCTTCAGCTGTGTGTTCGGTTTCCTTCACCGCTGAGTCACAGCATGGTCAATAAATTTGCTTCTAGACTTTTAGTTTGCGGCCAACAGGTGTTTTCATGTATTAATTTACTCTGTCCTATCACTTTTTGGGTGTGTCTATTTATACTCTCCTTATGCTGGCCTTCTCTGCTGGCTATATTGCAATGTAGATCCTGCTAAAGAATTCCAGCTCCATTGCTAATACTTATCAGACAGAGATCAGTTTGGTATTTTCTTCTTATCTTATCTACTCCTTTCTCCTGTTTATAGTTAGGTTGTAGGAGGCTATTCCTACTTTACCTATTTACACTTGTGAAAATGTGTAATGTTTGCCCACCTTGGGTCATTACCTATCTCTGCATGCTCTCCCTATTCCTGGGTTTAGTGCTCAGCAATCTCCCTCTGTTTCTTAAGAAGGTATGAGGAACAACTCAACGGCCTTTCAGGTAGGTAGGTTCAACATGTGATTTCCTGGTGTTGTGGATAGGAATATTCTAGTCTGTGCAGGTGCCACCAGGTACTATGCAGCTAGGAATATTAGTCTGTACAGCTGAGGTCCCCAACTCCAGTCCTTAAGGGCTGCAAACAGAGCAGGTTTTCAAGATTTCCTTAGCATTTGGTAATTCAATTTCCTGCACAAGTGATGATTCCAACTCTCAAATGCTAAGAAAATCCTTAAGACATACACTGTTGGCCTTGAGGCCAGGAGTTGCTGACCTCTGCTGTACAGGAACCAGATGGGCAGATATAATTGATAGGTTTTAGCCTTTATTTACCCAAGTTGGAATACTCATGTGCATAACAACTATTTCTCAACTTTTCTCCAAGACTGTTTGACCAAGATCGGATGACCTACAGGATTATTCTGGATTCTGACCAGGTTGCTTTGGACTTTGGGTTCTGATTTTTGGCTCTTTACTTGTCTCTTTTTTTTTTGCCTCTGACCTTGATCTTTTTGGATATTACTGAGCTCCATGCCAATCGGCAAACGTGAGAACCTCTAAAGCAAAGTCCAATTTAGTGAAGATAGATAAAAGAGGACTCTGATAAAGAGTGACCATGTCCAGCGCAAAACCTGTTTAGCAGCTCAAGGGTGGAACAATTTAATAATTCAAGGAACAATTTAATAATTCAGGGGTGGAGCCTTAAAACTTTCTGCAACAGACTCCTCCCCTGAAGGTCCACAGAAACATAACCATGGGTTACACTAACTCCTAAACTTCTAAAAACAACCCATTTATCTTTGCCTCTGACCCTGGTCTTTTTGGATATTACTGAGCTCCATGACACTCAACAAACCTGAGAACCTCTGAAACAAAGTCCAATTCATTGTAGAGAGATTAAAGTGAACTCTGATTGAGAGTGACCATGACCAGCCCAAAACCAGTTTAGCAGTTCAAGGGTGGAACAATTTAATAATTCATGGGTGGAGCCTTAGAACTTTCTGCAACAGACTCCTCCCCTGAGGGTCCACAGAAACATAACCAGGAGTTACATTAACTCCTAAACTACTAAAAACTACATAACTCTCCATCCAGCACTAGAATTAATCTACTTTGTGCCCATTTCCTCCCTCCCAACCATTTCACGTCTCTTTCTTCCATTTCACCAAGTACGCTTAAGAAAACATGATCTATGGGATATTATTTCCTAGCTACTGATCCCTATGCTGTCATCCCAGTTACAATTCATTGTATATTTACTATTACAGATAAGCTAACACCATTGACGAGAAATTCCAACCTGTCAAGTCGGAAAGTGCGAGGAGTTGAAATGTAATATTGTACAGGAAAGATTAAAAAGAGTCATGTATGATCTTGGCTATGAGCCATATACATGGAGGGAGAAAGAGGGGGAAAAAAAATCACATTTAATAGCTTTTTATTCATCTACCCATATAACCTTCACGAGCTGATTTGACAAATTGTATTGAGAATAATGCGTTTTCATTCGTTAGGTTTAATTTTAAAAGAAACAGCCCCCAAAGAAATAAAAATCAATTTAAGGCATGTTCCCAAATTATGTTAAAAGCATCAGATTGCCTCGTATTATTGCTACCGCTGTTTCATGAATAATCAAGCCATGCATGTCCTATTATAGGTATTCCCACATTATTTAAATCTAGTTATTGTTTTAGACGTGTCGAAATACAGTGCGGCTTTGGTTCTTGCCTTTAGACTTCAGGCCGATGTTAAAGGGAAGCTGTCACCAGCTTTTCCCATTTAAACTGCGGCCACCACCAGTAAGCTCTTATATACAGCTTTGTAGAATACTATATATAAGTCCCCAGGCCAATCTGTATAACATAAAAAAGAAGCTTTTATTTAAAGGGATATAGGATCAGAAGGTCATGAGTACAGCGGAATTATTTCCTTTCAGTGCTGAAAAAGTCAAGAGTTCCTTTCTTATCCTGCTGAAAATCCTTGTACCTTTAATCTCAGCTCCCACCCCTTATAACCACTCCCTTCCTTTATAACCACTCCTTTCCTTATAACCACTCCTAGCTTTCTCCTATGCCAGTTATAGATCTTTTGTGCTGGCCTCCCTGGTGAAGTTGTTCCAGTTGAACCTGTAGAGTTGTTTCCAGTAAAAACTGAGGAATCCCTATCTGGAGAAGCTTTGGAGTTCCCTTGCTTGTGTTTTGTCTGTTTGTTTGTCTCTCTTTCCATATTGTCTTATTGCAGTGATAAGACTAGCATCTTGCTGCCTTACTCACTAGTAACGGCTAGTCCAAGGTCAGCCAGGCCCTTAGAAAGTGATCACACATATGGGGAGGGACCCATCTAGGGACAATAGGGAGAGTAGGGTTCAGATTCAGGTGAGTATTAAGGTGTGACCCCTCTTCCATCTCCCTATCACCAGGACCTCCCTTTTCCTTGATGTTTACCTCCTTTTCCACTGCACACCAAGCATTTCCTTGCTGCGACATGAGTTTCCTCCCAGTTTTCTTTCCTAAACCTACTCAAAAAACTATATGTGCACATAATCACTAAGTGGAAACGCTACATCTTTTGACTTTTGAAATTTGGAGGAGAAGTTGGAACGATTCATCTTAGTTTTGCTAAGATTCTGCTCTAAAAACTAATAGAAAACCTCTCAGTGCACACAGTTTGTAGTCAGAAAAGCTAGTAAAAAGCTTATGTGTGTTCACGGGAATCAGTGGGTGCTATCGTCTGCTGGCCCAGCCGCCTTTAGAAAATTTGCATGGACCAGGGCTCAGACAACACAGGGTGAGGGAACCACACAATGGTAAGGCTTTATTGGATCCCCAACAGTAAAAGGCATATAACACATAACCAAGCAAAACACACAATGTAACATGCAACAGAGTCTCACCCTTACACTAGCTCACTAGGCATTATAATATTTGTACTTTCGGGACTTCCAGTGCCAACTACCCCAGTCCAGCAACACCCCGCTTTGCCATGCACCCAATGAGAGAGAATAGCAACAAGCTTAGAAAGCTAACCGAGCACAGCAAAGTCCTTGGCCAGGTGGCTGAATTTTCCCAACCTGGGTATCTTCCAGCCATATCCTAGGATCCTAGGCTGAACTCCTGTAGGAAATGATCCAGTGTTATGATGTTCTAGCCGGAACCAAAATTCCTAGGTTGAAGTCCAGTAGAATATGAACACACGATGTGATCCTGGCAGCTGGAATCAAAATTCCTAGGCCGAACCATGAAGAGAGACACGATGTAATCTTCTAGTCAGGTCAAAGCTCTTAGGCTGAGGCCATATAGCATATGAACAACTGGTGAATAAAGCAGTTTTTTTTATTTTTTATATCCGGTGCATTCATCTAGGAGATATTGTGTTCTTACAGGATTGGTGGGATAAGGCTTGTTTTCTTATTGGTTGGCAGTTCAACCTGACTGCATAATTCTCCTCCAAATAATAATATAATATTTATTCATTTATGTAATGCTATTAATTCCATAGCACTTTACATACATCAGTAATGCTGTCCCCATTGTAGCTCGCAATCTAAACATCCTACCAGTATGTTTTTGCAATGTGGGAGGAAACCGGAGTGCCCGGAGGAAACCCTCACAAAACACAGGGAGGACATACAAACTCCTTGCAGATGTTTGTCCTTGGTAGAAATTGAATCCAGGACCTCAGCGTTGCAAGGCTGCAGTGCTGACCACTGGGTCACCGTGCCACTTGTGTAGACAGTAAGGGCTGAGGTAATTTACATTTAGTTTGCAATACAAAAACGAAGACAATGGAGGCTCCGAGCAGACATATAAGAAACAATGACTTAACAAACATGAGTAAACAAACAAAAGACCAATACATCTGGCCTAATGAAGAATATTAACCCACGACATGCATAAAAAAGACAGTGTCATCACACAAACATCTTTTTCCTTTTTTGGAATCTGAGTCTCACATTGTCTTTTGAGACTCTGGGTTTTACAGTTGTGGCCAAAAGTATTGACACCCCTGCAATTCTGTCAGGTAATACTCAGTTTTTTCCTGAAAATGATTGCAATCACAAATTCTTTGGTATTATTATCTTCATTTAATTTGTCTTCAATGAAAAAAACTCAAAAAGAATTGTCCTAAAGCCAAATTGGATCTAATTCCACACCAAACATAAAAAAGGGGGTGGACAAAAGTATTGGCACTGTTAGAAAAATCATGTGATGTTTCTCTAATTTGTGTAATTAACAGCACCTGTAACTTACCTGCGGCACCTAACAGGTGTTGGCAATAACTAAATCACACTTGCAGCCAGTTGACATGGATTGACTCAACCTCTGTCCTGTGGCCTTGTGTGTACCATATTGAGCATGGAGAAAAGAAAGAAGACCAAAGAACTGTCTGAGGACTTGAGAAACCAAATTGTGAGGAAACATGAGCAATCTCAAGGCTACAAGTCCATCTCCAAAGACCTGAATGTTCCTGTGTCTACCGTGCGCAGTGTCATCAAGAGGTTTAAAGCCCATGGCACTGTGGCTAACCTCCCTAGATGTGGACAGAAAACAAAAATTGACAAGAGATTTCAAAGCAAGATTGTGCGGATGGTGAATAAAGAACCTCGACTAACATCCAAACAAGTTCAAGCTGTCCTGCAGTCCGAGGGTACAGCAGTGTCAACCCGTACTATCCGTTGGCGTCTGAATGAAAAGGGACTGTATGGTAGGAGACCCAGGAAGACCCCACTTCTTACCCCGAGACATAAAAAAGCCAGGCTGGAGTTTGCCACAACTTACCTGAGAAAGCCTAAAACGTTTTGGAAGAATGTTCTCTGGTCAGATGAAACAAAAGTAGAGCTTTATGGTTAAAGGCATCAACATAGAGTTTACAGGAGAAAAAAAGAGGCATTCAAAGAAAAGAACACGGTCCCTACAGTCAAACATGGCGGAGGTTCCCTGATGTTTTGGGGTTGCTTTGCTGCCTCTGGCACTGGACTGCTTGACCGTGTGCATGGCATTATGAAGTCTGAAGACTACCAACACATTTTGCAGCATAATGTAGGGCCCAGTGTGAGAAAGCTGGGTCTCCCTCAGAGGTCATGGGTCTTCCAGCAGGACAATGACCCAAAACACACTTCAAAAAGCACTAGAAAATGGTTTGAGAGAAAGCACTGGAGACTTCTAAGGTGGCCAGCAATGAGTCCAAACCTGAATCCCATAGAACACCTGTGGAGAGATCTAAAAATGGCAGTTTGGAGAAGGCACCCTTCAAATATCAGGGACCTGGAGCAGTTTGCCAAAGAAGAATGGTCTAAAATTCCAGCAGAGCATTGTAAGAAACTCATTGATGGTTACCGGAAGCGGTTGATCGCAGTTATTTTGGCTAAAGGTTGTGCAACCAAGTATTAGGCTGAGGGTGCCAATACTTTTGTCTGGCCCAATTTTGGAGTTTTGTGTGAAATGATCAATTTTTCCTTTTTGCTTCATTTTCTTTTGTGTTTTTTCATTGAAGACAAATTAAATGAAGATAATAATACCAAAGAATTTGTGATTGCAATCATTTTCAGGAAGGAACTGAGTATTATCTGACAGAATTGCAGGGGTGTCAATACTTTTGGTCACATCTGTATATACCAGGATAGGGAACATAAATTAGAAAAAAGCATTCCATATCTTATATCTAGAGCCTAAAGGAATGGGGAACTTGTATACCATGGTGGAGACATATATACCAGGAGGAGGACCATATATACCAAAATGTGGACATATATACCAGGATGGGCCCAGGATGAGGACCATATATACCCGGACCGAGGACATTTATACCTGGATGGGGGTCATATATATCACAATGGGGACATATATAACAGGATGGGGAACATATTTACCAGGATGGGGGACATTAATACATAATGAATGTGGAGGGGATACAATTCATAAGTCTTTATAGGATTTAGAATGCTATAAGGGCCCATACATCTGACCAATGGGGGTGTGGGGGAAAAAGGCCCAGGTCCAAAATTTGTGCCGCGGCCCAATCGGACTCTAGCTACACCACTGCTAAATATGATATACACAGAAACAGATTAAACACCCCTTTGACTGCCTTTATAGTGACCATTTTGGTTGTCACTCAACATGACCAGAACGAAAAATGTCCATTAATTCTGGATATCACATAATTACGATCAACTTGGAAAGTCAGAAGAGAACAGCTAAAACTAGAGAAAGTAAATGGAGAACTGTGTGGCTGCTGTAAAGACATTAAGGATGTGCTTTGCCCCATACGGTGAGGAGCTTGAGCTTCTGGAACAAGCTTGTCGACAAAGCCCCAAGGTTACGTTGTGCCGTGTCGATAAGTGTAGCACTCAGTGCTGTGCTAAACTAGAGTCTTCATCGCCGGAGGCGTTACTGCCAAGTGTGTCTCCCCCCTATAGTTCGCCCAAGTTCCTCCGAGTTCTGTCTCCGTAGGTCTAATTATTGGGGCTTCTGTTACTTTCTTTGCTATTTGTACAAAGTGATCTAATTATAACTGAGCATAAAAGTGACATAGAGAAAAGAAAGTAGATTCATCCTATGGATAACTCTAGACATATGAGAGTACATATTGTATTGTATTGTGTGTCTAGGCTTTTGTTCACACCAAGCATTTTTTTTTATTCTCCAAACAGAAACAGATTCACAGACCTGGATTTCCAGGGCAACGCTTAGCCACACATATACTATCTCATAGGGCACCGCTATAGAGCCCTTGAGTGCGGTGTCCACTTAGGGGTCCAAGTCTGTTACTGAGCCTCACACAGACCAGCTCAAAACACCCGCTCCTCAAAACCCTGGATACTGAGATTAACCCCTTCATGGTCAAGGGTGTAATTGTACGCCCTTGGCCGCCTCCCTATCTCTGATGCGAGCTCACATGCTGAGCTGGCATCATCCCCACATGTCAGCTGATCTGATCAGCTGACATGTATAGCTAACAGCACTGCTCCGATCGGCACTGTTGACCCTTTGGGTTGCACTGAGAATGTACAAGGGGAGGGAGAGCGCACAGGAGGAAGAGAGCACGAACAAGGGGGATAGACGGCACAAGAAGCAAAAAGAGTGTGTGCCGGGCCAGGGTACTCAGCAGCTGGGCCAGGGGTTGAAAGGGAGGCTGCAAAATATAGAAATAAAAAAACTAAAGAATAAGTTTGTGACACCAGTTGGGATAATGAGCCATATGTGGCTGGCACTGGAGAGGATCACTGGGAGATAGGTGGAGTGGCAGCACAGATGTTTAACCCTTTCCATTCAAGGCGGGCTCTCAGGGGATGATGTGAGTGGTGGTGAGGTGCAGTAAAGGAAGGAGACACAAGGAGTCAGTATTTGCTTTTTCTTTTACTGCAGGTTGTTGTAGCAGATCCAGGGTACACATCCACCACCAGGAATGTGGTTCGGCCAGTCTGATGAGAACTGTAGTCCGCTTTGCTGGGTGAGTAATGTGGCCCTCCTGTCGACTTTTCTTGTTCTCTAGGTTTCCTGATGCCTTTAGCTATCCAGTACTCCCTCTTAGGTCCTGTGGATTACCTCCAGCCAGTATGGTAGTGCAGATCCTGTGGGTATCCGTTTCTGCACAGAGCAGTTCCCTGATCCTCTTTATTACTGATGCCCCAGAAAGTACCACTAAAGCGACTAGTGGGCATAAAACCAACCTGCGTCCAGTTTCTGCCTTCAGACCCTGTAAGCCTGGGTAGCCTAGGTACTGATTCCCTACGTGCAGCTTGTCCCTTGTCTCTACTGCTTCTTCCTCAATGGAGTCTCCGGTGCCTACTCGATTGTACTAGACTCAGCTGACCCCTCTCTCCAACCAGATGCTGAGTCACAGCCCAACCCTGACCTTCAGTGCTCAGCTTCCTGGTTAGAGATCAGGCAACGTGCATTCGCTTCAGATTTCTAGCAGAGGGAGCCCCAATTCTTCTCAGACATAGCATTACAATTGCTGTAAAAGAAATACCATTTGTGACAACCAGAACACAGGGGTGCCACAAGTGCATAGGGGGATGGTGAGATGAGGGATGTTCGATCGAACATGTTCGCCATTTTAAAATTCAACCTGTTTTGGGCGATGTTCGAGTCATGAATGCTAACAATTTGCTAAAAATTCGGTAATTCGAGGTTATGTTCGATAACGCTTCATTGACCAAAAGCGTTACTGACTTTTCACAGTAATGCTTTTGTTCAATGTTATTATGAGTTTAGTGTCTATGAATAGTGGGTGGGAGGGGGCTGGGGAGAGGTCTGTCGTCAAATAATGCAGATCTCCATTTTTTTTTCTTTCCCGCACTTCCTGTGGGTGGTCCGGTCTGTCAGCCAATCAGCACGCATAGAGCAAAGTGCACTTTTTGCACACAAGGGCTTGTGTCATTGGCTGGGTATGTGATATATCCTTGCCATATAAGAACCGGTCATTTTCCCTCCTCACCATTTTATCAGTGTTGGAGCTCAGTGTCAGACGCCGCCACTGCTGCCTTGTGTGCTACATACCGTAGATAGTTAGATAGTGATTCCATTCCAAGTTAGATTGAGAGATAGTTAGTAGGTTTGGGGACTGCTTCCAAGAACAGCCCTTTGTAGGGCTTAAAAGCATTGTGTACCTGGCAGGTCTGTTCCAGTGCTGTGCAAGCGTTTGTTTACAGCATCTGGCCAAATCTAGCCAAGCAAACCCTTTTTGGTTAGTAGCAGTGTGTGTCAGGCATTGGTGTAGCACTGTTGTGAAGAAAGCTACACCTCCGGTATTAACTAACCTTTTTTAACTGCCTCTAGCCAAGCAAATCCTTTTTGGCTAGTAGCAGTGTTTGGATAGGTAGCTGTGGTCCAGTGTTCTGTTGAAATCTACTGCCACACAGTGCAGAAAAAACTTTTGAATTGCATCTGCCCAAACCTACATACCAAAATCTATGTAGGGTAGTACCACTGTTTGGCCACTCAGCTCTGCTAGTTTTACATCCATATTTTTTGTGTAAACAACAACAGAGTTGCCAATTAGTTACCCTCAAATATGGGTGGTAAAAGGTCTGCTGATGGTGCAAAGGGGAATAGGCTTGTTGGAAAGGATAAAAATCATTGTGTCTGTGGGGAAGGTGCTAAATTAACAGAAACATCTGCTGAACAAATACCGTCTTCAAGCCAAACTAAAATGACTACTACTTTTCGTGGACAATCTGCTATCATCCCTTTCTTACGCAGCAAAGCATCGCTAAAACTTGGACATGAGGCCAAAAAGAGCAGGTGCATCAATGGATATCAATCACTCTATCGTGTGGGCTCTCCTCCACCTCAACATCAACATCACAAACACTCCAGTCCTCAGAGGTGTCACCCCAATCGCACTTGCTTCCTCACAGCTCACAAGTCTCCAGCCGCCCTACTGACTATGGGTTAACACAGATCAGTGAGTCTGCAGAGCTGTTCACTCATACTATAGACTGGGAATCAGAGGTCTGCTCCAAAGCTTCAGTGAGTCAAGATGAGGAAATGATCTGCACCAATGCCCAAAATCTTTATGAGTTTGATCCAGGCCCAGATGAAGAAGGGTCCGAGCATAATGAAGACCCTCATTGCCAAACTGTAACCTTTGTTGGTGAAGACAATGGGGTGGATGATGATGAGACTAAGATACCTGGAATGACAACTTGACCTGCTTAGGGCAGGAAGAAGTTGGCTCTGAGGACGACTAGTGTGAGAACACACAGGGTGATGATGAGGTTCGGGATCCCACTTACTGTCAACCCACAGGCAGGCAGTTGATGAGCTCATCAGAAGAGGTGGAGGAGGATGCTAGTGACGAGGTTAGATTGCGGCTTCCTGGACAGAGATGGAGTCCTGGAAGGACGTCAACAACTGCATCCTCAGCCACACCTCTCCCTGTGTGCAGAAGCAGTGGTGGCTCTGCAGGTCGCATGGGCGCTAAGCCTTGCCTAGCCTGGTCCTTTTTTAAGATCGCAAAGGATGACCCAACTCATGTTATCTCCAAAATTTGTAAACAAAATCTGAGTAGAGGCCAAAAAATCAATAGTTTGAGTACTTCATGCATGAACCGTCACATGGACATAAAGCACAAGTCACAGTGGGAAGCTTACTGTGGTACTATGCGGCCTAGTGGGCTGGCCAACCACCCATCAAGTGCAACTGCGGCTTCTTCATCCTCTGTGACTGTGGGGACAGAGGTCTCACAGTCTTTTGGATGCAGAACTTCCACCTCTTTACCCGCAACAGCGGGTATGTCTGCTGTTTTGGAAGTGTAAACAACTGCTGGTGTTGAGCGCTGTCAGACATTGAGAGCACCACCTTTGGATGAAGGCAATATAATAACTCCGTCTGCACCTCTCTCACAGTCCAGCACTTTGTCTAGGACACCCTACTCAACCCTGTCTCAGCACAGCAGCCAGTCCTCGGTCCCTCAGATGTGGACAAGTAAAAGACCATTTCTTCCTACCCATGCCAAAGCTAAGAGGTTGAATTTCACCATCAGGAGGTTGTCGGCTACCGAAATGCTGCTTTCTGGCTGGTGGATACAGAGGATTTTCGAGACCTTATGTCCGTCGCAGTGCCCCAGTACCAGATTCCCAGTCGCCACTACCACTCGAAGAAAGCTGTACCTGCGCCACACTGGCATGTTGCACACAACATCATCACTTCCAGGAGAAACTCTGTGTGTGACCGGGTGCATTTCATGACAGACATCTGGACAAATAAGCATGGACAGGGGTGTTACATGTCGGTGACTGGGCACTGGGTGACTATGGTGACAGCAGGTGAAGGGGCTGCTGTACAAGTCTTGCCGTCCCCACGAGTTGTGGGTCAAATCTCTGTATCTAGAAGTTCCTCCACTACTTCTGCCTCCTCAACCTCCTCTCGGTCCTCCACCTGCACCCAAAGCCTGTCTGGTAATGTGACACGCGTTCAAACTGTGCAGAAGAAATCCAGCACACCTTCTTACTATGCTGGTAGCAGGGCTCAACGCCATCAGGCTGTGTTTACGTTAAAATGTCTGGGAAATATGAGTAAGGCTGCGTTCACACATTGCGTATTTTGCTGCGCTTTTTTACGCACGTTTTTTCAAAATACGCAATGTGCCTTTTGTCTGCCAGCAAAGTGAATGTGAAATTCACTTTCCAGCGCAGACATTGCGCAAATATACGCAGTGCGTTTATGGGTGAAAACCACGCAGCTGCTCCTGTGTTTTCTTCCTGTGATGTCACAGAGGGGAGGAAGAATCCTGCTTCCTCCTCCCCTCTATGACAGCTGTGACCGCCCATTAGATTTCGCAGTGTATTAATATACACTGAGAAATCTAAATTAAAGAAAGGCAAGGGTATGAAAAATAAAAAAGAATGAATACTTTACCTGTCCGATGCCTTTTCCCGGTGTCCGGTGCCAAGCGAGGTGTCTTCTGCCAGGACCTGCGGTGATGTCAGAGGGTCGTTCCCGGCACTGATTGGCTGCTCGCGGTCATGTGATACATATCACATGACCGCGAGCAGCCAATCAGCACCGGGAATGCCCCTCTGACATCACCGCAGGTCCTGGCAGAAGACGCCTCGCTTGGCACCGGACACCGGGAAAAGGCATCGGACAGGTAAAGTATTCATTCTTTTTTATTTTTCATACCCTTGCCTTTCTTTAATTTAGATTTCGCAGTGTATAATGATACACTGCGAAATCTAATGGGACTGTCACAGAGGGGAGGAGGAAGCAAGATTCGTCCTCCCCTCTGTGACATCACTGCGCTTTCTGGGGTAAAGAAAGCGCAGTGTGTGAAAGCCCCTGCATATTTTGTTGCACTTTTTTGCGCGGCTGAAAAACGCAGCAAAAAAGCGCACGCAAAAAAGCACAACAAAATACGCAATGTGTGAACACAGCCTTACACAGCTGGGTAGTTGTGGTCAGCTCTGGAGACCGAGTTTAATCAATGGTTGTCGCCCTGCAGCCAGGGAAGGCCATGTGCGACAATGCTGCAAACCTGGGTGCGGCCCTTCGCCAGGGCAAGGTGACACATGCGCCTTGTATTTCTCACGTCTTGAACCCGGTCGTCCAGCAATTTCTTGCCCTCTATCCCGGTCTAGATGGGCTTCTGCAGAGGGCACAGTTGCTGTGTGCTCATTTCTGCTGTTCGCATCCGGCAGCTCAACGACTTGCATTGCTACAGAAGTTGTTCAGCCTGCTCATTCACCGACATGATGGGCCGACAGATGGAATTATACTCTGCACATGTTGCAGCAACTGTGGCAGCAGCGATGCCCTGGTGCAATATGTTATGACCTATAGCCTTGGCCAATGCGATCCAGAGGTTGAGCAAATCACGCTGCTGGAGTGGTCTCAGATCAAGGACCTCTACACCCTTCTTCAGAGTTTTGGAATGGCTACTGAGATGTTTAGCGCTGATGATGCCATTAGCAGCTTGACTATTCCGGTCATTTACATGCTGGAGCAAACTTTAACCAGTATTCGAAGTCAGGTGGTGGGAAAAGAAGAAGGTGAAGAAGTTGAGGAGGAGGCGTATGTGGAAGGGATAGCAAGATTTCAAAGGTCTAGACGGTCGGCAGCAACAAGGTGGCTGGCATGGGAGGGTGGGGGAGAGGCAACAACAAGGGCGCATAGTAGTAGCCAAAGTGTTGATGAAGGTGCAGGAGCCGAGGAAGAAATGGAGGACGAAGAGGCAATGGGCATGGAAGACTCAGCAGATGAGGGAGCTCTTGATCTCATTTCTGTTCTGAGAGGTTGGAGGGAGAGGGCAGAGGAAGGAAGCGTGAATGTTACCTCTCCGCCACCAACACAACAAGGACTTGGGCCTCCTGGATACGCAATACACATGAGCGCCTTCTTGCTGCACTACCTGCAACATGATCTTCGGATTGTTAGACTTCAAAGTAATGCTGATTACTGGGTTACCACACTGTTAGATTCCCGGTACAAGAGTAAATTTGGCCAAATGATCTCTGCCCTGGAAAGGGATTCACGCATACAGGAGTATCAACAGAAATTTTTACACATTAGTACTGCTTTTCCCCAAAACACCAGTGGTGCACACAGTGAATATTAGAGTTCTAACTTTCCAACCCGGGGAACGTTGAGTCGTCATCACTCAACCGTTAACAGAGAATCGGCTCCGAGTCGCGGTGCAGGAGTCTATCCCTGAGCCGTCAACACCGGTAGGTCATGGGTCTATCTAATAGCCCTGACTCCCCTGTCCAGAACATGCAGCCCCACTGGGATCACTAAACAGGGTTGAGCCCCTTAGAAGAGAAGAAGGGTACCTCATAGCACCCGACGGGCCTGGTAGACAACTGGGCTGTGCAGGGCAGCGCAATGAAGGAGGTGCAAGGAAGATAAAGGGACAGTGAAAGCAAGCAGAATCTCTGGGAACCTCAAAGAGACGTTATTCTTCTCAGTGACTACTTGGCCAGCTACCCGTAAAGACTGTGTAACTGTGAACCTGAATACCATCATGACCAGCTTCCAGTAAAGAACCCATATAGAGCTAACAAGCCTCAGTGTTTCTTTCTACATGAACTGTTGAATAGCTGCCACCGTTACAACAAGTGAAGTGGCAGCGCTGCCCCAGGGACCTGCTCCGCCTGCAGGGCAGGGAGCTGAATCATCTAGCTGCATTACCATCATCCCCGGCAGTCTGACAGCGGCGCTGGTGAGCATCACCAGAACTGCACGTGGCATCATGAGACACTAATTCCCTTTTCCTAATTTACAATTGACTACCAGGGCTACGGACCTGAGCACCAGCCACCGAGACAGCACCCCCCCGAGAACAACGCCCGAGTACTGAGTTCCCATAGCCCCCTGGGTGAATAAATTTCTGGTGTCACGAACAGGGTGCCATGCCTGGTTTAACTGGGTACTGTGTGCCTTACAAACTTTTAAAATCGGCCTAAAAAGAACTTGCACGGTCATCACACGGCACAAAGAATCCTTTTCTGCTATTAATATGGAACCCCAAAATGGTGGCCTAACGATGTCAGAGACAATGTGTTGACCCAGGGGCGTGCTTCGACCCCTTACCATGGGAGGACCATACCAGAGGAGCGAACATGTTTGCACGCCCCGATTGCCATCAAACAACCAAGGGGGAGGGTCAGAGACTAAACTACCCCTGCTGGAAACTAAAAATGGTGGCAGGGACAGAGCTACTCAACGGAGGTCCAGCAACCAGGAGCTGGAATCGGGAACAAGAGACCGGTCCACAGTTGAGCACCCGGTTAGCAGAGAGGATTCACTGGTTGAACCGCAGCCCGTCACCAGCGCAGAAGTCGGAGCAGAGCCAGATGACCCTGAGGCCCTACCTGATGACAGTGGCAGCAAGACCAGAGTGGAGACCGAGGAAGCTGAGGAGCTGTCCAGCCAGCCAAGTTCCAAGGAGGAGGATGACTGGAAAGGCGACATCAAGGAAATCGGGGCATCCAGGCCCCACACGGTGCAGATGGAGCTTCAACCGCACGTACCAGCTAGACAAGTCGGTGTAGCCGCCATGACAGGTGAGCGGAACTGTGCACCAGCCCTGGCCCCAGAGCGTGGCCTGTACCAGAATGACCGGGCTAGCTATGAGCAGCACGCAGGGCCAAGAGGATGGTACGCCCTATGTGTTCACAAATGTGTGGACTAGTGACTGCAAAACCTGGTCATGTATAATTGTTTAAATTGAAAATGCTGCACCTTTGTGGGACCCATAGAACTTAATGAGAACTTTTGTGTTTTTGTTTGAGCCTGGACTGTGAGTAAGCCAAAGACTCTGATTGAGCCTTAAAGCGGACCAGCGGTGAAAAAGACGCTGTGCAGAATGCAAAGACAATTACCATTGGGTCTGCAGGTGTGTGTACCAGCCCCGTTAGGCCGATGTTAAACTGTTTGCAACTTTTAAGATTAGTGCCTCCCATAAAGGGAAGAAAAGAACTGCATACATTGTAAATAAAAGTGGTTGATTGTTTTGTTCCAGGAAAAATATAAAAAACTAAGTACTGGGTAGGGGTAGGAACACTTGAGGACAAGTGTGTTTCACCAAGGGGGAATTTGGCGCCCCACTGGTCAGTGCGCCACAGTAGGGGTACTGCACCCACAACAGAGTGTGCAGTATTCCTGTCATTGGGGAGTGTAACGTCAACATGAGGCTCTCATCCCAGCATCCCTACACCTAGACTAGTCTGTTAGAATCACTGCACACACACACTTCTAGTCTTTTTGCTTATTAGTGAATGTTTATTCGGAAGGTGCTCTTGGTAGAGTTGCGACATTATGACGTTTCGGACGATTAGGTCCTTGATCACAAATATCGTCTTAGAATAGTTTGAGTTTCAGTAGCACGATGTATCCCTTACGGTCCCGTACAGGGTACAGAGTATGCCCTGAGAGATACTGTACTTGAATGTAGCCTCTTTTGGCTGAGTAGTGGTCACAGTGCCAATGGCAGTCAGGAGCAGTCGCTCTGTGGACGGTGGTGGCACAGCAGTGGGGTGTGTACACACCTAGGGAGATGCAGGAGGAGTAACTTTCAAGTCGTGAAGGTGGATGGAGGATTGTGTACACTGGAACACATTCCCTATACCAATGTCTACAAAGGTAGCAAACACTCAGCTCTGAAAACCATTGGGTCTGTATAAGCTTTTAATCTCCTGGATATAAGCAGAAATGTCTCTTAACAGTTATCTAATTAATGATGAGAATTTGTAGCTCAAATTCTATAGATACAGACAGAGTCGCCCTCTCCGGGTCCAGACAGGTCTCACAGCCTTTTTGAAGTTGTTACGTAAACATATAAATTACCAGTTGGTTATAGAAGCTTAACCCAAATCCTGAGCCGAATCCACGTGTAATAAACCCGTAATCCTGCAAAGATATGAAAAGCTCCAAGTGATCAGATGAAATTACACATGAGAACAGAAAAAATAAGCGCGTCCTGAGATAAAGAGCCTCCGCCAAGGACGCATTATCCATGGCAGGTAAAAATAAACACCCCGCCGCCAGAAACGGGGAGTGCAAAAAACACACAGGAAAGGCCTCCTGCGATTAGCGACCGGTCAGAAGACGAGGCCAAGACTATAAGGAAAGCAAATCCTATAAACTCAAATAGGAGAGATGAGTTTGGTGCAGCTCATGATGATATCAAGGCTACATTCAATGGTTTTCCATGGAGCCATTGGTCACACGATGAGTGTTTGCAAGGTTACAATATTGTCATACTCACAGAAAAACATTAACCTGTGGAGAGATGTCACCAAAAGAAATAGGATAGCAGATATGTAGATGATGGGTGGATGAATGGATGGATGGATGGATAGAGATAGATGGATCAAAAAATTAGAACAGCACCAACATTTACCTTATAATAGTGCAACGCTTTTTCAAACAGTGGTCCAAGTGTAATTTTTATGATATGATAGAAAAAAGCAAAAATAGCACAAAAGATAAAAAAAAGTAAATGTGGACTTAATGCCGAATGGAGTAGCAATGTTTCGGATATAGTATCCTTTTTCAAGCTACTATCCTTATCCTTCTCCAGATACTATATCTGAAACGTCGCCACGCCATTGGGTATTAAAGTCCACATTTACGATAGATATGATGCACTCCCAGACTATGGGGTACTCTGGAACTGGGCTGGAGCTGTATTTCTGGGGTATCACGGTAGTCGAGACCCAGTCCCGTGGCCTGGGATCAGTCTAAAAAGGGGTTATTTACAGGGGATTTGTTGTGACACCACCCAGGGTATGTGGGTAATAGACCACCGCTGCCGTATTCCTGCTGGAGACCATGACTTGGGGCAGCATGGATGGTAAGCCTTCCTCGGGTAGGGCTGAGGGTCCCCAGGGCAGTAGTGGTGGTGATGGATGGGCCTGATGAGGGATTGTGTGCAGTGCAGTTCACTTACTTCAAAGCTACAGCTCTCCACAGTGCCGGTTGTCCTGGTGCTGGTTGCAGTGCTAGAAAGGAACAGTCTCGAGCAGGGATGAACTTACTGGGTACTTTACTTCCTTTACGAGCAAGCTGGGAGATGACCGGCGTTAGCCGGTCATTTCCCCGCTGGCGAGCCGCTGACCTCTGTGCCGCAGTAGCTGCTGCTGAGCTCCGGTCTAAACTCCGGTCAGCGGCGAGCTAGCTGGGAGATGACCGGCGTCGCTGCTCGCAGCGGTGGTGGCCTTTGCGGCATTCAAACTGCGCCCCAAGTTGCAGTACTCTTCTGATTGGTTGCCGGTCTGAATGCCACTCCTCTGATTGGACGCCGCATTCAGCGTATTGTATTTGAAATATGGCGCCATGGCGCGAGCTGCTCCTCTGATTGGTCAGCGCTGAACCAATCAGAATAGCGGCGCGCGCCATGCCGCCATATTTGAAATACAATATATACCTTAGCGCTGCTATACATGTACTATAATGTACCGCCATATACTATAGTGCTGCTATACATGTACTATAATGTACCGCCATATACTATAGCGTTGCTATACATGTACTGTAATGTACCGTCATATATCACAGCACTGCTATACATGTACTGCCATATACTATAGTGCTGCTATACATGTACTATAATGTACCGCCATATACTATAGCCTTGCTATACATGTGCTGTCATGTATCGCCATATACCATAGTGCTGCTCTACATGTACTATAATGTACCGCCATATACTATAGCGTTGCTATATATGTACTGTAATGTACCACCATATACCATAGCGTTGCTATACATGTGCTGTAATGTACCGTCATATACCATAGTGTTGCTCTACATGTACTATAATGTACCGCCATATACTATAGCGTTGCTATACATGTACTGTAATGTACCGCCATATACTATAGTGCTGCTATACATGTGCTGTAATGTACCACCATATACCATAGCGCTGCTATACATGTACTGCCATCTTCTAATATGTAAAGCTGAATGTGTGTATGTGTGTATGTGTGTGTGTATGTGTGTATATCCGGGATTGGCATCTACACCGTCGCAACTACAGCTACAAAAATTTGCACAGTCACACGTCTGGACCCTGGGAGCGTCATAGGCTATGTTGTGAGGTGAAATTTTAACCCTGCGCGTTCCAGTTCACCAAACAATTTTGCCCCTATCTACATAATGGGGAAAACGTGAATGGAAAAGTGTTGGAGGAAAATCGACAGCTGTCAGCTATAGAGACAAAATTTTGCACAGTCACACGTCTGGACCCCAGGAGCGTCATAGGCTATATTGTGAGGTGAAATTTTAACCCCGCTCATTCCAATTCACCAAACAATTTTGCCCCTATCTACATAATGGGGAAAAAGTGACAGTTACCAGTTGACAGTTGTGAATGAGAGGGGCTTAATGATAGCACCAAAGACTAACAGCATATACCAGCATATAGTCACTAAGGTGGGGCCCCAACATGAGATATTCACCATGCACGGGGACATGTATACACACCACACGCACACAAAGAGTAACAGCAAGTGTATAGTCGCTAAAGTGCAGCACCAACATTGGATACTCACCACGCACCCGAACAAACACACACACACACCACAAAGAGACACACACAACACAGAGACACACACCTCCCCCAAGGGGGGACACACACACTCTATAGCGACACATGCACTCACCCCACAGGGACACACACACACCACAAAGAGACACACACAACAGAGACACACACCACACAGACCCTCCCACACAGGGACACACACATACACACCCTATAGGGGCACATGCACACACCCCACAGGGACACACACACCCCACAGGGACACACACCCACACACAAAGAGACACATACAACAGAGACATACACCACACAGACCCCCCCCTACAGGGTCACACACATCTACACCCCAGGGACACACACACCACACAGACAGACACAGATGTGCACAAATCACCTCACACAACTCTCCTCATACGTGTGCTGTCTTTAATTTCCAAACATAAACATCTGATTAAAAACAGCCAATGTGCAACACATGTGCCATATAGGGAATTAAGGCAGATGTCAGTCACATGAGCTGTCTATAATGTGTATGTGTGAGGTAACATATACTGCCTGACCAGGGGGAGGGTTTACTGTTGGCTGGAGATTTATTAGGCTGCCTATAGCAACCAATCACAGCTCAGCTTCTATTTTCCTACAGGTCATTAATATGACATATTCAAATTCTATGTTGTTAGCTAACAGCAGTTATTTATTAACCCGGGCGTAGCCGGGTACTACAGCTAGTATACTATAATACTGCTATACATGTACTGTAATGTACCGCCATATACCATAGCGCTGCTATATATATATACAGTATATAAATATATATATGTAGTTCACTCACGTTGACTGAACAAGTTCTGTCAGTCACAGTATGTCAACTACATACATATTCTAGAATACCCGATGCGTTAGAATCGTGCCACCATCAAGTAGTTTATATTAGTGGAACATAATTATATTAACAATTTCATATCACCGCTCATCCACTCTCTTATACATAAACCATTTCTGGCTCACCCTTAACCCTTAACTCATGGGTTACTTGCAAGAGCTGTATACCTTTGCTGGAGTGCCTCAATTCACCTCGAGGTCTCTCATAGCTAAAGGGGATTTTGTCACATACACACAGCGGTGTCTTTTTCCATAAAATTTCCCATTTCTCACTGGTTCATATAATAAACATATAAATAACTAAAAGTGAATTTTTTTTATTTTTTTAAGGTGCATGAAAGTGTTTACATAATATTTAGAATACATTTTAGGTTTGTAAGGCTCCTCTCATATAATATATAACATTATTAATTATATAATAAAATATTAAACTGTAGTATATTATCATTCTTGGCGCTGATCTACAGGGGGCTTTTTTTAACATATTTTCTCATCTGTAAAAAATCAGAAAAAAAGGTGCATGTGACTCACCGTGGCCGGGTTCTGCACGTCGCAGGCGTCTGCTTCTCCTTGTCACGGAACCGTGCCTGTGGCTGTGGGGCCCGGTGGTCCAGATCAATAGGGGGATGTCTGAACAGTAGGGGTTAATTGTCTTCGTGACGCCACCTGTGAGTGTTCCGGTGATGTCCACCGGTGCTGCTTGGGCCTCCGGGGGATGGAATGCAGCAAGATGGGACGCTTCCCACAGGATGAGCGGGAGTCCCCAGAGCCAGGAGCTGCACAAGATGTTGTGAGGCAGCTTAGTCAGGCTGCTGTTAGATCCAGGAATTAAACGCAGACACACTAAAGTCTTTTAGGTACCTTTACTGGTGCAAAACAGGTACACTCGGACCGGGTGAGGGTGAGGTCAACACTCCTGGAGGTTCACAGCAAGCAGTTGTGTAGGCTTCCTTTCTCTTTACTTCTAGTTGAGGTCGGGTGGATGTGGAATCCAGCCGGACCGGGCAGTTTGTTCAATAGAACGGATTTCACCTGGTTGTCAGCACTGAGGGCACTATAAAAGGGTGATGATAATTCTATCTTCTTCCCTGGGCTCTCGCTGGCAGGTGCGGCAGGTGAACAGGGGGCTAGACTCCCTGTGAGGTATGCTGGTTCTCTGTGGTGGCGTAGTAGCTCTCACAGCTTCGGTTCCAGTAACCGGATGATGAGGGAGAGTTAGGGTAAGTCTGATGTCCCTGAGAGGTGCTCTCCTTTCCTATTACCCCAATTGCAAGGGTCCCCTCACTTGCTGGATGGCTGATTGGGCCTAGTGTGTGTCTCTTAAGCTAGAGATTACACACAACCTGCAACTCTTCTAGTGTCTGCACACTCTGGTGTTTCTCCCTCCAAGTCCCTATTTATAGGGGGAACTGGCTCAAAGTGACCAGTGGAGCTCCCCCTAGAGGCTTGGGGTGAAACCAGGTGTTAAAGGTGTACTAAGGTGTTGTGTGAGTATTTCTTTGCTGTTACTGCTCCATTCATGCCCTAAGGAGTTCTGTGGTGCCCAACAGGTCCCAGGGTGTCACATTCCCCCTTAGTTAAACTCAGTTCTCCCAGCTGAGCAAACGTTCTTTTTACAAATTAACTTCTAAGCATTTTATAACATTCAATAACAGAGTCTTAAAGAAAAAATACAAAAATCACTAAAAAGGAAGGGAAAAATATGAAAAGTATGAAAAGCAGTCCATACGGCACTAGTCCATCTGCCGCAGGCTGGAAAAAGGTAAATTTTGAGGTCACACAAGTCCTGTGACAATTGTCCAAAGTTTATGAAAAGGGAAAAAGGATAAAGTCCACACATTTTAAACTTTATACATTCCCTACGGGCATCTCTGCTTGGGAGGCCGGGTCTAACCTTTTCTCCGTACCAGGCACTTTCTGTCCCCAACTTAATATACTTGGGACAGGGCCCAGTTCCTCCACCCTTCTGTACACTACTTTTTACAGTTTTTGATAACAGGTTACTATTTATATTCACTTACAGGTACTATATTCCACTACATTTTAAACCCATTCTCCATATTTGCTTGGGGGTTGTCCTAATGTACTACGTGTGGATTTGCGTAGTGTGGGTGTCTCAAAAGCTGTGTCTGTAGTGCACAAAGTGGTTCTTTCTCTACTTCTGCTGCATGTTTCAATAATACCATAGTAAGAACGTAGTCTATTTACAGGACTATCCTCTGTTAAATGTGGTAGTGTAGGTAATTGTCTACGAGTTCTTTGTCTTACTGTGAGACTAGCAGGTTCACCGATTACAGGAATCTCAGGTTCCAAAATAACAGGCTGCATATCTTGCACTTGAACTTGTTCTTGTTGAATTGTTTGCTGATCTTCTACAGGTTGGTAGAAATACATACCTGGTATGATGAATGCACCATTGCATTGTGGCCAATCAGCTAGTAAGTATCCAATGTCTGTATGGACTAAGTTTTCTTTAGATCCTTGACTTGTAGTTACTGTAGGGTAACTGGTTATTTGAGGTAGTAACCGTGTTGGACATTTCTTCAAATGATCCCTTGATACAGTTGTGGAAGTAATTCCTTGGTCTTTGCTGATAACACAAGTTTTGGAATTGTCATATTGCGATTTGCGATGGCATAATTGTATAGGGTTCAGATTCCAAATTGTCATCCAATTTGTTGGTTTTTCTTTTTCTTTTTAGCACTAAGTCACCTGTTGCAAAGGGTTCAGCTGAGGCGTGCTTGTTAAAGTCTTTTTCTTGTTTGGTTCTGCTGATTTCTAGGTTTCCTTCAACACTTTCTTGTACCTTTTTGTACTGGTCTTGGCGTTGGTTTACCCAATCTTCATCAGAAGAATCTTGTATGGGTTCGTTGATTCCCATCTGTAAATCAATTGGTAATTTACCTGGTCTTGCTTGCATCAGGTAAGCAGGTGTGTAGTTAGTTGAACTGACAGGTATGTGGTTGTAGATGTCCACGAGATCTGGAAGCTTTTCCGGCCAGGTACCAGGGTGCCACACATGTTAATATAAACATATGTTTCCACAATACAAGTTTATCTACAAGGTGAAACTTGTGATTAGTGATTATCTGCCATATAATTGCCTAATGGCCACTTCTGTCTGAGGACGAAATCGAAATCGAATTCAAAGTTTGCGCCCTGCGAGGCTCTCCTCACCCCCTTCCCGCTCCTCCTGCCCGCACTCCCTGTGTTCCCCCCACTCCCCCCGCTCTCCGTGGCGCCCCGCTCCCCACTCCTCCTGGCCCCCGCTTCTCCATAGTAAAAGAATTAAAAAATCGTCAGTAAGGATACTTACCTGTCCGCCGGATCGCTCCGACCTCCGGCACTGGTACCCGCCGCCTCCCCCCTCGCCTCCCGCTGTTCTCACCCATCTTCTCCAGCCAGCTACAGAGTCGCACTCTGTAGTACAGCGGTCATGTGACAGGGCAGGGTGTGTGACGTCACATCAGCCCCCCGTCTCCATCCTGTCTCCTCCCACCATCCTGCCCCGCCGGCTCCATCCTGCCCCCCCACCACCATCCTGCACCGCTCGCTCCATCCTACCCCCCCGCCACCATCCTGCCCCCCTGGCTCCATCTTGCCCCCCCAGGTCCATCTTCCCCCCCTGGCTCCATCCTGCCCCCCCCGCATCCATTCTGCCCCCCCGCCACCATTCTGTCCCCCCGCCACCATCCTGTTCCCCCTTGCCATCATCCTGCCCCCCCACCTCCATCCAGCCCCCCTTGCTCCATCCTGCCCCCCTGGCTCCATCCTTCTCCCCTGGCTCCATCCTGCCCCCCCACCTCCATCCTGCCCCCTCACCACCATCCTGCCCCCCCACCTCCATCCTGCCCCCGCCACCATCTTGCCCCCCTGCTACCATCCTGTCCCCCCCACCTCCATGCTCCTGTTCCCCCCGCCACCATCCTGCCCCGCCGGCTCCATCCTGCTCCCCCGCCTCATCCTGCCCTCCCCCTGGCTCCATCCTTCCCCCCCCGACTCCATCCTGCCCGCTCCATTCTGCCCATACAAATTAGTCGCGCCCGGCCACTGAACACCTTCACTGCTGCACACAGACACCGCCACACAATACTGACACCGCTGCACACCGCAGACACCGCTTCACGCTGCCACCGCTTCACACCGACACTGCTGGCTCCATCCTGTCCCGCTGGCTCCATCTTGCTCGCTCGCTCCATCCTGCCCCGCTCCTTTCTGCTCCTGCTGATTAGTCTCGCCCGGTGACTGAACACCGACACTGCCGCACACCGACACCGCCGCACACCGACACCACCACAAACCAACACAGCCGCACAACATTGACATCGCCACACACCGCAGACACTGCTTCACACTGACACCGCCACTGCTGGCTCCATCCTGCCCCACTCGCTCCATCCTGTCCGCTCCATACTGCCTCCACTAATTAGTCTCACCCAGCGACTGAACATGGACACCGCCGCACACCGACACCGCCGCACAACTCTGATACTGCTGTACACCCACTCTGCTGTACACAGACACCGCCGAACACAGACACCGCCAAACACAGACACCTGCTGTTCACCGCCACCGCCACACAATGACATCGCCGCACAACACTGATAGTGCTGTACACCGGCTCCGCCGTACACCGACACCGCCACACAACACTGATACTTCTGTACACCGACACTGCTATACACTAACACTGCTGTACATCGCCACCGCCGCACACCGACACTGCCGCACACCGACACTGCTGCACACCGACACTGCTGCACACCGACACCGCTGCACACTGACACTGCTATACACTGACACTGCTGTAGGTATCTACTACATAATTGCCTAATCGTGTCTGTCCAGAAAATCGCCCGCCAGCGCTCATTGGTCGTCGCCAGCCGCGGCAACCAATGAGTGCGGCGTATGCAAAACAGCCGTGCGCATTCAATACTCGCGCCAAGCTGAAACCTGGCAACGGCGACGCATCGGCGTCGCTATCGCCAGGATACACGCGTCCAGCCGCGGCTATCGTCGGGAGATCCAACGGTAGCTGCGGCTCATCTACTGCCGCACAGAGCTCTGCGGCGAGCCAGCCGGGAGATGACCGGCATCAGCTTGCAGCGGTAGTAACCCGACCGCCATATATTGGAACACCCACTTTAAGGGCATTCCTATATGGCGGCTGGAATACAAATCCCCCGCCAAGCCGCGCGACTTCTCCGATTGGCAGGAAATATGAATCCCGCACCGCTGATTGGTCGCCGCTCTCAGCAGCGACCAATCAGCAGCCCGGGATTCAAAACTGCTGCCAAGCCATGCTTCACTTCGCTGATTGGTCGCCGAGGGCGCGGCGACCAATCAGCAAAACGTGTTTTAAAACACGCGTCAAGTACGCTGATTGGCCGTCACAGCTGGCGGTGACCACTAAGCGGAGCACGGCTTGGTATATTGGTGAGCAATTTCAACTGCCGCTCACAGTGTGACGCTGTTTACAAGGCTGACCAGTCATAGTGTCACGCAGTTCACTCCTGTTTACAAGGCTGTCAGTCATAGTGTGACACAGTTCCCTCCTGTTTACACGGTATTCTAAAATACCCGATACGTTAGAATCGGGCCACCATCTAGTATTATACACCATTTTTGGAGAAGTGCTATATCCGGGTTTAGAATCTCATTATTATTTTTTCTTAAAGTACCACTCCTAATTTATAATCTATATTTAATCCAAGGGGTTTTAAGGTCTCAAGTTTATTAATCCACCTCAATTCTTTTTCCATGAGGATTTTAACTCTATCCCCTCCCCTTCTCATTTGGGGTACCATATCAGTGATTCTCCATCTTAGGTCTTACTCGTTTTTTACCCATAACAGTGGTTTGAATTCCCCAGTATCTGCCTTAGTTAGTTGCTTTTGTAAAGTGTTCCCTTTTCTATATGCTACAAGGCGGGGGAAGGCTTAAAAATTCCTCTACCTCTGGGTGTGATTTTCCCAGTACAGGCCAAGGTTTTTTAACTATTCTTTGGATCTCTTCTGATTCCTCACCGTATTCCATAATCAAAGGTATTCTTCTGTTTTCTCTATTGCGTGGTTTATCAACATTATTCATCACTTTTTCTTTTTGTTGATTTAATACATTTTGTGGGTACCCCTTTTGTTTAAATTTCTCCATTAATGTATCTA
The DNA here is from genome assembly GCA_033576535.1 of Allobates femoralis. Lineage (NCBI taxonomy): Eukaryota > Metazoa > Chordata > Amphibia > Anura > Aromobatidae > Allobates > Allobates femoralis. The sequence continues at coordinate 10,593,415 of JARQOC010000001.1, forward strand.
CTGCTAGTTCTCTATCATGTTCTTCACTGACTATTCGTTTTACTCTTGTGATTTGGCTCAATGGGACGGCACGTTTGGTTTTTTGAGGGTGATGACTTTGGAAATGTAATAATTTGTTCCCGTCAGTTTCTTTTACGTACAGTTGGGTTTTAATTTTTCCATTCTGTAGCATGATTTTTGCATCAAGGAATTGTAGTTCTGATGTTGAGTAAACTATCATGAACTTGATCGTACGATCTACCTGGTTCATATAGGTATGAAAGTCTTCCAATTGTTTTACCATACCTTGCCAGAGGAGAAAGACGTCATCGATGTATCTTGAAACGTAGCCATACCCTGTATATGCAGCCAGAATAAAGGTGAATTACATCATCTACCTGGAGTGCTTAGGTAAAGGCGGAGCTGAACTGCACCCAAGAAGGCATTGCTGCTCCATTTATTACTTCGATAGGTAGATAGATAGATAGATAGATAGATAGATAGAGCTGCATCTCAATGAATTAGAATATCATCCAAAAGTTAATTTATTTCAGTAATTCAATACATAAAGTGACACACATATATTATATAGAGTCATTACACACAGAGGGATCTATTTCATGTTTATTTCTGTAAGTGTTGATGATTATGGCTTACAGCCAATGAAAACTCAAAGGTCATTATGTGGCACCCCAGAGTCTGAATACCACAATGTCATTATTTCCCCTGGGGGTAGTGTCATACCTGAGAGCAACAGAGGGTATTCACACCAGAAATCCAAAGCACACAACTCCTTTCTGCCTTCAGGCCTGAAGGGGGAGCTCTAAAGTCCGGGTTCAGGGTAAGCTCCCCTATAAATTCTGGTCTAGGGAGGAGTTAGTCAGTTCAGTATGAAGCAGTACTGAGGAAGACATCCTGTGGACTGCAGCAGTGCTAAGCTTGTCCCAGGAAAGCTAGACTTAAGGCCGCTTCACACGCTAGGATCTCGTTAACGATATCGTTGAAACGTCACAGATTTGTGATCGTTCAAATGATATCGTTAGTGCGTCCTTGAGTGTAAACGAACGATCTAGGAAGAAAAAATCGTTAGAACGGTCATCAAAAATTTGAGATCCGGACCTCAAATCTATCGTTCGTCGTCCAATTAACATCATGGGAAGAAGCAACATTGTTCAGTGTGACACCTTATTGATCAATGTCATTCATATTTCTCCTATTCCGGCCGCTTTGTAAAATCGGTCAAACGTTCTTCTCCAAATGGCTGGAGTGTTGCCAAGTTTAAGATCATTAACAAGATCCTTGCATGTGACAACGCACTAACGATGTCGGAAGGATCGCGGTCACGTGACATAGCTAACGATATCGTTCACCTATATCCTAGTGTGTGAAGCGGCCTTTCCCTTTAGTGACCTGTAGGCAAGGGTCTGAGGAAATGGAGGAGAGCAAGGGGAGCAGAGTGGTGTCAAGCTCACTCCAAAGGAGTAAGCGCCAAGAAACTGAAGCCGGCATCCGAGGCTGTGCAGGGCCTAACGTCCCGGGAGCCACTGGAGGGTGGGGGATTCCAAGTCCCTCATCCACACCAAGTGTCTGGAGGCAAAGGAGCATTGAGAGCCCAGGAGCAATCGCCCATGAAGTGGGACTGGAGAAGGACGCAAGCTGCCTGTCATAAGGCACACTGCAGGAGAGAGAGAGGGTCACAGCTTAGATTTAGCAGCCACAGAGACTTACTAAGGAAGTGCAGCAGGGAGGCCTCAGAACTTGCTGGGTGAAGACAACCCCAAGTTGCTCCCAAGTTGCCTGATTCCAGCCATACCATCTGTCCTTATGCCAGTGTAGCGCCTCGCTAGTCAGCGTGCTACAAAAAGGTACTGCACCCTTAACTGAAGGTGCAGTATACTTTGTTCTGGTAAGGAGTAGTAGATCCAACCACCCTAAACCAAGCACGGTCTCCACCAGAAGCACTAAACAGAGTTGGGCTCCCTTTGGAGAGAAAAAGGGTTCCTATATCACCCGACAGGACTGGTTCAAGCAGTTGGATTGTGCATGGCATCACAGAAAAGGACAGAGGAAGTTGTAGAGAAGGAACACCAGTGGAGCTTCAGAGGGACACTGCTCACTGCCAGAAGCACCCGGTCCACTACCTTAGCTGAAAGAACTGCATTACCCTGTAAACCTGTAGATTGCCGGAGTAAAGCACCCGTACAGAGTGAGCAACGTACCTGTGTTCCTTTCTAATGAACTGTGGTTTACCTGCCTTACATCTCACAGCGGCGCCCGCGCTGCCCTATTCCACCATTGCTACTTCCAACACCCCGGGGACTCTGCTCTTCCTGTAGGGAGCTACGACACCTTGCTGCCTCACATTCCCCGGAGGTTCAAGCAGCGCTGGTGCCATCACTGGACCAACAGGTGGTGTCACGATTGACTTTATTTTATTGTCCAAGTATAGAAAACAAATAGGCGGCACTCACCGTGTGTTCGTAGGTGCTTTCGCGAAACAGGACCTGTCGTCTGTACTTTCATGCACCCCCTCCCCGCACCTCTTCAATAAAGAAAGCACCTACGAACACACGGTGAGTGCCGCCTATTTGTTTTCTATACTTGGACTGTAAATGCTTGACTGGCCGATGCAGGTGTAGCACCACCAGGTGGCTGGGGATAAGACAGCGGTCTGTCTTTATGGAGAAATAAGAAAGACCAATAGCCCTGAAGGTGCCCGGTGCCCCTACCTTTCTATACACGACTTTATTTTATTATTTTCTCCAATTTTATTGTCTGCTCAAGGGCACGGACTTGTGCACCGACCACCCGTGATATCACTGTACTAGTACGCCCGAGATCTGAGTACCCCAAGCTCTTGGCCCCAAACACCAGTATCACCAGTAAAGGACTTGAGGAACCAACAAACCGTGAGTCTGTCATTTACTTCGCGCCTTCCATCCTGCACCCTACACCCTTTCAACATCCACTGCTCTGGGGATCCACTCCACCCGTAGGGAGCCACTACATCATAGCTGCCCATCGATTGTCCCCAGAGGTTCTGCAGCTGCGGTGGCCACTCATAGCCACAAACCACGGGTGGTGTCACGACTCCCTTTAAACCACCCTATTCCCAAAAATTCTTTAACACTGAACCCACGGTTAGGGAGCCGGGTCTCGACCCCTGTGACTTTCCAGAAACACCGCAGCCTGGTTCTGAGTACCCCATGGTCCTGGGGCATGTCAATTATCTCAGAAAATTTAAGTAGGGAGGATGAAGGGTTAAAAACCACACTGCCATATTCCATGTACTCATGTGTTAGCCATCAGGCTGAGTAGTCAAGCGATCCAGTCAGATACCAGGATCAGTAGCTTGGGGTGTCAGGTCACAGTCTGAGGTCAAAATTCAAGGAAGGTAGTGACCCGCCGAGGGGTCTATTGGAACTCGGTATCCGGGCGTTTACTGTAAGGGGTATGCCACTGGTGGCCTGCCCAGACCCGTACCCTAGGGTCACTTGGAAAAGGGGAAAATAATAAAAGAAACAATAAAGTCTTGTGGCACCCCTGGGGGGATTGCCACAGGACCCACCGGTGCAGGGAGGGATGTTCACCTTGGCACACAAAACACCCAACACCTTCCACCCCAGACCTGGTGGGGGAGCCCCACTGGCTGTTCTTAAGCCAGATCCCCTATAAAAGATCCAGGCATGAGGGGAGGAGTCAGGTAGTTAGTTCCAGTCAGTCAGTGAGTGGGGAGAAAGTGGAAGGACTGGAAGGAGCTGGTTGCTGGGAACAAGCCAGGCCCAGAACCAGGAAACATGATCCCGCTGTGCAGCGCCCTAGGGAGAGGGACGGAGGCCAGTGGAAAAAGTAGGAAGAAGGAAGAAGGGAACATACCTGGTATCCCTTTACCCCACCTGGACACCGGAGTCCGAAGTTGCTAATTATCTAAAGTGTAGCAGAGAAAGCCCGAACCAACCAGGAGGATCTAGTGCCCCTAAAGTTACACCAATTGAGACATCAAACCTGACCAAGCATAGGACCAGGGGCCCGAGAGAATAGTGATCCCCACAGCAAGGTCCTCATTGTCGGTAGTGAAGAGCGGCAAGTTCAGTTACAGGCAGAACTTACCCAATCACAGCACGCACTAACAGAGGAGGCCTCACAACTCTCCAAGGTGAACATCCCAAGCTGCACCGACACCTGGTTACCCTCCTAGACGTACCTGTTATCGGACATCAGTAAAAAGTTACCGAAACAAAGACTATTTACTGATGATATCGCAGGCATTGTCCAGGGTATGGTCCAGGTGGTCAGGATAACACTTCTGGATTTCCACAGTGAGTGATGGATAAGGCCTCTTTGTCTCTTTTCCCTCGTTGAAGTCTCTGAGTCGTGTAAAACTAAGCCTGACTTCCTCTGTGTCTTTCTCTCACCCGCCTTGTAGTGTCAAGAACCTATGTGTGGGCTACCGCTATGACTTCTCCTGTGGTCCCTGGCTCCCCTATTGGTTGCGTGACAGGTGTCCGGAAGACTGGAGTCTCCTCGGTGAACTGGTGTTTCCGCTGGGCTTGATACTCTCCTGCAGACTCAGACTCCAGTGTCCAGGTTGCTTCCTGGGGTGAACCGGTATGGCTCCTCTGCCCCCAGTCTTCTCCTCTACTTCTTAGGCCTTGCCTTCGACCTTACTCTCAAGCCCTCACACTGGCTAGGCTAGTCAACTGGCTCGGGTCTCTCACGACTCCAACACACCAGGACGTCTTCACAGTTCTCCTAGCTACGGCACACTATAGCTAACTACGCCACCAGCACCAGTATTTATAGGGGATCTTGCTTAAAGGCAACAAGCGGAGCTCCCCCTACTGTTCTGGGGTGGAAGGTGTTGGGTGTATGTTGGTTACCTGTTGTGGAAATCCATCCATGCTGTAGGTAGTCCTGTGGCTTCCTGTAATGGCAGGGTGCCATAGTAGCATATTATGACAAAGGGGCTAAACAAATAAATCATCAGAAGCAAGATCCAAAGTCAGGTAAACAATTGATCAGATAGAGCATAGGAACATCAGGCACCACCGAGCTAAAGCTACAACTGGCAGTAATTAAGGGCAGAGAGGAGGCTAAATAGCAAGGTAATGACTCCAAACAGGAGACACATAGAGGAAAACTAGCACACCCCTGCACTGATTGTATGGGTGAGCTGTCAATCACTATACTGGTAGCTCAGCATGCTCCTACCTAAGACTGGACATCTCAACTTTCACTTGCTGCAACTAGGCTCACAAGCAGGAGGAATCGTGAAAGATAGATGATAGAATTTCCTGTCATTACTATTATTATATTACACATCCTTCCCATAACGCCCTGCTTATTCTCATCATCACCGGCTATATGACTAATGGTGACCTGATCCCGACCAGTAATGTCACAGCTTGGGGGCACGGATGGTACTCTATAACCAAGTGTCAGGAATAGTAATTCCAGGCCCGTATTGCCCTCTACCCTGTATGTCTGACCTGTGAGTCTGGAGTCACCGGGCCACGCCGCCACATTAACACTACAATGAGGAGACAACAATAATCAATAACTGAGAGCCGACTCTTCATCTGGGCAAACAAAGACCCCCAGGCCTGGGGCACAGGGGCATCTGAGCCTGCCATGTCTCACAATCTTATTATTAGATACGAGATTCACAAATGTTATAAAGGACTAGGAAACAGAAATCCTGAAGTTGCTCTCCTCCGACTGGCTTTTCTATTCATGGATCATTGGACGGACTGTGCATCACCTGTCTGGTAATTATGCACCGGCTGCAGGAATTGTTCTTTGTTTTCATGTTTAATATCCACCTTACTTATAAAACAATTGTATGATCTGCTGATAAGATGCCACACCAATGCGGCCATAAATGATCTCCAACTGACTACAGAAGATCGGTGATAATTAGTGATGAGCGAGTACTAAAATGCTCGGGTGCTGGAAGCTTGGGCCGAGCATCCCGAGATACTCGTGTACTCGGCCCGAGTACCGAGCCCAATGTTATCCTATGGGAGACCCGAGTATTTTTATGAAATGACTTCCGGCAGCATGTAGAAACCCTAAAAATGTCACAAAAGTCTCAGAAGAGTGCTGAAATGACATGGCAACACCATGGGGAAGACCCCTGGAAGCATTTCTCACTCAAAAGTCACAGCTGTGAACAATCTTGTCCGAGTTTCACGCCAATTTTACAGAGTCACCAGAAAACCTTCCAAAATGACACCAAAATGAATATTTAGGGTGGAAATGTTAAGAGCACATACCCAATAGTGAAATATAGCTGGGGTATGTTACTTTTTGTGATTACCTGAAAGATGTTACGTGAAAACATTGTGCGGCACTCCGATGTCCCTGAGAAGAGACGTACATGAAGGCCTCTTGACATAATGTGCCCATTTTGAGGAACTGGGTCTATTGTAGTATTTTCCTTTGCCAGGGCAGTCCAAAATTGTGAGGTTCACCAATGCCCCAGGATAGAGACGTGCATGAGGGCCTGTAAACCTGAAGTGGGTGTATTGTAGTATAGCCCTTTGGCCAGGGCAGCCAAAAATTGGGAGGCTCCAAATTGTCCCAGGATAGAGACGTTCATGAGGGCCTGTAAACCTGAAGTGGGTGTATTGTAGTATAGCCCTTTGGCAGGGCAGCCAAAAATTGGGAGGCTCCACATTGTCCCAGGATAGAGACGTGCAGGAGGGCCTGTAAACCTGAAGTGGGTGTATTGTAGTATAGCCCTTTGGCAAGGCAGCCAAAAATTGGGAGGCTCCACAATGACCCATGCATACAGACATGCATGAGGGCCTGTAAACCTCAATTGGGTGTATTGTAGTATAGCCCTTTGGCAGGGCAGCCAAAAATTGGGAGGCTCCACATTGTCCCAGGATAGAGACGTGCAGGAGGGCCTGTAAACCTGAAGTGGGTGTATTGTAGTATAGCCCTTTGGCAGGGCAGCCAAAAATTGGGAGGCTCCACATTGTCCCAGAATAGAGACGTGCAGGAGGGCCTGTAAACCTGAAGTGGGTGTATTGTAGTATAGCCCTTTGGCAGGGCAGCCAAAAATTGGGAGGCTCCACATTGTCCCAGGATAGAGACGTACAGGAGGGCCTGTAAACCTGAAGTGGGTGTATTGTAGTATAGCCCTTTGGCAGGGCAGCCAAAAATTGGGAGGCTCCACATTGTCCCAGGATAGAGACGTGCAGGAGGGCCTGTAAACCTCAATTGGGTGTATTGTAGTATAGCCCTTTGGCAGGGCAGCCAAAAATTGGGAGGCTCCACATTGTCCCAGGATAGAGACGTGCAGGAGGGCCTTTAAACCTGAAGTGGGTGTATTGTAGTATAGCCCTTTGGCAGGGCAGCCAAAAATTGGGAGGCTCCACATTGTCCCTGGATAGAGACGTGCATGAGGGCCTCAAAACATTTTTCCCATTGAAAAGGAGTGGGTCTCCTGTCGTTGTAATGCCCATTCTAAAAGAATGGGCGAAACAAGTTACCACTGGGGGTATACCTGAAAAAACAGCCTAACTATTGTAACGGTCATCATGGTGGCACATGAGGAGAAGGAGGAGCAGTCCAGCGTTTAGCCAAAGTCCAGAAGTGTGTACCCATGGGTGAGTGGAGGTACATGGCAAATTCCCATAACAAAATTTAAATTCTGCTGTCATTTGTTGGTGGTGTGGTGAATTCTGGCCCAATCCAACCCTTGTTCATCTTGATCAGAGTCAGCCTGTCAGCATTTTCAGTTGACAGGCAGGTGCGTTTATCAGTAATGATTCCACCTGCGGCACTGAAAACACGCTCTGACAAAACGCTAGCGGCAGGGCAGGCCAGGACTTCCAAGACGTAGAGAGCCAATTCATGCCATGTGTCCAGCTTGGAGACCCAATAATTGTAAGGCACAGAGGAATCTCGCAGTACAGTTGTTCGATCTGCAAAGTACTCCTTCAGCATCTGGCCAAATGTAGCATTTCTTGTGGCACTACCCCGCACCTCAGGGGCTGTGGTACGTGAGGGGCTGAGAAAACTGTCCCACATCGTAAAGACTGTTCCCCTACCACTGGCGGATTGGACTGGCGCCTTGGTTGTCCACCGATTCCTGACCTATGCCGCTAGCGTTTTGTGAGGGGAATGCTTTGCCTACTTCCGTGACTAAGGCCTTCTGGAACTGCTGCATTTTGGCTGACCTCTCCACCTCAGGAATGAGAGACATAAAGGTCTCCTTGTAGCGTGGGTCTAAGAGTGTTGCCAACCAGTACTGATTGTCGTCCAAGATGTTCTGAACGCGAGGGTCACGAGCCAGGCAGCTTACCATAAAGTCAGCCATGTGCGCCAGACTCTTAGCAGCCATCACTTCCGTATCCTGACCAACGCGATGATTGAACATGCTGTCCTCCTCCTCCTCATCTCCCCTGTCCTCTGGCCAGCCACGCTGAATCGAGGGTATGACTGGTGTGCATGTCATATCCTCAATTTGGCCAGAGAGTTGCTCCATGTCTTCATCCTGCTCCTCCTCGTCATAGTCCTCCACTGCACGTTGTGATGAGATGAGGCTGGACTGTGTGTTTTCACCCACACCCACTACTGTTTCTTGCTCCAAGTCATCACGCTCCGCCTGCAATGCATCCTCTTTGTTTTTCAGCAGAGACCGTTTTAGAAGGCAGAGTAGTGGTATGGTGACGCTAATAATGGCGTCATCGCCGCTCACCATCTTGGTGGAGTCCTCAAAGTTTTGGAGGACGGTACATAGGTCGGACATCCATCTCCACTCCTCAGGTGTTATGTGTGGAGTTTGACCCATTTCCCGACGGCTTAGGTGATGCAGGTAGTCAACAACTGCCCTCTTCTGCTCACATATCCTGACCAACATGTGCAGAGTTGAATTCCAACTCGTGGGGACATCACACACCAGTCTGGGGGCCGGAAGACGCAAACGGCGCTGAAAGCCGGCAAGGCCGGCTGAAGCAGCAGGTGACTTGCGAAAATGTGCAGACAGACGGCGAACTTTTACCAGCAGATCAGACAGCTCTGGGTATGATTTTAGAAACCGCTGAACCACCAGGTTGAGCACATGGGCCACGCATGGAACATGCGTCAGCTGGCCTCGCCTCAAAGCTGCCACCAGGTTCCGGCCATTGTCACACACGACCTTTCCTGGCTTTAAGTTCAGAGGTGTGAGCCAGTGATCTGCCTGCTGTTTCAGAGCTGTCCACACCTCTTCTGCATTGTGGGGTTTGTCACCTATGCAGACTAGCTTCAGCACAGCCTTTTGCCGCTTCGCAGAGGCAGTGCTGCAGTGCTTCCAGCTTGGGACTGGTGTGGAGGGTAAAGTGGATGAGGATGCAAAGGAGGAGGAGGAGGAGGCTGAGGAGCATGACATTCCGGAGCTGTAGAGTGTCGGTGAAACCCTGACAGAGGTAGGGCCTGCTATCCTTGGTGTGGGAAGGACGTGTTCTGTCCCTCGCTCAGACTGGGTCCCAGCCTCCACAATATTAACCCAGTGTGCCGTCAAGGAGATGTAGCAGCCTTGCCCACAAGCACTTGTCCACGTGTCTGTGGTTAGGTGGACTTTGGCTGAAACAGCGTTGTTCAGGGCACGTGTGATGCTTTGGGACACGTGGTTATGCAATGCGGGGACAGCACATCTGGAGAAATAGTGGCGGCTGGGGACCGAGTAACGTGGGACAGCAGCCGCCATCAGGTCGCGGAATGCTTCCGTCTCCACCATCCGGAAAGGCAACATTTCTAGTGCTATGAGTCGCGAAATGTGAGAATTTAGGACTGTGGATGTGGGGCGTTGCGCCTGCGTTCAAAGGTTTGCTGAATGGATAATTGAACGCTGCGCTGGGACAAGGACGTGCTTGATGGTGGTGTTATTTGTGCGTGGGCAACTTCAGGTGCAGGGCCGGAGGCTTGTTCGCGGCCAGCATGGACAGGGGATTGGCTCACATGCACAACACGTGAAGACGTAGCAGTGACATCAGCAAGCACCGCTCCTCGACTCTGTTGTACTTCCCACAAAGTCGGGTGCTTGTCTGACATGTGCCTGATCATGCTGGTGGTGGTCAGGCTGCTAGTTTTCGTACCCCTGCTGATAGTGGCATGGCAGGTGTTGCAAATGGCCTTTTTAGAGTCATCTGGAGCCAACTTAAAAAACTCCCAGACTCGGGAAGACCTAACATTTGCACAGGCACCTTGAGTCGTGTTGTTGTTCCGGGGAGCGGTTGCCTGTCTTCTGCCTGCGGACACGACCCTGCTTCGTACTGCCTGTTGGGAGGCTACGTCTCCCTCCCCCTGTGCACTGCTGTCCTCGCTCTGCATATCCTCCTGCCAGGTTGGGTCAGCTACTGGATCATCCACCACGTCGTCTTCCTCTTCTGCACCCTGATCCTCCTCCTGACTTCCTGGCAATTGTGTCTCATCATCGTCCACCCCTTGTTGAGACACGTTGCCAATGTGGCTGCTCAAATATTTGGGCATCTGTACATAATAATAATATAATAATAATAAAACTTTATTTGTATAGCGCCAACATATTCCGCAGCGCTTTACAGTACAATGGTACATATAAGAAAAATATACGGTACAGAAAGGTAATGCAGAACAGTAGTTACATACAATAAACATAGGATCATCTCAGGAAATACAATAACAAGGCAAAAAATGAAGGTGACCCTGCTCGAAGGAGCTTACAATCTAAGACGGGATGGGAACACAAAGTACAGGGGCTTATAACAATGAATATCTTATGTTTAGGTGACTACTGTTAGGGAGAAGGATAGGCCGCCCTGAAGAGGTGTGTTTTTAGGGAGCGTCTGAAGCTATGCAAGTTGTGGATGGTCCTAATTTCTTGGGGTAGAGCATTCCAGAGGTTTGGTGCAGCTAGAGAGAAGTCTTGGAGTCGGGAATGGGAGGTTCGGATTAATGCTGATGTTAGTCTGAGGTTAGTTCAGAACGAAGGGATCGGGAGGGGTGGTAGACAGAGATGAGGGTGGAGAGGTAAGGAGGTGCCGCACCATGAATAGCTTTGTGGGTGACAACGAGCAATTTGAATTTGATCCTATAGTGAACGGATAGCCAATGTAGTGACTGGCACAGAGCAGAAACATCTGAATAACGGTTTGCTAGATAGGTGATCCTGGCTGCTGCATTGAGGATAGACTGGAGAGGGGAAAGCTTACTGTGGGGGAGGCCAGCTAATAAAGAATTACAGTAGTCAAGGCGGGAATGAATCAGGGCCACGGTGAGGGTTTTAGTTGTTTCCATGGTGATAAAGGGGCGGATTCTAGAGATATTTTTCAGGTGCAAGCGACAGGAGCGGGTGGGTGAGAGATTGTATATATGGGGTGAAAGAGAGATCAGTGGCCATCAAAACACCGAGACAGCGAGCCTGCTGACTGGGCGTTATCGTGGTGCCACACACCGAGAGAGAGATGTCAGGTTTAGGGAGGTTGGCAGAGGGTGGGAGCAGAAGAAGTTCAGTTTTTGAAAGGTTGAGTTTCAGGTAGAGAGCGGACATGATATTGGAGACTGTGGTTAGACAGTCATTGGTGTTCTTTATTAGAGCGGGAGTAAGGTCAGGGGCTGAAGTGTATAATTGTGTGTCATCAGCATAGAGATGGTACTGAAAGCCAAATCTGCTGATGGTGTGTCCAATCGGGGCTGTGTAGAGAGAGAAGAGGAGAGGGCCAAGGACTGAGCCCTGAGGGACCCCAATAGTGAGAGGAAGAGGGGAGGAAGTGGAGCAAGAGAATGATACACTGAAAGAGCGGTCAGAAAGATAGGAAGAGAACCAGGAGAGAGCCGTGTCCTTGATGCCAATGGAGTGCAGCATAGAGAGTAGGAGATGGTGGTCAACAGTGTCAAAAGCTGCAGAGAGATCAAGAAGAATAAGCAGAGAGTGGTCACCATTACGTTTTGCTGACAGAAGGTCATTGGTCACTTTGATGAGGGCAGTTTCTGTAAAGTGTAAGGGGCGGAAGCCAGACTGCAATTGATCTAAAAGAGAGTGAGTGGCGAGGTAATGGGTGAGGCGGGAGTAGACCAGGCGCTCCAGGAGTTTTGAGATGAAGGGGAGGTTGGAGACTGGTCTGTAGTTTATTTGTGCAGGATGGGTCAAGGGATGTTTTCTTTAGTAGTGGAGTAATAATAGAGTGTTTGAAGGAGGAGGGGAAGATGCCAGAAGAGAGGGAGAGGTTGAAGATTGTGGTTAAGTGAGTGGTGACCACTGGAGAGAGGGTCTGTAGTAGGTGTGAGGGAATGGGGTCAGAGGTGCATGTAGTGGGACGTGAGGACGAGAGGAGCCTGGAGACTTCTTCTTCTGTGGCTGGGTCAAAAATGGAGAGTGAGCCAGAGGGGATGTGGGGACAGATGGGAGTAGAAACACTTGAAGGTTGGGAGCTGATTTCCTGACGGATGTTTTCTATTTTCTCTGTGAAGTAAAAGGCCAGATCATCAGCACAGAGGTCAGTGATAGGAGCCTGCACTTTTGGACTGAGGAGAGAGTGAAAGGTGTCAAAAAGTTTCTTTGAGTTGTTGGCTAGTGAGGAGATCAGGGTGGTGAAGTAGGTCTGTTTGGTGAGGTGAAGGGCAGACTTGTAGGTTTTTAGCATGAATTTATAATGGATAAAGTCTCCTGGTGAGCGAGTTTTCCTCCATAGGCGTTCGGCACTCCTCGAGCATCGCTGGAGGAATCGAGTTTGTGATGTGAGCCAAGGCTGTTTTACTCTGTGTTTGGAGGTTCTGAGGGTGAGGGGCGCTACTTGGTCCAGGGTACTTTTGAGAGTCTCATTGTAGTAATTCACAGCCAGATTGGGGCAGGAGAAGGAGGAGATAGGGGACAGTGATGAGAGAAGAGAGTCTGTGAGTGTATGAGGGTTGATGGCCTGTAGATTTCTGAATGTATGATAGGTCGGACTATGCTGTGATGGGCGAGGGTTTGTGAGTGTGAAGGAGAGAATGTTGTGATCAGAGAGAGAAGGAGATGAGTTGTCTAAGGAGGATGTAGAGCAGAGTCGGGTAAAGACCAGGTCAAGGGTGTTACCATCCTTATGAGTCTTAGAGGTTGAGAGTTGCGAGAGGCCAAGAGAAGTGGTTAGAGATAGGAGCTGGGATGCAGATGTGGAGTTGGGGCTGTTTTTGGGGATGTTAAAGTCTCCCAGGATGAGGGTTGGTATTTCTGAGGACATGAAGTGCGGCAGCCACGCGGAGAAGTGGTCGAGGAAGTTGGTGGGTGAACCTGGGGGGCGATATACCACCGCTACTCTGAGGGGGAGGGGATGGAACAGCCTAATGGTGTGAACCTCAAAAGAAGGGAATGAGAGTGATGGAGTGGGGGGATGACCTGGAAAGTACATTGTGGGGACAGGAGTAGGCCAACTCCACCACCACATCTGTTTCCGTTTCCAGGTCTGGGGAATGAGAGAAGTGTAGACCGCCGTAAGAGATAGCAGCAGGGGAGGCAGTGTCTGAGTCCTGGATCCAGGTTTCAGTAAGGGCCAAAAGGTTAAGAGAGTTAGTGAGAAAGTAGTTGTGGATAAAGGGAAGTTTATTGCATGCAGACCATGTATTCCAGAGGGCACATTTAAAAGAGGGAGATGAAGGTGTGCAGGTAATGGTAATAAGGTTACTAGGATTTCTGTGTGAGGCGCGGGGGGGGGTTGAAGTTGGAAGAGGGTGGACCAGGATTGGGAGAAATATCGCCTGACATAAGCAGTAATAGAAAGAGAAGGAGGAAGTAATGTTTGGCTCTATGACATTGTTTTTGTTGATGCAAGACCCTGGAATATGAGGGGCTTAGATTATTGAGTAGGGTGAAGAGAGTATGGGAGCAGGACATAGTAAAGGGAAGTAGAGAGGGGCTGATGTGGATAAAGGGTGATGGAGGGGGAATTGGGCGGTAAAAGTGGATGAGTAATGCACATAGATATAAAAGCATTGAACTGAAGGACATTTTGATGCAATGGGCTAAGTAAAGTACTGAAGGGTAGTAGATGGGTAGAGTTGTTACCTTCTGGTTACCTCTGGCTTATCTCTGGTCTATCTCTGCCGTCCACTTAGAAATGCCACTTTGAAATGGCACAGAATGCCTTACACCATGCTACTTAAAGCTCTTGTGAGCAACAGACAATGTACCAGGTATGTGGAGGGGAGGGGTCAAGGGAGAAGGATACATCACACCAGGGGACAATTAACAAATTACTGCTAAGAGGAAAGTTTGGGTCAGGATCAGCAGGAGACAGAGACAAGGGCAGGAGGAGAAAAAAAAAGCATATTTCTAAGGTACAAAGTAGATGGGAGAATATTTCATACCATCACAATACATTAGGGGCACACAGTCAGATTGGATACAGTGGAGATTGGATACGTCACTATGAAGTCCATCTCATCACCCACTTCAACAGGAGCTGGCGAGAGGCCAGATTCTGCGAATGGATACGTGAACAGCTCTTCCGAGTGTCCTAGTGTGGGATCAGTAATGTCCGTGGATGCGTACTCGGCTTTCTGGTAGGAAGGAGGACAGGACGTGCGAGCGAGTAGATGTGCCCCTTTGTTGTTGCGAAATTAGTGCTTGCACACGACCTCGGCCTCTGCCTGCACCACCATCACGTTCACTTCCTTCTTCGTTGCCAACGCCCTTGCCAACGCCCTTGCGCATTTTGCCTGTATACAGCGACAACAGTCTGGTGACTGTTAAGGTCACAGTAAAGTTGGATTTTAGAACCTGCCTGTATCAAGCTAGTAAGTACAACAGTCTGGTGACTGTTCAGGTCACAGGAAAGTAGGATTTTAGTCCCTAACCTGTATCAAGCTAGTAAGTACAACAGTCTGGTGACTGTTCAGGTCACAGGAAAGTAGGATTTTAGTCCCTAACCTGTATCAAGCTAGTAAGTACAACAGTCTGGTGACTGTTCAGGTCACAGGAAAGTAGGATTTTAGTCCCTAACCTGTATCAAGCTAGTAAGTACAACAGTCTGGTGACTGTTCAGGTCACAGGAAAGTAGGATTTTAGTCCCTAACCTGTATCAAGCTAGTAAGTACAACAGTCTGGTGACTGTTCAGGTCACAGGAAAGTAGGATTTTAGTCCCTAACCTGTATCAAGCTAGTAAGTACAACAGTCTGGTGACTGTTCAGGTAACAGGAAAGTTGGATTTTAGAACCTGCCTGTATCAAGCTAGTAAGTACAACAGTCTAGTGACTATTCAGGTCACAGGAAAGTAGGATTTTAGTCCCTAACCTGTATCAAGCTAGTAAGTACAACAATTCTGGTGACTGTTCAGGTAACAGGAAAGTTGGATTTTAGAACCTGCCTGTATCAAGCTAGTAAGTACAACAGTCTAGTGACTGTTCAGGTCACAGGAAAGTAGGATTTTAGTCCCTAACCTGTATCAAGCTAGTATGTACAACAGTCTGGTGACTGTTCAGGTCACAGGAAAGTAGGATTTTAGTCCCTAACCTGTATCAAGCTAGTTAGTACAACAGTCTGGTGACTGTTATGGTCACAGAAAAGCTTGGATTTCGATCTGGATCACCCTGCCTATATCCTCCTAGATTAGTCCTGAGAAGGACTGTTGTGGTCAGCAGCAGTTTGCAGCCCTGCTCCGGATCTACCTATGAGGGCCGCAAATCTGTCCCTAAGCAGCAGCAGACACTCTCCCTACACTCACTGTCTGGATGGCTGTGTGGCTGTGCGGGCCGGCCAATAACTGCAATGCCACAACTAACAGGCCTGTGGCATTGCAGTGACTGCCAGCCAATCCCTGCATGTGTGCTGGCTCTCTAAAGAGCGCCAACATGCAGGGATGAGAACCACGAGCACAGCATGAGTATCGCGAGATTACTCGGTACTCGCCGAGTAGCCCGAGTACAGTGATACTCGTGCGAGTACCGAGTAGTCACAAGCATACTCGCTCATCACTAGTGATAATTTATTGGCAGAATTTGGCCATGTAACAGGGCCGTGACTTACCAAGTAATAATATTGTATTTATTTTTGAAGGAATTACTTTTAATGATCAGCGAAAAGTAAACCTCTATTAGAGGTATAGTCAAAAAAAATACTGATACACTGTATTATGCCTAAATAGTTCTCTACCGATTCCTGTCCTGCCAGTTATGCCCTGAGCAGCCTTATTCCTGGCTTATTCCTGGGTTCTGTCCAGTTCTTGGACTCAGTTTCCTTTATTACTTCATTAGTTCGGAACCCGACTGTTTCTGACGACTTCTGCCTTTACATTTCTCCTTTGATTTGACCTTCAGACTTTCCCTTGTCTCTTGATTTCTGATCAAGCTCCAGTCCTCCTGGTGCTGTCTAACCAGTCTCCAAACCAGTCCTCCCGACCCTGACCTATTGACTGACTGACCACCCTCCAGTCCAGTCTGCCTAGCTCTTACCTACTACTGTTTCACCATAGTACAGCCTAGTCCCCCTGCTCTAACCTATTGCTCTCTATGTCCACCCTCTAGTCAAATCCTCCTGGTTCTGACCTGTGGCTCTGTTAGACTATACTCAAGTCAAATTCTCCTGGCTCTCATCTATGGTATTGTCTGATCACCTTTTATTCCAGGCCGGGAGGCCTTGACCTATACATCTTTCTGACACACCTATAGTTTAGTCCTCCTGGCCCTGACCTACGGCTCTGTCTAACAACCCTCTACTCTAGGCCTCCTGGCCCTGACCTATGGCTCTGTCTAACAGCCCTCTACTTTAGGCCTCCTGGTGCTGACCTATGGCTCTGTCTAACAATCCTCTACTCTAGGCCTCCTGGCCCTGACCTATGGCTCTGTCTAACAACCCTCTACTTTAGGCCTCCTGGTGCTGACCTATGGCTCTGTCTAACAATCCTCTACTTTAGGCCTCCTGGTGCTGACCTATGGCTCTGTCTAACAACCCTCTACTCTAGGCCTCCTGGCCCTGACCTATGGCTCTGTCTAACAGCCCTCTACTTTAGGCCTCCTGGCCCTGACCTATGGCTCTGTCTGACCATCTTCTACTCCAGTCCTCCTTGCTCTGACCTATGGCTCTGTCTGATCATACATCAGTCCAGTCCCTTGGCTCTGATCAAAACTCTATTATGACCACCCTCCATATAAAATTCCAGTTTACAATAATTATCACTGACCCACTGTATCTGTTGGATAGGTGATAATTATAGGTTTGGTGTTTGTCCAATCATAAAGAACCCTATGTATGCTTAGAATGGGGAAGCTATGTGCTTCATCTCCCCTGATTTCCATCTGCACAAGATCATAGCCAGGGGCTGCTGAATGTAGCAGCCATGTGCCCTGCCACTATATTGGATCAAAGTCACTGACAAAGATGTCTTTGTAAATACCATAAACCAGGGGTCCCAAACCTGTGAATTTGGAGCCATATGTGGCTCGTGGGTCGGTTATGTGTGGCTCAGGGCTGCCAACCAGCTTGGTGCATTAGCACCAAGTCTAGCTTAGAGCTATAAAGAGCAGGTCCCCAGATTGTGACTTTTGTGAGTAGCCTCACAGTAGAGCAGATCTGAATAGGGGTAAAGTAGGGAGCCCTAGATCTTGGCATACTGCCTTGGTGTGATTTGTGTGGAAAAGCTTTGGCTGTTACTATACTGTAATGTAGGTTATTGGTGTCCCTACTGTGAGGGTGGGTGGGTGCTAGATGTGGCTCGTGACACTCTCTCAGAGCTAGATGTTTCCTCACGACCCGCTCTCAGAGCTGAATGTGGCTTGCAAACCTCTCTCAGAGCTAGATGTTGCTCGCGCACCTCTTTCAGTGCTGGATGTGGCTTATGACCCTCTTTCAGAGCTGAATGTGGATCAAAACCCTCTTTCAGCGGAGAATATGTCTTGGGACCCTCTGGATGTGGCTCTTGAACCTCTCTCAGAGTTGGATATGGCTTGCGACCATCTCTTAGAGCTGAATGTAGCTCATCACCATCTCTAAGGGTACCTTTACACACGGCTACATTTGTAGCTTGTCACCAGGTAACTTACTGGTTGCAGTGAAATCATGGATACATGTTTCTATCTTGTTGCTGTGTACAAATGGAATCATGTATCCATGATTTCACTGCAACCAGTAAGTTACCTGGTGACAAGCTACAAATGTAGCCGTGTGTAAAGGTACCCTCAGAGATAAATGTGGCTTGCAAACATATCTCATAGCTGAATGTGGCTCATGAACCTCTCTCAGAGCTGGATGTGGCTCATGAACTTCTCTCAGAGTTGAATATGGCTTGCATCCCTCTCTCAGAGCTGAATGTGGTTCATGACACTCTCTTGGAGCTGAATGTGGCTCACAACCCTCACTCAGAGCTGAATGTGGCTTGCAAACATCTCTCATAGCTGAATTTGTCTCACAACCCTCTCTCAGTGCTGGATGTGGGTCATGAACCTCTCTCAGAGTTGAATGTGGCTTGCGTCCCTCTCTCAGAGCTGAATGTGGTTCGTGATAATCTCTTGGAGCTGAATGTGGCTCACAACCCTCACTCAGAGCTGGATGTAGGCTCGCGAACATCTGTCAGTGCTGGATGTGGTTGTGACCCTATCTCAGAGCTGAATGTTGGTTGAGACCCTCTCTCAGAACAAAATATGTCCCTGGACCCTCTCTCAGAGGTAAGTGTGGCTTGCAGCTCATTCTTAGAGCTGGATGTGACTCGCGTCTATCTCTCAGAGCTGAATGTGGCTTGCAAACCTCTCTCAGAGCTGGATGTGGCTCATGACCTTCTCTCAGAGCTGGGTGTGGCTCGCGACCCTCTCTCAGAGCTGGGTGTAGCTCGCGACCCTCTCTCAGAGCTGGGTGTAGCTCGCGACCTTCTCTCAGAGCTGTATGTGGCACGCGACCTTCTCTCAGAGCTGGATGTGGCTCATGAACCTCTCTCAGAGCTGGGTGTAGCTTGCGACCCTCTTTCAGAGCTGGGTGTGACTCGCGACCCTCTCTCAGAGCTGGGTGTGGCTCGCGACCCTCTCTCAGAGCTGGGTGTGGCTCGCGACCCTCTCTCAGAGCTGGGTGTGGCTCGCGACCCTGTCTCACAGCTGGGTGTGGCTCGCGACCTTTTCTCAGAGCTGGGTGTGGCTTGCGACCCTCTCAGAGCTGGGGGTGGCTCGCGACCCTCTCTCAGAGCGGCATGTGGCTCTCAAGGTCAGGAAGGTTGAGGAGTTCCGCCAAAGACAATGAAAATAGAGATATGGCGCATGCGTGATCAGACATTCTTTTCAATGCCTCCTGTTTACAATCATGTGGCCAGAGGAGGAGCAGTGCCGAAAACAGTGCCATTAGCTATCAGTTTTAGTAATCGGTCCTGAGACCTGGAACAATCTAGTCTGGAGAACCCCTTTAGAATTTTCAAAACACCGGGTAATTGGATTTTCTAGTAGTGTTCCCCGTTCATCAAGTTTGTACCTGCTTCCAATAAAAATCACCTTAATTACTTATATAATTTTCTAAAAAGGCACAAGGCACTGTTAGGTATTCATAGCACGGAGTGACATATTGTCCTCCCAGTTGGCCAGTGACCGGCGCCCCCACACGTCCCCGGCCATGCCGTGTGCGCCTGAATATTTCTGGAGATTATTAGAGGTATTTGATGTCAGTTTTTACAGCTGTGAAGTTGTTACATGTCTTGACAGTTTTTCCTGTTTAGCTGTAGGCTCTGATTTTATGCTGCCTTATTGAACTTAATTTATGAACACTGTGTCACATATATATGAAAGGAATAGCTGCAGCGAGACCGGCCCACCTACATCATTTTAAGAAAATCAGATCTCCTTAATACTGCCAGCAGTCTGACATATTATTGCGAGACGTGAAGGGTCTGTCAGATTTACACCGGCTGCAGTAATTGCTCTTTATGGGCTTGTTTAATACCCACCTTACTTGTAATACAGTTATGTGGAGTTTTACGGCACTCAAATTGTGCCCCGCTGAATAGGTGCCATGCCGGCACTGTATATTTTATTGTGACATTGAATCTTAACAGATTAGCAAAGAATATGGCACATTTTTTCCCCGAGATCCCAGAAGCTCGGTCGTAAATAATTTTTTCTTTTGCTAACGGCGTCAATTCCTTGTACATTATAATGACGGTCATTTCGGGCTTCGGACTGTACAAAGAACGTATTTCTCTCTTTATGGCTTTTTGGTGCATTATGTTCTTTGTATTATGTACAGTACAATGGGAAATGTAAAAGGGGTGCTTAGACTCCCGATAGTAAAATGAATATACTAATGCAAATTATTAATATTATGCCGTTAAATTTTAGGAGAAAAACGCCATTATATTGTACTCTATCTACAGGAATTTTACTACCATAATACTGCTTCCCATTAAAAGATACAACTGCTACGATACTGCTTCCTACCTACAAGAATAGAACAACTATAATACTGTCCCTATGTGCAAGAATATAACTACTATAATACTGCTCCTATGTACAAGAATATAACTACTATAATACTGCTCCTATGTACAAGAATATAACTGCTATAATACTGCTCCTATGTACAAGAATATAACTACTATAATACTTCCCCTATGTACAAGAATATAACTACTATAATACTGCCCCCTATATACAAGAATATAACTACTATAATACTGCCCCTATGTACAAGAATATAACTACTATAATACTGCTCCTATGTACAAGAATATAACTACTATAATACTGCTCCTATGTACAAGAATATAACTACTATAATACTGCCCCTATGTACAAGAATATAACTACTATAATACTGCCCTATGTACAAGAATATAAATACTATAATACTGCTCTATGTACAAGAATATAAACTACTATAATACTGCCCCTATGTACAAGAATATAACTACTATAATACTGCCTCTATGTACAAGAATATAACTACTATAATACTGCCCTTATGTACAAGAATATAACTACTATAATACTGCCCCTATGTACAAGAATATAACTACTATAATACTGCCCCTATGTACAAGAATATAACTACTATAATACTGCTCTATGTACAAGAATATAAATACTATAATGACTGCTTCTATGTACAAGAATATAACTACTATAATACTGCCCTATATACAAGAATATAACTACTATAATACTGCTCCTATGTACAAGAATATAACTACTATAATACTGCCTCCTATGTACAAGAATATAACTACTATAATACTGCCCTATGTACAAGAATATAACTACTATAATACTGCCCTATGTACAAGAATATAACTACTATAATACTGCCCTATGTACAAGAATATAACTACTATAATATGCCCTATGTACAAGAATATAAACTACTATAATATGCCTCTATGTACAAGAATATTAATCTACTATAAAGTAATCTACTGTCTATGTACAAGAATATAACTTTTAATACTGCCCCTATGTACAAGAATATAACTACTATAATACTGCCCTATGTACAAGAATATAACTACTATAATACTGCTTCTATGTACAAGAATATAAATACTATAATGCTGCTCTATGTACAAGAATATAATACATAATAGCCCATTACAAGAATATAACTACTATAATATTGCCTCTATGTGCAAGAATATAACTACTATAATAGTGCCTGTATGTACAGGAATATAACTACTATAATACTGCCCCATGTACAAGAATATAACTACTATAATACTGCCCTATGTACAAGAATATAACTACTATAATACTGCTCCTATGTACAAGAATATAAACTATAATCTGCCCTATGTACAAGAATATAACTACTATAATATCTCCTCTATGTCAAGAATATAACTACTATAATATGCCTATTACAAGAATATAACTACTATAATACTGCCCTAGTACAAGAATATAACTACTATAATACTGCTCCTATGTACAAGATAATAATACTTAATTAAACTGCCCCTATGTACAAGAATATAACTACTATAATATCTATGTAAATATAAACTAATATCTATGTACAAGAATATAACTATAATACTGCCCATGTACAAGAATATAACTACTATAATACTGCTTCGTACAATATAATCAAGACAGATATAACTACTATAAACTGCCTATGTACAAGAATATAACTACTTTAATATTGCCTCTATGTGCAAGAATATAACTACTATAATACTGCTCCTATATACAAGAAAATAACTACTATAATACTGCTCCTACCTACAATAATAGAACAACTATAATACTGTCCCTATGTGCAAGAATATAACTACTATAATACTGCTCCTATGTACAAGAATATAACTACTATAATACTGCTCCTATGTACAAGAATATAACTACTATAATACAGCTCCTATGTACAAGAATATAACTATTATAATACTGCCCCTATGTACAAGAATATAACTACTATAATACTGCTCCTATGTACAAGAATATAACTACTATAATACTGCCCCTATGTACAAGAATATAACTACTATAATACTGCCCCTATGTACAAGAATATAACTACTATAATACTGCTTCTATGTACAAGAATATAAATACTATAATGCTGCACCCATGTACAAGAATATAACTACTATACTACTGCTTCTATGTACAAGAATATAACTACTATAATACTGCCCGTATGTACAAGATATATAACTACTATAATATTGCCTCTATGTGCAAGAATATAACTACTATAATAGTGCCTGTATGTACAGGAATATAACTACTATAATACTGCCCCTATGTACAAGAATATAACTACTATAATACTGCTCCTATGTACAAGAATATAACTACTATAATACTGCTCCTATGTACAAGAATATAACTATTATAATACTGCCCCTATGTACAAGAATATAACTACTATAATACTGCTCCTATGTACAAGAATATAACTACTATAATACTGCCCCTATGTACAAGAATATAACTACTATAATACTGCCCCTATGTACAAGAATATAACTACTATAATACTGCTTCTATGTACAAGAATATAACTACTATAATACTGCCCGTATGTACAAGAATATAACTACTATAATATTGCCTCTATGTGCAAGAATATAACTACTATAATAGTGCCTGTATGTACAGGAATATAACTACTATAATACTGCCCCTATGTGCAATATATAATTCCTCTAACGCACTTCCGTAAGTTTCGGCGCTACTTCCGTCGTTGTGGCCGTGAGCACTAGGCGCCCACGCGACCAGTGAAGCATTGCCCGCGCAGCGGGCATTGGGAGCCGTTGCAGGGGCGCGAGCAATGGCCGCGCAGCGGCCATTGCGAGTCTCCCACCCCGGCGACGACCGACGAGAGCCGAGCACCGTGGCCGAAAATAGAACCAAGGGCCTGGCCATGCACAGCTCTAAAGACCGCTATGTATCCCAATGGGAAGTGAGGCGCTATGCTCATTGGTCGGCGCCAGCACACAGCGACCAATGAGCATAGCACCTCACTTACAGCTGTAAATTTGAAACTCAAAGTCCTCCATGTATCTCAATGGCCAGTGAGGCGCTATGCTCATTGGTCGCTGTGTGCTGGCGCCGACCAATTAGCATAGCGCCTCACTTCCCATTCAGATACATGAAGGAGTTTTTATTTTCAAATTTACCGCTGTAAGTGAGGCGCTATGCTCATTGGTCGCTGTGTGCTGGCGCCGACCAATGAGCATAGCGCCTCACTTCCCATTCAGATACATGGAGGACTTTGAGTTTAAAATTTACCGCTGTAAGTGAGGCCCTATGCTCATTGGTCGCTGTGTGCTGCCGCCGACCAATGAGCATAGCGCCTCACTTCCCATTCAGATACATGAAGGAGTTTTTATTTTCAAATTTACCGCTGTAAGTGAGGCGCTATGCTCATTGGTCGCTGTGTGCTGGCGCCGACCAATGAGCATAGCGCCTCACTTCCCATTCAGATACATGAAGGAGTTTTTATTTTCAAATTTACCGCTGTAAGTGAGGCGCTATGCTCATTGGTCGCTATGAGCTGCCGCCGACCAATGCGCATAGCGCCTCACTTCCCATTCAGATACATGTAGGACTTTGAGTTTCACATTTACCGCTGTAAGTGAGGCGCTATGCTCATTGGTCCCTGTGTGCTGGCGCCGACCAATGAGCATAGCGCCTCACTTCCGATTGAGATTCATGGAGGACTTTGAGTTTCAAATTTACCACTGTAAGTGAGGCGCTATGCTCATTGGTCGCTGTGTGCTGGCGCCGACCAATGAGCATAGCGCCTCACTTCTCATTCAGATACATGGAGGACTTTGAGTTTCAAATTTACCGCTGTAAGTGAGGCGCTATGCTCATTGGTCGCTGTGTGCTGGCGCCGACCAATGAGCATAGCGCCTCACTTCCCATTCAGATACATGGAGGACTTTGAGTTTAAAATTTACCGCTGTAAGTGAGGCCCTATGCTCATTGGTCGCTGTGTGCTGCCGCCGACCAATGAGCATAGCGCCTCACTTCCCATTCAGGTACATGGAGGACTTTGAGTTTCAAATTTACCGCTGTAAGTGAGGCGCTATGCTCATTGGTCGCTGTGTGCTGGCGCCGACCAATGAGCATAGCGCCTCACTTCCCATTGAGATACATGGAGGACTTTGATGTTCAAATTTACCGCTGTAAGTCAGGCGCTATGCTCATTGGTCGCTGTGTGCTGGAGCCGACCAATGAGCATAGCGCCTCACTTCCCATTCAGATACATGGAGGACTTTGAGTTTCAAATTTACTCAAAGTCAAACTCAAAGTCCTCCATGTATCTCAATGGGAAGTGAAGCGCTATGCTCATTGGTCAGTGCCAGCACACAGCAACCAATGAGCATAGGGCCTCACTAACAACGCTAAATTTGAAACTCAAAGTCCTCCATGTATCTCAATGGGAAGTGAGGCGCTATGCTCATTGGTCGGCGCCAGCACAGCAGTCTACATACCAGGAGTCTACAACATAAAGGCCAATTGGC
Source organism: Allobates femoralis (assembly GCA_033576535.1). Classification (NCBI taxonomy): domain Eukaryota; kingdom Metazoa; phylum Chordata; class Amphibia; order Anura; family Aromobatidae; genus Allobates; species Allobates femoralis. Next base: position 10,618,282 of record JARQOC010000001.1, read on the forward strand.
TCAGCCGCAATCAATTCCTGCCATCGCAGGGAGCCTCAACGTCGAGGTGTTTCATCAAATTATTGAGATTATGAGAAGACCATTCTTGGACACGATGGCTACTCATCTCAACGCGAAGTGTTCTCATTTCACCTCCCTTCAAAGTCGCGATCAGCCTTAGGCTCTGGAGGGTCTAGCCTTTTAGTGGAAGAGATTTCTGGTGTATGTTTTTCCCATGATTCTGATGATCCTCAAGGTGCCCAGCAAGATTCAGGATGAAAAGGTTGAGGCAATTGCAGTCATTCCATTCTGGACTCGAAGAAATTAGTTTCCCCTCGTGTGGCAGCTTTCAAGAGAAAGATTCTGGAAGTTTCCGATTAGACCAGATCTCCTATCACAAGAGAACATTCTCCACCTGTAACCAGCCAGATTGCATCTGACGGCATGTAGATTGTCAGGGAGCAATTAATCTCCGAGATAGCGTCATCACTATGCTACCAGCTGCTCAAAGACCAGCTACTCTGAAGGTGTACTCCATATTATGGAAGATCTACAACTTGACATCATGTGCATATTCCCTTGGGAGGTGGGGGTTGGTTTCCTAAAGTGGTTCCTCCTGGATTTTGAAAATGTTTCAAGTCTTTTCATAAGGTTGGGTTTTTTTTGCAGCATTTTGATTAGACAGTGCCTAGTTTCCAGCATTTTCAATCTGGAGCCACTTTGAAGAAGTAACATCCACCATCTTTTCTTCAACAAGAAGAAAGTCTGAAGTGTTTAAATAAAAGCCGTCATTTCTTTTTATAAATTAATAGTTAATATGAAAATAAGAAGCTTCATAATAAATCTTATCGGAGAAATCATCTTCTTTCCTTTCCTGGACCGATCATTCATTCTCAGAATTCCTCATTTACAGGTAAAACTTGTCTTTAGTAAATACAGATTTTCCTATTACTCAGGTACGAAAGTGCTCTAATCTATGGAGAACTATAACTGCCATGTCAGGAGAACTTGCAGCAGAATGTCTGTGTCCGCCCCTAGCCCCTCCCCTCCATAGAATAGTTAAGCAACTGTCATATTTTATCCTAGTAATGAGGAAATCTGTCTTCATTGAATATGGATTTTATCTATAGCCTTGACGGGGGCCCGATTCTATCACATTGGGCAGTTCTAGAAAGTGTCCAACTACTCCCGCTACCAAGGAGTCCGCTGCTGCACAGGGTGGCTGTGGTTTGGCAGGTGCTACTGCTGCTTGCCATCCCTCTTTGCGCTTTCTCTCCCCTTGTGCTGTCTCTCTTCCCCCTGTGTGCTCACCCCTTGTGCTGTCTCTACCCCTTGTGCACTCACTCTCCTCTTGTTCTGTCTCTCTTCCCCTATGCACGCTTTTCCCCTTGCACTGTCTCTCTTCCCCATGCACTCCCTCCCCTGTGCACTGTCTTTCCCCTTGTGCTGTCTCTCTCCCCTCTCTGTGCACTCATTCTTCGCTTGTGCTGTTTCTTCCCCTGTGCACTCTCTCTCATTGTGCTGTCTCTTCCACCTGTGCCCTTTCTCTCCCCTTGTGCTCTTTTTTCCCCATTGTGTGCTCTCATCTACCTGTGGTCTCTCTCTACCCTGTAAACTCTCTCTTCCTCTGTGCGCTCTCTCTCTACTTGTGCTGTCTCTTCCCCTGTGTGCTCTCTCTTCCCTTGTGTTGTCTCTCCCCCCTGTACTGTCTATCTCCAATTGTGCTGCTGCCCCCCTGAGCTCTCTCTCTCCTTTTGTGTTGTCTTTCACCATGTGCAGTCTCTTTTCCCTTGTGCTGTCTCTCCCCCTGTGTGCACTCTCTTCCCCATGTGCATTTTATCTTCCTTTATGCTGTCTCTCTCTCCCTTGTCCAGTCTCTGTCCCCTGTGTGCTCTCTCTCTCGCTCTGACTCCCCTTATGTTGTCTGTCACCCTGTGTACATTCTCTTCCCCATGTGCATTTTCTCGCCCCTTGAGCTGTCTCTCTCTTGTCCTGTCTCTGTCCCCTGTGTGCTCTCTCTCCCCCTGTGCACTGTCTCTCCCCTTGTGCTGTCTCTCAGCCTCTGCACTCTCTCTTCCCCATGTGCGTTCTCTCTTCCCTTGTGCTGCCTATCTCCCCTTGCCCTGTGTCTGTCCCCTGTGCGCTCTTGTTTACGCAGGAAGGATGATGGGCACAGAACGATCACTAATGACCAATCCATCCTAACACAATGTCATGTTATCAGCAGCTCTTCTGCAGTTTGCACCGGAGGTGTGCTGCCAAGAACAAGGGATTCTGTTCCACCATAAACATCCAATCATCACCCAATGATGAGCGTCATTTTGCTCGTACGTGGGGTGATGGCTGACATGTTTACACCTATGAACTCTCGTCTGTGCTGCCGTCATTTATAAATGTGGATGCTACATACACACAGCATGTGACACAAATACTGTATGTTACACACACATAACACACATGTATAGCACACACATACACACATAATAGCCCATACACACACATGTATACTCTGAGTATCTATACACACGCATACATGCATAGATGGGTGAGGGGGCAGGGGGATGTGTTGTCAATTTTCAATTTTGTTGGGATAGATATGTTGTTGTGATCACTTGTTACAGTATTTTTTGCAGTAATGCAGTGACCCAAAAAACATACCGTAATCTTGGTTGTATTGGCTGTATTGTATGGGTCGTGGGTTATGCGCTAATTCCATAGGCTATGGCCTCTCTTAGTTTGTACTAGTACAAAGTGCTTTGTCCCAAGGATGTATGGGTGGTTAGTTTTTTAGTTAACAGAAACCAAAAAGTTTTATGTTTGACCCTTTTTCGGGGTGTTCATTTTACATTACAGAGAATGTCATATCCAGCGTCCAAGAATACCCAAACACACCAAGGCTAGGGTCACACATGCCAATCAGTTTCGCTCCATGGTTTCAATAACAGATCCGATTTTGTAAGGCTGCTTTTTGAGCCTCCTGTGCAGCTCGGCATTGTTTGGACTTAGTCATTTTTTCCCAAAAAACGCTAGCAAAAACGGATCCGTTAACGGATGGTGCTTGCATGTACCATGCGTTAATGGATGCGTTTCCCATAGGGCCCCATGTTAAAGAACGCATGCGTTTTTTTACTGCACCCAAAAACTTTCATTGCAGTGTTTTTTGGATCCAGTAATAAAATGCATAGCGCTTGTGAAAAGTGCAGTCATGGATCTGTTTTTAGCATCATTTTTTGGAAAAAAATGTGGAAAAACTGATGACAATAACGGATCCAGTGCTTGTGTGACCCCAGCCTAACATCAACATCAGAGCACCCAAGAGACATGTTATACTAGCCTTAAGGGTACCTTTACACGCCGCTACGACAGGATGGATACAATCCGCTACAGGCTACAAATGTAGCTTGTAGCGTCAATATAGCCCGTAGTAGCGGCGTGTGAAGACGGGATGACACAGCCGGCTACAGATACATCTGTTTCTGAGCACTGCTCGAAAACAGATGGCTACAAAGCCGATTGTAGCGAGCTGTATCGGCGTGTAAAGAAGGAACAGAAGGGTTGTTTCTACACCATGCTACGTAGCTGGGGCGTGACACAGGCTCCGGGTTTCCGCGCCCCCTTCAGCGATCATTGGAGGAAGCTCCTGCGTTGCGATTGGTTGTCGCCGCACAGGGCGGCATATTTAAGGAGCTGACGAGTCACACTACACAATTGCTCGGGCGTCAAGTATTAATCAGCCTCCTGCGATGCCTGTCCAATCATGGTATTATTGCTTTGTCCTATCAGCGTACGGACGGCTCGTAATCCACAATTGTGGCACGCCTATGTGCTGTCCCTGCTGCACCAGGTCCGCCCATAGTAGCTGGTTGTAGCGGTGTGTAAATGAGCTAAGATGAGCTACAGATGGCTACTTGAGACACCCGGCGATGTAGCTAGTTACAGATGTAGCGTAGCGTAGCGCACCTTGTGGCGCATGTAAAGAGGGTGCGTTTCCCGTTTGTAATCGTTTGGGCGTGCTCGTGCACGTGAAGTAGCGGGTTGTATCCATCCTGTCGTAGCGGCGTGTAAAGGTACCCTAAGGCATGATAAAAACCACAAATCCACAAACCACCACCAAGATACTAATCAGCACACCAGCACGAACACCATAACACACAAGTATGCACCACATTAGCCTTTATTATAGAGAAGTTACAGATCAAGCCTCCATAACTAATACCACAATTTATCAGCACATAAGAGACCCCTAACAAAAAGTACTATATACCCACATCATACAAAACCCCAGCCTAGACACCTAAATCATTCCACCTATATTTAAAGCAACACCATATAGCCCCCACCCTACAAGTACATGGAACCACCACAAACATACCGGCCAATTACGGTACAATATAGCCGGAAGGTATACCTCAATATATACCATATATACATTGTAGATACACACACTCTAGAGGACTTACTGCCATTCCATCTTCTCTTCAGCTCTTCCGACCATGGCATCATGGTCATATGAACAGTCACATAATTATAATATCACCAAAGGTCGTGAGGTCTAGGAGAGTACAAGACCTATGGTGACATCATAGTTACATGACCGATCACATAATCATGATTTCAAACAACCTCCCCGTCAAAAGCGAGGCTGATAATTCTATTAGCAGTGTAACTTCACCTGTAGACGCTGTTGACCCCCAATGAGTTGGGTGCCCTGGGTAACTACTCAGTTTGCCCCACCCTAATGTCAGCCTTGAAGACACTGTACAACTTAGGTCTTGTATGGGGCCAGAGTACAGCTTATCTGACACAGAGTGGTATACCACATAGGGAATCAGGTAGCAAGATGGTAAAATAGGTTAAAAGCATTCAGGGGAGCTAGTCTGACCCTTATGGCCACTTTACACGTCCCAACATCGTTTCGATATTGTATACAACGGCACGGGAGCGCACTTTTTTGGCTGAAATCCAAGATCGCATAGGAGATGTTACACAGGGCGATATCGGCAGGCAACACAACTGCGACGTCTACGCCCCCTTGTACGCGTGACCCATGAATGACCATTTAACATGGGAGTGAATACGGGAAGTTGGTCTCCAAGTCGGTGTTGGGCTGTCACACAGCACGATCCTGCCAGATCGTCCATCCAATATCGGACAGTTGGAGAGCCTGCTCAATTCTTCCCCGATATCGGTTTGGCATCGTTTTTGCGTCGCACTGCACATTTACACCATACAACGCACAAACGATATCGGGGCCAACGCACGAACCACGTGACTTTTTGTCGAAGTTGGACGACGATATCGGGACGTGTAAAGTGGCCATCAGACTAAGGTTCACTAACTCACCCTGTTTCCATAGGTACTCCAGATGGTAGGGAGGTCTGGGTCACCACCCTAGCCCTTTGCTCCTAAATAGCCCTAGGCTAACAGCCCCTACCTCCAACCCACAAACCAGAAAAAGGACAACCACTCCAAAGGAAGGGAACAGCAGCTGGTCTTGCAAAGACATCTAGACGAGAAATGAACTCTATCAGTGACACCTGGTGGTGGAAAATGGAACTATTTCAAAGCTGGAGGAGTGACTATCTGAAAACAAAGACACACCCCTACACCTAAATACTCTAACTCACCCCTCCACCTGCAGAGCCGCACACACAGCGTAAACTAAAGGGAAAAAAACTCAGTCTAATCACTCCTGGACTGCAAAACAGTCAACATCTGACATTATCTCTGTCCGTCATCTCTTTTTTTATATATATAAATATTAAAAAATTGTCTAAAAAAAAACAATATGACCACCTAGTACCCCAGTATAACAGAGCACTATGTACCTGACGTGAAAACACATCTCCTATGTACTCTTTAGCGAATTTACCCTGACTTCCTCTTTTCTAACTCATTTCGGAACTCTTCCTTCTAAGATTCTAATTCCCTCTTTTCTGACACCTCTCCTATCTACGGGACAGATTTTTGTCGAGTGCTTATAATCTAAAACGTTGGCTTTTAATCAGCTTGAACTACGGACTGTCTTTTCGTGAACCAAAAGCCACTAATCAATTTTTTCTCTCTATCTTTTTTTTTTTTTCTTCCTGTTTTTCTTACCCAAGGCGATGCCTTTTGTAAAAAGGGTATTTATTTTTAATGGATTTTTTAATGAATTTTTCAGTCAACCTATTAATAATGCCATTAATTATGGCCATCTTGCATTAAAGTGAATACTGGCCTCTTAATCCTAACCCCCAGCTATTGGTTTGAAGCTAATCCAGGCTGGTGCTTGGCAGCGAGGTGGAGGCTGCAGCCGGTAAAGAACTCAACGGAAAAAAAAAGACGGAGCGGAGGGATAAAGAAAGAGAATGTATTTAGTATATGATTTGCCAGAGGGGTTGAAGTTTAAAGCCATATGATGTGTTATGGGGATAATCCGCCAGATACGGCGCGGTCTACAAGAACATCCCAGAAGATGGGATTGAGTCTCCTGTATGGGCTGGTCTGTTTGATAAACCCACCGGAGCCGGGCACTGTCTTACCGGAGGCGGTTATGTCTGACTGCTGCTTCACTTCAATCTACTTAAAGGATCTACATAAAATGCTACGAGAGCCCGGCTCATACCTCCTCGCAGACTTCCAAAATAAAGAAAAAATGCTGCAAAATAATGCAAAAAATAAGAATGTTTTCAAAACTAGCAGTGAACACGAGTGTACATCTATAGAAATGTGTACAATATTATATTAATAATATAGGACTTGTTAATTATATATATATATACAGTGCACTGCGAAGGTTTTAGGCAGGCATGTAAAAAAAGTTGCAAAAAAACAAATAGGAATGGACAAGTCTATAGGTCATAAAACATAATGTATAGGCAGGTGCAGTATATATACAGCTGCATCTCAATGAATTAGAATATAATCAAAAAGTTAATTATTCCAGTAATTTAACATATAAAGTGACACACTATATATATAGAGTCATTACACACAGTGTGATCTATTTCATGTGTTTCATTTATGTTAATGTTGATGATTATGGCTAACATCCATCCATCTGTCATCTATGGCACCCCAGAGTCTAAGTGCCACTGTGTCATGACTGCCGTGGTGGTGTCCCACTGAGAGTAACAACGGGTCTTCTCATCAGGCAACACACAAACACAACATTTTCTGCCCAGGTCAGAAGGGGGAGACCAAGCCTGGGTTCAGGGTGAGCTCCCCTATAAATTCTTGTCTGGAGCAGAGCCAGTTAGTGCAGTTCCTAGGAGGACTGTGAAGAGGACCTGGGTGTAAAAGAGCTGTGCTAAGCTAATCCAGGCTGACAAGCTCCAGCCTAAGGTTAGGGTCTGAGGAAAGGAGAAGGAACATATCCGGGAGACAAAGCAACCCTGTGCTCACCACAGAAGAAAGGTGCAGAGAACGGACACCAGAGTCAAAGACTGTGCAGGGTCCCACATCCCGGCAGTCAACACCGGAAGGTGGGGATTCAAGATTCCCAGCCACACCATACCCACAGACACAGCAAAATAGAGAGTTCAGGAGTTGACACCTGGGAACAGGGTAGAAAGAAAGAACTCGAGTTGCCTGTCAGTACCTCGCAGGAGAGACAGGGCTGCAGCTCAGCTTATGCAACTGCATTAGCCAACATACAGAGCAGTAAGGGAGCCAAAGACTCAACCAGATGGAAATAACCCCGAGTTGCTCTCAAAGACTCCGTGGACAGTTTAATAATAACATCTGCTCCAGTAAAGGACTGAGAAAAGTACAAAACCGTGAGTCTGCCTATTACTTACGCCCATTGCCCTGCATCCTACGCATAGACTATTCTCACTGTCCCCAGGATTGGCTTTACTCATGGAGAGCTGTCCCATCTTACCTGTTTCCCTGAAAATAGGGCACCCCCTGAAAGTAAGGCATGCTTGGGGGGGGGCACCCTACTTCCTAATATAAGGCACCCCCCGATTATAAGGCGTACCTCCTCAGCATGCCACCGATCACAAGACGGGGCAAGCATCTGTGTCTCGCTCCCCGCTATACCCGCTGTCTGGTGTTCCCTACTCAGTACCGCTCTTCTGCTGCGCTGCAGTGCTCACGGAGCTGCCAGGAGCGCAGCCATGAATCACTGCTCCGGAGCTCTGTGCCCGGTCCCGTCCATGAGCCCTGCGCCAATCACAGCGCAGTAATCATGGGCCAGCTGACGTCAGTAGCCTCTGATTGTTCCTGGGCTGTGATTGGCCCAGGGCTCCTGCGCTCTGATTGGCCCAGGGCTCCTGTGCATCTATCTTTTATTGGCCAAGGGCTCCTGCGCTCTGATTGGCCCTGGGCTCCTCCACTGTGCACCACCAAAGCAGCACCGCAGAGGAAAGAAAGTGAAAAGAAAGAAGTACGGTAAGAAAGTGAAAGTGTGTGTGTGTGTGTGATGTGTGTGGTGTGTGTGTGTACACACATGGGAGGCTGCAGTGGGATATGGTACTGGGATGGGAGGCTGCTGCAGTGGGATACAGTACGGTACTGGGATAATGGGAGTCTGCTGCAGTAGGATACTGTATAGTACTGGGATAATGGGAGGCTGCTGCATTGGGATACCGTACAGTACTGGGATAATGGGAGGCTGCTGCAGTGGGATACCGTACAGTACTGGGATAATGGGAGGCTGCTGCAGTGGGATACCGTACAGTACTGGGATAATGGGAGGCTGCTGCAGTGGGATACGGTACTGGGATGTGAGGCAGCTGCAAAGGGATACGGTCTGGGATAATGGGAGGCTGCTGCAGTGGGAGAAAGGTACTGGGATGGGAGGCTGCTGCATTGGGATACCGTACAGTACTGGAATAATGGGAGGCTGCTGCTAGTGGGATACCGTACAGTACTGGGATAATGGGAGGCTGCTGCAGTGGGATGCTGTACAGTACTGGGATAATGGGAGGCTGCTGCAGTGGGATACGGTACTGGGATGGGAGGCAGCTGCAGAGGGATACGGTACTGGGATAATGGGAGGCTGCTGCAGTGGGATACGGTACTGTGATAATGGGAGGCTGCTGCAGTGGGATTCAGTACTGGATAATGGGAGGCTGCTGCAGTTGGGATAAGGACCTGGGATGGATGGAGGCTGGACATTTCTGTCAATTTTGTTTTGGCTAATATAAGACACCCCCCCCCCCCCCCCCCAAAATAAGACATGGTGCACCTTTCGGAGCAAAAATTAATATAATAATAAGACAGTGTCTTATTTTCGGGGAAACACGGTAGCTGCTATCCATCATCCTCAGAAGTTCTGCAGCAGTGGTGGCTATCCGTAGCCACATACCATGGGTTGGCTCACGAAAACTTTTTGTATATTAACCCCTTTTCAACTGAACTCAGGGCACGGAACCAAATCATGACCCCCTTGATTTCCCCCAGAGACAGCAGCGGCCCAGTCCCGAGTACCCCACGGCCCTGGCAGCACCTCAATGACATCACTGACCACCCTGGTCACATAATCGGCACAGAGGCAGGAAGAAGGCGGTGAGCTGCAGGTAAGGAGCAGCAGAGGGTAAGTTAGAGTGTTTCTTGTATTAGTGTGTGTGCGAGCATGGGGACATATAGAATGACAGGGAGGTGGGCATATCCAGAACCGAGGGGTTGAGTGCAGGATAGGGGGTGAGAGCAGGTTCATATAATATGCAGCTTCAGCACTAAGAGGTGGACAGCGGGATGCAGTGAATATTATATCAGCATAATGAGTGGGAGCATGTTACCTTGGGCTACCTCTGCAACCCACAGCCAGCCCACTCCAGCCCCCGGACACCGCTCTTGAGCCGCCTTCCCACCTCTTCTATAGTACAGAAACTCAGAAAGGCAATGGGCTCTAAGAAACAGCTGCTACCGGTAGTAGATAGAGCAAAATGCTCAAAACACAGGATTCAGACTGACCAATCTCAGCACAGCCTGGATTGGCTACAGGAAAGCCTACGACTCAATGACACACACATGGATCTGTGAATTCTTCGCGCTCTACAATGTTAACAGGAAATTAAGAACCTTCCTCAGAAACTCAATGGGGCTATGTAGGACAACACTGGAAGTCAACCCAAGCCAACTATAAAGTTTCCATCAAATGCGGCATATACCAAGGTGATGCACTGTCCCCATTGCTGTTCTGCTCTGCAAAGGCTTGAACTGCTCAGTCAGATAATTACAGAGTCTGGCTATGGATACAAGTTCAAGAGTGGAAGCACCAGCACCACCTGCTCAACATGGATGACATCAAGCTGTATGTGAAAAATGAAAAAGACATCAGTTTTTTTCTTCATTCTTAAACCACTAGAAAGCAGCAGCAAGGCAGGACATTTATTTTTACAGAGAATACATATCTGAAGCACGTGTCACGTATTGACTGCTCTGTTGAATGTTCTGCTGTAGTGATTAAATGTGCGTCTATTTTCTTTTGCACCTTTTGAGTCAATATCAGTTCTGCTGTAGTAGTTGCTGTTGTGGCTCTTCAGCTGAATGGGTGTGTCGGAGTACCTGACCACTCCCCCTGCCTTATAATAGTTCCACTTCCGGCCAACAGGTGTTGCTGAAAGAATTTCACTTTTCTCTGTCTCTGTATGTGTGGCGCCCCCATTGGTCAGGCATCACACCGGAGTATTACACCCATAAAAGTGGCACAATTTTCCCAACTGTAAGTGGATGCAGGGTTGGTAGGAGGAACACAATTCCAGCACTCCCACACTCAAGCCGGGGTGGTACCCTAGGGGGAGGGTTAGGGGAGTCGGAAGGTCAGAACAGACGAGTTGCAGACGAGACCTGAGGGAAGATGAAAAGGGGGTCCTGAGGGGACCTTGAGAGAGGGTGCCTGACGCATGAGTCTGGGCCCGAGAGAGAAAGGGGGAACCCCAGAGCGGAGCGACCATACTCTGGGGAGCTTCCCAAGTTCACCACGGAAAGCCGGATTCGAGGAAACGGCCGGAGTCAACCTCCGTAGCCGTCAACCGGTTGCTGCGGCTGTTTACCACCACAGCACCTGCACCCATGAGCGGTCCACCCGATTCTCCATAGAGGTTGGGGTCCAGGTGGCAGAGAGAGAGAGAGAGGATCTCCATTACTACCTCAGCGGGACTGGGAAGAGACTTATCCGAGGCAGGGCTAACAGGACACGGGCTCGTTAACTAAGGCACACTGCGGGTACCTCCACTCCACCTTGCATTCACTTACAGCCACCCGAAAGGTTACCTGTGAATTACATCATTGCTGAACTGTGGACCATGTATTCGTTGGATGCTTGTTTCCAGTAAAGTACCCGGACAGAGTGAAACTGCCTTTGTATCTCTGTATTGCCATCATTGAACTTTCATTCCAACTAACACTGCCCCGGAGGCCAAGCTTCACCTGTAGGAAGCTATACCACCCTTGTCGCAATTCCAACGCCCTCTGGAGGACTGTGGCAGCGCTGGTGATCCCTCACCAGATACTACAGGTGGCGTCACAAACTATTCTAACAGAAAATGTATTTTAGAAGTCACTGACACCCAGAGCCACAGACTCGGGTGCAGCCACCCATGATAGCGTTCCTCTGACACCGTGCCCGAGCTCTGAGTACCCGGCCTGGCTGGTCATATGCAGTAAGACATTTGTGCTGTCTTCTGAAGTTTCCTGCTGTTGTTACCTTTATGATTACTATCTTGGAGAGATTGGTGTTGTTGTCCCGGTCTGTGAGTGGAGGTGAGATGGAGTTAACCTAGGGGTGGTTGAGGAGCAGGGAAAGGGTGGTGGCCCAGACCTCCACACTTTTAGAGCTACCTCTGGGAGCAGGGTGAGCTAGGGATCCCAGTCTACAGGGTCAGACTAGCTACCCAGGTATCAACAAACTCATTTGCAGCCAGAAAAATCTAACGTTTTAGGCAGGATGCTGTCAGACCGCATTAAATATAAGCAAATACAGGTGCACAGAACTTGTGGGACAGGACCATTGGGTTGCATACAGCCACTCTACATCACGTGTATCAGTGTGAATGGCACCCTATGTATGAAAATGCAATGGCTGTAAGGGCTGGGGAGTACTCGGTAGCCAGGGCGGCTGGGTCTTCGGGAGGTCACAGTAGCAGTGCCCAGCTCTGTGGACCTGGCCATGCAGTGAAGGGGATATTTACAGGGGAGATTAGTAGTCTTTTCGTGACCTACCTGTAGAATTCGGCCAGGTATGGCAGACACTGCTGGTTTGGAACCTCTGGGGCAGATGGTGCGACAGCCGGGATGGTATCGCTCCCCACAGGTAGAGCCGGGCCCCAGGGTTAGTGTGATAGTCTATTGGGATGGTGATGGTGACTGTGCAGTGGTGCAGGGGGGTGTGCAGAATAGCAGATAGACACTAGGATTGCAGTTCTCGAACCTTTACTCACAGTTCAGTAGTCCAGCCCAGAAGGGGTATCGTGTCTGCAGTCCAGCCAACTCCCAGGCAACTTGGGTCCACTCCTCGGAGACATCCGTTATCAACCTCTCTTGGATGGCTTACTATGCTGGCTAGTCTCCACTCCTACCCTGTGTCTTTTGTGCACAGTTTCCAGAGCAGGTGGCTACGGGCCTTGTCAGGTGACAGGAGATATGTCCCCTGACCCTAGACTCAGCCACCAGTTCACAGAATGTCCATGGCTAATGTCTACTCGGGCCTACAGCTCAGTAGCCTCCAGTTTCCTAGCTGCGACATAAATTGTTGTTGCTAGATTGGGTCCGGTCCCCTCTGGCAACTGAGTTCCTTCAGCAGCCACCTCGGGATGGTTACTGAAACGGGGTCTCTCTGGCCAGGGTTCCATGGTGACCGACCCACCAGTCCCACTCCTCCTCTGGTGGTAGCCTCCCCTAGAACTCCATTTATTTCTGGTGTTCTTCTCTCACTCACTTCTCCCTCTAACTAACTTAACTCCTCCTCTTCCTCGCTACTTTTCCTACTTTCTGTTTCCACCCCCTCTGCCTATTCCCTCCTCCCGCCAGGAGATGGGGCTCCTTGTATGAGCTTAGGTGTAGTACCTCTGTGGCGACCAGACCGCAGAGGCACCACACAAACATTATCTGTGAGCATAGTAAGCGCTGACGGTCACCTCCCCCATGTACTGGTAGGTTGAGAGTGATTGTTCAGTTCTGTGCACCTGTGTTTGCTTTTATTTAGTGGGGTCTGATGCATCCTGCCAAGTACTTATGTTAGATTTCTCTGGCTGCAAATGGTGATTTTTTTATTACTGTCCTTTTTAGTAGTTTTTTTTAGCTACCCAGGTATCCTGACTAGTTATTATCATCCTGCTTCTCATTCCCTCATCTTTTATATCACTATCGTGACAGCTGGTGACAATAGGGGAGAGGGAAATATGATGTTTTTTAGTGTTTTAGTTTCTTACAATACCCCAAGAATATTGGAAATAGTATCGACAGCAACGAATAGCAAAAATATAGATAAGGGAAATCCAATTTTGGGGGTAAAATTTTTAAGCAAAATTAATTTTCCTTGAATGAATTTGCTTACCTCTAGTGGACAAGTCACCGCCTCCCACAACATCGAATCTCTCATCTCCTGCTGCTTCACTTATTTCATTGGTCCTTTTAGAAGCAGAATGTTCTATCACCACCAATCTCCATTACACATATTGTCTTAACATACGTCATCACTTGGCTAGATGGGTCATTGCTGCCCACAAAGTCAGCATACTACTGGCCTGCTGCCATAATCATTACCATTATATAATATGAAATGTGAGGTATACCAGCTGCGTACATGGCCAGTATGCTCGCACAGACAGAGATCTGATATAGATATAGATATATATATAGAACCAGATAGTTTGCTGGGACTTAAAGTACCAGGAATCTTATTTTTATGTTGAGGGTTGGTTTCATAGGATGTTCAGAAGTGATGGGAGGGGCTGAACATCCACATACCTCCCTTAGGCATATCTCATGGATATAATAAGGCTCCTGATAGATCACATGGTCTGTGATTCCTGTTTGGTCCATATGAAAAATGTGCATGCCTGACAGTGGAGCTGCCCTCCTGGTGTTGGAAAGACACACAGTCAGGGGACTGGGTCTCTGTGGTGGGGTAGTAGTTGTTTCTGGAAGGCACAAGGACTGGAGACCTCGTCTGGAGAACCGTAAACTACAGCTCTGTAAGAGCAGAGCTGATAGAAGCAGCTAGACCCCGCAAAAGTAAAAGATTATGATAGATATGAACATTGATGTTATTACACTGCTGAGGAATGTATCCAAAGCCAGGCAGGCATATCTGCCATTGAAAGGTTCTGGACTCTGCTTGTACTATTCCTACCGAGGCATTGAGATGGACTATACTAGAGTTGATGTTCTGGTGTCTTTAATAAACTGGCTGTACGTGTTTATATACAAAACGTTGCCATGAGCATTATTTGTGTGGCTGAGTGTTCCCCAACATGCTCAGTAAGTGCTACCCCACAGTAGAGCGACCATAGCTATGCAGTAGGTGAAAACTTAAGACAGATTATCAAGCGGAGATCAGATGATCCCCACCCTCACTACTTTAAATTTGCTAGGTCATTTCCTTCTTGCATTTTTTTAATTTGTGTCACGGTTGTGCAATTACTCAGATTGCGGCTGTGTGTAATTTCAATGATAAAGTTAATTAAATGACATAATGTGATTGCTTGTTTGCTTGCTGTGAGCGACGCAACTGTTTTCCTTGTAATAATTTCTATGAATGGCTCCCCAGACGCAGAGACAAATGCATCACGAAAACAGCGATACGTTCTGCATGAGACAACATGATCATGAAGGCTTTAATCCAAGTAGATCACACGGTGCAAGACATGATGAGTCTTAAATTACCCTGTTTGGACTCCTTGTACCAAGAGGGAAGGATTTGAAGGTTTTTAGTTGACCAGGATGAGTTGGCTCTAGTTGAGTAAAACACTCATTGAATTATTAAAGGGATCCTATCATGTCCGCAAACCAATAATGACACCACCCCTCGGGGTCGTGGGGTACTCAGAACCGGGCTGCAGTACTGCTGGGGAGTCACGGGGGTCGAGACGTGGCTCCGTGACTCTGGTGGTGTCCATAAGAAGCTCGGGGTTATGGTTTTGGGGATGGTTGTCGTGATGCCACCCGTGATGTTCGGCTATTGATGGCCGACGCTGTGATGTGGGATCTCTGGGGATAGTGGAAATGCAGCTAAGATGGTTTCACTCCTCACGGGTGGAGCGGTTCCCCAGTGCAACCGGTATAGTCAATGGTGTTGGTAGGCCGTTTGATTACGCTTGCTGGAGAGGCTGATGGAGGTGATGCTGTGACGGGTCTCTTGTGGCCTGCCCATCAGCTTGGTGTGGAAAGAAAACAGTCTCACACAGTTCTGAGATCTTTACCCAATTTACAATACCGCTAGATGCTGCTCTCTGCCAAGCCTCAGTCAGGATAGTTCCCCAGTAATCGGGATAGTTCATCCAAGACACCCGCTTTATGTTCCATTCTCTCTTAGGTTACTCTCTCAGAGCTAACTGTTTGCCTCTCCTGCTTGCGCCTCCGCACACAGAGCCCCAATCTAGCAGCCACGGGTCCTGTCGGGCGACTAGTACCAAGCCCCCTGACCCTAGTACAGCTACCTTCTCGGTAGATGGGTCAGGTGTCGGCCACAACTCCTCTAGAACTTGTGGCCTCTGGTTCTGTGGTTGGAGCGTGGAGTCTCCTTGCCACCTCAGGGCTGGTCCCTGGTTCCCAACCAGCGCTTCCGTCCAACTCCAGTCAAACTTGGATTCGGGCACACAGGTGGTTCTTGCTGCCTCTGCCCGTGCCACTAGGTCTCCTTCTGAAGCCCCACCAGAGGAATATGGCTAGACTCAGTTGAAACACGTAGTGGATTTAATAAAACAGTGGTGTAAAACTATTACCAGCCACTTTGCTCTTTAGCGCTCCTAAATGACGACAATCACTTACTTCAAAAAGCTTAGGGCTCCTTCTGTCTCACTTGTGGTTCGTTATTCTCACAACCCAGGACGAGCTCCTCACTGCTCAAGTCCTCCGGATCCACACTCCTCTCACTTCACTCATACAGGATCTTCTCCCCTCTTGTATCTGTACGACCAAATTGTCCACATTTATTGTACTTGTCCTGCCCCTTTAGCATGTAAAGCGCCATGGAATTTAATGGCGCTATATAAATAAATAAAAATAGTAATAATAATAATACTTCTCCTCTGTCCTACTCACTACTCGACTAACTTCCCACCCCACAATTTCCTTCCCTCTGTCCCCTGACTGGTCCCTCCCTCTATTGGGTCCGCCCATCATCCCCGGGACTGTGTGTGTTGGGTACTTTTTTGGGTGTCTTAGACTTACCATCCCATTTCCCCGAGAACAGAGATACCACGCCCATGGGGTGGGTGCAAAACCCTTTGTGGCGACCAAACCGCAGGAGCGCCACATTCCCCCCCTTGACAAAGATCAGCATGTCCTCGTGCAGCTACACGGGTTAAATATGTTATTGCGTTTATTGCAAGAAATCACATTTTTATGACATGCATGTATAACAACAATAAAACTTACCGGATGGGGAGGTTCTTTCTTGAACGTTATATCACAAGTAATAAACTATCTATATTGAAATAAAAAGTACAAAGAAAGGAAAGAAAGTGCCTAAGTTCTGTTGTACTCCAGGTTTTTACAACATCCGTTTTGGCCCTTACCGGGTCAAGTGACTCACCGTGGCCGGGACTCCGGTTTAGACAGACGATGCTTCCTTCCTCTTTGTCACGGGTGGACCGCGCCTGCCGGTAGTGGGGCCCGGTGTAGTGCAGATCAAAAGGGTTGAAGACGTCTTGGTGGAACAGATTAAAGGGGTTTTTAATTTATTCGTGACGCCACCTATGAGTAGTTTCGGTAAGGACTACAGACGCTGCGGAATCTCCGGGGGATGGACAGCAGCAAGATGTTACGCTCCCCACAGGCTGAGCGGTGATCCCCGGAGGATGGAGCTGCTCAAGATGTTGTGCGGCAGCTGCGGTTACCTTGTAGTGCGGACGGACAGTTCATAAGGAAGCACGGACACAGAAAGTCTCTGCAACGGGTCTTTACTGTAACCAGCAGGCAATACATGGCATACAGTGGTTGAGTAGTAGACCAGGTGGACTCAGCAGTGATGGTGTCCCTTAGAAATCCGCAGTGTTCCTCCATTCTAACTAATTGGTTGCCAGTGTCGCCCAGGAATACCAGGTCGGGTACGGGGAGGCTGCTTCAATGCCCTATCCATGATGTACGTTCTGGATGTTTTGGGGAGCCTTGGATCCCTCAGTGGGTACACCGCTGGTTAGACAACTGGAAGTTGGCTGGTGGTGGGGTGCTCCTATGAAGCTGCTCCTCCATGCTTCTGGTTCGCGTAGCAGAGGTGAACTGCTGCCAGCTTCGGTACCAGTGAACAGGCTGTGAGTTGTGGGCACGGGAGTCTTCTGGGAACCCGTGTGAATAATGCCCAATCCCGGTAGTTAAGGCCTCAGGTGCTAACACCCGACCGGTGACGGCCCAGGGGCCCGCACGGGGTGCGGAGCCCCCACTCCTCTCCAAGTTCTGTGTTCTAGGCTCTGCTCTAGATTCCAGACTCCTACTGTTCTGTCTAGACTATTGTGTGTGTTCTACTACACTTCCCTAACACTCCACCCACCAGGACCTAGGATTGGCCCTCTGTTCTAGGTGATGCATGCAGGGTTGGATTTCTAAATTAACCAGATCATTGCTGAGTCAGAGAATATTGCGGCTGCATTTATGGCTGCAATACCCTCTTGTGACGCACTCGTTGCGGGGCGCCACACTCCCCCTTGGTTGAATAAGCTTGTCCCCAAGCGTCACACTACCCACGTTACAGAGGTTTTTTATATTTTATAACAGGTAATACACTTTTATTAATGACAGGTCATTGTATGCATAAAAGTGAAAAGGTGAATAAACAGGTTAACACATTGCGCGGACCCGGCGGGCAGTCGGCTGTCCTTAGGTAAAAGTTCAGGCTGTAGCCTCCAAGTCGCGGTGTTACTTCGCAAACAGGAAGAAGTCTCTTTTAGCAGAAAAGTTCAAACAACAAAAGTCACTTATGGAGGGCAGTGTTCCGGACTCGTATAGCGAACCACCAGTCACAGCATACATGTCGCTCATAGGTTACTATGTCCCCTCTATACAAGTCTCGGTTTGGATGCCCTCGCGGTAGGTGCGATTCCACATCACAACGCCCCACAAATACTTCGGTACTCACACCCTCCACCCTTACAAATCCCCACCCGGTGGACAAGTTAAAGGTGCTTACCCGCCCGGTTTTACGGAATTGTTCAGGTAATGGAGATTGGCGGCGGGCCTCGGCGCGAGCCTGCATGTTGGCTTGCAGTCGAGTGTGCCACTCCTCTCTCCGGATACGACGTACCTCTTCGTCGGAGTGGTGCGGCGTGTGGATAAAGTCACTACGGCGTGCTGGTTGTTGAACCGCTCGAGCTTGGTGGGCAGTCTGGAGTGGAGCCCGGTTTAACGGAACCGGAGAAGATGTTGTTGCGGCGGCACCCGACCAGTGTACCCGAGCTGATCGCCCGGCAGAAGGATTCTTGGTGTCTCCCCAGGCGAACGCGGTGTAGAGATCCTCAGCTGGACTGCAGGTCTCGTCGTCATCCTCCTCGACCTCTCCTTCGATGACTACGTCGGGCTGCTCGGCTGACGAAGACGATGGAATGGAATCCTCTGGGTCGATGGGTGGCTGTGCTGCAAAGTTCTCCTCGGGGTCGTTGTGCAGGACTTCCAGGCTGCC
Source organism: Allobates femoralis (assembly GCA_033576535.1). Classification (NCBI taxonomy): domain Eukaryota; kingdom Metazoa; phylum Chordata; class Amphibia; order Anura; family Aromobatidae; genus Allobates; species Allobates femoralis. Next base: position 10,637,027 of record JARQOC010000001.1, read on the forward strand.
TGCCTCTTCTTCTGTAGCAGCGGGAAGTGGTGTTTCGATCCCGGGCACCAGGTAGGCCTCTGTATTTGCAGAGGAGGCCTCCGGTTTAGGGGAGAAACAGGCGACAGTCTCGGTAGTGTAGAAACTAGTCGCGGGTTCCGCAGGTGGAACCAGGTATATAACGGCTTCTTCGTCGGAGCGCATTGGAAGCTCCGGCTCTGGAACGGGGTCGGCTGCGGGGTTAACCGCTGGAACGGGTCGAGCTGTGGTCCTCACAGGAATGATGCAGTCTATGGGCTCCGGTGACGAAGCAGGACAGGTGGTGGGCGACGGTGAGGCGGTCGAGAAGCTGGCGATGTCGTCTGGGCCTGGAGAAGCTGTACCCGGTCGGCTCTGCTGCATCGCATGATAGAGTCTTCTGCCTAGGGTCGCACTCCAGCTGCGAATCGTCCATTCCACAGCCTCAAGTAGTCGCACCCGGAGGTCTTGTAGAGCCTCTAGCCAAAAGTCGGGGCTGCCGTCTATGGTAAGGGCAGGACCCGATCCCGGTTGGCCTATGGCTGCTCTGGCCTCCGCCTCGACCTCCCGCATTAGGTCTTGGAGTCTCGTGCTGGCCATTCTCTTCATTGGAGGGAAACCACACCCGTTCAACCGGTAAGCGTTCTGGTAGAGCTGGTGAAGAAGGTCTGTGACACTCCCATTTCCTCTGGGCTTTTGTAGTCCAATTGTGGGAAAAGTCTTTGGGGTCCGCCCCCATGGTTGATTCGAGCAATCAGGGCGGACAAAGAGTTTGGCGCCTTTTGTCTTTAGCCCTCCCACGATGAGGAGGGGGTTGACTCACTCCTGGGCTTGCACGTGGCGGATTCTTGTGGCGGAACGCCATCTTGGGCGCCATCTTGGCCCACGGTGAAAAGGCGGGAAAGTTCTTTTAGGGACGAACAAAGTCCAAATTGTAGACAATAAAGTCCAGTTTAAGCACATTATACCCGTTGGGTAACGGGCCTGCTCGTATCCTGTTCGTGACGCCATTTTCTGACTCACGGTGGCCGGGACTCCGGTTTAGACAGGCGATGCTTCCTTCCTCCTTGTCATGGGTGGACCGCGCCTGCCGGTAGTGGGGCCCGGTGTAGTGCAGATCAAAAGGGTTGAAGACGTCTTGGTGGAACAGATTAAAGGGGTTTTTAATTTATTTGTGACGCCACCTATGAGTAGTTTCGGTAAGGACTACCGACGCTGCGGAACCTCCGGGGGATGGACAGCAGCAAGATGTTACGCTCCCCACAGGCTGAGCGGTGATCCCCGGAGGATGGAGCTGCTCAAGATGTTGTGCGGCAGCTGCGGTTACCTTGTAGTGCGGACGGACAGTTCATAAGGAAGCACGGACACAGAAAGTCTCTGCAACGGGTCTTTACTGTAACCAGCAGGCAATACATGGCATACAGTGGTTGAGTAGTAGACCAGGTGGACTCAGCAGTGATGGTGTCCCTTAGAAATCCGCAGTGTTCCTCCATTCTAACTAATTGGTTGCCAGTGTCGCCCAGGAATACCAGGTCGGGTACGGGGAGGCTGCTTCAATGCCCTATCCATGATGTACGTTCTGGATGTTTTGGGGAGCCTTGGATCCCTCAGTGGGCACACCGCTGGTTAGACGACTGGAAGTTGGCTGGTGGTGGGGTGCTCCTGTGAAGCTGCTCCTCCACGCTTCTGGTTCGCGTAGCAGAGGTGAACTGCTGCCAGCTTCGGTACCAGTGAACCGCCTGTGAGTTGTGGGCACGGGAGTCTTCTGGGAACCCGTGTGAATAATGCCCAATCCCGGTAGTTAAGGCCTCAGGTGCTAACACCCGACCGGTGACGGCCCAGGGGCCCGCACGGGCCGCGGAGCCCCCGCTCCTCTCCAAGTTCTGTGTTCTAGGCTCTGCTCTAGATTCCAGACTCCTACTGTTCTGTCTAGACTATTGTGTGTGTTCTACTACACTTCCCTAACACTCCACCCACCAGGACCTAGGATTGGCCCTCTGTTCTAGGTGATGCATGCAGGGTTGGATTTCTAAATTAACCAGATCATTGTTGAGTCAGAGAATATTGCGGCTGCATTTATGGCTGCAATACCCTCTTGTGACACACTCGTTGCGGAGCGCCACACAAGCACTGTTCAAACAAGGCGCCGCTTCCTGGGTTAGGGTACCGTTACACACACAGATAATTGTGCAGACATTGTTCACAGATCTCTGGTTGCAGTGACATCGTGGACACATTGTTCCATTTGTACACGGCCACAAAATGGAACAATGTGTCATTTACAGTGTGATTTCACTGCAACCAGAGATCTGTGAACAATGTCTGCACTGACTTTGTCCGCTGTGAATAAGTCCCAGCCGTGATGCCCCTTGGGAAAGTACGATTCAACGTCTCACCTGCTAACAAATTTCTGCTTGCTCATGCTGGGTTCCTGGATAAATTCCCAGCCATGCTGCAAGTTGAAAGTCACTATAGTCCCTTGTTTCCACTCTGCCGGGTCAGTCGCTGCAGACTTTTGGGTACGGGCTTTGTCTTGCAGATTAGCTTCTTCTTGGGTCTTCCATCTTGCCTTCCGCTCCTGGTGTTCGGCCTCCTTGACAGCCTGTCTCTGCCGGTAGTATTCCTCCTCACTTATTTTCTCGGCCACACTTACCACTCCAGCCTCTGTCAACTGGATCGCATCAGGGAACCCCATTAAGTCATCCCCTCGGTGCACGCAATGAAACCTCACAGTCTCTGTTTTGATGGGGCTCTGCATTGGTGTGGTCTCTGGCTTTAACGGTACTGTTCGGTCAGTCCTTTCCTCCACACTGCGGTCCCACCCCTGGGTTCTCACTCCCCCGGCAGGTTTTGGGGACGGAGGGGCCGGTAAGAGTCCTAGCAGGCTGTTTACTTCCACTGGGGCAACAACATTAACTTTTCTCTGCCGTGAGTCTCCAGGTTTTCCGACTGGCGGGGACGGTAGTCTTGACACTGTTGGCTGCTGCGAGACCTTCCTCAACAGGTCCTGAGCCTTATGGAGCTGCTGGCTGATGTATGTTATCACAGTTGCAGCAAGGAACTTTGGTTCCAATGACAACAGGGCTAAGCTCTCTTTCTGGTCACCAGGGAAGTCTGTCTCTCTGCTCCTGCACACTCACAACCTCTGCCCGCCATGTTGCTTTCCTTCCCCATCCACTCCTTTCACTCACCAAGACCTCACTCCCACCTCTCCCTGGGCGCGTCTTTTTTTCCCTTGTTGTCAGCCCCTCCTCCAGGTGGAGTCGGCATCACCCCAGGCAGGCCCCTTGGCTTTCTGTTATTACTCGGGGCGGGTCTGTCTTTTTGCGCCTTGTGCGGGCCCATCCCGAGACGGAGGGCCTGTGGACACCCCCGGGCCAGCACATGGCATTACTTCTTTACAGTCGCCATTTTGCAAGTCCTTGTAACACAGCTCTCTTTCAACTGTCTGTTCAGGGGCACATGACTTGGTGACACTGGGTCGGTAATCCTGTTTGTGATGCCAGAAAATGACATGTCCCCAGGGCCTTTGGGTACTAGGAAATGGGATACAGTACTGCTGGGAAGTCACAGGGGTTGAGACCCAGCTTCATGACCCTGGCGGTGTCAATAAGAAGTTCGGGGTTATGGAATTGGGGATGGTTATTGTGACGCCACCCGTGATGTTCGGCTATTGATGGCCAACGCTGCGGTGTGGGACCTCTGGGAATGATGGAAACGCAGCTAAGATGGTATCGCTCCCAACGAGTGGGCCACCGGTATAGTCTATGGCGGTGGTAGGCCGTTGGATTACGCTTGCTGGAGAGGCTGATGGAGGGCGATGCGGCGATGGGTCTCTTATGGTCTGCCCATCCGCTTGGCGTGGAAAGAAAACAGTCTCACACACAGTTATGAGTCCTTTACCCGGTTTACTTAGCGGTTACTTCAGCAATACCACTGGGTGCTGATCTCTGCCAAGCCTCAGTCCGGATAGTCCCCCAAGAATAGGGATAGTTCATCCTTTATGTTCCGTTCTCTCTTGGGTTGATCTCAGAGCTAACTGTCCACCTCTCCTGTTTGCGCCACCGCATACAGAGCCCCAATTTAGCAGCCACAGGTCCTGTCGGGCACTGGTACCAAGCCCCTTGACCCTAGTATGGCTACATTCTTGGCAAATGTGTCGGGTGTTGGCCACAGCTCTTCTAGATCTCGTGGCCTCCGGTTCTGTGGTTGGAGTGTGGCGTCTCCTCACCACCTCAGGGCCAGTCCCTGGTTCCCAACTAGCCCTTCCGTCTGACTCCGGTCAAACCTGGATTCGGGCGCACAGGTGGCTCTCGCTGCCTCTGCCCGTGCCCCTAGGGCTCTTTCTGTCTCACTTGTGGTTCGTTGTTCTCGCGACCTAGGATGAGCTCCTCATGGCTCAAGTCCTCCGGATCCGTGCTCCTCTCACTTCACTCCTTACTCCTCTGTCCTACTCACTACTTAACTAACTTCCCACCCTACACTTCCCTTCCCTCCATCCCCTGACTGGGCCCTCCCTCTATTGGGTCCACCCACTGTTTCTGGGATCGGGTGTGATGGGTGCTTTTTGGGTGTCTTAGACTTACCGTCCTGTTTCCCCGAGAACAGAAATACCACACCCATGGAGTGGGTACAATACTCCTTGTGGTGTTCAGACCCCAGAGTTGCCACATTAACATGCAAGATATAAGATTACTCTACAGATGAACAGTCTTACAATACGCTCTAGCTCAGAGGTCCCCAACTCCAGGCCCGAGGGCGGCCAACAGTGCAGGATTTCAGGATTTCCTTAGTATTGCACAGGTGCTAATGTGATCAAATGCACAGGTAATGATTTCAACCCCTGTGAAATACTAAGGAGATTCTGAAAACATGCACTGTTGGTGGCCCTCGAGGGCCTGGAGTTGGGGACCCCTGCTCTAGCTGCTTTACTAGAAGTTCAGCTGGAGGAGAAAATTAACTTTATTCCTCCAGGCAGCCGCTGACTTTCAGTCATAGAGGCAGCTATAGTCATGGAGCGGGTACACTCTTCACTCACAGTAATGTGATCGGTGCCTGTAAGCACGATTTAACATTTTGATTGACAGCTTGTTTGGCACAGATGTGCCGCCAAGATGGCTGTCAGTCACAGTGGCGGGGAGAGGTTACCGCACTGTGTACTGAGCAGTGACTGAATCTGTTCTCTAGAACTGAAAGTTGGTGGCTTCAGGGAGAAATAGAGTTAATTTTCTCCCTGCAGCTGCATGCTCTGTAAGCAGATCAACACTATATATGAGACTTAATAGCATTTGGCAACCTGACAGGTTCCATTAAAGGAGGAGCCATCAGGAGATTCATGTTCCCTTGATGACAATCAGCATGAAACATGGACAGGATCTTTACTAGCTGCTGTGTTTTAGTGTGAAAATTAACCATAAACAGGCTGGAGAATAATCTGGATGGCTTATCTTTGCCCTTCTTGACTTTAAAGGGATCCTGTCACCTCCACCACCTAAGCTACCAAAACATTTCCCTGCAGCATCCTATCACTAATCTCACACTCCTTTTGTCTCCTAAAAGCATTTTGTCAAAGTAGATAAAAACGATTTTACACTCTCTCATTAGGCATTATAATTAGCAGGGGCTATATTCTTTAGCCCTTAGGGCGTGTTGTTTTACAGGCTCCAGGATCCTCCCTCTCTCTGTCTGTGTGCTCTGCTTGTGCAGGCTTTACCCTCCCTCCTCTCTGTCATTCACAGAATGCAAATCATTAGTCCTGTCTTCAGCTCCACATCACAGCAGCAGAGAGAGAAAGAGGGTGGATCCTGGAGCTGCAAAACAACACGCCCTTAGGGCTAAAGAATATAGCCCCTGCTAATTATAATGCCTAATGAGTGAGTATAAAATCGTTTTGATCTACTTTGACAGGATGCTTTTAGGAGACAAAAGAAGTGTGAGATTAGAGATAGGATGCTGCAGGGACGTGTTTTGGTAGTTTAGGAGGCATTTTGGAGGTGACAGGATCCCTTTAGAGTATTTCAAATAAGCAGAGGCTTGTCAATCAAGCCAAGTGGGGCCATGAGAAAGCTGGTGGTGGGAAACCTAATGCATAGAAATTGACTCCAATTTTACCTCCAAATGTGGTTGCCATCTGATGGATTTGTGGGGCAAATTATTGTGTCAAATCTTGGGTCAAAAAGAATAATTTTGTGAACTTTAGTGGACTGGTTTGACCCATAGCTGGTTACTTATCAATGCATATTATACTAATTAATTTTTGGGGGAGTGCACATTCTTAAAGAGGACCTGTCACCTTTTCCCATGGATTAGAATCTCAGCCCAGCACTGAATGCAGCATGTGTGCTGCTTTCAGGCAAGGGGTCCCCCATGGCTCTGTGGGGCTGCTACCCCGATATATAGGCTTGTAAAAACTCTGGGATGATTTAGTGAATCTTGCTTTGGACAGGGGTTTCAACCAGAGGACCTAGATGAACCCTTTCCTCTCACTCTAACCCTTCTATAATTCTATTCTATGTTTTAATGACTCATCCATAATATACTTCACCAGTAGAGAAGAGGAACTTTAAAGTTTGATGTTCCTGCCAAACACAGATTTGAGATTGGTGTTCGAGTTCGGAGTCTGGGTGCAAACCACTCGAGCGAGTATCACTGTGCTCAGGTACACTAGTCCTGGTGTGAGCCACTTGCAGTGTTGAATGGCTCAAACTGGGGGTAAAATGAGCGATTTCAGATGCAGAATGTACAACATAATGACAAAACCCTGTCTTCACTCCCATGGATGTGTGTGGAAGTGCGTTGCCTATAGCTGGCTGTATTTAGGCGGAGAGCCAAACTGCCCAATCAGTGACTTCCAATGAGGTTTGGGTCAAGTTTGGGTCCAGAACAAAAGTTTATCTAAAGTCCGGGTAAACTCCTAGAACCCGAACGTCCATTGGTCCGCTCAACTCTACTCATAAATAGAGATACCAGTTGAATTCATGTGAATCCTTGGGAAATTTACCGTACCAAGCGAGGTTCAACAACCTGTGATTTGATTCATTTCAATCAACAACAAAAAAGTTCCATCCTTTTACTCACAGCAGAAGTTATCATCAACCAGAAAAGGCTCATATGCCCTCAGGGCAGGTATTCTTCCTAATGCCTTGTAGCTATCACATGGTACATCACAGCAAGCTATGAGGGATTACCATAGCCGATATAAAAGTAGATGCAGGGAAGGCAGCAGCCATTTTGTGCGACATACTGTATGTAGTGGGTGTGTTTGGAACTAAGACCTGGGGTACCAGCAGCTGGGCCAGGAAGCAGAGTTCACGGTGGCTGCACCCAGAGCCCTGGCTCACATTAAAGGGGGGAGTAAAAGTGGAGAAAAATAAACAAAGTGGAAAAATAAAGAGAGTTTGTGACGCCAGTTGAATTTATCCAGACAGTAATTGGCCGGCACTGCAGATGATCCTCAGGAAATAAATGTTAGAGCAGAGAGATGGATAACCCCCTTCAACTGGGCTGGTTCCTGAGAGATGTGGAAGGATGAGTGATCAAGAGGAAGGAGGCACAGGAGACAGTCTCTTTAAGTTTTTTACCTCTTTACTGGGGATATTGTGCTCATCCAGGATACATGCGTAACCAGGTGTGCATTCCAGCCAGTCTGGAAAGAACTGTAGTCCACTCTGTTGGAGTGAGATGTGATGGCCTTCCTGCTGTCTTTTAGTTTCTCATTCACTTGAAGCTTTCCTGTAGTCCTCTAAGTGCGATGGATACCCTCCAGCCAGGCAGGTGATGTGGACTCTGTGAGCAGTTGCTAGCCCACCAGCTCTCTAGTCTTCTGGACTACTGTGCTTTGGAAAAGCCCACAAGAGTGACTACTGGGCATAACGTCCAGCAACCTCCAGATTCTGTGGCCAGGTCGTGGAAACTTGGCAACCTAGGGCCTGGTGCCCTGCCTGCAGCCAGTCCCTCTGCTCGGCCCTCAGGCCTGCTGCAGACTGACTTCTCCTACTTGCCTAACTCCTCCCTCCAATTAGAAGTGGGGTCTGTCCCGGTTGGGTCTTTTCCACCCTCGAGTCTCTGACTGGAGTTTGGAAAGTGTTGTATGCTTTGGAGTTCCAGCAGAGGATACCTCAATTTTTCCCAGGCATGGTATTACATTCAATGGTAGATGCAATATCATCTGTGACTGCCAGAGCGCAGGGGCGCCACCGATTCTTTTGTATACTGTACACTGTGTAGCGGATGCTTTTGTATAATGTAGCCCAGCTCTCATTGACGTAAATAAGAGCTGTGGTGTTCCAACTTTGTATTATTATTATTATTATTATTATTATTTATTTATATAGCGCCATTAGGTTCCATGGCGCTTTACATGAGGATGAGGGAGACAAGAACAAGTACACTAAATCTAGGCGATCAGGACGTACAGGTACAGGAGGGGCAGGGACCCTGTCCACGAGGGCTCACAGTCTACGAGGGGCGGGTTAGGATACAGTAGGATCGGGGAATGTCAGGTATGGGGCGGTCGCCTGGGTCTCATGGCAGGTTGTATATTATGTATTGTCTACAGCTATAGCGCCAGATGTGAACTGATTGCTTGTCGCACCCGCCATGGATCAGATATCAATGACCCATTCTATGGATAGGTCCTATGGATGGATCATTCGTATCTTAGTCCACGATGATGATGACCGATGATGGTCCGATACGCCCTTTAGACTGTTTTTATTGTATTTTAGTCCCTTTAAATTATTTTTACATTATTTCTTCAACTTAAACAGCATTTTACTTTATTTATAACATGAAACAAAGGCTAGGAATAATAAATACAAAAAATACACACAATAAATGCCAATAACATTGCCTACCGTATAAAAGCAATTATGTTTGTATATCAGATTTAGAATATATAAGTAGTGATAGAACAAATACCATTTTCAGGTCAGAGAAAAAGGAGTTGTACTGTTAAACTTACCGGGGAAATATACATTTTAATTTTCTTCAAAATTCAGGTGAAATTGAAAAATTTGCATATATATAACATGATGTTAACAGCACAATAAAAATCACTTTATGAAGGATAGTACGCCGTAGCATTATGTGGGTCCTGGCCCCTTGGGGACTGCAAGGGTTAATGAAGTGGTCCAACTAGTTTGCCATCCATTTATCATGTACGAAGTGGTATGGCTACCAAATCAGCTAAATTATACCAAACATAATGATTCCGTTTATCTATTTAACCTATGAAGGTATATTGCTAAAAGATTCTAAAAAAAATATATAAAAAATAAAGTAAAAATATGAAAAATATATATGTATTGAAAAGTTAACACTTTGGCGTTATCTCGAGAATTCGGAGGTAAAATTGTGCAATTAGTAATTATTTAATAATGCACATATTATACACTGATATGTGTAGGGAGCTAATCAGTCCTTAAATTTTGGATTAATTTTTTTGCAAACTCATCACTAATTACCTACGCTCTGCTCCTTTTGTTCTTTTTCAATCTACTATCCCATACCTTCTTTCACCCCTTATTATTGCTCTTGTTCCCTGCCACGCTCCTCTAAGTATTACACCTTCACAGTTGGACCGGTCACGTCATCCCACAAGATCGCTCCTCCATTGATACACTTTGCATTATTGGATGACTCTCTACCTTCCTCTTTCCACTCACTTTCATTCTCATCCATCATTCCATGAATTTGTTACATTCAGTTTCTACTAATTATAATTATAATGGAACACTCAGGATTCTCTTAGCTTGAGACAATGACTCAAATGAGCAAGGTTATGGTGAGAAAGTCTGTATTTTACACATGCGATTGAAAACACACGTGAAGTGCAGCAACAGAGCAAAGTTCATGAAGTACACAATAAACAGAGAAGTCACTAGAAATAGTTTATCCACAGTAATGCCGGCAAGGAAAGTCTCTTGGAAGAAGCTCTCACTGGGAGATGTAGTTTACTAGAAAACAAAGTCCACATCCAGGAGTGCTGGGTTAGGTAAATGTGGCACCCCTGCAGGGATTGCCACAGGATGCACCGGTGCAGGGAAGGATGTACACCTTGGCACACACAGCATACAAACAACACCTTCCACCCCAGATTTAAAGGCGGAGCTCTACTTGCTGCCCTTAGCAAGATCCCCTATAAAGATCCAGGTCTGAGGGAGGAGTTAGGTAGTCAAGGCAGTGAGTCAGTTCAGTTAAGGTCAGTCAAGCCAGGAGTTCAGTAAGGAACTGAAAGGAGCTGGTTGCTGGGACCAAGCCAGGCCCAGAACCAAGAAAGACTGGTCCGAGCTGTGCAACGCCCTAGGGAGAAGGACGAAGGCCAGCGGAAGAGTTAGGAAGAAGGGAACATATCTAATTACCCTTAGAGTCAACCCGGACATCGGAGTCCGTACCTGCTATATCTCCAGTTGTAGCAGAGAAATCCCAGACAGACCAGAAGGATGTAGTCCCCCTGAGCTCAGGGGAAAATAAAGAGTCGAGTTAGACCAAAAAGAAGGCTGGAAAACAAGGATCCCAAGAAAAGGTCCTTAATTGCAGCTTTTGGAGCAGACTTCTCAGGAGAAAGAGCGGCAGATCAAGCTTCAGGCAGATCTCACCCCAACTATTGCACACACTGGCAGAGGAGGCCTCACAACTCTCTAAGGTGGACGTCCCAAACTGCACCGGCCACCTGGTTACCCTCCTGGACTATACCTGCTACTCGACATCAGTAAAAAGGTACTGAAACAAAGACTTGTGTGTGTGTTTGCCTGATTCACCGTCGCCGCCTGCAGCGCCTACATAGAGCTGAAAACTACTACTCCTCTTTACCTCCCCTGAGGTAAAGCTCCGCCTGTGGAGAGCTGTACTATCACTGCTGCATCACCATCACCTCAGCCATCTGCAGCGCTGGTAACCACATTATGTATCATCCCCCATCATCATCACCCCCATCAGCAATTGAGTGCCCAGGGCACGGGACCAGGAACCGACCAGCTGTGATTCACTCCCCCGCCTTACCGCTTCCGAGTAACCTCTTCCCTGCCGGCCCGACTCATAAGTCTTTGAAAATGAGTCCCGAAAACAGTGCAGAGCAGTGAGCCTTAGGAAGTCCAAACTGTCCAGAATATGTCTACTGCATACTTAACAATAGTAAGCCGCTAAAAGCAGAGAGTTCTTACATGACCAGGGCTGGCAGGCTATGGCAGACGCTGAGAAACACAAGCAGCAAGTTGCAAGTGAGACACTGAGAGCAAAAGAGGTTGCAGGAAAAAGCCGAGCTGGACTTACTTGAGAAGGAGCAATCTTGAGAAGCAAAGAGCCAGCATTCAAGCAGAATACTCAAGATTTGGCTAAAAGGTAAACTTGGTTAAAAAGACAGGGAAGGAAGATCACATGAACAGGAGCAAAGCAGCAGATGCCATTTTGGAAAAGACAGAAATAATTGACATACTGGCGCTCACTTCAAAAGAGGAGGTGCACCTAATCCTGAGGAATTTATTTGGAATTTACAGAAAATATATATCTGAAAAAAATATATATACAGATATTCATTAAAAAATTGTCAGGACAAAGTTAATAAAAATTACTCAGATAAGAAAAGGAGCTGCAATTGGAAGATGGGGTCCGCATCTATCAAGGAAAGGACAAAATAATTCTCAGTCCACTGCGCTCACTTAAAAAAAAATGTATATGCAATAAAAATAGGTGAGTACCTGTGTAGTTGAAAATCTGGTCAAATAGTTGATCATGGTGTGGGTATTTCCGATTAATAGTACAGCTATTAATAAAAATACTGTATTTTTCGGACCATATGATGCACTTTTTTCCACCAAAATTTTTGAGGAAAGTGGGGGGGGTGCGTCTTATGGTCCGAATAAAGGACCTGTGTTGCTGTGGGGCTGTGCTGGGGGGAGCTTCGGCTCTGGAGTGGGCTGGAAAGAGGCTGCGGGGGGCTGTTGAGGCAGCGGGAGGTCACATGCTCCCGCTCATTATGCTCATTTAATATACACTGCATCCCACTGTCCATCACCTCAGTGCTGAAGCAGCACTGAGGGATGGCATACCAAATTAAGTGTACACCTCACCATCACTAGATATGCTCCCCCATCATCCTGGATATAGATTCCCTCCCCCACCCCCCGATGGTGCCAAGCTTCCCTTGATAGTCCTGGCCTCCTCCGATGGTGCTAAACTCCCCCCATTGGTGACTTAGCTTCCCAGATATTCCCCCCATGTGTTGAATATGGTCCCCCATGTTGCCACACACAAGAGAATAATAAACTATGTAAAACTCACCCTCCAGCGATTGCCTTCGTCTCTCCCGGCTGCCAGCACTTGTGGTGTGAGTCCTCCTGCATCACCGAGATAACTGATCATGTGATCTGCACAGCAGAATGATATCATTACTGCATGCCTTGATTACATGATCGGTTTCTTTCGATGATGCAGGAGAACTCGGACCACGAGTGCTGGCAGACGGGAGAGACAGAGGCAATTGCCAGAGGGTGAGTTTTACATAGTTTGTTATTTTCTTGTTTGTGTCAGCCTGGGGGGAATATTGAGGGAGCTCAGTCACCATCGGGGGGAGCTCGGCACCATTGGAGGAGGTCAGGACCATCGGGGTAAGCTGGCACCATCAGGGGTGGGGAGGGCATATCCAGGATGATGGGGGCATATCCAGGAAGATGGGGGGGCATATCCAGTATGGGGGTAATGATCTTGGATGGTGGGCTCTATATCCCTGGGTGGGGGCTGTATACCAGGATGGGGACTATATACCAGAATGGGGGCTATATACCAGGATGAGGGCTATATACCAGGATGAGGGGCTGTATACCAGAATGATGGGGCTGTATCCCAGGATGGGGAGCCATATCCAGAATGTGGGATGCTATATACCAGAATGGGGGGCCATATTCCAGATGGGGGGGCTATATCTCAGGATGAAGGGCTATATATCAGGATTGGGGGCTATATACCAGGATGAAGGGCTATATACCAGGATGGGGGGCTATATACCAGGATCGGGGGTTGTATTCTATGATGGGGGCTGAATCCAGGATGGGGGGTTGTATCCAGGATGGAGAGCCATTATCCAGGATGGGGGATGCTATATACCAGAATGGGGGGCCATATTCCAGATGGGGGGCTATATCCCAGGATGAAGGGCTATATACCAGGATTGGTGGGCCATATCCAGGATGGTGATTATATACCAGGATGGCGGGGCCATATATTACTTGGAAGGGGCCCGTCCGAAAAAAATGTTATGGTATTATAAACAAGTAATACCTTTGGTGATGTATTAATTTGACCAATTTGAATATACCAGAAGTTAGAGAATTTGAGGTGGAGTCTTCATAAAGACTAATTAGAAAAGCAGGATTAATATCTAGAGTGTAATTAATCAGAATGTATGGGTAATTCAGCTTGTACCTAACCAGGTAAAAGCTGAATTACAACTCGTACATTCTGATTAAGCACACCCTAGATATTAATCCTGCTTTTCTATTTAGTGGTTATAAATTCTGCACACCTTCACCTCCAGCTACTACAACTGCCGCCATCAACACTTCACCACCTTTACACCCCAGGGCCCGCACTGCCTGTGGGGAGTGCTCCAACTAGTTACCACACCACCCATCCCCTGCGGACCACCATGTGTAGCGCTAGTCATCCCTGACCAGAAACCTCATATGGTGTCACGACAAACAATTCCCCTTTAACATGTCTGGTATGGGCCACAACCTCCGAGACTGCCACCTTGACATCCATCGGACTGACCCCGGATGGTCGAGTACCCCAGCAACCAAGAATGAACATTTCAATTGGTCACCTGTGATTGGTCCAAATCAACCAAAATTTTCAATTTGGACCATATTGATTCTCCACAAAAATATAATTATTATGTTCTCTCCAGACCCCAGACCATATGTAATAAAGGTCCGGCTGCCTCTCACTTGTCTTAACACCTGGTCCTCCAGTCTTGGCTTCAGATCTTCTTCCATCTTCTGGTCCTCGATCTTCTCTTCAGTTATTCCAGCACTGACAAGGTTTGTTGCAGTCACGTGGAGTGGGATATTGAAGAAACTGTAGGACTAGATGAGGGGTAGACCTGGGACAGGTTTTGTATGTTTTACTTTTAACCCCTTCCCTCCATTGATTTTACTTTGAGACCTTAGAACATAATAAACATCTTTTGGGGAACTTTCATGACAAATTGATTTAGTAGAAATCAAAATTTTTGGTTGATTGGAACAAATTGAACCTGAATTGAATTTCTAAAAATGTTCTCAACTCTACTAAGGAGGATGCCGAAAGTGAAGTTACATCCCTACTGTATTCTGCTTGGTTCCAGTTATCATGAGTGGGACTTGGCAGTGATAAGGCCCACTAAAACATGATACATATCCAAAAGAGTGATTCCATTTTTTCACTGCTCCTTAATCTCCAGTTTTAAGGCCCCGTTACATGTAGCGATATCGTTAACGATATTGCCACATTGACACAGGTTTTGTGACGTTGCGGTGACCTCGCCAACGATATCGCTGTGTATGACATCGCGATCACCCCCCCTCCTGCTGGGAAATCGTTGATCGGTAACGAATGGCCTGGACTATTTTTCAATTGGCGATCTCCCGATGGCCAGGCTGCATCGCTGTTTGTGACAGGGGCAACGACCAGAGATCCTCAGTCTGCGGCCGAGACCCTGCACAATCCCAACGAATGTCGGGTGTCGGCGCATAGCTGGGTGATCACTGGTAACATCAGCCAGGTCAGATCGTTGGTGGGATCGCTGGAACATCACTATGTCAGGGGCGGAGCTACCATGGTGCAGCTGGTTCAGCTGCACCAGGGCCCGACCGGGTAGGGGGCCCCTCAAGCACTTGTAGGGGGCCCCCCGTGACCCTATATCAGAGGAGAGGAGGTTAAGTGAGGGAAGCTTCCTGGCCCCCTTGGCTGCTCCCGCCCCTCCTCTCCTCTCCAGCCCCGGCTCCCAGATCTACAATGCGTGGCCCGGCGCAGGTAAGAGCCGCACGCAAATCCCACCTGCTAGCACAACAAACCCCCTTCCTCCGCTCCTCACTCGATGAAGCTAGCACCCCCCCCGGTCCATACCTAAAGCTGCACCAGGGCCCGCCAGGCTGAAGGTCCGCCACTGCGCTATGTGTAATGTGGCCTTTACACCAGATGTTGACACCAGACCTTGGTATGTCCACGTACTTCGCACCATGGTTTTAGATGAATAGCTATGTCACTCATGATAGGTTTTCTTTCTAAACTCCAATTTCAACTCATGAATGCTAAAATAAAACTCTAAACCAACTGCTAACAACATTCCAACCACTGAGTGGCCACAAATTACCACTTAGCATAGACAACTCCCAACAGAGTATCAGAACAATACTTTTTTTTTACTACTTGTCTTCAGATGTGTTGAGCCAAGATGAAAGATAAGGAGGGACACCTCCGTAGGCAGTGGCCACCACTATGCTATGGAAACTAGACTCTTGGCATTCAATTGCTTCATTGATTTTTCTAAATATGAATTCTATAGATTTCTCCTTTTTCTATTTAAAACATGATTCCTGAAGACGTCCAATCTTTCTTGGCTGGTCCGACAACCTCTTAACTGAAGGCTTCCCATCAAATTACCTTGTATAACTGTTCTTCAGCATATAATGTAAATGCCTGCATGGAATCTTATTCTCTAGACACTTCCATCCTTCAACGATGACAGCCGTTCAGTATGATGTAGGCATCACCCTGTGTTGAGGTGAAGTTGTCCTTCAGTCCTTTGTAACCAAGACAACTGTAGACTTGAACACTCATGGTTATTTGTGGTGCAAAATGGCTGTCATGTATCTAGGATTGATTGAGGCTTGTAAATCCTTAGTAATGTTCCTACAAAAAATCCAAAGCTTTTACAGGGAATCAGTCAAAACGATCAACACACATCATAATTGCCTACACGAGCATGAAGGTCTTTGTTATGGAAATCCATCGACACCTTTACACTTTCTATTTGTTGCTTCATTCCTAAGAAATCAATGTTTTAACTCATATGCAAATGATGTCTTGGGTGCTCTGGGTGTGACAGAGCACTTCCCAAGCTTCCGCCTCTAGCACTGACCTCTTTAGGGTACCTTTACACGCCGCAACACAGGAGACATTTTGGCGACGATATTTCTCGCTGCAAGTATCGCCGCCAAATTTGCCTCCTTATTGGCGGAGATAAAAAGGTTGCGCATGGTTCCGATTTCAGCACTGCTCCAAAATCAGAGGTAATCGTGAAGGCGAGATTCCTGGCTTGTGGCGTGTGAATGGGCGATAGGGATGGAATCTGCGTCGCCTATTGATTTCCGGTAGGCGTGCCACAGCGTGATAAAGACCGCGCCCCGTCAGCGATGATTGGTGGTGGCTACTGTGTTTCCATTGGTTGTCACTTGACACCGCGCCATGTTTGAACAGCTGTCCATTCACCACCACACAATGGCAATGGCGTCATGTATTAGCCAGCCCATCATGCCGCTATTGCGTTGTCCAATGAGCGTGTTTGGGGCGTGGTGTAAAACAATTTGGCACGCCTATGTTTTGCGGCGTGTGAAGTCGGCGACGGGAGAGTCTACCGGATGTTTCCCGCTGTTGGTGTGTCAACTTCCGGGGCGACGCGTCGCCTTAGGTTGAGGGTGAAATTGCGCGTGTAAAAGCGACTTCGGCGATCTGTGGCAACCTCAATAACGTGCACGCGCACGTTACATTGACCTCCTATCGCCCCAAAAATTGCGGCGTGTAAAGGTACCCTAGAAGTCATTTGCATATGAACTAGTTCTTGATTTCTGGAGGGCAGAAGCAGATAGACAATATGAAGATGTTAATAGATTTAACTTTCAAGTATTTGCAAGCCCATATGTACCTGGCTTGAAGGAGGGGGATTTACGAACACATTTTCTTTAAAGACAATGTATCTGGTGTCCAAAAAATATAATTTGTTACTTTGCCAAATTACCCTTGCTCCAGTGAACCTGCCAATGTTTTTAGTTTTACCTTTAGTCTCTCCATTGTCAAGATATACCCTTCTTTCGTTTGGTCCCAGCATGGCTTGTGGTTAGAGATGAGCAGACCAGAGGAAGGTTGTGCTCAGTGGGTCAGCCGGACTTTTAAAAATGAACTGTTAGGGGCCAAAAATTGACCCGAACCTCATTTGTAGACACTGGTTGGCCAGTTTGGCTCTCCACCAGCCATAAGTAAACCATTTCCGGGAGTGGGAGCTGAACATGCAGATGGCTTGCACTGGGCCAAGCACAGAGACAACCCAAGCACAGGGATGCATGCTGGAGTTAGGCCCCTTCACATAGGCGTTTTTTTGAAAATGCGGCAGGTCCGGTAGATTTACTGTATCTGCCGCCTAACGGCCGCACTTGCGGCACGCTTGCGGCAAGCCCCATATATTGTATGGGGCTTGCGGTCAGGTGTGGCAAGTGCGGTTTTGCCGGTTGCAGCAGATGCGGCACTTGCGGCCACGAAACAAAACGTGGTCAGCAGCGTTTTTTTTCGCAGCCGCAACTGCACATCTGCCGCAACCGGCAAAACAGCACTTGCCGCACCTGACCCTGCCCCCCTCTGATCTGTTATGCTGTGAGACTTATTGCAGAGCAGAAAGGAGGGCGGAGGAGGGTTGTGCACTTAGAGTTCTTCATTGTGTGTACCTGAAGCATGTGTGCAGTGTGTGCAGTCTGAGATATTTCTATATGTAAAGCCCCATGGAATCTAATGGCGCTATAATAATTAATATTAATGTGATTATAAGAATATTTGATCATTTGTTCAGCAGATACACACGTTACATGTCTGCAGGAAAACCAACTTTCACATAATAGAAATCTTATGGTACCTTTACACGCCGCTACGTAAGGTTGGAAACAACCGGGTGTCGGAGACAAATGTATCTTGCACCGTCAAAACAACCCGAGGTAGCGGCGTGTAAAGTAGGTTGTTGCCACCCGTCACTGTTGACACCTGTTGAGGAACAGGAAGGTTTTTTCGCCATCTAGTAACTCCCTGGGGCGTGACACAGCCTCCGGGAAAACGCCCCCCTTCAGCGATCATTGGAGGAAGCTCCTGCGTTACGATTGGTTGTTGCTGCATAGGGCGGCATATTTAAGGAGCTGACCAGTCACACTACACAATTGCTATAGCGTCATGTATTAGCAGCCTCCTGCGCTGCTGGCCAATCATGGTGCTATTGCTGTGTCCAATCATCGTACGAGCATCTCGTAATCCACAACTCTGGCACGCCTATGTGTTGTCCCTGCTGCCTCAGGTCCTCCCATATTACCTTCTGTAGCAGTGTGTAAATGAGGTAAGGTGCTCTGCAGAAGGTAACTTGTGGCACCGGCGGTGCCTCCAGAGATAGATTAAACCTTCTGTAGAGCACCTTGTAGCGGCGTGTAAAGGCGGTATCGGGTACCGTTTGCAACCGTTGGAACGTGCTCGTGCACGTGAGACACCCGGTTGTTTCTAACCTTCTGTGCGGCGTATAAAGGTACCATTACAAATATCACAGTGCAGGACAAAACACCTCCCCCTCCCAGGACAGAGTGGAGGGACAGAACACCAGCTTGGGCGGGCATGATTATTTAAATAACACTTATACAGCTGGACTATTCGGCTGTGAATATAATGTAGATGACTAATGCAGGAGCCGCCTGCAGGGTGTGAAGATGCTTATACCATGGAAACTAGAAAGGGTACAATAATGATTTTACATGTTTTTAAAAGGTCTTCCCAGGCACTATTCAATGGTAATATTAGTATCATACTGAAAAATAACCTGACAGAGTTCCTTTAATAGCATTAGTCTTTTTCTATAGGCAGGGGAACTTCTTGGGCCCTCTAGATTCCAGAGCCTGAGTGCAGTTGCAACCATATACCATCTATCATGCCCAGGGCAAGAGTACTCAGAACCGGGCCTTTCGTCGTCTGGGGCTGCGGGGTGTCACAGTGACGTGACCCAGCTCCGTGGTCCCGGGCACGGCAGTAAATGGGGGAGGATATAATAATAACAAATGGGGAATAGAGTTTTTAGAAGATGTAGCAGTCGGATCCTCTGGGGATGATGGGAGTTGCAGCTGGGATGTCGCGCCCTCCACGGGTAGGGCTGGTCCCCAGGGCTTCCGTGTGGATGGTGCGGAGGGAAAGGAAAGAACCGTTAGTATTCTCGGGCAGCCTCCTGCTGCCGGGTCTCCATATCACTCAGGCACGTCTTGGACGCTCAATTAAAAGTCACACAAAGTTCCGAGCTTTTAACAGGTTTTTACTGGAGCTCTGCAGTTCTTACAGTACACTGTTCACACTGTATCACCAATTCTCAAGCGTCAGTTCTCAAGCTACTCCGGTCACAGACTAGCTGCTGGGACGGCTCATTAGGGGCACCCCTCTTTCTGGTACCTTTGGGCCTCTACTCTGAGTCCTGCGCACAACTACTATATAGCAGTCATGGGTTTTTCTTGGGCACTCGTTTGGGCTTTCTAACCCTCGTTCGACGGCCATCCCTTCGTTGTGCGGGGGGTTTGGTTTCGGACATAAAGACCCTTCACTTCGCCGGTTAATTCATGGCTGGGGCATACAGCGTCCTACCACATCAACAGGGCCTGCACCCTGGTGGCGACCCGGTCCCTCGGTGTCCTGCTGACTCAGAGGCACCTTAGACCCCTTTAAATCTCCCTCGGTACACAGCCTGGGACCCGGACTAGCCATATGGTGGCACAGGCTGCCGGGTCCAGTTTCTTCCTGCCAGGTCTCTCAGTGGGCTAGGCTGTCGGGCGTCTCAGCTTAGGTGTCTGGTTCTCTACCCTTCTCTTCCACTTAACTAACCAACTAACTTAGCATTCCTGGGTTTTACTCAAGTTCTTCCACCCCTTCCCAGGTTCTTACTCAACTCTTCACCCTCCACTTGGTCCCTCCCGCTATCCCCTGCCTGACATGAAGTAACTAGGTCTAGGGAGCTGGGGATGTGTTGGGTGTTTGTGCGAGGTGACCAACTTACCAGTACCGCTGCTATACCACTTTGTGGCGACCGGTCCGCAGGGGCGCCACACATCCATGTGTTACCTGTGTGCCGTATATGTGCCGTATGTGTTTTACATTGAATGTATACTAGAAGCTAACCATACTGGAAAAACATGGATAACACAGTGATGGCACACTGATGACACCGCTGCTCATTTATCCGTATGTGATTCTTACACACGTGTGATGGAGGCCTTGAAAGATCATTTTTGATGGATTTCATGTTTTTTTCCTTGCTCCCAATTTCTCTAAAAAGGCACCTCAAATATTGCAGTCTAGCTATTTTCTACCAGTACTTGAAGTATTCAGCCGGTACATAGGCTGGCACTCTTGCCAAGAGAAAGGTACCTCTATTATTGCTGTCAAGCTTTTTCTATACAGTACGGGAAGTATTCAGCCGTGCAATAGGTTGGCACTCTTGCCAAGAGAAAGGTACCTCCATTATTGCTGTCAAGCTTTTCTATACCAGTACGGGAAGTATTCAGCCGGTACATAGGTTGGCACTCTTGCCAAGAGAAAGGCACCTCCATTATTGCTGTCAAGCTTTTTTCTACCGGTACGGGAAGTGTTCAGGCAGAATGTAGGTTGGCACTCTTGCCAAGAGAAAGGCACTTTCATTATTGCTGTCAAGCTTTTCTCTACTGGTACTTGAAGTATTCAGCGGTACATAGGTTGGCACTCTTGCCAAGAAAAGGCACCTCCATTATTGCTGTCAAGCTTTTCTATACCAGTACGGGAAGTATTCAGGTGGTATGTAGGTTGGCACTCTTGCCAAGAGAAAGGCACCTCCATTATTGCTGTCAAGCTATTCTATACCAGTACGGGAAGTATTCAGGAGGTATGTAGGTTGGCACTCTTGCCAAGAGAAAGGCACTTTCATTATTGCTGTCAAGCTTTTCTATACCAGCACGGGAAGTATTCAGGCGGTAATGTAGGTTGGCACTCTTGCCAAGAAAAAGGCACTTCCATTATTGCTGTCAAGCTTTTCTATACCAGTACGGGAAATATTCAGCCGGTATGTAGGTTGGCACTCTTGCCAAGAGAAAGGCACCTCCATTATTGCGGTCAAGCTTTTCTCTACCGGTACGGGATGTATTCAGCCGGTACATAGGCTGGCACTCTTGCCAAGAGAAAGGCACCTCCATTATTGCTGTCAAGCTTTTCTATACCAGTACGGGAAGTATTCAGGTGGTACGTAGGTTGGCACTCTTGCCAAGAGAAAGGCACCTCCATTATTGCTGTCAAGCTTTTCCCTACCGGTACGGGAAGTATTCAGGTGGTATGTAGGTTGGCACTCTTGCCAAGAGAAAGGCACCTCCATTATTGCTGTCAAGCTTTTCTATACCAGTACGGGAAGTATTCAGGCGGTATGTAGGTTGGGACTCTTGCCAAGTGGAAGGCACTTCCATTATTGCTGTCGAGCTTTTCTCTTCCGGTACGGGAAGTATTCAGCCGGTGCGTAGGTTGGCTTTTTTGGCCATAGAACTGTATGACATCTCCTACATAGGAACATTAAGGCTTGAGGATGAGAATGTGGCTGCTTTGAATAGGAAACTCTTGACACAATTGGTCCCATATCGGCCATTATATTAAGCCAAATGTATTCTTAGCGCTAGACGTCTCAGTTTGACAACAGAGCAGAATATTCCTCCTGATGGGTAAAATGTTTGTGATTTACGATGGAGCCAAGGTTAAACAATGTGGCTTGGCTCTCGTTAGAACCCTACTGTGTGTTTGGCAAGTGCCACCTTTGCTAAACTGTGAACTAAAATTACACATTTTTATAGTCTAAATATAAAACTACTAGAACTAATAAACTAACAATAACAGTCCTCTTCATTTATAGTTTTACACTTTACAATTCCATGTATAAACACAACACATTACATAGTAACTCATAGAAGAGGGAGAGAAGAGGAGCAAAGGTGTTGCTCGCAAGAGCTTACATATGGAGAGAAAGAATATAATGTATGATCCAGACATTTGTTATAACAATTAACCCCTTCAACACCAGGCCAATTTCCGTTTTTTGTTTTTCCCACCCCTTCTTCCAAGAACCGTAACTTTTTTTCTTTTTCTGTTAATATAGACATATGAAAACTTGTTTATTGTGGGACAAGTTGTACTTTTGAATCACATCATTTATTTTACCATATAGGGTACTGGAAAACAGAAATAAACTACAATTTGAAATTGCACAAAAAGTGCAATTACTCGATTGTTTTGGAATTTTTTTATTCACCATATTCACTATATGATAACACTGAGGTGTTGGTATGATGCCTCGGGTCAATACTATATGGTAACACTGACGTGTCGGTATGATGCCTCGGATCAGTACTATATGGTAACACTGACGTGTCGGTATGATGTCTGGGGTCAGTACTATATGGTAACACTGACGTGTCAGTATGATGTCTCGGGTCAGTACTATATGGTAACACTGATGTGTCGGTATGATGCCTCGGGTCAGCACTATATGGTAACACTGAGGTGTCGGTATGATGTCTGGGGTCAGTACTATATGGTAACACTGACGTGTCGGTATGATGTCTGGGGTCAGTACTATATGGTAACACTGATGTGTCGTTATGATGTCTGGGGTCAGTACTATATGGTAACACTGAGGTGTCGGTATGATGTCTGGGGTCAGTACTATATGGTAACACCGAGGTGTCGGTATGATGTCTGGGGTCAGTACTATATGGTAACACTGACGTGTCGGTATGATGTCTGGGGTCAGTACTATATGGTAACACTGACATGTCGGTATGATGTCTCAGGTCACTACTATATGGTAACACTGACATGTCGGCATGATGCCTCGGGTCAGTACCATATGGTAACACTGATGTGTCGGTATGATGCCCCGGGCCAGTACTTTATGGTAACACTGATGTGTCGGTGTGATGTCTGGGGTCAGTACTATATGGTAACACTGATGTGTCGGTATGATGCCTCGGGTCAGTACTATATGGTAACACTGAGGTGTTGGTATGATGTCTGGGGTCAGTACTATATGGTAACACTGATGTGTCGGTATGATGCCTCGGGTCAGTACTATATGGTAACACTGACGTGTCGGTATGATGTCTCGAGTCAGTGCTATATGGTAACAGTGACGTGTCGGTATGATGCCTCGGGTCAGTACTATATAATAACACTTAAATGTTGGTACAATGTCTCGGGTCAGTGCTATATGGTAACACTGACGTGTCGGTATGATGTCTGGGGTCAGAACTATATGGTAACACTGACGTGTTGGTATGATGCCTCGGGTCAGTACTATATAGTAACACTGATGTGTCGGTATGATGCCTCGAGTCAGTATTATATGGTAACACTGACATGTCGGTATGATGTCTGGGGTCAGTACTATATGGTAACACTGATGTGTCGGTATGATGCCTCGGGTCAGTACTATATGGTAACACTGACGTGTCGGTATGATGTCTCGGGTCAGTACTATATGGTAACACTGACGTGTCGGTATGATGCCTTGGGTCAGTACTATATGGTAACGCAAAGGGGGAGCAAGCACAGTCAGAAAAAAATTGGAAAAATAAATTGTGTAAATACACATATTGTTTCCATACTGCAAAGTAATGAGACATTTCACAAAAGATTAAATAATCTTTTGAGCCACTCTTCCACGTCAAGGAATGTCTCAGATAGAGTGGTCCTATTCTATAAATTTTTTATTTTTGTCCTAAAACAGCAAAATACATATAAAATGGACCATATAAAGCAATCACTCACCTTATGCATATCAGACCCTGCTTCCAAGGTGTCATGTTAGGTCAGTGAATAGAAGGCAACTGAGGCCCCCACACTTGAAGCCTACAGCACAAATGTTTGGGCTATTTCACAATTAACCCTTACTGGACCACACCTTCACTTTGAATAGTTTAGTGGCTGACCACCACTTTGCCGTACACGCCAGATTCTGTCTGTTTCCATCTGCATTGACGGTAGTACTTTTAGTAAGTGTTCACACACACAGTAATCACACTCTGCCCTTAGGCCAAGTTTGATTTAGCTTCATTCACATGAACCTAACTTTGCTTCTACCCATGAGTGCTGGTGTGGTCCAGTGAGGGTTAACTGTGAAATAGCCCAAACATTTGTGCTGTAGGCTGCTAGTGTGGGGCCTCAGTTGCCTTCTATTCACTGACCTAACCTGACACCTTGGAAGCATGGTCTGATATGCATAAGGTGAGTGATTGCTTTATATGGTCCATTTTTGGGGGCCGTCACACGGAACGATATCTTGCCCGATATCGTTTAAGTGATCTCCTTTTTGATCGCTTAAGCGATATCGGGCAAGATATCGTTGCATGTAATCAAGCGATTTACGATGTTAAATCGCTTGATCGTGACATCGCTGATCTGAGGTTCGGTTCTCAGATCTAGCGATGAACGATGCAACGATCTGCATCATCGTGGTGTATGACACCACGATGATCCATCTCCCAGCGGCAGAGCCTATGCTGGGAGATGGTAACTATGGTAAACGTCGGGTAACTAAGCGACGCGCGGCGCCTAGTTACCCGATGTGTACCATAGTAACGAGCGAGATCGCTGCTCCACATCGCTGGTGAGTCTGTCTGTGTGACATCTCACCAGCGATGTGAGCGATATTGTAAGCGATTGCGCGTGCACGTGATCGCTTACAATATCGCTAAGGATATCTCAGCGTGTGACGGCCGCCTTATATGTATTTTGCTGTTTTAGGACACAACAAAAATAAAAAATTTATAGAATAGGACCACTCTATTTGAGACATTCCTTGACGTGGAAGAGTGGCTCAAAAGATTATTTAATCTTTTGCGAAATGTCTCATTACTTTGCAGTATGGAAACAATATGTGTATTTACACAATTTATTTTTCAAATTTTTTTCTGACTGTGCTGGCTCCCCCTTTGCTTTACTATATGGTAACACTGAGGTGTCGGTATGATGTTTCGGGTCAGTACTATATGGTAACACTGACGTGTCAGTATGATGTCTCGGGTCAGTACTATATGGTAACACTGCCGTGTCGGTATGATGCCTCGGGTCAGTACTATATGGTAACACTGACGTGTCAGTATGATGTCTCGGGTCAGTACTATATGGTAACACTGACGTGTCGGTATCATGTCACGGATCAGTATTATACGGTAACACTAATGTGTCAGTATGTTGCCTAGTGTCAGTGTTATATGGTAACACTGAGATGTCGGTATGTTGCCTCGGGTCAGTGCTATATGGTAACACTGAGGTATCTGTATGATGCCTCAATTAAACTAAAAAAGTGAAGCAAGCGCAGATAGGGTCTTGTCTTTTTAAACGACCGGAGGCTTAAGAGCCGTAATAGTAACTACTCACCTTGTATAGTTGTGTAACACACAACCAGTATGAACAACATGTAATGGCGGCTGCTGCTGGACCCAAATCCACGTGCTATGTGGTCAAATTCATAAATTTCCAGGGACAATGTGTTGTCGGTTCGCGCTGCCAAAAATGACTCAAATCCAAATTTCTCTCTGTACATTTATTAGGTCCATCTAACGCGTTTTGGAGCGTGCTATGCTCCTTCATCAGGGAGTGTATCAGGGGTTAGTACTATATGGTAACACTGACATGTCGGTATGATGCCTCAGATCAGTACTATATGCTAACACTGAGGTGTCGGTATGATGTCTCAGGTCAGTAATATATGGTAACACTGATATGTCGGTATGATGCCTCGGGTCAGTACTATATGGTAACACTGATATGTCGGTATGATGTCTGGGGTCAGTACTATATGGTAACACTGACGTGTCGGTATGATGCCTCGGGTCAGCGCTTTATGGTAACACTTATGTGTCGGTATGATGTCTCAGGTCAGTACTATATGGTAACACTGACGTGTCGGTATGATGCCTTGGGTCAGTAATATATGGTAACACTGACGTTTCGGTATGATGCCTCTGGTCAGTACTATATAGTAACACTGATGTGTTGGTATGATGCCTCGGGTCAGTACTATATGGTAACACTGAGGTGTCGGTATGATGTCTTGGGTCAGTACTATATGGTAACACTGAAGTGTCGGTATGATGTCTCGGGTCAGTACTATATGGCAACACTGATGTGTCGGTATGATGTCTCGGGTCAGTACTATATGGCAACACTGAGGTGTCGGTATGATGTCTCGGGTCAGTACTATATGATAACACTGATGTGTCAGTATGATGTCTGGGGTCAGTACTATATGGTAACACTGACGTTTTGGTATGATGTCTGGGGTCAGTACTATATGGTAACACTGACGGGTCGGTATGATGTCTGGGGTCAGTACTATATGGTAACACTGAGGTGTCGGTATGATGCCTCAGGTCAGTACTATATGGTAACACTGAGGTGTCGGTATGATGTCTGGGGTCAGTACTATATGGTAACACTGAGGTGTCGGTATGATGCCTCGGGTCAGTACTATATGGTAACACTGAGGTGTCGGTATGATGTCTGGGTCAGTACTATATGGTAACACTGAGGTGTTGGTATGATGTCTCAGATCAGTACTATATGGTAACACTGACATGTTGGTATGATTCCTCAGGTCAGTACTATATGGTAACACTGAAGTGTCGTTATGATGTCTCGGGCCAGCACTATATGGCAACACTGAGTTTTCGGTATGATGCCTCGGGTCAGTACTATATGGTAAAACTGACGTGTCGGTATGATGCCTCGGATTTGTACTATATAGTAACACTGATGTGTCGGTATGATGCCTCGGATCAGTACTATATGGTAACACTGAGGTGTCGGTATGATGTCTGGGGTCAGTACTATATAGTAACACTGACGTGTCGGTATGATGTCTCGGATCAGTACTATATAGTAACACTGATGTGTCTGTATGATGCCTCGGGTCGGTATGAGTTTGTTGATACCAAACATGTTACTTTTACTGTTATTTAAGTGTGAAAATTTTTTTTAATAATTAAAGAAAAATAATTGCACTTGTATTTCATTTTCCGTGACCCATAGCGTTCTAATTGTTTGGGATCTGGGGCTGTGTGACAGCTTATTTTTGCGCTTGAGCTGACATTTTTAATGATACCATTTTTGGGTAGATGTGATGTTTTGATCGCCCATTATTGCGTTTTATTGGAATGTTGCGGTAACCAAAATATGTAATTTT
This sequence comes from Allobates femoralis, assembly GCA_033576535.1. Lineage (NCBI taxonomy): Eukaryota > Metazoa > Chordata > Amphibia > Anura > Aromobatidae > Allobates > Allobates femoralis. The sequence goes on from JARQOC010000001.1 coordinate 10,664,256, forward strand.
GGCTTTGGAATTGTTTTCCGTTACGCAGCTTACAGATCTGAATGGTTGATATTATATTTTGATAGATCGGGCACACCAAATGTGTGTATTTTTTAATAGTTTTATTTTCAATGAGTCAAAAGTCGGGCATTTGAACATTTGTTTTTTTTCATAAGTGTACATTTTTTTTTCTTTATTTTACTTGGCCCACTAGGGGGCCTCAGTGTTGCACAGTCCAATCGCTTCTCCTCTGCACAGATTGCTGCAGCATGTCTGTACAGAGGAAAATCATCCCTTTCTGCTGGTGACATCAATGGGAGATCGCAATCTGAAAGTAATTTCTGACAGCTTCTGGTTCATTAGAGGACCCTGGGCTGTGCAAGTAACATCAGAGGTCCCTTGATCACATGACCACGACAGGACTTTGGATTGTGCTGTCAGGGGCCATTATAGAGCATTGGAGCTACATAGGAGCCAACATAAAGGATGGGAGCCTTTATACAGTGTTTTAGGTTTGCTGTGGGCTCACCAAACTGTGTATATGCAAGCTTGTGCGGAATGTACGTTTGGACATCATACTGTTGTGGGTAATGTACTGTGGGACATCAAACTGTGTGGGGGAATGTACTGTAAGGACATCATACTGTATGTGGTGGAATGTACTGTGGTTACATCATACTGTGTGGGGGAATGTACTGTGGTTACATCATACTGTGTGTGGGGAATGTACTGTGAGAACATCATACTGTGTGTGGGGGAATATACTGTAAGGACATCAACTGTGTGTGGGGATACTGAGATCATTGGTGTGGGGATGACTTGAGACATCACTGTGTGTGGGGATATGTGAGACTCATATGTGAAGAGGACATCATACTGTGTGTGGGGGAATCTGTACATTGTGAGGAACATCATACTGTGTGTGGGAGTAGGAACATCATACTGTGAGGTACATCATGACCATACTGTGTGTGGGAATGTACTGTGGGGACATCATAACTGTGTGTGGGAGGAATGTACTGTAAGGACATCATACTGTGTGTGGGGGAATGTACTGTGAGGACATCATACTGTGTTGGTGGGAATGTACTGTGAGGACATCATACTGTGTGTGGGGGAATGTACTGTGGGGACATCAAACTGTGTGGGGGGAATGTACTGTAAGGACATCATACTGTATGTGGGGGGAATGTACTGTGAGGACATCATACTGTGTGGGGGAATGTACTGTGGAATATACTGTGTGTGGGAATGTACTGTGGAATCAACTGTGTGGGGAATTACTGTAGAATCATACTGTGTGGGAATGATGTGGAATCTACTGTGTGTGGGGGAATGTACTGTGGACATCTACTGTGTGTGGGATGTACTGTGAGGACATCATACTGTGTGTGGGAATGACTGTGGACATCATACTGTGTGTGGGAATGTACTGTGGGACATATACTGTGTGTGGGGAATGTACTGGAGGACATCTATGTGTGTGGGGGATGTACTGAGGACATATACTGTGTGTGGGATGTACTTGAGGACATATACTGTGTGGGGGAATGTACTGTGGACATCAATGTGTGGGGGATGTACTGTAGGACATATACTGTTGTGGGGATGTACTGGGACATCATACGTGTGGTGTACTGTGAGGACATAACTGTGTTGTGGCTATGTGGGGGATTACTGGAGGCAATACGTTGTGGGGAGTACTAGCATATGTGTGGGGGAATGTACTGTGAGGACATCATACTGTGTGTGGGGAATGTACTGTGGGGACATCATACTGTGTTGGGGGGAATGTACTGTGAGGACATCATACTGTGTGTGGGGAATGTACTGTGTAGGACATTACTGTGTGTGGGGGGAATGTACTGTGAGGACATCATACTGTGTGTGGGGGAATGTACTGTGGGGACAATCATACTATAGTGTGTGGGGAATGTACTGGAGGACATCATACTGTGTGGGGGGAATGTACTGTGGGACATTATACTGTGTGTGGGGGAATGTACTGTGGGGACATCATACTGTGTGGGGGGAATGTACTGTGAGGACATCAACTGTGTGTGGGGGATGACTGTGGGACATATACTGTGTGTGGGGAATGTACTTGGGGACATCATACTGTGTGTGGGGGAATGTACTGTGAGGAACATCATACTGTGTTGGGGGAATGTACTGTGGGGACATCATACTGTGTGTGGGGGGAATGTACTGTGAGGACATCATACTGTGTTGGGGAATGTATGTGGGGACATCATACTGTGTGTGGGGGATGTACTGTGTGGACATCTTACTGTGTGTGGGGGGATGTACTGTGAGGACATCATACTGTGTGTGGGGAATGTACTGTGGGGACATCATACTTGTGTGGGGGAATGTACTGTGAGGACATCATACTGTGTGTGGGGAATGTACTGTGAGGACATCATACTGTGTGTGGGGGATGTACTGTGGGAGACATTATACTGTGTGTGGGGGATGTACTGTGAGGACATTTATACTGTGTGTGGGGGAATGTACTGTGAGGACATCATACTGTGTGTGGGGGATGTACTGTGAGGACATTATACTGTGTGTGGGGGAATGTACTAGGGGACATCATACTGTGTGTGGGGGAATGTACTGTGAGGACATCAACTGTGTTATGGGGGAATGTACTGTGAGGACATCATACTGTGTGTGGGGGGAATGTACTGTGAGGACATCATACTGTGTGTGGGGGATGTACTGTGAGGACATTTATACTGTGTGTTGTGGGGGTGAATGTACTGTGAGGACACCATACTGTGTGTGGAGGAATGTACTGTGAGGAAATCATACTGTGTGGGGGGGGGAATGTACTGTGGGTACATCATACTGTGTAGGGGGGAATGTACTGTGAGGACATCATACTGTGTGTTGGGGAATGTACTGTGAGGACATCATACTGTGTGTGGGGGGAATGTACTGTGGGGACATCATACTGTGTGGGGGGAATGTACTGTGAGGACATCATACTGTGTGTGGGGGAATGTACTGTGAGGACACCATACTGTGTGTGGGGGAATGTACTGTGGGGACATCATACTGTGTGTGGGGGGAATGTACTGTGAGGACATCATACTGCGTGTGAGGTGAATGTACTGTGAGGACATCATACTGTGTGTGGGGGAATGTACTGTGAGGACATCATACTGTGTGTGGGGGAATGTACTGTGAGGACATCATACTGTGTGTGGGGGTGAATGTACTGTGAGGACACCATACTGTGTGTGGGGGAATGTACAGTGAGGACATCATACTGTGTGTGGGGAATGTACTGTGAGGACATCATACTGTGTGTGGGGGTGAATGTACTGTGAGGACACCATACTGTGTGTGGGGGAATGTACTGTGAGGACATCATACTGTGTGTGGGGGAATGTACTGTGAGGACATCATACTGTGTGTGGGAGAATGTACTGTGGTTACATCATACTGTGTGTGGGGGAATGTACTGTGGGGACATTATACTGTGTCTAGGGGGAATGTACTGTGAGGACATCATACTGTGTGTGGGGGAATGTACTGTGGTTACATCATACTGTGTGTGGAGGGAATGTACTGTGGTTACATCATACTGTGTGTGTGGGGGAATGTACTGTGAGGACATCATACTGTGTGTGGGGGAATGTACTGTGAGGACATCATACTGTGTGTGGGGGAATGTACTGTGAGGACATCATACTGTGTGTGGGGGAATGTACTGTGGTTACATCATACTGTGTGTGGGGGAATGTACTGTGGGGACATTATACTGTGTCTAGGGGGAATGTACTGTGAGGACATCATACTGTGTGTGGGGGAATGTACTGTGGTTACATCATACTGTGTGTGTGGGGGAATGTACTGTGAGGACATGATACTGTGTGTGGGGGAATGTACTGTGGTTACATCATACTGTGTGTGGAGGGAATGTACTGTGGTTACATCATACTGTTGTGTGGGGGAATGTACTGTGAGGACATCATACTGTGTGTGGGGGAATGTACTGTGGTTACATCATACTGTGTGTGGAGGGAATGTACTGTGGGGACATCATACTGTGTGTGGGGGAATGTACTGTGGTTACATCATACTGTGTGTGTGGGGAATGTACTGTGAGGACATCATACTGTGTGTATGTGGGGGCTTCATACTGTGTGTGGGGGAATGTACTGTGAGGACATCATACTGTGTGTATGTGGGGGAATGAACTGTGAGGACATCATTCTGTGTGGGCAGGCCATATGGAAACTTCATACTATTTGTGTTGGGCACTATGGGGGCATCATCATGCTTCATGGGAGCAATGTAAAGGGAATAGTACAGTGAGGACACATTAATGGGCTTGACTGAGGCACTGTCTCTGTCTCTGCACACAAAACTATGGGCAATCTTAAGGAGGTGCACAACTCAGTAGACAGGAACACACAGCTTGGTAGCCTATGCTTTCTATTGAACCTGTACTCTCTCAGCAAACACAGACAGAAGAGGACCCTCATGCAAGAACAGTACATGGGGCCCTATTAAGTCCAATAACTCATCATAATGCACAATCCCACCTTCTTTGGGGGCAGTAATGGACCCCCTTACCTCTTGGGCCTGTGCGCAATTGCACCCGGTTGCACTAACTGTGTCTGCCCCTGCATATACTCTGGACTGTATGTGGAGCCTATAATGAGGTGTGGGCCCCTGTCTTCTGAGACATCCACCTCTCTTGGGGAAGGGGTGCTTGAATGATCGTTTGGGGACTTTTTGGGTTCCCTGAAAAATGCTGCAACATTTAGGGATGAGTTGAACATTTCACCCATTCGAGGCTGCAATGTTATCTTGTCTTTACTTCGTTCCTGCGGCCCCTTAACCCAAGATTCCGAATGCATTAAGTGCATTTATTAATGATCCAAATTTCTTTAATCATATTCAAACTTTTTTTTAAAAACATATTTCTTTTTATCTCTTATTTAATTCATTCGTGGTGGAGATACATTTGCAATTTTCGAAGTAAGCGGGGAGGGGGGTAGATTGTACGTTGCCTTTCACTATGTTAATCAGGAAGCTGGTCTTCTGCTTCCCCGGTCGTGTAATACTAGTCCCCTTTGGCTGAAATATTTTAGCTTTGATAATGATGTGAAATTTTTTTAAGTGTAAGTTTGTGTGTGCCAACGGCAGCTGTCAAGAGCGGTGACAGACACGGACCTCCAGCTACATCGCCGTGTGCCGGTAACAAAAAGAATTCCAACAATTGCAGCCCAATTTGGGGGATGTAATAGAAAATACCCCCCTGTCCCATAGTGCCTTGGTCTTTCTAATGATACGCCGAGTCTCCTGGTACCAGCAAATCATTAGCAGGTTTCCTTCTCAGAGGGCAAAAAGTTGACTTAAGTTATTACCATGCATGACACGAGATTTGGTGGCTGGGATCTGATACTTTGAATAGTACTAGAGGACTGTGAAATTGATTGATACTTTAAATAGCTCCATTATTAGATCCTGTGAAATCCCTCGGTGGCATCTCCGGCGCACGTGTGAAGACTGAACTGGCTTGTGTGTTTGGTTTTGAGAAATCAAGCATGTACTACTTTAGTTGTTAACCCTTGGCATTACGCCTTCATCAGCCATATAACATGGACGACGATCGTATTCTAATGCACGGACCCCCTGACCTGAGCATGACAGAATCATGAGTTATAGGGCAGCTTTCATGCTCAGGTCAGGGGAGCCTGTAATACAATGCAATTGTTGTTTGTTGTGTAATGCCATCTAATCTCGACCTTATTCTAACTGCTGTAATGTCTCCCTTACACAGTACTCACAGGTGAGAGGGATTCCTGTTCTCATGTCTCCACGTAACGCATGTTAAGCATTAGGGATGGAAATTTAGGCAAGGTATTTGACCAAGCAGGATCACCATATCCACATGGGGGTCTTGGCCTTCTTCCGTATAACATGGATGACTATCTCATTCTAATGCATGGATTGGCTGGCAACCCCCCTGACCTGAGCTTCACAGCTTAATGAATTACTGTTCAGCTTTCATGCTCAGGTCAGGAGAGCCTCCGGCCACTCCATGTATTACAATGCAATTATTGTTTGTTGTGTAAGGACATCTGATCTCGACCTTATTCTAACTGCTGTAATGTCTCCCTTACACAGCACTCACAGGGGAGAGGGATTCCTGTTCTCGTGTCTCCACGTAGCGCATGTTAAGCATTAGGGATGGAAATTTAGCCAAGGTATTTGACCAAGCAAGATCTCCACACCCACATGGGGGTCTCGGCCTTCTTCCATATAACATGGATGACTATCTCATTCTAATGCATGGATTGGCTGGCAACCCCCCTGACCTGAGCTTGACAGCTTCATGTATTACTGTTCAGCTGTCTTGCTCAGGCCAGGGGAGACTCCGGTCACTTCTTGTATTACAATGCGATCATTGCCCATGTTATACAGACATCTGGCCTCGACCTTATTCTGACTTTTCAGGATAAGCCAATGTGTGCACATGAGTATTATTCCTATTTCTGAACTTTATATGACTTGTCCCCTGCATTTTTTTTCATTGTTTTCTCCTCTACAGGCTCTATACCTAATTTTCAATCATCTCTGAGCTGGTGGATGGAGACTAACTGCTGTAAGGTCTGCCATGCACAGTCTGACCCCGACCTTTTTCTGACTTTTCAGGATAAGCTGTCTTGTGTGCATACTTGAGTTATATCACTATTTATTACTTGTATCCTGTGTCTTTTAGAAGTTTTCTCATCTGTAGACTCAAGCTCTAATTTTCAGTCGTCTCTGAGCTGGTGGGTGGGACTACCTACTGTAATGTCTCACATACACAGCATTCACAGATGTGAGGGATTCCTGATTTCTTGTTTCCATGTAGCAAATGTTAAACATTAAGTTTTGAAATTTAGCCGGGGCATTTGATAGTCCAGAGGACTGTGCAGCACCACCACACCCACATTAGGATCTCGGCAATATTTGGCCAGGGTCCGATTGCCGTATAATATGGGTGACGATCATATTATAATGCACAGCGTGGCCGGCGACCCCCCTAACCCATACAAGACATCTTAATGAATTACTGTGAAGCTGTCGTGCTCAGGTCAGGGGAGCTTTATTCTGACTTTTCAGGATAAGCCGATGTGAATGTACAGTATATTAGTAATATCACTATTACTACACTTTATATGACTTGTTACATGCATCTTTTACCAATTTTCTCCTCTGCAGGTTCTATCTCTAATTTTAAGACGTCTCTGAGCTGCTGCAGTACAATGTAATATTTTTCTGTGTTGTACAGCTACATGCAACCTCTGCCTTTTTCTGACCTTTCAGGATAAGGCATGTTTTATGCATACTTCAGTTATATCACTATTTTTGGATTTTATATGACTTGTATTCTGTGCATTTTAGCAGTTTTTCCCTCTGTAGGCTCAATCTCTACTTTTCAGTCATCTCTAAGCTGGTGGGTGGATACTAACTGCTGTAATGTCTCATATATGCTTCACTCACAGATGTGAGGGATTCCTGATCTCTTGTCTCCATGTAGCGCCTGTTAAACATTAGGATTTGAAATTCAGCCTGGGCATTTATCAGTCCGCAGGATCATGCAGCACCACCATACCCGCATGGGGGTTTATCCTTCTTTGGCCAGGGTCATATTGTCATATAAAATGGATGATGATCATATTGTAATGCATGGAGTTGCTGCTAGCCCCCCTTACCCGAGCATGACAGATTCATGAATTACTGTGCAGATGTCATGCTCAGGTCAAAGGAGCCTTATTCTAACTTTTCTGGATAAGCCATTGTGTGTAAGTGAACGTAAGTAATATCACTATTTCTAGACTTTATATGACTTGTATTCTGCATATTTTACCAGTTTTCCCCTCTGCAGCTTTTATCCCCAAGTTCTGCTGTCTCTGAGCTGGTGCTTTTCAATGCGATCTTTGTCCATGTTGTATCTGACCTTGGCCTCATTCTGACTTTTCAGGATAAGCCGTCGTGTGTGCGTACATGAGTAATATCACTATTTCTAAACTATATATAACTTGTATCCTGCATTTTTTATCCCTTTTCTCTTTTGCAGGCTCTATCCCTAATTTACAGTTATCTCTGAGCTGGTGGGTGGTGACTTACTGTTGTAATATCTCCCATACACAGCACTCACAGATGTGAGGGATTCTTGTCCCCACGTAGCGCATGTTAACCATTAGTGTTTCAAATTCAGCCCAGGCATTGACAGCCCACAGGACCATGAGCACCTCAACACTCAGATCAGAGTCCTTGGCATTCTTTGGACAAAATCAGAAGGCTGTATAACACGGACGATGATCGACATTCTAATGCATGGAGTGGAGCATGAAACTTATTTATTACTGTGCAGCTGTCATGCTCAGCTCAGTGGAGCCTCTGGCCACTGCATGTATTACAATAAGATCATCGTCCATATTATACAGCCGTCTGACCCCTACCTTATTCTGACTTTTCAGGATAAGCCATCGTGTGTGCATACATGAGTAATATCCCTATTTCTAGATTTTATGACTTATATCCTGCATTTTATTACCAGTTTTTCGCCTCTGCAGACTTTATCTTTAATTTACAGTCATCTCTGAGCTGGTGGGTGGAGACTAATTGCGTAATGTCTCTCATACACAGCAATAACAGGTGTGAGGGATTCCTGATCTCTTGCTCCACGTAGTGCATGTTAGGCATTAGGGTTTGAAATTTATCCAGGGCATTTGATAGTCTGCAGGACCATTTAGAATGACCACACCCACATGGGGCTTTCTGCCTTCTTCGAACAGGGTCAGATGGCCGTATAATATTGACGACAATCGCATTGTAAACGCAGGCAGTGGCCCTCCTAACTCTAGCATGACAGCTTCATGAATTACTGTGCAGCTGTCATGCTCGGGTCAGGGGAGCCTTGTTCTGACTTTTCGGGATAAGCATTGTGTATGTGTGTACATGAGTAATATCACTATTTCTACACTTTATAATGACTTGTATCCTGCATTTTTACTTTTTCTCCCTCTGCAGCCTCTATCTCTAATTTTCAGTCATCTCTGAGCTGGTGCATTACAATGCGATCCTTGTCCGTGTTGTTTATCTAACCTTCGGCCTTATACAAATTTTCAGGATTAGCCATTGTGTGTACATTCGTAAGTGATATCACTTTTATGGACTTTATATTCCTTGTTTCCTACATTTTTGACCAGTTTTCTCCTCTGCAGGCTCTATCTCTAATTTTCAGTCGTTTCTGAGCTGGTGGGTGGAGGCTAACTGCTCTAATGTCTCCTATACACATAACTCACAGGTGTGACGGATTCCTGACCTCTTGTCTCCATGTAGCGCATGTTAAGCATTAGGGTTTGAAATTCATCTCAGGCATTTGACAATCTATAGGACCATACAGCCTCACCACACCCACATCGGCGTCTTGACCTTCTTTGGTCAGGTCAGGTGACTGTATAATATACGATGATGCTTTGTAGTGCATGGAGTGGCAAGGGGCTTCCCCTGACCGAACATGACAGCTTAATGAATTACTGTGCAGCTGTCATACTCAAGTCAGTGGAGCATCTGTCTACTCCGTGCATTACAATGCAATCATTGCCTTTGATATACAGCCATCTGAACTCACCCTAAATCTGACTTTTCAGGATAAGCCGCCATGCGTGCATGATTTGTTGTAAATATGGTCACTTTTACGGGAATTGTTACTTCTACCCTTATTACATCAATGATGTGAGTCAGCCCTCCACCCCACAAACCACATAAACGCTGGAAGAACTGAAGAAGACCTCAAAATGTCAGCCTTGCTTCTCTTCTAGTCTTTATAAGTCATGCAAATCGAATTCCAAAAATCTAAGATTCTCGAGAATCAAAATTTTTTGGGGAAAATTGTGATTATTTACATTTCTCACAGATAGACTCACTCACCTCTATACTCACCTTTACCTCTGCACTCTCCGTATTCCTTTGATTTAGTAATTACAGAAAGAAAGAACTCTATATGTTTACCCGTGGCGTACATTAAAGACAGGGCACCATAGCAAAGATAAAATAGATCCTCCCTCTATGGTGCCCAGGTGTGCCACCACCTTGACTGTAGGGTCTGCCATTTTTCCCATCCCTTCCCCTTTTTTGTGAACCTTAAGCCAAATACCCTTCTCTTTGAACAATACAGACGTGAGTCCAGCCGCTTGTTCCACGAACCACAAAACAGCGGAATTGTCTGGCTCCATTCATTTGTGTCCTAAGTTTGGACCGAGGATGAGTATTTAATATACAGGTGTATATAATGTATGTGTTACACACCTGCGCTGGTTCTGGGCACTTTTTCCTTCAACTGGTTCCACTGAATTTGCTTGTAGTCCACGTCACGCTTTAAAAGTTGTCTGGTGTGATTCCTGTGTCTTTCCATTAAGACTTTTAATTTGCCTGTGAATTATGACCATTTTCCTGCCTTCCAGTTACTCTGCAACCTACTTGCAGTCTCCTGGACATCTCCTGCCTGTCTTCAGCTTTCAGTACTACTGCTACCTGTCTGCAGTCTCCAACACATCTATTTTCTGTTTGCGGCTTCTAAACCTCTGCTACCTGTTTTCAGTCTTCCAAGACTTTACTTATTGTATTTGTTCTCCAAGATTACTCCTTTCTAGCTGTGGTTTCCAGTACCTCTGCTACGTGTCCCCAGTCTTCCAGGATCTCTACTTCCTATCTGTACCCTCCAGGACATCTCCTGTCTTCCTGCAGCTTTTAGTACCACTGCTGCCTTTCTATGGTCTGCAAAACATCTCTTTTCTGCCTTTGGCTTCTACACCTTGCTACCTGTCTCCAGTCTTCCAAGGATCTCTACTTCCTTCTGCGCCCTCCTGGACATCTCCTTTCTGCCTGAGACTTCCAGTACCACTACTAGCGGTGTCCAGTTTTCCAATATCTACTTTCCTGTCTGCCTTTCTCCAGGACATCTCCTTTCTACCTGCAGCTTCTAGTATCTGTGCTACCTGCTCCTGTCTCTAGGATCTCTACACCATATCTGCAGTCTCCAGGACATCTCCTGTCTGCCTGCAGCTTCCAGTACCTATGCTATCTGTTCCAGACTTCTAGGATCTCTACTTCCTATCTGTGCTCTCCGGGGGTCGTTTCCTTTCTGCCTGCAGCTACCAGTACCTCTGCTACCTGTTTCCAGTCTTCCAGGACCTCTGCAACTGCTGTGATCTCCAGAAATGTTTTTTGCATGCCTTCAACTGCCTGCTGCACTGATGCCCACCTAGACCTTCAGTTTTGTGGATCCGCTTCACCTAGAGAGCTTCACGGTACCAATAGGGGTCCATTCACCCAACAGTGGCTACAAGGATGTCTTTTGGGGCTTTTAATATTGGTATAATAAGAAAATTGTCAATTAGACTTTTCTATCCTGTAAATAAGAGAAGTTTTTACAATAGAAGCCAATGGACAACATATTCTACTATATGCCTATACAGAGTCTTTCCGTATAGGGATACATCCATAATATATGTCTGTCTGAAGGCTTAGACATGGTGTTCATCTATGTTCACAGTGATGAATTTTTTCCTTCATTCTGGCAGGAATCCCGATTATATGTGAGTAGAACATTTACAACTTTTGGCAGGGAACGTTTCACACCAATGTTAACACATTTCAGTACAAAACACAAGCTCTTTTTCTCATTAAACTCCTATACACACCCACAGAACCAAACCACCGCGACCCCCCGTCGAAAAGCCTAAGTAAACATATTAATGGGCTCCACATTTTACAAGGCAGTAACCAAACACGTCGTCGATACAACCAAAGAAGACGAAGCTCGAAATTCTCTTCCCTCGAATGTAATGTAACTTAAGGGACCTACGCAATCCCTTCTTTTTAGTCTTTTTGAAGTGCGCGGAGTTGACATTTTCCCATACAGCGCTGGAGGTCGAAGGCTTAAATTCTATTTCCACCTATTTTAAATAAGATTATCCCTTTCTTGGTATTAGCACTTGAAATGGACTCGGCTTCAAATTGCATGTACGGTTTGCTAAGCGCGTTGGGATTTAGAAACAGAAGCTAATATTCTGTTGACTTTGGTTTGATAGGACGGAGAGCCTCGCTCCATTGATCTTTAATACTTTCCATATGAACAGTTTTAGACCGGGAGATATATGTGTTTTTCTTTACTGCATTCTGTTTTACTGATGGGATCCCGTCTCCTGATAAAACGTTCCAGAACAAATTCAAAACGCGTTATTATAGGTTTACCGGCCGCTTCTAGATGTAGAGAAAACCACTTCTGATTGTTTTAAGAGACTTGCACTTAGGCTAAATGTGGGAGATAAAAAGAAACTATCTGAGCCGTATTTGTTTTGGACTTTATAGCCTAATATATAGCATTTTTTCTACTCAAATCCTTCTCTGTGCCTTCCTCTCTGCACAGATAGCGCATGTAATATTCCATCTTCCTGCTGAGTGAACCAGCAAAAGTCAAATCCATAACTGTCTGCATTGATCCTACCGTAGAAGTCAAATCCATGGGGATTTGACTCCTAGGATCATCCATGTCAAAGAGCTCAAAACATGGGGACAGGATAGTCATGCTCGAGTCTGAGCCCAAGCTGCAGGGTGACCCTAGCCCCACAGTATCTCGCTCCCCAGTTGATGTAGGGTGACCCTAGCCCCACAGTATCTCGCTCCCCAGTTGATGCAGGGTGACCTTAGGCCCACAGTATCTTGCTCCCCAGTTAGGCCCACAGTATCTCACTCCCCAGTTGCTGCAAGGTGACCCTAGGTCCACAGCATCTCGCTCCCCAGTTGCTGCAGGGTGACCCTAGGCCCACAGTATCTCGCTCCCCAGTCGCTGCAGGGTGACCTTAGGCCCACAGTATCTCGCTCCCCAGTTGCTGCAGGGTGACCCTAGGCCCACAGTATCTCGCTCCCCAGTTGCTGCAGGGGAACCCAAGGCCCACAGTATCTTGCTTTTTTTTTTACTTCCCTCAGATGGGGAAGTTTTGAGTCATACAAAAAAACAAGACTAAAAAACTTCAAACCAAAAACAGCATTACTAACGTGCTGTCCCAATTTAGAAATGTCACATAACAAAACAGGCACCCCAGTTGCTGCAGGTTGACCCTAGGCCCACAGTATCTCGCTCCCCAGTTGCTGCAGATTGACCCTAGGCCCACAGTATCTCGCTCCCCCCAGTTGCTGCAGGGTGACCCTAGGCCCACAGTATCTCGCTCCCCAGTTGCTGCAGGTTGACCCTAGGCCCACAGTATCTCGCTCCCCAGTTGCTGCAGGTTGACCCTAGGCCAACAGTATCTTGCTCCCCAGTTGCTGCAGGTTGACCCTAGGCCCACAGTATCTCACTCCCCAGTAGGCTCTTTGATTAAAAAGTTCTGTTTTTGCTGCGCAAACCAGGAAAAGTCAAATCCATAACTGGTTGCATTGATTTCCCTGGCACAGACAAAATGAACTGGGAAAAAGACTTGTGACCCCATTCTGGTGATTAACAGGGACCCTAGAAGTCAAATCCACACCCAACAGAATAGGTGTCGAAGGGCTCAAAACATGGGGGTAGGGTAGTCAAACTCGAGTCCGGTCCCGGGCCGCATTGTGACCCTGGGTCCACAGGATCTCCGCCCCCCGGTCGAGTCTTCATTAAAAAGTTCCATTTTGCAGCACCCTTGATGAGGGTCAAAGTTCATAACAAACAAAGTACATACATTATTCTATCTTCCTACACATTTTTTCCTTGTCTGTTATTTGTGGCTGCCACCTGGCACCTAAATTTACTATTCACTGTAAAACCAGGAAAAGTTCAACTTATAACCGGCTGCATTGATATCTCTCGCACACACAAAATGAACTGGGGAAAATCAGAGAACTTGTGACCCTTATTCTGGTGATTAGAGGGAACCTTTATTATAAATGTAGAAAAAATGATCTTAATAACGTACATATTCCACCATCCCGAGGGCATTGCTAGATCCTCTATGGGGTCACTACTTTTTTATGACGTCCCGGTGGGCATGATCATCTAATTCTGGTTTGCGCACCTTGCGTTAGTATTTAATGTTTTTTTTCTGGGTATGATGCGCGGTCACATCACTTCCGGTCCTGCACATTGCACAGTCTTGTTAAGTGTACACTTCCGGTCCTTCATCATGTGAATTGCACATGCTCTGAAGGCAACAATGGGGCTTATACTAGGCGGCTCCAGAGCATGCACAGTGTGCATTTAATATTATTTGTTTTTTTGGGGGAAGGGTGTACACACTGATGTTATAAGGAACTCCTTGGCCGAGTTATTCTGTCTTTGGCTCCGCACTCTATGTGAGCCAGTGTTGCATTATGGCAGCAAAAAAGGAGGCATACAATCCTGCTGCCCCATTGCCGCCTGCAGAGCATGTGCAGTTCGCATGATGACAGATTGAAATGATACCCGGAAGAAATATATGCAATTCAAATGCAGGGTGGTGCCAACCAGAATAAGATGATCACGCCCACTGGACGTCATAAAAAAGGAGCGACAAGGCACCATGAACCGCCCACACATCTAGGAACGCCCTCAGAATGGGGGAAAAAGTAAATTAACATTGTTTTTTCAACATTTTCAAACAGGGATGATTAGACATGTAGTAGGAAGTTGCAGGGACAGGTAGTGATAGGTGAGAAGGTCCAACAGGCTCCCTTTAATATGAATCCTTGGACTCAAACCCACACCCAATGGAATAGGTGTTGAAGGGCTCAAAACATGGGACAGGGTAGTCAGACTCGAGTCCAAGCCCAGGCTGCAGTGCGACCCCTCTTGGATTAAAATTTCCCATTTTACAGTGCCCTTGATGAGGGTCAAAGTGCATACAATCAAAGTTATTCAAAAGTTCTTTACTCTTGTGAAACACGGGCACCATTACAGGCTGGGAATATTTACAGTTCTTAGTTTTGATGCTGACTAATCCCCACATTTCAGCACCCCAAGGTTTTTACCCAACATGTCTGGCACCCCGATCTCTGTCTGGACACTACTCAAGTTCCCGCCAACTCCAACCCATCGTTCTCATAGGAAACTGTTCGGATTAGGATTTGAGGCCAATCATTGGAAACTATTACTTCCAGAAACCGTACCCGCCCATTCCTGGGGTTCCATGTTGTCATTCAGGTATGTTTCCCACTGGGGTCAGTGGCAAGGGTTGAATTACATAGCGGTAATTTTACTGCAAATCATTTTCGCTTTCTGGGGACTCTCCTAGTTGTCCACCAAGACCTCGCCCTGTTATAGACTAAGACCCTCCCACGAAGAGCACCAGTACTCATATCTATTAATTCCTGGCTAATGGGGGAGCAGTCCTTACCTTAGCATCAAGAGGGCAGCAGACACACCGTCACACAAGGGCATGGCAATACCATTTTTATAAACCCATGAGTAGAGAGCATTTTTCACAGTAAAGAGGGGTGGCGGGAGGGGGTACCTACTCCCACACCCCCTTACCTAGGTGATAATTTATTTGATACACTTTTTTAAGGGAATCTATCACAAGCTTTCTTCTACCCTATCTGTGAGCAGGATGACGAGACAAAGAACCTGATTTTAGCTATGTATCCTTACTGGGCTGCTTGCTGCAGTCTTGATAAAATCACAGTTTTATCTGTTGCAGCTCCACAAGTTCTCTGAATGTTCAGCTCTCTATTACCCGCTCACGCCACTGATTGGCTGATTTTTGTTTACACTATGCATAGGCATAAAGCTGCAAAATGCATAAACGTTTCGATCTCTACCCGGGATCTTCATCAGTGCATGTTAGTTATGAAGTGCTGCTTGGATGAGCGCTGGAGGTGCAGAGCCGCGGCATCCACCGCTAGGCTATGTGCGCCACATACATGCTTACTGACGAAGATCTCTTTTAGAGATCTAAACGTTTATGCATTTTGTTGTCACTAAAAATAAAAGAACTTATCAACACTAAGTGGATTGAGAGGACAAGACTTATTTCTACATATCAGTAAGGATTTGGACACTATGCCTCAGGAGTGACACACAGGGGCGAAACTACACTGGTGCAGCTGGTGCAGCTGCACCAGGGCCCCGACCAGCTGGGGGCCCCTTCAAGCCTGGAGGGGGGCCCCCAGCCGACCCCCGCAAGCCGCCTTCAAAGGAGAGGAGGGTCAGGCAAGGGAAGCAGAGAGCTTCCTGCTTCCCCTACCTGATCCCGCCCTCCTCTCCTCTGCTCCTCCGGCCCCTAGCATACATCCGGCGCGGCTCCCAGGTAGGAGAGCATCGCGCCTGCGGCTCCCTGCTGCTCCCAGCGGCTCCTAGCAGCACCCACCCCCCCTCTTCCCGAGCAGCGCCGACGGCCAACGGCACCCTTCCCCCCCCGGCCGCGCCAACGGCCAGTAGCCCCGCCCCCCCGATCCTCTCCTGCACCAGGGCCCCCGGGGGTGATGGTCCGCCCCTGGTGACACAATATACATTGCCAATACCCAGCACAAGACACCTAGTCCTGTACTGATAATCTCCTGCTGATAAAACTGTGATTTTGTTTCAAGGCTACACGGTCTCTGTGTCCAGATTACATCACACTCAGATTGGGTAGCAAAATCCAAGTAGAGGTTCCTTCTAATTAAATGTTAAAGAGGTTATCAATGATAAAGATAGCTTATCAATATCAGATTATGGTGTCTAAAGCTGACCTCCTCAGTACACTGCAAAAACACATGAAGGGTCGGGCATTGAAATTTCAGCTGCCCGATCCTCCTCTCACCCAACCGTTGTCTATTGGGTAAAGTCAAGAAGCCCCGATACATATCAGATGGTCTGCTAGTCATCCCAAGGTCACGTAAAGGGTCACTAACTCCTGGCTCCCTCTCTGATCTACTGATTCATCAGAACGTTGTGGTCTCATCAATCGGATAATCAGTGGTGTTGCCAGGACTGAGACCTCACAATCTTGTTATATTGATTTATTTTAAAGACAGGTCAATATTAACCCCTATAAAGCATTTTGTAGCTGTGAACGCAATTTATACATATAGTATCACATCAAATACGGCTGCCATTATGGCCCGAAAATGGCTTCCGAAGAAAAAAGAGGGCCCCAATAGTCAATAGTCAAGATACTATCGCGGGATCTCCAGAGCAGGCGGGGAACAGCGCGTTCCCTGCCGCAGCCGCCTTGGATCCCGCTGTCAGTGATTGACAGCGGGATCCAAGGAGTTAACAGTGCCGATCGGATCCCGGACTGATGAGATCAGCTGAATTCTCGGGGCTTTGATGTAAGCTCCGCGCCGGAGCTCACATCAAACACCCCTTACCGGCCCATGACGTCCTCCTACGTCATAGGTCGGGAAGGGGTTAAGGAAACCTATCACATTACATTCATGTTGCCTAAGTCATGGCGGCATGAATTAGGCCCTGGCTACACCATTGTAGGATGTTTTACTCCGTAACATTTTTGCACTTCAAAGTGAACATACTGTACTTTGAAGAGCCAGCCATGGACTACGTGTCTCCACTTCTTAGTCCAATCCGGGACAACTTCTCCCAACCCGCACCAGTTGACTCTAAATGTGTAATTTTACGACCTTTGGGCTACTTCTACATTTCCTCTTACAGGTTCTTACCATCCTCTATTAAAAGTAATGTGACCAATTGGAGCCAGGCTCAGGGGATAGCTAGAGCAGTTGGACCCAGCCTTAGTGCTTGAAGGGGCCAAAGCTTATCTACTTAATAAGAAGACACCAGTATAACGAATAGCACCTGACAGATGGGGTCAGTTACCAATTCCACATTGGAGCAAGGTTACCTTTTGTCTTGTGCCCAATTCTCACCAATGGTCCAAGAGCAGCTGCAAGACTTGCCTCTATGGTATATACTGTATGTCCTTGTTTGTCACTTTTAGACTTTGTGTTCCAGAATCTTGTCTGCCTATGGAATATAGTACCTCTGCTACCAGAATCCTGTCTTCATACAGCTTTCGGTACCTTTGCTACCGGTTTCCTGTTTGACTGCAGCTTCCAGTACCTCTTCTACTGGCCTTCTGTCTGCCTGTGGCTTCCAGTACTTATGCTACCATCCACCTGTCTGGCTAGAGCTTTCAGTACATCTGATACCAGCCTTCTTTCTTCCTTTGATATCCAGTACCTCTGCTACCGGACTCCGGTCAGCTTGCAGCTACCAGCACATTTACTCCAGGACTCCTGTCTACATGTGGCCACCAGCAGCTCTGCTACCGGCCTCCTGTCTTCCTGCGGTTTACATTACCTTTGCTACCAGCCTTTTGTTTGCCAGCGGCTTCCAGTACCTCTGTTACTAGCTTTCTGCCTAATTGCTGCTTCCATTACCTCTGCTACAGTACTCCTTTCTGTCTGGAGCTTCCACTACCTCTGCTACTGGACTCCTGCCTGCCATTGGCTTCCATACCTATGCTACCAGTCTCGTGTATGCCTGCAGTTTCCAGTACCTCTGCAACCAGTTTTATATCTTCATAAAGCTTTCAGTACTTCTGCTACCAGATATTTGTCTGCCTGGGGCTTTCAGTACCTCTGCTATTGGCCTCCTGCCTATCCACGATTTCAAGTACCTCTGCTACTTGACCTCTGTCTGCCTGTAACTTCCAGAACCTCTGTTACCAGACACTTTTCTGTCTGCAACTTCCAGCAGCTCTGCTGCCCCTTTTTAGCTTTCCTCATCTACATGTGTCGAGCCCCAGGCCTTGGGGTACTCGAGTATCAGGCTCGGGTGGAATGCTTACCATGTCACAGGCTGCAGCGCCTGAGCCCGTGGCCTGGGTGACACTTCAAAAAGGGGTTATTTACAGGGGATAAGAGTTTGTCATATGACGCTACCTGTAGTACATGGTGATGGGTCACCAGCGCCGCCACAGTCCGCCGGAGGTAGATGGTAGTGTGGCTGAGATGGCAAAGCTCCCTACAGGTAGAGCTGGTCCTCTGGGGCAATGTAGTGTGAAGGAGCAGCGTAGAGTGAGGCTGTAGGTTGGGATGGGGATGATGGAGCAGTCTATAGGGAACACCGGGAGTGGAGAGCAATGACGCACACACACTGTAGAAGTCTCATTTACCTTTTACTGGTGGTATGAACAGGTAAAGACGTCCAAGGAAACTAACAGGTGACCAGGTGCAGAGTAGGTCCCCACAGCAAGTGGGTATAAGGCCTCCTCTGCTTCTCTACTGTTTCTGAAGCCCAGTCTGCTTGCAGCCAGACCGGCCTCCTCATTTCCCCTGGTCCTCTCTCCCTCTCTCCTCCTGCGCGGTCCACGGGTTACCCTCTCTGATCACTGTGGTAGTACACTGCAGTGTCTGGCTCCCTCTCTTTGGGTACGCAGGGGGACTGGGTGACTGAAGTCTCCACGGTGTGACGGGGTTTTCTGTAGTCCTGAAGTATCCTACAGGTGCGGATGCCCGAAGTCCGGTACGTCTCTGGGCGAACTTCCACTAGTTCCTCACTCCCTTTTGGCTCTGCTCCTTGCCTTCTGTCCCCACTCCTAGGCTTGTGGGACTTCAGAAGGGCCACTCCGGGTCACTGGCTCGGGCCTAACTGTGGCACCGATCACCAGGACGTCTTCGCAGCTCTCCTAGCGTCTGCACAGTCTGACTAACTCCTCCCCTAGCAGCAGTATTTATAGGGGATCTTGCCTAAGGTCAGCAAGTGGGGCTCCCCCTACTGGGCCGGGGTGGAAGGTGTTGCATGAAGTAGGTACCTGCTGTGGAAACCCAGCTGTGCATTAGGGAAGTCTGTGGCTTCCTTCGTGAGCAGGGCGCCACACATGCCTACCCAATACCCATTGCCCGTGTGCTCACCCAGACCTTGGACTTGGAAGAACCACCTCACCAGGTGAGCCTAAGAAATACGTCCTTGTTCTTCACTCTGTTTTTCATAGGTGAAATAAATAGATCAATTTATAATAGCGGATTTGCTCATTGAACCCGAGGAAGATTGGATGAGTGGAGGAAATACTGGTGGAATTGTATCTTGTCACCCGGCTTTCTGGAAATAGAACAAACTTAGAAACAACCAGACAGAATAATTTACAACTTGGCAGGGAAGGACGACTCAAGGACTTATATTTACTGCATTTTTTTATTTTCATTTTTTTCCAAGGGGCAAGTGCCCTTAAGGTGCGTTAAATACCTCGGTGTACATTATATGGAGATGTATATCTGTCACCTAGTGGAGACAGCATCTATTGTTGACTTTTTTCCTAATCCACCTAAACTGCCATTCCGGGAAATCAAATGCCAAAAAGATTAAGTATCACTTTCTGCAGGAAAATGCTATAAACTTGGGTTTCTTCGTCAGTAGAATGAATCGTCGGCGAGATGTTGTTTTCGGCTGCAGAACTCTTCATTAATGCTGAAGAATTAATGTAAGACTTCAGCTAATTAATTATGGTTTGATCGTTTTGACATCTCTAAATGATTCAGCCACATACCTTGCAGCCTTGTCAACTCGAATGCATCTTTATGTTTTTTTGCCCGTAACCAACGATGAAGACTAATGCTGCTCTCTCCAGTTTTCAATCACCTCTACAGAAGTCTTCCCCTGGCGATGTGCAAGGCCAGACCTAATTAATCGCTCATCTGCCCTCCGTTGTGTCTATACATCACAGTGGCAGTTGGAACTGCTGCCGGTTTTAAGGCTATTTCTTGAAAGAAACACTCATTTGTTTTTCAATAATTTAACCACAGGTGGTGATTTGTAATTAGGGAAGGCGATGAATCCAATTTTTGTCCCCCCCCCATCCAACTCCCACCTCCTCGTTTGCACAATCTAATAAATAAAAGGTGAGATGTGACATTACTTTCCATGTTTATATGTACACACTTAAAGGGGAAGTCCAGAATTACATATCATAAGGAATGGTATTGGTAGCTATATCTAGCAAGAAGAATGGATCAACAGTGATGTAACTTGAAGGTCATTGGTTTAATGCAATGGGTCAACAGTGGTGTAAGTTGAAGCTCATGATGGGCCTAATGCAATGGGTCAACAATGGCACAACTTGAAGCACATGAGTTTAATGCAATGGGTCAACAGTGGCATAATTTGAAGCTCATGAGCCCTAATGCAATGGGTCAACAGTGGCATAACAAGAAGCTCATGGGCTCTATTGCAATGGGTCAGCAATGGTGTAACATGAAGCTCATGGGCCCTAATGCAATGGGTCAACAATGGCGTAACTTGAAGCTCATGGGCCCTAATGAAATGGGTCAACAATGGTGAAAGTTGAAGCTCATGGGTTTAATGCAATGGATCAACAGTGGTGTAACTTGAAGCTCATGGGCCCTAATGCAATGGGTCAACAATGGCTTAACTTGAAGCTCATGGGCCCTAATGCAATGGGTCAACAGTGGCATAACTTGAAGCTCATGGGCCCTAATGAAATGGGTCAACAATGGTGTAAGTTGAAGCTCATGGGTTTAATGTAATGGGTCAACAGTGGCGTAAGTTGAATCTCTTGGGCCCTAATGCAGTGGGTCAACAGTGGTGTAACTTGAAGCTCATGGGCCCTAATGAAATGGGTCAACAATGGTGTAAGTTGAAGCTCATGGATTTAATGCAATGGATCAACAATGGTGTAACTTGAAGCTCATGGGCCCTAATGCAATGGGTCAACAATGGCTTAACTTGAAGCTCATGGGCCCTAATGCAATAAGTCAACAGTGGTGTAACTTGACGCTCATGGGCTCTAATGCAATGGGTCAACAGTGGCATAACTTGAAGCTCATGGGCCCTAATGCAATGGGTCAACAGTGGCATAACTTGAAGCTCATGGGCCCTAATGAAATGGGTCAACAATGGTGTAAGTTGAAGCTCATGGATTTAATGCAATGGGTCAACAGTGGCGTAAGTTGAAGCTCATGGGCCCTAATGCAATGGGTCAACAATGCGTAGCTTGAAGCTCATGGGCCCTAATGGAATGGGTCAACAGTGTAACTTGAAGCTGATGAGCCCTAATTCAATGGGTCAACAGAAGCGTAACTTGAAGCTCGTGGGCACCACTGTAATGGATGAACAATGGTATATCTTGAAGATCATGGACCCTAATGCAATGGGTCAACAGTGGCGTAAGTTAAAGCTCATTGGTCCTAATGCAATGAGTCAACAATGGCATAACTTGAAACTCATGGGTTTAATGCAATGGGTCAACAGTGGCATAACCTGAAGCTCATGAGCCTAGCGCAATGAATCATAGGAAAAAAGAGAGAGAGTGAATACCTAAGTAAATACCTGGTGATCTAGTTGGAATGCAATTTAGGGCCTGTGTGGCCACTCACCTAGTGCACCCCTGCAAAACCCCAGTCAGAGCTTAGATGGCACTTCCGGGTTCTCGTCACTTGGTCCGGGATCCCGGAAACACATCACAACAGGTGCAGGAATGTTGTTCAGAGTGGCCTGGTGTCACGCTTAGGAGGTGAGGGTATCAGGTAACTGGATGGTGTGATGGGTGAAGGGATTCAGTTGGAGCTAAACTGACCCTTACACTGGGGTCCCTGACTCGCCCAGCTCTCGGAGGTACCTCTGAAGGGGAGGAGTTCCAAGTCTCCACCATATTTTCCTGAGCTCCTGATTAGTCCTAGGCTGAGGGCCCCTACATCCACCCACGGATCCAGAATCACAGCTATTCCCAAGGCAAAGACTTCAGCCCAGCACCAAACATCTGTACAGCACAATGACCAAGAATACACTAACTCTATCAGCGGTGTCTGACAGAGGAAGAGGAAAGCTATTTAAAGCCAGGGGAGGGGATTCCAGGTGACTCACACCCAAACCTTCACATCCGTACCTCATGCAGCTCTTGAAGAAATGCAAACACAACACACACAGCATCCTGCAAGGACAGCACAATCTAAGCATATGACACCTGGTTACTGCAGGTCCTGTAGATGGCCCAATTTGTGGAGGGGGATGCCTGAAGCTGCTGATGAAGTCAGATTAACACTGTCGAAATGCATTGTGGAAAGCAAAGGGTTAAATAAAGGTGTGTTAACCCATATCTGGTCTAATACCTTCCCTCACCATAGTGCTCCAGAGATCCACTACAATTCTTTCTGTTTTAATGCAATGGATCGACAGTGGCATAACAAATTCATGGACCTAATGCAATGGGTCAACAGTGGTTTAACTTGAATCTCATGGACCCTAATGCAATGGGTAAAGAGTGGCGTAACTTCAAGCTCATGAGCCTAATGCAATGGGTTGACAGTGGCATAACTTGAAGCTCATAGGCCTAATGTAATAGGTCAACAGTGGCATAACTTGAAGCTCATGGTCCTAATACAATTGGTCAACAGTGGCATTACTTGAAACTCCTTTACCCCAATGCAAAAGCTCCAGCAAGGTCCCATTTATTTAATAGTATTGGTTTAGAGTATTTGTCTAGTGCTGAAGAAGGATGTTATGAATACGATGGATGGCAAGAAGAACAAACACATCCATTTTGGAACAAATCAAGCCAGATATGTCACTCAAGCCAAGGATCATTAAGTTACGACTTGTTTACTTTGGACACCTCATACAAAGAGAGCAATCACAGGAAAAGAACATTGTGATAGAACGGATAGAAGGTAGAAGGCGAAGAGAAAGACCAGCAACCCAATGTCTTGATACTGCCAAGATTACGGCAAAACTATCTAGGCTTGGAGGAGACTCTGGTGGACCTATCTAGTCTGCCAATATCAATCTGTCTACAGAGTGTTCATCGATCAAGTTGCCATGGCTCGAGATCGAGCTGAAGGCCGATAAATAATAATAATTGGTCTTTCATATAAGCAAATAAGACTTTTGGGCTCCCTAGGTTTCAGGGTTTGGGTACGGTTGCAACCCCAGCACCTATTGTAGTTTTGCCCCTGTAGGGCAACATATCCAGCATGATGATATCGGCTAAATAAATAATGGGTGGGTGGGTTGGGGTGCTGAAATATAGGGAGGTTCCTAAAAAAGACACTGATGTAAAAAGTTTACTTTTTCTTTGACATGTCAAAAGACATAGGCGACAGCTCCCTAATGTCTTCCCATAGGATCGTGTACTGGTTTGTCCCCAAACAAAAGTCCCCATTTGAGATGAGCGAACCAATTCACATGGTCAGTAATCCATGGTCAGAGGTCGGAAGCCCTGATAATCGTCTACTATCTGGCTATGTCATTGCCTTCTCTTCTCTTTAGTCAGCCTGGCGTGAAGTTACTGTTGCCATGTGATGCACACAGACCATAGCATCAGGCTGGCTGATGAATAGAGGAGCCATCTATGCCAACAGGTAACATGCAATTTGCAGGGGTCGTGTCCATTGGCCATGGATTGCTGACCTGACCACTGACCAGGGTTCTGCTAATTTTTCAGCTCAACTCCATTCCCCATTAAATAGTTGTGTGATGATTATTGTATGGGGGATTGAGATTTCACTGGCACCATTACCTACTAGAGCCGACCTGGGTAAAGTGCGGTCCACGAGCCAAATGCAGCACTTCGTTCAAAGTTGCTAAGCTCACCAATTGTCTTTAGTGCAGCACTGCAGATAAAAGACACTGAGAGCAGGGACAGAGACTACGCTCTGGACCTTGGAAGGATGAAGTTTTGTTTTTAAAACAGGTGAGTTTTTTACATCAGAAAACTCTTAACTCTGACAATGGTATGAACCATCAATGATAATAGAAAAAATTAGTCCTGTTCAACATTACTGGATTTTCCTTTTCTTTTTCAAAAGAAAATATAGTGCATACAAAAGAAATTTTCATGGTTGACATGACCCAGGCGACACGTTTCGTCTGCACTAAGCAGTCTTACTCATGACTTGAGTCATAAGTAAGACTGCTTATTGCAGTTGAAATGCGTCGACTGGGTCATGTCGACCAAGTAAATTTTCCTTTTGTATGCACTATATTTTCTTTTAAAAAATAAAGAGTAAAGGAAAATCCAGTTCTGTTGAGCTGGACTTCAATTTTATTCTATTATCCCTGATGTGAGGCCAGGGAAAGGCCGGTGTCTGAGCCCCAGGTGGATGAGCATAGAGCAAGTGGGTGAGCTGGAATCAAGTTTCTATTATGAACCTTCAATCCTTGTCAATTATCTAACTTTGCATTTTCATCATATGCTTGGAAGATATCTCATTGTATGTCTTAAGAATACCTCAAACATAAGCGATAACTTTTACAAGTATGGAGATAAAAAGCAGCACATTCCAGAACTAAAATAACAAAATCTTCTTTAGAAAGCACTCATCAATCTTTTTTGCCTTTTAATATATTGTAGTCATATTATATAGCACTTTTTACTTCAATTGCTCATTTTGCCCTTTTACCCAGTTAATTCTTCTCTTTTCCATTAGGTCTATGAAATTATCATTAAAACTACAAATCTAGGTCACTGAAAATACTTTGTGGGTCTAATTAAGACACATGCAGGTAAAAGAGACATCTTGTTTCTACACAGAGCTTAGAATGATTAAACTAAAACAAAGAGAGAAGGGAGCGCACATAGGGTCTTATCTATGATGAAAATTCACTGCCCCCATATTAATCTGACTCACCTTTTTGGGTTATGTGAGTCACAACAAACTGCAAGAGCCTTGTTATCCTGGTCGCTGCAGACACCTGGTGAGGTAGAAATCCGTTTGTGTAGAAAAAAAGCCCAGGTTTAGATTCCGCGCAGACCACAAAGCAGGAAGGGTATGTTTGATGTCCGTTTATTGAGCCAACACGTTTCACAGCATGACCTGCTGCTTCCTCAGGGCAAACAGTACTGCTTTGTGGTCTGCGCGGAATCTAAACCCGGGCTTTTTTTTCTACACAAAATGATTAAACTAGTCTGTTTTTAATCAAATGATGTCAGACAATGATGAAAAAGAGAATAATTTACTGGGTAGAAAGGCAAGATGAGAAATTGTAAGTACACTGTGTTATATAATATGATGATTATTTTTCTCCTTAAAGGGCTAGTTCAACATTTGAATACTTTTTTTTCTATTCATGAATAACTTTAAAATAATTGGATTTATACTCACCCATCAATTAGAGACTGCTCAAAAAGAGAAAAATGTGATTAACTGCAGTAGTCCAGATGACTTTTGAATGGAGCACACATCATTTGCAAAGGTTACAAAATACCCTGGAACCACTTGCATCAGAGGGTGAGTAGTGATGAGCGAGCACTACGCTGCTCAGATGCTCAGTAGTCGAAATGAACAGGTGATTATTGCCACCTTTGAAAGTAATGTCTGTTCCATTCAAACATTATCTTGACCACTGCCATCAATCACAGGTGACTAAAGTATTCAATCATTTGATTTTTCTCTTTTTGAGCTGTGTATAATTGATGAGTATAAATCTGATTATTCTAAAATTAATCATGCATATAAAAAATGTATTCAAATGCTGGACAAGCCCTTTAAGGAAAAAAATAATCATCATATTATATAACCACTGTGTACTTATAACTGCTCATCTTGCCTTTCTACCCAGTAAATGTTTCTCTTTTTGACTAATGTCTATGACATCACTTGTTTAAAAACAGACTAGTTTAATTCTTCTAAGCTCTATGTAGAAACAGGATGTCTGTTTTCTCCGTATGAGTCATCGTTAGATCTATAAACTGTTTTCAGTGACCTAGATTTGTAGTTTTAATGATGACTCACATAATTTTATAGCCCTAATGGAAAAGAGAAGACCTCGAAACGACCAGGTCAAATGGGTATAATGGAAGTCAATGAGAAACTTCAAGAAAAATGATCGAGGTTCCCATTGACTTCAATTATACTCGGTACATGAGTCGCACCCATCCAAGCATCCGACCTTGTCATTTCGAATATTAAGTACCCTACCAGTTCATCATTTTATAAACAATTATAACCTGGAATAAAAATTATTTGTGTGTTGGACAACCCCCTTTAAAGTAGAGTAAAAAAAAAAAAGAGCAACATATACAATATATACAGTATATATATATATATATACAGTATATATATAGGTGCTTTTGTGCACCTGCATGTTGTCTAAAACCTACAGTATGTAAGCAGGCCGAAAACAACGTGGTTGAGTTGTATAGTGGTACATGTACTTGCCCACCGTTTACCCTTTAATTATCCGGCTTCAGTCCTAACGTAATCCAGCCTACCACATCTGTAGGGCCGTGTAAACAATGTAATATGTATATATACACATCAATGCTCCAGACTGTAAATTCCCCACGGCCACCAGAATAGTGTTTAGTGGATGCACATTGCGGTGATGCCGGATCCACTTACAAGGCACCGGGGCATCGAGGAAATGAACACGCTTGTTTATTCTGCACTCACATAGTAAAATCTTACGTCTTTCCTACGTGTTACATTGCTTGTAGTCAGCTTTATTGCATCCTACTCCTCGTGTGCTGTAATATATTTATGAGAATATTAACTTTTATTTCTATACTTGCCACATAGCCAATAGCTGAATTCACACGGCTGCCAGTGTGTGAATGAGGACTCAACAAAATATACATAAAGCTAAACAGAGCTAAAGCCACATGAGAAAAAGATCTCATGTATACAGATTCTTGTACACAGGGGCAGTATTATAGTAGTTATATATTCTCGTATATAGGAGCAGTATTATAGTAGTTATATTCTTGTACATAGGGGCAGTATTATAGTAGTTATATTCTTGTACATAGGGGCAGTATTATAGTAGTTATATTCTCGTATATAGGAGCAGTATTATAGTAGTTATATTCTTGTACATAGGGGCAGTATTATAGTAGTTATATTCTTGTACATAGGAGCAGTATTATAGTAGTTATATTCTTGTATATAGGAGCAGCATTATAGTAGTTATATTCTGTACATAGGGGCAGTGTTATAGTAGTTATATTCTTGTACATAGGAGCAGTATTATAGTAGTTATATTCTTGTACATAGAAGCAGTATTATAGTAGTTATATTCTTGTACATAGGAGCAGTATTATAGTAGTTATATTCTTGTATATAGGAGCAGTATTATAGTAGTTATATTCTGTACATAGGGGCAGTGTTATAGTAGTTATATTCTTGTACATAGGAGCAGTATTATAGTAGTTATATTCTTGTACATAGGAGCAGTATTATAGTAGTTATATTCTTGTATATAGGAGCAGTATTATAGTAGTTATATTCTGTACATAGGGGCAGTATTATAGTAGTTATATTCTTGCACATAAGAGCAGTATTATAGTAGTTATATTCTTGTACATAGGAGCAGTATTATAGTTATTATATTCTTGTACATAGGAGCAGTATTATAGTAGTTATATTCTTGTACATAGGAGCAGTATTATAGTAGTTATATTCTTGTATATAGGGGCAGTATTATAGTAGTTATATTCTTGTACATAGAAGCAGTATTATAGTAGTTATATTCTGTACATAGGGGCAGTGTTATAGTAGTTATATTCTTGCACATAAGAGCATTATTATAGTAGTTATATTCTTGTACATAGGAGCAGTATTATAGTTATTATATTCTTGTACATAGGAGCAGTATTATAGTAGTTATATTCTTGTATATAGGGGCAGTATTATAGTAGTTATATTCTTGTATATAGCAGCAGTATTATAGTAGTTATATTCTAGTACATAGGAGCAGTATTATAGTAGTTATATTCTTGTATATAGGAGCAGTATTATAGTAGTTATATTCTTGTACATAGGAGCAGTATTGTAGTAGTTATATTCTTGTATATAGGAGCAGTATTATAGTAGTTATGTTCTTGTACATAGGAGTAGTTTTATAGTAGATATATTTTTGTACATAGGGGGCAGTATTATAGTAGTTATATTCTTGTACATAGAGGCAGTATTATAGTAGTTATATTCTTGTACATAGGGGCAGTATTATAGTAGTTATATTCTTGTACATAGGGGCAGTATTATAGTAGTTATATTCTTGTACATAGGAGCAGTATTATAGTAGTTATATTATTGTACATAGGAGCAGTTTTATAGTAGTTATATTCTTGTACATAGGAGCAGTATTATAGTAGTTATATTCTTGTATATAGGGGCAGTATTATAGTAGTTATATTCTTGTACATAGGAGCAGTATTATAGTAGTTATATTCTTGTATATAGGGGCAGTATTATAGTAGTTATATTCTTGTATATAGGAGCAGTATTATAGTAGTTATATTCTTGTACATAGGAGCAGTATTATAGTAGTTATATTCTTGTATATAGGAGCAGTATTATAGTAGTTATATTCTTGTATATAGGGGCAGTATTATAGTAGTTATATTCTTGTACATAGGAGCAGTATTATAGTAGTTATATTCTTGTACATAGGGGCAGTATTATAGTAGTTATATTCTTGTACATAGGTGCAGTATTATAGTAGTTATATTCTTGTACATATGGGCAGTATTATAGTAGTTATATTGTTGTACATTGGTGCAGTATTATAGTAGTTACAGTCACATGAAAAAGTTTGGGCACCCCTCTTAATCTTACTCATTTATTTTGGTTTAAAATTGTTTTTTTGCACCAGCTATTTCAGTGTGATATATGTAATAACTGATGGACACAGTAATATTTCAATATTGAAATGAGGTTTATTGCACTAACCAAAAATGTGAAATATGCATTATTTCAAAATTTGAGAGGTGCAAAAGTATGGGCACCCTTCTGATTTTCATGATTTGAATACTCCTAACTACTTTTTACTGACTTACTGAAGCACTAAATTGGTTTGGTAACCTCATTGAGCTTTGTACTTCATAGCCCGGTGTATCCAATCATGAGAAAAGCTATTTCAAGTGTCCACTTGCAAGTTGTTCTCCTATTTGCATCTTCTCTGAGGAGTGGCATCATGGGTTCCTCAAAACAGCTCTCAAATGATCTGAAAAAAAAGATTGTTCACCATAGTTGTTCAGGGGAAGGATACAAAAAGTTGTCTCAGAGATTTAACCTGTCAGTTTCCACTGTGAGGAACATAGTAAGGAAATGGAAGACCACAGGGACAGTTCTTGTAAAGGCCAGAAGTGACAGGCCAACAAAAATATCAGAAAGGCAGAGAAGAAGAATGGTGAGAACAGTCAAGAACAATCCACAGACCACCTCCAAAGACCCGCAGCATCATCTTGCTGCAGATGGTGTCACTGTGCATCGGTCAACAATACAGCGCACACTGCACAAGGAGAAGCTGTATGGGTGAGTGATGCGAAAGAAGCCATTTCTGCATGCACGCCACAAACAGAGTCGCCTGAGGTATGCAAAAGCACATTTGGACAAGCCAGTTTCATTTTGGAAGAAGGTCCTGTGGACTGATGAAACAAAGATTGAGTTGTTTGGTCAGACAACAAGGCGTTATGCATGGCACCTACTATATTACTGCCCCTATGTACAAGAATATAACTACTATAATACTGATCCTATGCACAAGAATATAACTACTATAATACTGCCCCAATGTACAAGAATATAACTACTATAATACTGCCTCCTATGTACAAGAATATAACTACTATAATACTGCCCCTATGTACAAGAATATAACTACTATAATACTGCCCCTATGTACAAGAATATAACTACTATAATACTGCCCCTATGTACAAGAATATAACTACTATAATACTGCTCCTATGTACAAGAATATAACTACTATAACACTGCTCCTATATACAAGAATATAACTACTATAATACTGCTCCTATATACAAGAATATAACTACTATAATACTGCCCTTATGTACAAGAATATAACTACTATAATACTGCCCCTATGTACAAGAATATATCCACTATAATACCGCCTCTATGTACAAGAATATACCTACTATATTGCTGCCCCTATGTACAAGAATATAACTACTATAATACTGCTCCCATGTACAAGAATATAACTACTATAATACTGCTCCTATGTACTAGAATATAACTACTATAATACTGCACCAATGTACAAGAATATAACTACTATAATACTGCTCCTATGTACAAGAATATAACTACTATAATACTGCCCCTATGTACAAGAATATATCTACTATAATACCGCCCCTATGTACAAGAATATAACTACTATAATACTGCCCCCTATGTACAAGAATATAACTACTATAATACTGCCCCTATGTACAAGAATATATCTACTATAATACCGCCCCTATGTACAAGAATATAACTACTATAATACTGCCCCTATGTACAAGAATATATCTACTATAATACCGCCCCTATGTACAAGTATATAACTACTATAATACTGCTCCTATGTACAAGAATATAACTATTATACTATTGCTCCTATGTACAAGAATATAACTACCATAATACTGCCCCTATATACAAGAATATAACTACTATAATACTGCTCCTATGTACAAGAATATAACTACTATAATACTGCTCCTATGTACAAGAATATAACTACTATAATACTGCCCCTATGTACAAGAATATATCTACTATAATACCGCCTCTATGTACAAGAATATACCTACTATAATACTGCCCCTATGTACAAGAATATAACTACTATATAAAACTGCCCCCTATGTACAAGAATATAACTACTATAATACTGCCCCTATATACAAGAATATAACTACTATAATACTGCCTCTATGTACAAGAATATAACTACTATAACACTGCCGCTATGGATAAGAATATAACTACTATAATACTGCCT
Source organism: Allobates femoralis (assembly GCA_033576535.1). NCBI lineage: Eukaryota > Metazoa > Chordata > Amphibia > Anura > Aromobatidae > Allobates > Allobates femoralis. The sequence continues at coordinate 10,695,898 of JARQOC010000001.1, forward strand.
CTATGTACAAGAATATAACTACTATAATACTGCCTCTATATACAAGAATATAACTACTATAATACTGCCCCTATATACAAGAATATAACTGCTATAATACTGCTCCTATTGTTGAGGGAGAAAAGACTTATATTTTCTTTATATACTTTTATATTTTTTCTAATATTCTAGGTGAGAAACAATAAGTTTTTCCTTAATCTAGTATATCTGTCTGTTGATAAGAAGATACTGTTGTGTTGAGATGGATGAGAACTGAGGAGATAAGCTGTCCTCTGGATGCCTGTGTCAAGGAGTATCAGGAGAAACCTGAGATGTCCTACATGCCAGGAACCCAGAGATGGCACCGTGTCAAGAAGAAGGATGGACTCAGCAGAGAAGACAAAGGACTAATTATTACTAACAGACATAGATATATTAGCCTAACCCCACCTAACCCCCATCTAATCCCACCTTGTCCTGGCCAATTCACGCCTATTCCCTAGAGTACTGTCTGCTGCACACACTGCCTGCACACACTGTCTGCTGCACACACTGCCTGCTGCACACACTGCCTGCTGCACACACTCTCTGCTGCACACAGTCTGCTGCACACACTGTCTGCACACACTGCCTGCCGCACACACTGCCTGCTGCACTGTCTGCTGCACACACTGCCTGCACACACTGTCTGCTGCACACACTGCCTGCACACACTGTCTGCTGCACACACTGTCTGCACACACTGCCTGCCGCACACGCTGCCTGCCGCACACGCTGCCTGCAGCACACACTGCCTGCCGCACACACTGCCTGCACACACTGACTGCTGCACACACGCCGGCAGCACCCACCCCCCCGTGGCTGCAATATGAGCGGCGCGGCTGAAATCTGACAGCACCGGTCCTCACCTACTTTGAGGGGGGGGGGCGCCAAATCAGATCTCTGCCCCGGGTTCCGGCAAACCTAGTTACACCCCTGCCTGAGTCCATCCCTGCCCTGGGTCTTAAGACATTTCAAGTCTGCTTCATCTGTATTGTAAGTTCCAGTCACTCAACCCTTCTCATCTCAGCTTCCTAAACCCCCATGGGTGTAATGAGGTGATATAAAATAAAATATCCACTTCAACCACAGTCGCTACTTAATTCATTCATACTTTCAAGTTGAGTCTTAAAAATATTTAAGTCTCTTCCATTTGTATTGCAGGTTCTAGTCACTCATCCCTTCACATCTCAGCTTCCTAAACCCCCATGGGTGCAGTACTGTGAAAAAATATCAACTTCAACTTCAACTACAGTCACTGCTTTACTCAGTCATATTTTCAAGTTGAATCTTAATAAAAGTCAAGTCTGTTCATCTGTATTGTCAGTTCTACTCACTCAACCCTTCTCATCTCAGTTTCCTAAACCTCCATGAGTGTAATACTGTGAAAAAATAAAATATCCACTTCAACTACATTCACTTCTTAATTCATTCATGTTTTTAAGTTGAGTATTAATAAAATTCAAGTCTGTACAATCTGTACTGTAGGTTACAGTCACTCAATCCTTCACAGCTCAACTTCCTAAACCTCCATGGATGTAATGCTGTGAAAAAATAAAATATCCACTTTGACTAGAGTAACTGATTTAAAAAGTCATATTGTCAAGTTGAGTCTAAACCAAAATTAAGTCTGTTCTATCTGTATTGCAGGTTCCAGTCACTCAACCCTTCACAACTCAACTTCCTAAATCCCCATGGGTGTAATGCTGTAAAAAAAAAAATATCCACTTAACTACAGTCACTGCTTTACTCAGCAATATTTGTAAATTAAGTCGTAATAAAATTCAAGTCTTCTCCATATGTATTGTAAGTTTCAGTTACTCAACCTATCACATCTCGGCTTCTTAAACCCCTATGGATGTAATACTGTTAAAAATAAAATATCCACTTTGCCTACAGTCACTGCTGTAAATAGTCATATTTTCAAGTTGAGTCTTAAAAGATTAAGTCTGTTCCATCTGTATTGCAGGTTTCAGTCACTCAACCCTTCACTACTCAACTTCCTAAATCCTCGTGGGTGTAATGTGAAAAAATAAAATATCCACATTGACTACAGTAATTGCTTTAATCAATATTTTTCAAGACTCAACTTTAAAACATGACTGAGTAAAGCAATTACTGTAGTCAAAGTGGATATTTTATTTTTTCACAGCATTACACCCACGATGATATAGGAAGTTGAGATGTGAAGGGTTGAGTGACTGAAACCTGCAATACAGATGGAACAGACTTAATATTTTTCAAGACTCAACTTTAAAACATGACTAAGTCTTTTTGATCTGTATTGCAGGGTCGGGTCACTCAACCCTTCACATCTCAGTCCCTAAATTCTCATAGGTGTAATACTGGGAAAAAAATAAAATATCCACTTCAACTACATTCACTTCTTAATTCATTCATGTTTTAAAGTTGTGTCTTTATAAAATTCAAGTCTGTTCCATCTGTATTGTATGTTCCAGTTACTCAACTCTTCACATCTCAGCTTCCTAAACCCCCATGGGTGTAATGCTGTGAAAAAATAAAATATCCACTTAACTACAGTCACTGCTTTACTCAGTAATATTTGTAAGTTGAGTTGTCATAAAATTCAAGTCTTCTCCATATGTATTGTAGGTTCCAGTTACTCAACCTGTCACATCTCGGCTTCTTAAACCCCCATGGATGTAATACTGTTAAAAAACTAAAATATCCACTTTGTCTACAGTCACTGCTGTAAATAGTCATATTTTCAATCTGAGTCTTAAACAAAATTAAGTCTGTTCCATCTGTATTGCAGGTTCTAGTCGCTCAACCCCTCACAACTCAGCTTCCTAAACCCCCATGGGTGTAATGCTGTGAAAAAATAAAATATCCACTTAACTACAGTCACTGCTTTACTCAGTAATATTTGTAAGTTGAGTTGTCATAAAATTCAAGTCTTCTCCATATGTATTGTAGGTTCCAGTTACTCAACCTGTCACATCTCGGCTTCTTAAACCCCCATGGATGTAATACTGTTAAAAAACTAAAATATCCACTTTGTCTACAGTCACTGCTGTAAATAGTCATATTTTCAATCTGAGTCTTAAACAAAATTAAGTCTGTTCCATCTGTATTGCAGGTTCTAGTCGCTCAACCCTTCACAACTCAGCTTCCTAAACCCCCATGGGTGTAATGCTGTGAAAAAACAAAATATCCACTTTGACAACAGTCATTGCTTTAAACAGTCATGTTTTCAAGCTTAGTCTTAAACAAAATTAAGTCTGTTCCATTTGTATTGTAGGGTTCAGTTACTCAACCCTTCACATCTCAGTTTCCTAAATCCCCATGGGTGTAAGAGTGTGAAAAAATTAAATATCCACTTCAACTACAGTCACTGCTTTACTCAGTCATGTTTTAAAGTGGAGTCTTAAAAAAAAATAAGTCTGTTCCATCTGTATTTGTTTATTGCATGCATATATAGGTTGACATCTGTCAGATTCGTGTTTTATTGCATTATTATTTCTAGAGATGAAATTATATTCGTCTTGTTTTTACGTCCCAAGTGCTTCTCGTTGTCACAGGATCTGCTTTACTTTCTGTGTTATGACAAAGCCTCCTGCTGAAAGACAGCGCTGTGCGTCTGAGTGTGGAGGCTACCGCTCCCTGATAGATGCTGTCAGGCAGTCGCTGGGCCGGCTCGCAGGTGTAAGGCTGACCTATTAGTCTGAATGGAAAGTGACAGAAGGGATTTCTGCTGGAGAGATGGAGCGCTGGTGGGAGAGCGGTGACGTCTGTGGGGCAGAACCAGCGCGCACACATCTGTCACATGAGATAGCCGGGAAATGCATGATAAGGGTTACATGGTGTCAATACCATTTTCACATAGCTCGTCACAGTTCTACGAAAAGTCAAAAACTTGTTAAGAAATCGACTCAATGAAATATTTTCGGAAATGTTCATTTTATAATGGTTTAATAGGAACAATTAAATTACATTATTATTATTATTATTATTATTATTATTATTAATAATAATTCTAAAATTCATATTTCAAAAAAATATTACAAGTCAACAAAAATATTAAAAAATTGCATTCTCAGTATGTTTCATGAATTTTTTTAGATTATACGATAATCTACTGGATTAATGAAATCTAAAAAAAGCATGAAACATACTGAAAATGCAGTTTTTTAAAATATTTTTTGCAGACTTCTATAATAACTTGATTTTTACTTCTACTGAATTAATTCTTAAAGGGAATAGTCACGAGTTTATAGTATATCCCCTTCAATCGGAATGTTTATTAAATACACTTTACGCAATGTTTCCCAGAGTTCTAGTTTAAAATCTGTGCAGACAATGACATAACACCAATGATGGCAAGCCACGTGGGTGATGTGAGGCCCGTGAGTCAGGGGCCAGGTGCCAGTGCTTGACAGGACTCCCAAGTCCGTCATCTAACTTTCAACTGTATCAGCATCACAGATGCTGATACAGTGGAAAACAATGATGAAAGAGGGAGAGTTCCGCTCCCACCTCCATCATTGTCCTGCTGTCTGTGCTCTGACATCTCAATGTGTAAAGAAAAAGATGGAGGGACGCAATGTGTGACACCTGGTGGTCAAGGGGGTTAAAGATGTGCCAGGCCAAGTGGCTACTCACCCAATGGTTTGTGCAGCGAGCACAACACCAGGATGCACTGAGATTCTGCAGGGTCCCGCTCTAAGAACAGCCGCCAGTCAGCTCTTGGTTTCACTTGGAGTCACGTGATCGGAAACCGGAAGTTGCGTCACCGCAGGTCCTCAAATTATCACTGAAGGTTTGCAAGCAATACCGCAGGTCCTGTTGCCGGGATTCATGCGATGCTGGTCCCCAGGCCCTCAGAGGATTATTAAAAAGAGTGTCCAAGCCCAGAGCAGCTCCACCAATGATACCAGAAGGGATTTGTGCACGAAACAGAAAAAAATAATTATTGGTGATAGATGAGCGCTAGGACAGGAGGTAAAAGGGACTTCTTTCAGATTCTCAAACCTTTTTATTTGCTGTAGCTTGTATAAGCCACAACGCGTTTCGATAGCACGCAGGCTATCTTCATCAGATAATACTACCTGGTGAAGATAGCCTACATGCTATCGAAACGCGTTGTGGCTTATACAGGGTTCTGCAAATGAAAAGGTTTGAGAATGTGAAAGAAGTCCCTTTTACCTCCTGTCCTAGCGCTCATCTATCACCAATAATTATTTTATTCTGTTTCTGACATCTCAACGGGCCCAATGATGTCATTACTGCTCGCCCGCTGTGCCAGATTGTGCAGAGCTGCATGGAGACCTGAGCAGCGGGACAAGGAGGAGAGGTGAGTATTAATTCATTTTTTCTTTAAACCAATGAGTACATTGGTGGTTAAAGAACTATGTGCTGTGCATTATACAATATGAAGACTTTAGGGGGTGCATTATATTATATGGAGGACTATGGGGGTGCATTATAATATATGGAGGTATATGGAATGAATTATAATATATGGAGGGATATGAGGCTGCATTATACTATATCGAGGGTTGTGAGGCTGCATTATACTATATGGAGGGCTATGAGGCTGCATTATACTACATGGAGGATAATGGGGGTGCATTATACTATATGGAAGACTATGGGGTACATTATACTACATGGAGGGATATGAAGCTGCATTATGCTATATGGAGGACTATGAGGCTGCATTATACTATATGGAGGGCTGTGAGGCTGCATTATACTATATGGAGGGTTGTGAGGCTGCATTATACAATACGGAGGGCTATTAGGCTGCTTTACATTATATGGAGGGCTATGAGGCTGCATTATACTATATGAAGGAATATGAGGCTGCATCATATTACATAGTTGTGTATGTGGTTGCCATTATAATATTTGGAGGGCTATGAAGGAGTCTTTCTTTATACTTTATGAAGGCCTATTCAATTGCCATTATACTGTGTGTAAACAATTATACAGTGTGAAGATTTGTGTGGGGCCATCATACTGTGTGGAGGGCCCATTTTACTGTTTGGAGGGTTGTGTGGGGGTCACATTTGGGGATGATATGGAGTTGGGGTCACCATACTTTTCTGATGTAGTTGAAGAGTTGAAAGGGGGTACATTAGGGTCATCATACTGTGCATGTGGAGGAATTCACTGTGAGAGGTCATACAGTGTTTGTGGAGCACTTTTGTTGGCATCACACTTTATGGGGACAATGAAAGATGACTCTAGGGGCTTCAATAGGTGGAAAATCACTTTGTAAAGTTTGCAGAGTTGTGAGATATGTTCTTATGTGACCCGGATGAATATTATTTTTTATTTTAGGGGTTAGGGGGCAAGTAGAATTTCTGCTGTGGGGCACCATGATATCTATGTATGCCCCTGAATGCAGGGCACCTGTTTTATACAAAATATGGTGCCTACCAGCCATAGGGCTTGTTCACATGGTGAGTTATTTCCAAGAGCTTTTGCCTTTGAAAACATATAGCTTTTTTTTTCCAGATCTCATGGACATGCTATGTTATTAAATGTTCAAATCAATGGGAAAAAACTCAAAAACACATCAATATTGCACACAAGAATGTATACACAATGTCCATATTTTATTAAGTATTTTTGGTACCAATGCTCTTTGGTTTACAAAAATCTGCTATAACTACTCAACATGCGCACATTTACTTTATACAACCTCATGAAAGTTGAATGTGCAGCAAAAACAAAGAACCTGTAAAAGTCAAACAGTGCAAGATTATTTTTCATTGGGACCTCTTAAGACCTGTCACGGGGTGGTTATAACTGACAATGGGATACCACAGCAGGCTGGCAGTGATGGGCACAGCAGTAAGGGGTAAAAGTCTGAACCTTAATCTGAAGGTGAAGATGTCTGGGCCTCCACCCTAGCTCTACTCCTGACCAGCCCTAGACTAAAACCGCCTTACATCCACCTAGGGACCGGTATAAGCACAGCAACTCCCAAACGATAGCAATCTTCAGGAAAGTTACAGGACAGCTTCAGCAGGACTGCAAATAGCATCCAAACAGCACACAGTCATGCAGAGCGTAAACTCTATCAACAACATCAGCTGAAAGGTCATCGAACTATTTAAAGGCAGGGGGAAGTGTTCAGCCCATATCAGCTGACACACACAGCCGCTACCTGAAGAGCCACAGACAGCTAATAACATGAATTACTGCTACAGCTAATCATATAGACTAAAAAGCCATCTACATGTGACAAGGCCCCAGAGCATAACAAAAATAATATGTAAAAAATCAATAGGTTTACTCACCCTCCGCTCATCTCTCCGGCCTCTCTCCTACTCACTTCCTTCCATTCACCAGTCCTCACTCTATCCTCTGATCCTCCACCTCTTGCATTGGAATATGTGTCCTCTTGCAAAGCACCAGACCTCCAGGTGCAATGGTGGCTGGGGGAGTTGTGTGTAGTCCCCTGGGGGGTCATCGGCATCATGGCATCATGAGTGTAATTGACTCCCTGTGGGCCTTTATAGAACTTTATTGGGCATCAGGGCCCTGTCGTTGTCCATTTTGGGTGGAGTCGGATTCAGGGAAATTGAGGAGTGAGAGTTGGATGTTTGGTTTACTGACTTCACAGACATGGTTGTAGAGTAGGAGTCATGGAGCCAGAGTTGGAGTGGGTATCCGTTTTGGTGGAGTTGGAGTCGGAGCTGGAGTGGGATGTTTGGCTTACTGCCTGCAAAGCCCTGCTGGGCGTCATGGCGCCACCTGAACATCCGGTGCAGCACGAGAACACTGAATATCTATGTGAGTAACTGGGAATCAGAAGATGCTGCAAGGACTGGATGGGTGGAGGTGAGTAGCAGAGAGGCCAGATTGGTGAGTGGAGCGCGAGTATAGCTATTTCTTTCTTGAACCTTTTGATGGCACATTATGACTTAGAAAAATAGTACCCAGAAGTTTCCTTTTTGCTGAATCTGCTCAGAAGTGAATGACAAAATAAAATAAAATTTGGGGGGGGTGAATCCGGATTTTTGTAAACTTTGAGTAGAATTAAGTCCAATTTATAGGCTCATCTGTAATGTCAATACGACATGTAGACATCATCCTTTGTCCTTGTTCTACTTTAAAATATGACCTAGAAGTGAACGAGGACGGGTAACACGGGAAATGTAGACTAGAAGATATTAGGAAGTTCAAAGCACTATAGAAATTTCCTAGGGAGTTTCTTGACACTTGGTGACTGGGAAGATACAGTTTGCCCTTCCCTGCTTGTCTCGTCTCATTTCGCGTCAGTCCGCTCTGGACATGTAATGTGGTCGGTCAGCTGTCAATCAGGATTAATCTTACCACATAACTTACATTACATCTAATATCAAACTTTTGTCCTGAAAAGGGATTTTGCTGAACTGAAATCCGTCATCAGTATATGGAGGAGTATTTAATACTGATGCGTTCCGACACCTCGGAAACACTATTTATGGCACCTACAGTGATGACCTCGGGATGTACTTGGTGAGCAGCCAAAGTTTACATTAAGATCTACTACTGATATACTAACTTATAGTTTGTAAAATATTAGTAATGCCATTATTATCGCTCACCCGGATGTAGCGACAAGTCTCCTTGGGCAGTTGCCGGCTTCGACCAGTTATTGGCAAATGGATGAGTCCTTCTTCTGTGTTCCAAAGACTTTCTCTGTCCTCTTTCTCTGCACAGCTTGCGGCAGTGGATTACAAGGTCAACCATTGACCTGATGGAAACTGGTCATGGCAACTTATTCAAAGAGGAATTAAACCTATTCCCATTGCCTGTAGATAAAGATGTATCCCTACTTTGATTATTGTTCATGTTGCACTTTACTCTGTCACTGACCCTGATCTTGACCTTCACTTTGATGTCAAACCCAGATTCCACTCTCATCTCACCCTTTGACTGACTTTGTTACTTGGTACCTGTGTCTCCTTCCCTTGTTTTGACCCTGCCCCTTTTTTATTTCATATCTTGAAATGTAGACTTCCTTCTTGGTGAGTACGCTCCTGAAATTATCACCATTTCACTTGCCATCAGTTGGCGACATTACTGGACAACACAGCTTCAGAATCAGATTGTAAACAATGTGATGTAGTGACAAATGGCCGGTATATACCTAACAGGCAGAGCTCCGCTGATTTGTTTCTCTGGGACTTGTAGTTGTAATGTAGTAAGCACTGGATTTATGGGTTAGCAAGAGTGCTGGACAGGTCTGACTAACCACATACCTCCCATGGGTGTGTCAGCTAATATTTTAGATGACTGGTTCTGGGTCACATGGTCTCTGGTGTAAGCCAGGTCCTGGAAGTGGACAAGCTGTCTGGAAGCACAAGGTGAGGAGACCAGGTGTGGAGCTTGCTGTAGCTCTTGAAACCAGATACTGTTAGGAGACAGTGTAAGTGGAATCTGCTATGAACCCTGGAAAAGGTCATCTCAGGAAAGGGGGTTGTATACTTATGGAGACAAGTGAATTAACTGGACAGACAAACCCCAAAGTTGAAATGAAGTGCGCGTCACGTCTGTGAAATAATGGCAAAGTTCGGCATATGTTTACTTTGCATAAAGGAGGTTTATGTCTGGAAAAATACACCGAATGGACTTGATTTAAATAGAGACCATTGCTGTGTGTGCCAATTCTCCTGCAAAGTCAGTGTTCCCCAGTGCTTTCAGTGAGCACATCAGTGCAACGTCCTTACCTCATTGAGGGGGTGATGAGTGAAAGGATATTCTTAGGACTTTGCACCCCAGTCCTGCTATGGCCATCCCAAATGCAATTTAGGGAAACCTCTGCTCTGGTGAGAAAAAAAAAATGATATATTCATATTTAACAATCATATCAGTATCTATTACTCCCAATACTGGTAAAAACAATTTTAATTATAGTAATACGCAATGACGCACCATGAGTTGCTAGCAACTGGCACAAAGCAAATATTTTGCACCCCAAACAAGGGGACCATTAGCCCTTCCTGTGCTCCATTCACCAGTCCAGTATTGAACTTCTTATCTCCCAACCTAAAATGAAAAAATTAAAAACTTGGCCCATTTGACCCAGGAGATCTCCTCCAACTCCACCAGTCTATGATTACACTGTACAGTGGTATTTTTTTATGGAACTTTTTTATTTCTCCAATTGTATCCCTAGACTTTACCCCTTGTATCCCAAGACTTGGTGAGTAGCCCCTTTCCAGCCTGGTGCCGCAGCCACCGGAGTCACCCAGTGACAAGTGAGGGAGATGTAATGCCCCTGACTATATTTGCCTGTTCAGGTGTCAGTGATGATATGCACCCTATCGCACACAGAGTTTCTCAAGGAATGGGTCATGTTGTCTGCAACATGCTGGTGTAGCACAGTCACAGCTTTCTTAGAGAAGTAATGGCAACTGATACTGGGGGGCTGCAATGGCAATCAGCTTTCAAAAACCGTCTGTATCCACCAGGTGGAAAGGCATTTTCATGGCCAACAAATTGGAGATGATGAAGCTCAAGCTCTTTGCTTTGGGATGTTTAGGAGGAAATAGTATTTTATATGATCACAATCGTGGGATCGAGAGCTGCTGTTCTGAGAGAGGGTATAGTAGGGTGCACCGAACAAACTGCTGTACTATGAGACTCTCTATACCACCATAACATCTCTGACTCTGCAGTCAGAGATGTTATGGTGGTTGACAAAGAAGTAGTGTGCTCAGTGTCTGAAATTGGTCAAAAACAGTAGGGGTGTCCATTTCCATATGAGTAGGGATGAGCGAGTACCTTATTATTCGTGCTCGCTATACTCGCAACGAGTAGGTCCCAGTACTCGGTACTCGTTGCGAGTACGAATACTTTCGCAGTGTATCTATAGATACACTGCGAAAGTAGCCTAAAAGTGAATAAAAGTTGTTAAAAAATAATAAAATTACATACTCACCTGTCCAATGCCTGCACAGGGACCGGTAGATAAGACATCCGATTGCTGGACAACGACCCGTCACTACCAGCCAATCAAATGGCAGGTAGCGATCTGGCCAATCAGATGGTGCCACGTCACAACTACGTCATCGCCCTGATTGGCCAGTTTGCAAGGTCCTGACAGTACATCTAGGACCTTGCAAATTGGCCAATCAGGTGGCCGCTAGCAATCACGTGATTGTGACGTGGCGGCATCTGATTGGCCAGATCGCTACCGGCCATTTGATTGGCTGGTAGTGAAAGGTCCTTGTCCAGCGATCGGATGGCTTCTCTGGTGGTCCCGGTGCAGGCGTCAGAAGGTGAGTATGTAAGTTTATTATTTCTTAACAACTTTTAATCACTTTTAGGCTACTTTCGCAGTGTATCTATAGATACACTGCGAAAGTATTAGGACTACTCGCTACTCCTGAGTACACATAAGTACTCGGAGAGTAGCGAGTAGCCCGAATACCGCTACTATTCGGCGAATATCGAATAGTAACGAGTATACTCGCTCATCCCTACATAAGAGATGACGGGCTCTCACTCAACCCCACTGTAGCAGGTAAACAAGTGGAGCAGCTGGAGACTTGTGTGACCACATTTGACATGGTGACGGAGGAGGAAGAAGAAGCAGATACAGTTGATGTGGTGGACGGAGTTTGGTGAGGACCACTAGACCCATTTTAGCACAGTCATTTTGAAAGGGTAACGCATGTTGTTGGGCCATGTGCTGGTTCATACATGTGGTAGTCAAATTGTTTTTTTTTTTTGCCTCTATTGAATTCTTTTTACAAACTTGTAAAATGACGTGAGTTGGGTCAACCTTTGCAGAGTCAAAAAAGGCCCAGTCTAGGCAACTAGAACTTTGTATAAATTGGAGTATTTTTTTTACCTCCCATCACTGGATCTACTAGGTGAGCAGAGTTTAATCATTACATAGCAACTGCAGGTCCACTGCTGTCCAGAGCCAGATTGGCTTGTTATGGTTGAAGCACTCAGTCTCCATGCGGGAAGACACAACCTAACCTCCTTGTCTTCCTCCTCCTCCGCCTCCTCTGCTGGACAAGTCAGCTGCGTGACTCTGGGTGATTCCAAGGGGGATCTCGACCCTCATCATCATTCTCTTTGTGTCCCCTCCTCCTTTTTCTGCCCTGAAGGTGCTACTCAGGTATCTGAGTCTCATCATCATCATCATCATCACCTCCACTACAGGGGTTAATGTATGATGAGGAGAATCTGGATTCTGCTGGGATCATACTTTGTCCATCCCTGGATCCAACTCCAAAGGATTTTGGGCACTCTTTTGGAGCAGACCTCTGATACCCATGATATGAAATGTGTGAAGATCTCTGCAGACTCACCCTTCTGTATTTCCCCACAGTCAGTTTGGTGGTTAGAGAGTTGTGAGACGGGAATAAACATGGATAATTGGGGCGCCACCCTGAGGACTGTACTGTGTTTGATGTTGAGGTGGAGAAACAGGAAGACAGGCCACTTGGATGCAGCGCTTGCCATGAACTGCCTGGGCCTCATCCACAACTTGTAAAGCTCTGCAGCTGGCAAACAAAGAGACTGGAGTAGGCTGTCCAGTAACAAATGTTGTCACTTTGCTTGGGATATGATGAGCCTGTGTTTGGTCAGTAAAGTTTTCTGTAACATTGTCACTAGCACCTAACCCATGTACACCTCCAACACAAAGCCTACTGCCCCTTCTGCCATGCTTATTCCCCTTCCCCTCTCCACCATGACCTCAGGATTCCCCACTCATGTTTAATGCAAGCAGATTTGGAAAGCACTTGTTTGAGGCCCAATAAAATCCTTTCAGAGGAACGAAAAACCTTTGGCAATAACTTGTTTGAGACCAAAAAAAAAGCTTTTTAGGGGAACCATAAATATTTACTTGAGGCAACAAAAACTATGTTAGGGGACAAACAAAGATCTGGCAATGACTTGTTTGAGGCTAAAAAAGCCTTTATAAGCGAAAACTGAAGGATTTGGCAATCACTTGTTTGATGCCAAAAGCAGACTTTTAGGGGAACCACAAATATTTGGAAATCAGTTGTTTGAGGCGAAAATAAAGTCACAGATGGATTTGGCAATCAATTGTTTGAGGTCAAAAACAGCAATTTTTAGGGGAAACAGATGGATTTGGCAATCAGTTGTTTGAGGCCAAAAACAGCCTTTTAGAGGAACCAAAAATATTTGGTAATCAGTTGATTGAGGCCAAAAAATCCTTTTTAGGGGAAACTGAAGGATTTGGAAACCACTTGTTTGAGGCCAAAAAAACTTTTTATGGGAAACACAAATATTTTGAAAACACTTGTATGCAAAAAATGTGGCTTTGGTACTGCACACAGATTTGATAATCAAACTTGTTCTCAGCACAAAATGCCTATGGACACTCTCGGCTTCCTATTCATTCTAAAAAGCGATTAAGTAGCTAGTTATATTTCAGTGTAGCATGGACGGAGCAGGACGGAGCAGCATGAAGCAGCAGCAGCACTGTCCCTAACCACATACACTCTGAAAATGGCAACAACGACAAATGGCCACTTTTTATATCCCGAGGAACATGTGACTTAGGCAGCCAATGACACAAGCCCTTGTGTCTACAACTTATGGATTTTTTATGCGCCCTGATTCGCTGCCAGCCCAGAACATCCACACAGGAAGTGATGGGAAAAAAATGGAGTCCGAAACTCTTCTGACCTCTCTCAACCCCCTCCCAACATCAAAACGTCCCGTCCTCTATCCTACACAGTCAGAAAGAAGAAGAAAAGCATCACTTCAAACGTGGTAGTGCTTTTTTCATTTGATCAGTTACTGAACAATGCCGAGTTTGCCTAATTTTTAGAACACTGTTCTGTTTTCCCTCCCTGACTTTGAATCTGCAATATTTATGCTGATTTTCAAATTGGCGAACATGTCCAGGAATGGTTCACTAATCTGTATGCACCAACTCAGACCTTTAGATTAGAGAGTGCCAGCAGTTTACCTATTTTGGGGGAACAAATAGAATCAAAAAAGATTGCCCTAGTAATGGGTGACACGCCCCTCCAGGGCCTTAGGATACTTAGAACCAGGATTTCTTGAGGCTTCATCATGGGGATCACAGGGACCAAGACATGGCTCCGTGACCCTGGCAGTGACATTAAAAGTTCGGTGTGGGAGGCTCACTCTGTTAGGAATAGGGACCTGACGTGGAGGGTTCATTCTGGACAGGGTTGACTGGACTTGGGGATACTTGTTAATTTACACGTGATGCCACCCGCAGATTGCGGCTATAGCTGGATACCTAAGTGAGTTGGTAGTGGTCTTTCTGGTGCTTTTGACGCGTTAAGAAAGTTCACAGACACAGTGGGCTGCAGTCATTAGGTCTTTTACTCACAGTTATTGGTACAGCAGCCCGCTGAGCACTGGGTTCTTGGACACATGGATCCAGCTACTCACTGGTAATAGGATGGTACGTAACCGGCACCCCTTCTCTGTCCTTTCCAGGTCGTCTCACACAGTGCTTGCTTCGCCCTTCCTGCCTTGCGCCTCAACACACAGAGCTCTGAGCTAGTGACTGTGGGATTTTCCTAGGGGTTCTCCTGCAGTGTCTCCCCCTAACCCTGCAGTTGCCACCTTTTCAGCAAATGTGTGCAGTTGTCGACTGTGTCACCTTGGAAGTACCACACAGTCTCCGAGTTGCTAGCTGAGCCTAGTCTTCTGCACTAGTCTTTTGGGTTCCCGGTGTCCCATGCGGCCTAGTCCCTCCACTTGCCTGCACTTGACAATGGATGCGAGTCCCATGGGTGGATTGTTCACTTCCCGTGCCTCTGGGACCCCTCTGTCTCCCAAAGCCACTTGAATGATGTTTTGCACTTGGGTTCGGCCTTAGGACGAGCTCCCATTTGCTCCTGTCCCTTTAACTCGACCTTGGTGTTCAATGATCTCTCTTCAGCTGTTCTACCACCTTTCCTTAGCTGCTCACTCTCTCTGTTAGCTGTCTTTCTTCTCACTGTCGTCTCCTACGTTCTAGATGTTTCTTGCTCTTTTTATAACTTTTGTCACGTGTCCTATGTCATCTACGTTTGTTCTTTCTGACCTTGCTCCTCCCAAAGTCCTCCCTCTACCTCCTTTCACCACCCAACCCCACTACAATCGTTCCTAGCTTGGTCTGGGTGTCCTGGCACCGGTCTGCACACCCCTTACCAGTGAGTGAGATACTACACCCTTACAGGGATGCAGTACCTCTGTGGCGACTGGACCCGCAGGTGCGCCATACTCCCCCCTCCTTAATTCCAGCCCGAGGACGGGCTGCAAGAGAACAGAAAACAGTAGTTTCAAAGACATGCAAATTTTTGCAATGCTTAATAACAAAAACAATAACAAGGCTTTTTCATCCCTTTAACAGGAGGTACGGTTACTTTAATGTTGCACATATAAAAGTAGAAAATACACATAAATAACTATTTACAGTCCCGCCAAGCTCAGTGCAAACCCTATCCGGGTATGCATCACGCTGTCCTAGATGGTAAGTAGGCGAGTGTCCAGCACTTAGTGTCTCCCTTTGTCTTCGGGGGAACCCACCACAAGAAAAATCGCCGCACGTACCCTGGGCATGGCGACAGGGATAAAGGGACCGATTCTTTGGCCACGCTAGTGGGTTTTTGTTTGTTGCGGTCTTACGGACATGTCGGCTCTAAAACAAACAGGCAGCACACCAGGGTGCTATCTATTTACATTACGTCAAGGCTACTTATAGTCCATAGCCACTCAGTCTCTTGTCACATAATTGGCACGCACACATTCTATTCTAGACAGGACAGTATACACATTCACATCTACATAAGCACATAATTACACAAGACATTATAAACATATACTCATATCCTAACTGGGTTAGTAAGAAAGCAAAACTATGTACACGGCTACATTGCCTTGTTGACGCGTTAAGAATGTTCACAAACACAGTGGGCTGCAGTCTTTAGGTCTTTTACTCACAGTCATTGGTATCGCAGCCCGCTGAGCACTGGGTTCTCGGAGGCAGGGATCCAGGTACTCACTGGTAATAGGATGGTACGTAACCGGTACCCCTTCTCTGTCCTTTCCAGGTCACCTCACACAGTGATTGCTTCAACCGTCCAGCCTTGCGCCTCGCCACACAGAGCTCTGAGCCAGTGACTGTGGGCTTTTCTTAGGGGTTCCTCTGCAGTGTCTACCCCTAGCCCTGTGGTTGCCACCTTTTCAGCAGATGTATGTGTTTGTCGACTGTGTCACCTTGGAAGTACCACAGAGTCTCCAGGTTGCTAGCTGAGCCTGGTCTTCTCGGTTAGTCATTTTGGTTCCCGGTGTCCCTTGTGGCCTAATCCCTCCAGTTGCCTGCACTTGACAATGGATGCGAGTCCCACGGGTGGATTGCTCACTTCCCATGCCTCTGGGACCCCCTCTGTCTCCCGAAATCACTTGGATGATGTTTTGCTCTAGGGTTTCGCGTTAGGACGAGCTCCCACTTGCTTCACTCCTCTGGGCACTTCTCAGACGTATATTCTCTAGCTGTCATCCAACTCTTCCTTGGTGTTCAACGGTTTCTCCTCAACTGTTCTACCACTTCTCCTCAGCTGGTCACTCTCTTCTTCTGTTCAACTGTCTCTTCTCATGCGTTCTAGATTTTTCCTGCTCTATTTATACCCCTTATCACGTGTCCCACGTTCTAGATGTTTCTTGGTCTTTTTATACCCTCTGCCACATGTCCTATGTCATCTTTCTGTTCTTTCTGACCTCACTCCTCCCAAAGTCCTCCCCCTAACTAACTCCCTTTACCACCCAACCCCACTACAATCGTTCCACAGGTGGAGCTCTACCTCAGGGCAGAGGGGAAGCATGAATGGAGTCATAGTAGCGTCTCTGTGGTGAACGCTGTGAGCAGCGGTGGTGAAACAGGCACACACACACCGTAGTCATTATTTCAGTACCTATTACTGATGACGGGTAACAGGTACAGTCCAGGAAGGTAACCAGGTCCTCGGTGCAATTTGGGACTTTCACCTTGGAGAGTTGTGAGGCCTCCTCTGTCACTGTGTACGGTGGTTTGGGGTAAGCTCTGCCTATAACTGAACTTGCGGCTCCTTCTCTGTTTTCTTTCATTTAAGTTTCCACCCTAGTTCAGAGCATTTGTCTGGGCTTCTCGTGAGCCATACCGCTTCAGGTAAACTATCTTTGCATGTAGGATTGCACCACTTATCTATTATTGAAGCTTGTGCTGCTTTATTTCTTTTTTCTTTTGACCAATCTATCATCTTTTTTTTTACTCTTTTAATAAATTTCTTTTTTCTTTCGAACAATCCATCCTTTTCACCCATGATATAAGAACGTCTGTAGGAGGAAATCTGCACTTGGCCGTGGAGCTCCACTTAGTCGGAAGCGTTTGATATTTATGGCAGGAAGTTGCCCATCAATTAGCCGCCGTCCAGCTATGAATAAAACCCGTCCTCTCGGTATTACCAGGAGAAGGATGAACAGTAGCGCTGTGTCCTATCTAAAGGCTCAAACCAAATCATTTATGGAGGCTGAATAATTTCTATGTGGACCCTTCAGCCAGAAAACGATCGGCGCTGGCCTTCATATAGGAAGCCATTCAGTCTGGCAGACTACATAGTATTTACTGTGCTCC
Organism: Allobates femoralis; assembly: GCA_033576535.1. Taxonomy (NCBI): domain Eukaryota; kingdom Metazoa; phylum Chordata; class Amphibia; order Anura; family Aromobatidae; genus Allobates; species Allobates femoralis. The sequence continues at coordinate 10,713,500 of JARQOC010000001.1, forward strand.
GTGTTCCAGCCACAGAAAATGACCTTGTCAGATGTGTTTACAAGACGATTACAAATGACAAGGAAACTTATTCCTTTCTTGCCTGTCAATTTAAAAAGTGCAGCTTTTCTTGAAATGCAATTTCTTAAAGAGTCAGAGTCCTAGTTGTACCATACTTACTCCCAGCTGTAACCTTACAAGCTCAGGAATACCCTAACAAAGAGGAGGGGGGTTATTCCAACTGGGCAGGGTCCTCTCTCCTCACTTGCTGTATCCTCACCCATCCCCTGTAGAGTATGTGCCCTCACAGGCAGGGTGCTCTCTCCCCACCTACTGTATCCTCACCCATCCCTTTTAGACTATGAGCCCTCGTGGGCAGGGTCCTCTCTCCTCACCTACTGTATCCTAACCTATCCCTTGTAGACTGTGAGCTCTCGCTGACAGGGTGCTGTCTCCTCACCTACTGTATATTCACATGTCCCTTGTAGACTGTGAGCCATCTCACCCTCACAGGCAGGGCCCTCTTTTCTTACCTACTGTATCCTCACCCATCCCTTGTAGACTATGAGCCCTCACGGGCAGGGTCTTCTCTCATCACCTACTGTATCCTCACCCATCTTCTGTGCACTGTGAGCCCTCACAGGCATGGTCCCCTCTCTACACCTACTGTATCCTCACCCATCCCTTGTAGACTGTATGCGTTCACAGGCAGGGTCCTCTCTCCTCACCTACTGTATCCTCACCTATCACATGTACACTATTAGTCCTCATGGGCAGGGTCCTCTCTCCTCACCTACTGTATCTTCACCCATCCCTTGTAGACTGTGAGCCCTCGCAGGCAGTGTTCTCTCTCCTCACCTATTGTATTCTCACCCATCCCTTGTAGACTGTGAGCTCTCGTGGGCAGTGTCCTCTCCCCTCACCTACTGTATACTCACCAATCCCTTGTAGACTGTGAGCCCTCGCAGGCAGGGTTCTCTCTCCTCACCTACTGTATTCTCACCCATCCCTTGTAGACTGTGACCTCTCGTGGGCAGTGTCCTCTCTCCTCACCAACTGTATACTCACCAATCCCTTGTAGACTATGAGCCCTCACAGGCAGGGTCCTCTTTCTACTCACCTACTGTATCCTCACCTATCACATGTAGACTATTAGCCCTCGCAGGCAGGGTCCTCACTTACTGTATTCTCACCCACCCATTGCAGACTGTGAGCCTCATGGGCAGGGTCCTCACCTACTGGATTCTCACCCATTCCTTGTAGACTGTGAGCCTTCGTGGGCATGGTTCTCTCTCCCTCACGTACTGTATCCTCACCCCTTCCTTGTAGACTGAACCCTCACGGGTAGGGTCCTCTCTAGTGATGAGCGAGTATGCTCTGCGCTGCTCGGTACTCGCACGAGTATCACTGTACTCGGGCTACTCGGCGAGCACCGAGTAATCTCGCGATACTCGTGCTGTGCTCGTGGTCCTCATCCCTGCATGTTGGCGCTCTTTTGAGAGCCAGCCCACATGCAGGGATTGGCTGGCAGACCACTGCAATGCCACAGCCCTGTTAGTTGTGGCATTGCAGTGATTGGCCGGCCTGCACAGCGTGACCGAGCCTTTATAAGACCCGGCCGCGCTGTGCTCTGCACACAGGCATCCAGACAGTGAGTGTAGGGAGAGTGTCTGCTGCTGCTTAGGGACAGATTTGCAGCCCTCATAGGTAGATCCGGAGCAGGGCTGCAAACTGCTGCTGACCACAACAGTCCTTCTCAGGACTAATCTAGGAGGATATAGGCAGGGTGATACAGATCGGAATCCAAGCTTTTCTGTGACCATTACAGTCACCAGACTGGTGTACTTACTACCTTAATATAGGTTAGGGACTAAAATCCTAATCTCCTGTGACCATTACAGTCACCAGACTGGTGTACTTACTACCTTGATACAGGTTAGGGACTAACATCCTAATCTCCTGTGACCATTACAGTCACCAGACTGGTGTACTTACTACCTTAATACAGGTTAGGGACTAAAATCCTACAGTCCTGTGACCATTACAGTCACCAGACTGGTGTACTTACTACCTTGATACAGGTTAGGGACTAACATTCTAATCTCCTGTGACCATTACAGTCACCACACTGGTGTACTTACTACCTTAATACAGGTTAGGGACTAAAATCCTAATCTCCTGTGACCATTACAGTCACCAGACTGGTGTACTTACTACCTTAATACAGGTTAGGGACTAAAATCCTAATCTCCTGTGACCATTACAGTCACCAGACTGGTGTACTTACTACCTTAATACAGGTTAGGGACTAAAATCCTACTGTCCTGTGACCATTACAGTCACCAGACTGGTGTACTTACTACCTTAATAGAGGTTAGGGACTAAAATCCTAATCTCCTGTGACCATTACAGTCACCACACTGGTGTACTTACTACCTTAATACAGGTTAGGGACTAAAATCCTAATCTCCTGTGACCATTACAGTCACCAGACTGGTGTACTTACTACCTTAATACAGGTTAGGGACTAAAATCCTACTGTCCTGTGACCATTACAGTCACCAGACTGGTGTACTTACTACCTTGATACAGGTTAGGGACTAACATCCTAATCTCCTGTGACCATTACAGTCACCAGACTGGTGTACTTACTACCTTAATACAGGTTAGGGACTAAAATCCTTCTCTCCTGTGACCATTACAGTCACCAGACTGTTGTACTTACTACCTTAATACAGGTTAGGGACTAAAATCCTAATCTACTGTGACCATTACAGTCACCAGACTGTTGTACTTACTACCTTGATACAGGTTAGGGACTAAAATCCTTATCTCCTGTGACCATTACAGTCACCAGACTGGTGTACTTACTACCTTAATACAGGTTAGGGACTAAAATCCTAATCTCCTGTGACCATTACAGTCACCAGACTGGTGTACTTACTACCTTAATACAGGTTAGGGACCAAAATCCTAATCTACTGTGACCATTACAGTCACCAGACTGTTGTACTTACTACCTTAATACAGGTTAGGGACTAAAATCCTAATCTCCTGTGACTATTACAGTCAACAGACTGGTGTACTTACTACCTTAATACAGGTTAGGGACTAAAATTCTAATCTCCTGTGACCATTACAGTCACCAGACTGGTGTACTTACTACCTTAATACAGGTTAGGGACTAAAATCCTACTGTCCTGTGACCATTACAGTCACCAGACTGGTGTACTTACTACCTTAATACAGGTTAGGGACTAAAATCCTAATCTCCTGTGACCATTACAGTCACCAGACTGGTGTACTTACTACCTTAATACAGGTTAGGGACTAAAATCCTTCTCCTGTGACCATTACAGTCACCAGACTGTTGTACTTACTACCTTGATACAGGTTAGGGACTAAAATCCTAATCTACTGTGACCATTACAGTCACCAGACTGGTGTACTTACTACCTTAATACAGGTTAGGGACTAAAATCCTAATCTCCTGTGACCATTACAGTCACCAGACTGGTGTCCTTACTACCTTGGTACAGGTTAGGGACTAAAATCCTAATCTCCTGTGACCATTACAGTCACCAGACTGGTGTACTTACTACCTTAATACAGGTTAGGGACTAAAATCCTTCTCTCCTGTGACCATTACAGTCACCAGACTGTTGTACTTACTACCTTAATACAGGTTAGGGACTAAAATCCTAATCTACTGTGACCATTACAGTCACCAGACTGGTGTACTTACTACCTTAATACAGGTTAGGGACTAAAATCCTTCTCTCCTGTGACCATTACAGTCACCAGACTGTTGTACTTACTACCTTACCTTAATACAGGTTAGGGACTAAAATCCTAATCTACTGTGACCATTACAGTCACCAGACTGGTGTACTTACTACCTTAATACAGGTTAGGGACTAAAATCCTAATCTACTGTGACCATTACAGTCACCAGACTGGTGTACTTACTACCTTGATACAGGTTAGGGACTAAAATCCTAATCTCCTGTGACCATTACAGTCACCAGACTGTTGTCGCTGTATACAAGCAAAATGCGCAAGGGCGTTGGCAAGGAACAAGGAAGTGAACGTGATGGTGGTGCAGGCAGAGGCCGAGGTCGTGTGCAAGCACTAATTTCGCAACAACAAAGGGGCACATCTACTCGCTCACTCGTCCTGTCCCAAATTCTTGGGGCCCGCTGCAGTACACCGCTCTTGAACCAACACCAGTGTCAACAGGTTGTTACTTGGATAGCGGATAATGCTTCAAGTCAGATTGGCACCTCCACAAACACCCTGTCTTCCACACGCTCAAGTGTCAGTAGCCGTCATACTGCACCGCACATTTCCCAACCTGATCCTCCTTTCTACCACCAGGCCGAGTACACGTCCACGGACATTACTGATCCCACACTTGGACACTCGGAAGTCCAGAAGTGTGTACTCATGGGTGAGTGGAGGTACATGGCAAATTCCCATAACAAAATTTAAATTCAGTTGTCATTTGTTGGTGGTGTGGTGAAGTCTGGCCCAATCCAACCCTTGTTCATCTTGATCAGAGTCAGCCTGTCAGCATTTTCAGTTGTCAGGCGGGTGCGTTTATCAGTAATGATTCCACCTGCGGCACTGAAAACACGCTCTGACAAAACGCTAGTGGCAGGGCAGGCCAGGACTTCCAAGGCGTAGAGAGCCAATTCATGCCACGTGTCCAGCTTTGAGACCCAATAATTGTAAGGCACAGAGGAATCTCGCAGTACAGTTGTTCGATCTGCAAGGTACTCCTTCAGCATATTGCCAAACTTAGCATTTCTTGTGGCACTACCCCGCACCTGAGTGGCTGTGGTACGTGAGGGGCTGAGAAAACTGTCCCACATCGTAAAGACTGTTCCCCTACCTCTGGCGGATTGGACTTGTGCCCCTCTCGGCCGTACGCCTTGGTTGTCCACCGATTCCTGACCTATGCCACTAGCGTTTTGTGAGGGGAATGATTTGCCTACTTCCGTGACTATGGCCTTCTGGAACTGCTGCATTTTGGCTGACCTCTCCGCCTCAGGAATGAGAGACATAAAGTTCTCCTTGTAGCGTGGGTCTAACAGTGTTGCCAACCAGTACTGATTGTCGGCCAAGATGTTCTGAACGCGAGGGTCACGAGCCAGGCAGCTTACCATAAAGTCAGCCATGTGCGCCAGACTCTTAACAGCCATCACTTCAGTATCCAGACCAACACGATGACTGAACATGCTGTCCTCCTCCTCCTCATCTCCCCTGTCCTCTGGCCAGCCACGCTGAATCGAGGGTATGACTGGTGTGCATGTAATATCCTCAATTTGGCCAGAGAGTTGCTCCATGTCTTCATCCTCCTCCTCCTAGTCATAGTCCTCCACTGCACGTTGTGATGAGATGAGGCTGGGCTGTGTGTTTTCACCGACACCCACTACTGGTTGTTGCTCCAAGTCATCGCGCTCGGCCTGCAATGCATCCTCGTTGTTTTTCAGCAGAGACCGTTTTAGAAGGCAGAGTAGTAGTATGGTGACGCCAATAATGGCGTCATCGCCGCTCACCATCTTGGTGGAGTCCTCAAAGTTTTGAAGGACGGTACATAGGTCCATCTCCACTCCTCAGGTGTTATGTGTGGAGTTTGACCCATTTCCCAACAGCTTAGGTGATGCAGGTAGTCAACAACTGCCCTCTTCTGCTCACATATCCTGACCAACATGTGCAGAGTTGAATTCCAACGCGTGGGGACATCACACACCAGTCTGTGGGCCGGAAGACGCAAACGGCGCTGAAAGCCGGCAAGGCCGGCTGAAGCAGCAGGTGACTTGCGAAAATGTGCTGACATACGGCGAACTTTTACCAGCAGTTCAGACAGCTCTGGGTATGACTTTAGAAACCTCTGAACCACCAGGTTGAGCACATGGCCCACGCATGGAACATGCGTCAGCTGGCCTCGCCTCAAAGCTGCCACCAGGTTCCGGCCATTGTCACACACGACCTTTCCTGGCCTTAGGTTCAGAGGTGTGAGCCAGTGATCTGCCTGCTGTTTCAGAGCTGTGACTGTCCACACCTCTTCTGCATTGTGGGGTTTGTCACCTATGCAGACTAGCTTCAGCACAGCCTGTTGCCACTTCGCAGAGGCAGTGCTGCAGTGCTTCCAGCTTGGAACTGGTGTGGAGTGTACAGTGGATGAGGATGTGCAGGAGGAGGAGGCTGAGGAGCATGACATTCCGGAGTTGTAGAGTGTCGGTGAAACCCTGACAGAGGTAGGGCCTGCTATCCTTGGTGTGGGAAGGACGTGTTCCGTCCCTCGCTCAGACTGGGTCCCAGCCTCCACAATATTAACCCAGTGTTTTGTCAAGGAGATGTAGCGGCCTTGCCCACAAGCACTTGTCCACGTGTCTGCGGTTAGGTGGACTTTGGCTGAAACAGCGTTGTTCAGGGCACGTGTGATGATGTTGGACACGTGGTTATGCAATGCGGGGACGGCACATCTGGAGAAATAGTGGCGGCTTGGGACCGAGTAACGTGGGACAGCAGCCGCCATCAGGTCGCGGAATGCTTCCGTCTCCACCAGCCGGAAAGGCAACATTTCTAGCGCTATGAGTCGCGAAATGTGAGAATTCAGGACTGTGGCATGTGGGGCGTTGGCAGCGTATTTGCGCCTGCGTTCAAAGGTTTGCTGAATGGATAATTGAACGCTGCGCTGGGACAAGGACGTGCTTGATGGTGGTGTTATTTGTGCGTGGGCAAATTCAGGTGCAGGACCGGAGGCTTGTTCGCGGCCAGCATGTACAGGGGATTGGCTCGCACGCACAACACGCGAAGACGTAGCAGTGACATCAGCAAGCACCGCTCCTCGACTCTGTTGTACTTCCCACAAAGTCGGGTGCTTGGCTGACATGTGCCTGATCATGCTGGTGGTGGTCAGGCTGCTAGTTTTCGTACCCGTGCTGATGCTGGCATGGCAGGTATTGCAAATGGCCTTTTTAGAGTCATCTGGAGCCAACTTAAAAAACTGCCAGACTCGGGAAGACCTAACATTTGCAAAGGCACCTTGTGTCGTGTTGTTGTTCCGGGGAACGGTTGCCTGCCTTCTGCCTGCTGACCCGACCCTGCTTCGTACTGCCTGTTGGGATGCTACGCCTCCCTCCCCCTGTGCACTGCTGTCCTCGCTCTGCATATCCTCCTGCCAGGTTGGGTCAGCTACTGGATCATCCACCACGTCGTCTTCCTCTTCCTTGGCTAATCGCTGGACTGCTCCTCCTTCTCCTCATGTGCCACCATGATGACCGTTACAATAGTTAGGCTGTTGTTTCAGGTATACCCCCAGTGGTAAATTTTTACGCCCATTCTTTTAGAATGGGCATTACAACGACAGGATACCCGCTCCTTTTCAATGGGAAAAATGTTTTGAGGCCCTCCTGCATGTCTCTATCCAGGGACAATGTGGAGCCTCCCAATTTTTGGCTGCCCTGCCAAAGGGCTATACTACAATACACCCACTTCAGGTTTACAGGCCCTCCTGCACGTCTCTATCCAGGGACAATATGGAGTCTCGCAATTTTTGGCTGCCCTGCCAAAGGGCTATACTACAATACACCCACTTCAGGTTTACAGGCCCTCCTGCACGTCTCTATCCAGGGGCATTGGTGAACCTCCCAATTTTGGACTGCCCTGGCAAAGGAAGATACTACAATAGACCCAGTTCCTCAAAATGGGCACATTATGTCAAGAGGCCTTCATGTACGTCTCTTCTCAGGGACATCGGAGTGCCGCACAATGTTTTCACGTAAAATCTTTCATGTAATCACAAAAAGTAACATACACCAGCTGTATCTCACTATTGGGTATGTGCCCTTAACATTTCCACCCTGAATATTCATTTTGGTGTCATTTTGGAAGGTTTTCTGGAGACTCCGTAAAATTGGCGTGAAACTCGGACAAGATTGTTCACAGCTGTGACTTTTGAGTGAGAAATGCTTCCAGGGGTCTTCCCCATGGTGTTGCCATGTCATTTCAGCACTCTTCTGAGACTTTTGTGACATTTTTAGGGATTTAAATGCTGCCGGCAGTCATTTCATAAAAATACTCGGGTCTCCCATAGGATAACATTGGGCTCGGTACTCGGGCCGAGTACACGAGTATCTCGGGATGCTCGGCCCGAGCTTCGAGCACCCGAGCATTTTAGTACTCGCTCATCACTAGTCCTCTCTCCTCATCTAGTGTGTCGTCACCGATTCCTTGTAGACTGTGATCCTTCGTCCATGGTCCTCTTTTTTCCTATTCCAGTCTGTGCTTTGAACTGTTCATGATTATTGTAATTGTTGGTATTATATATACCCTTTTACATGTATAAATTCCATGGAATAAATGGTGCTATAATAATAAAAGACATTTTTAATAATAATAATAGCAATGAAACACCTGTGCTGCAGACAGCAGCTCCACTGAGTAAGGCAATGGAAATGAATATATAAATACTTCTGAGTTATGCTGATATAATCTTATGCACATTTATACATACTCAAGTATTTTTTGTACCTGACTCACCGTAAGCCGGGTTCTCAGGTCTCAGGCGCTGGCTGTGGTCACGGTTCTGTGCCTGAGGCTGTGGAGGCCCGGTGGTCAATGAAGGGTAAATTAAGATTATATAGGAATAAAGATACTATTTCGTGATGCCACCTGTAGGGGTCCGGTGATGGCACCGGCGCTGCTTGGACCTCCGGGGGATGGGCTGCAGCAGGATGGATCCGCTCCCTACAGGACGAGCGGGAGTCCTGGGGTCAGGAGCCGCAGTGATGGAATACGGCAGCTCAGTTGAGGTAAAGCAGTTAATAACAGTTCGGAAAGAATGCTCGGACACGATGCTCCTCTGCACGGGTCTTTACTTAGTTCTCACTCAGTACACTGGTATAACAGTTTCACTTTCAGGTAACGGACCGGGTGGTCCCTGTGATGAACGGTGTCCCTCCAAGGCTCCACAGTGTCTCTCTTAATGTGACTGTCCCTCTTACTTTTCGCTGCCTTTCGCGTACCAGGTCAGGATACAGAGGAACTTCTGTTGGGCACCCGAGCCGTTGGCCTGGCAACTCCCGAATGGTCCCTGGACCTCAGTGGTGGGTACCCCTCCCGGTACAGCTGCGGTGATGGAAGTTTGTGTGTTGTGCTCCTATGAAGCCTGCAACCACTCCGGTTCTGTAGCACAGCGGTAGATCGTCTGCACTACCTTGGAGCCGGTACTCCAGGTTGGACTCCTGTGACGTACTCGTTGCGGGGCGCCACATACCTTTTATTAACTTTATTGTTATGTGGCTGTGGCATGTAAATGTTAACAGAATTAGAAACGCTGAAGCTGTCAATATTGGAACATTTTAAATCTGTGCCAATCCCACTCAGGACCTTGTGGGTGAGGTTTATGTAAACCATATGTTTTTTAAACCGGGATATACAAAAATTTGCTGAGACAAAAAGTGACACAGTCATTCACTGGCTTCGGCGGTGCTGCTGCCATATATGATACATTACCTGTGAGACCAATGATTGGATGCAGTAATCACATGATGCTAAATTAATCATTTAGAAAAATGTATTTTTCTTTTCCTTCATGGTGTATAAATGGGTTGTGCTTCAGTAGATCTATATAGGGGATAGCTGTAAAAAGGGGGTACCAGCCAAATATCAGTATCACTGATATGTGAGCACAACCGTCAGGACTCCTGAATATTTTCATTATCTTTTGTGCATTCTTGCCCTCTTCCAAGATGGCACCCTTTGCTTCATGTGCCTTTTGTCTTCCTGCCTTTATAAACCCCACCCCAACCTCTAGTCATTGCTAGAGTATTCTGACTGGTTACCTGCTCCTAGTTTCTTCTCAAGTTCTCTGCTTACTCCTAGGAATCTTGTGTGAAACTCCTGAGGCTGCTGCTCTTCAGAGGTTCTGCTACCTACACCTGTTACCAGTGTTCCTTCTGCTTTGGGGCTGCTCATGCTACTCCTTCTGCTGCAGGACAACTGCAAAACGGAGACAGAAGCTCACATACACGGTCATATCTTTTGTAGTGTATGTGTCGCCCCACTGGTCAGGCGTCACAGTTGGGGTACTGCACCCATAAATGAGTGTGCGGTTATCTCTGTCACAGTGGAATGTAGGATTCATAGGAGGATCCCATCCTAGCACTCCCACACAGCCACATAGAATAGATGGTGTTGGGTCCGTACCCTGTCGGGGGGAGTTATTGGAGGAGGGAGGACACACAGTTAGTTTTAGTCGGCACTGAGGAAAGACGGAGCACGGGTAGCCACCGAGAGAGAGAAAGGAGACTTCCAGAGTGGGGGCCTGGAGAAGAGAACAGGCAGCCCAGACTGAAGGAGGGGACCCCCCCGAGCATCCATACTCAGGGAGGGAACCCTGGTCCATACACCAGAGTGCCTGTTCTGAAGACACGGCACAGGGAGTTCAGCCCCTGAGCCGTAACACCGGAGGTCACGGGTCCGTCTACCGGCCCCAACTCCCTGTCAGAAAGGAAACCAGTCAAGCCAGGATAACCCACCGGGGTCGAGATGTAGTGCAGGAGAGAAGAGAGTGGGAGGCTGCGATACTCAGAAAGCACCCCAATCGGGCCTGGTACTAAGCAGGCTGTTCCCGGACAGGCAGTAGCAGCAGGACACGGGTTAGATACACGGAAGGCATACCATGGGAGACTTCAAGGGATCCTGCAGCCCACTGTAACTACCCGGCGGTTATCCTTACTTAACAATGGCTGTTTTCTGTGAGCTGTACCACCATCAACATCGTTCCAGTAAAGTACCCGGGTAGAGTGACAGAGTCTCTTTGTGTGCTTATTCACCACTGCACTGCAAACTATTTCTAGATCATCAGCACCTCCATCACTACAGGTGCATCCCTGCCCCGGAGGGCTAGCTCTACCTACAGGGAGCTGTACCATCTCGGCTGCTGTACTATCGCCTTCCGGAGGTCTAAAGTGGTGCTGGTGATCATCACCAGAATCTGCGGGTGGCGTCATGATAAACTTATAAACTTTTATTCCTATTTCAATTACCCCTTTTTAGTTGACCACCAGGGCCTCGGGTCTGGGCAGGCCACCAGTGACATCCCTACCGCAGCAGAGGGCCCAGATACCCGAGTCCCCATACCTTGGGCTAGTCAATTTCTGGCGTGTCACAAACAGGATCGTGTGCCCAGTGCAACGGGTACTGAGTGCCTTTGGACTTTGAACTTTGTGACCGAAAAAAACTTTTGCCACCGTTATACGGCATGGAGAATGGGTTCCCGCCATTTTACTGGGAACCCCAAAATGGCGGCTTAAGCATGTGAAGGATAACGTGCAGGCCCGGGGGTGTGCCTCAGCCCCTTGCCATGGGAGGGCCTAGCCAGAGGCGCGAAACTGCCCGCTGCTATGGCTGCCAATCAACCAATAGGGTGGGCCAAATGAAGTGACCTAGGGGAGCTGCCATAAAGCCAACAGAGGACAAACCAGAAGAGAAGTACACGAAAAACAAGGTGTTATACCCGGTGCAATGGCGACCCGTTGGACAGATCTCATGCGCGAGGTGGAGCAGCCGGCCAACATTGCCCGCGGGGACCTGGACTCGGTCTCCCTCCTGACTAATGAGGGAAATGCAGAATTTTGGACTGAGGCCTTCCGAGAGCTGCGGGACAACCTGGCCCAGATGATAGAGTGATAGAGTAGGTGGTCCGCAGCTGGAGTGAGAATTGGGCTGTAGAGCTGATGTCCCGAGCGGTGGACTAAGAAGCAAGAGAGGCAGCGGCTGTTGAACGAGCTGTCGTAGCAGCGAAACAACCCGTGCAGACCCAGGAGGCAGGGGTACAGACGAACGACCCCATGGACCCGCCAGCCGGCCCTACCAACACCCCCCAAGTCCAGGATGCGAATGGATCCGATCAGAAACTGAACATTATCGTCGAGGCCGAGGAAGGGGATGACGACTCGACCATTTACGTGGAGGATGATCCCGCCGCGGATGACCCGGACTACGGCTCAGGAGTCAACGGCGGCGACACCCCAGAGACAGCGTGGTGGAGTACCTGGGAGCACTGACGGGGGCCCCGCAAAGGCTCCGTGCCAACCTCTGTGCCATGCCAGATACCCCAGCAACCAGCCATTCACCTCCGGCATATTCTCCCCAGGTTAGTGTTCCCCAAATCAGCGAGGAGGACAAGGAGGCCCGACAACGCCGTCGCGAGGACTGTTGGCGACTTGAAATGGAGTGCCGCCATTCAAAAGACGAAGCCCAACGATAACCCCATTACCTACAGAACTGAGAAAGAAATGTACTGTTGTGTCGTTCCGCTATGGGGACCGGTGGGGGTTTATACATGAAACTGGTATAAAAGACGATATCTTTGTGGGACGACGAGATGTAGAAATACTTCAGTGTTGTGCCGCTCTGGACCACCTGCTGTGCACAGAACTGCAACCCTCCTCCTGTTATGTGAATTGGTGGTGGCGGGAGACATCATTCAGACCTCAGTGATTTTTCTTGCACAAGGAAAAATCTTACCAATTTCCATTAGTATTTGGGATCAGATTTCTACCAGTTTTCAGCACCATAAATAAGGTTTAGCCAAAACTCATCGGTTTTTAGAAATGTTTTTGTTGGGTGTTCTGCCTGCTCTAACTTGGATGGATTAAATTCCAACTTCTAAATATCTTTGAATATTGGTCTCCTTCCTCTCCTTGGATGTGACTCTCTTTGTTACATTTTATAGCCTTGCATTGGTGAGTTTGATCCATCACTGGCATTGGGCATGGCTTTGTTCTTACTTTTTGCTGACGCTTCTGCAAAACTACATAGAAATGTGAACAGGCCCTTTAAGACTATAATGCGTGCCAATTATATCCCTGAAACACACAGTTATGAGATGGTGAAAAAGGGTGCCCAATTCATTCATCAAAGGAAAGCATAGCTAATTATTATGTGTACATATTGAGCGAAAATACAAATAGACAGACAGACAGACAGACAGACAGACAGATAGATAGATAGATAGATAGATAGATAGATAGATAGATTAAAGTAAAATAAAGGCAGCATTCTAAAAATGATGACAAATTTACCATTATTCACCCATATGGTATGGCGATGTTTCAGTTCCTAAGAACCTTTTTTGAGCCAACGTCCCAATCACTGTTGTAACCTTGCTTTGGCAGAACTAATGTCCTTCTAGTCCTGCAAATAAAGCTTCTTTGAATTTTAATTTGATATGAGATAGATAGATAGATAGATAGATAGATAGATAGATAGATAGATAGATAGATAGATAGATAGATAAGTAAAAACAAATAGAGCAGCACTGCCCAGTGGGTGCAAATCAGCTCAGCTGTCTTCCCAGCACTTGTATACACTTGAAAAAAAATGCTGCAGCACTCAGTCATTAGATGTATCTTATGCCTTTATTGCGGCCACAGGTACCATAGGGCAACGTATCGGGCACAAGCGCCCTTCATCCAGCCTGGATGAAGGGCGCGTGTGCCCGATACGTTGCCCTATGGTACCTGTGGCCGCAATAAAGGCATAAGATACATCTAATGACTGAGTGCTGCAGCATTTTTTTTCAAATAGATAGATAGATAGATAGATAGATAGATAGATAGATAGATAGATAGATAGATAGATAGATAGATAGATAAAACAGAAAAAAACTGCACAGCACTCACAGACATAATGTGAACTGGTGCCAGCAGGGACACTGGGTCAAACAACTAGAAAAAAATTCTCTGCAGCACACAGCTACTACCAATGTGCAAACAAGCTAACAAGCGGTATATATTTGAGGAAAAAATTTAAAAACTTACGTTTTTTTCAAAAAACTCAAAAATCTTATTTTTTTATTTACTTGGGGTTCTTGGTACGCACATTGGCCAATGTCCGTTTGCTCATCAGCCGCGACAAGGCGACCCCAGGTCTGATGAGTCCTAACGCTGACATCCCTGTCCTCCTTTTCCTCCCTATCCCACTTTCAAGTGGGAGGACACCATCTCAACCTAAGACCACCTGTGGGTGATGAGGGTGCAAGTTGCAGTCATGGAGCCAGATTCTCCATTCGTTATACACAAAACAGAAAAAAACTGCACAGCACTCACAGACATAATGTGAACTGGTGCCAGCAGGGACACTGGGTCAAACAACTAGAAAAAAATTCTCTGCAGCACACAGCTACTACCAATGTGCAAACAAGCTAACAAGCGGTATATATTTGAGGAAAAATTTTTTTCCTCAAATATATACCGCTTGTTAGCTTGTTTGCACATTGGTAGTAGCTGTGTGCTGCAGAGAATTTTTTTCTAGTTGTTTGACCCAGTGTCCCTGCTGGCACCAGTTCACATTATGTCTGTGAGTGCTGTGCAGTTTTTTTCTGTTTTGTGTATAACGAATGGAGAATCTGGCTCCATGACTGCAACTTGCACCCTCATCACCCACAGGTGGTCTTAGGTTGAGATGGTGTCCTCCCACTTGAAAGTGGGATAGGGAGGAAAAGGAGGACAGGGATGTCAGCGTTAGGACTCATCAGACCTGGGGTCGCCTTGTCGCGGCTGATGAGCAAACGGACATTGGCCAATGTGCGTACCAAGAACCCCAAGTAAATAAAAAAATAAGATTTTTGAGTTTTTTGAAAAAAACGTAAGTTTTTAAATTTTTTCCTCAAATATATACCGCTTGTTAGCTTGTTTGCACATTGGTAGTAGCTGTGTGCTGCAGAGAATTTTTTTTTTTTCTAGATAGATAGATAGATAGATAGATAGATAGATAGATAGATAGATAGATAATCGGGACTAATAAAAGCAGAAAAATACATCACCAAAACCCCATCAGTACAGACACACATCACCAGAACCACTAGAAGTACACCTTTCCCCCATGCTCTGCACAACATGTATAAGCCCCTATACATAAAGTAGATAGATAGATAGATAGATAGATAGATAGATAGATAGATATGAGATACTAGCTGTGAGCCCGATGCGATTGCATCGGGATTCTAGAATCTGTGTATAGTTTACTTAGTATATTTCAAATATGGCGGCATAGCGGCCGCCGCTATTCCGATTGTTCGGCGCGCTGAAGGCGGCGACCAATCAGAAGAGCGCCGCGCTGTATGGCGCCATACTTAAAATACATGGAATATTTTGAGTTTCACATTTACCGCTGTAAGTGAGGAGCTATTCTCATTGGTCGCTGTGTGCTGCGGGCGACCAATGAGAATAGGGCCTCACTTTCATTGCTAAATGTGAAACTCAAAGTCGTCCATGATATGTCTTTGGGAAGTGAGGCGCTATTCTCATTGGTCGCTGTGTGGTGCGCTGACCAATCAGCATAGCGCCTCACTTCCCATAGGGATGCATAGCGGTGTTTAGAAGAATTTATGGCCGGGCCCTTAGTTCTATTTTCGGGCACGGCGCACGGCGCTTGTCAGTCGTCGCCGGGGCGGGAGCCCCTGCAACTACTCGCAATGGCCGCTTCGCCATAGATAGATATAGATTAATATAGATAGATAGATAGATATATATAGATATAGATAGATAGATAGATAGATAGATAGATAGATAGATAGATAGATAGATAGATAACAAGAAAGATTGGCCAATGTTTGTACTAAGAACTTCAGAAATAAAAAATTAGAATTTTTGAGTTTTTTGAAAAAAACGTAAGTTTTTAAACTTTTTCCTCATATACATATAGCTTAAAGCATTTGTACATCATTGGTAGTAGCTGTGTGCTGCAAGAATTTTTTTCAAATTATTAGATAGATAGATAGATAGATAGATAGATAGATAAATATAGATAGATAGATAGATAGAAAGAAATAGATACATAGATAGAAATAGATAGATAGATAGATAGATAGATAGATAGATAGAAAGAAAGAAAATAGATACATAAATAGATACATAGATAGAAATAGATAGATAGATAGATAGATAGATAGATAGATAGATAGATAGATAGAAATAGATACATAGATAGATAGATAGATAACTAGATAGAGATAGATAGATAGATAGATAGAAATATATAGATAGATAGATAGATAGATAGATAGATAGATAGATAGATAGAAAGAAATAGATACATAGATAGAAATAGATAGATAGATAGATAGATAGAAATAGATAGATAGATAGATAGAAATAGATGCATAGATAGATAGATAGATAGATAGATAGATAGATAGATAGATAGTCGACGAAAGCCGAGACCCGTGGCCGAAAATAGAACCAAGGGCCCGGCTATAGTTCGCTTGAAACACCGCTATTATTCTCTATGGGAAGTGAGGCGCTATTCTGATTGGTCACTGTGTGCTGGCGGCGACTAATCAGAAAAGCGCCTCACTTTAAGCGGTAAATTTGAAACTCAAAGTCGTCCATTATATGTGTATGGGAAGTGAGGCTCTATTCTGATAGGTCGCCGTCACCACACAGCGACCAATCAGAATAGCACCTCACTTCCCATAGAGATATAATGGACGAAAAATCGTCCATTATATCTCTAAGGGAAGTGAGGCGCTATTCTGATTGGTCGCTGTGTGCTGGCGGCGACCAATCAGAAAAGTGCCTCACTTTAAGCGGTAAATTTGAAACTCAAAGTCGTCCATTATATGTCTATGGGAAGTGAGGCGCTATTCTGATTGGTCGCCGTCAGCACACAGCGACCAATCAGAAGAGCGCCTCACTTCCCATACAGATACATAGCGGTGTTTCGGCGAATTTATGGCCGGGCCCCTGGTTCTATTTTCGGCCACGGGGCTCGGCTCTGATCGGTCGTTCCACGGGGCCGGAGACTCGCTTCGCGGCCATTGCTCACGCCTTAGCAATGGCTCGCAATCATTGCGAGCCGTTGCTGATGCGCGAGCAATCGCCGCGAAGCGGCCATTGCGAGTCTCCGGCCCCGTGGAACGACCGACCAGAGCCGAGCCCCGTGGCCGAAAATGGAACCAGGGGCCCGGCCATAAATTCGCCGAAACACCGCTATGTATCTGTATGGGAAGTGAGGCGCTCTTCTGATTGGTCGCTGTGTGCTGACGGCGACCAATCAGAATAGCGCCTCACTTTAAGTGGTAAATTTGAAACTCAAAGTCGTCCATTCTATCTCTATGGGAAGTGAGGCGCTATTCTGAGTGGTCGCTGTGTGCTGGCGGCGACCAATCAGAATAGCGCCTCACTTCCCATAGAGATAGAATGGACGATTTTTCGTCCATTGTATCTCTATGGGAAGTGAGGCGCTTTTCTGATTGGTCGCCGCCAGCACACAGCGACCAATCAGAATAGCGCCTCACTTCCCATAGAGATAGAATGGACGATTTTGTCCATTCTATCTGTATGGGATGGGAAGTGAGGCGCTATTCGATGAAGACCGCGAAAAGAGGACGTAGGAGCCGGAGATGGCGGAAAGAAGACAGAAGACCCCTGGGGCCGGACGAAGAGGACGCCTGGGCCGGACGGAGGACTCCTGGATCGGACGGATGATCAGATGAAGAAGAAGGCATGTAAGTGATCGACGTCGGCGGGGGCTTAGGGGGCGGCGGGGGCTTAGGGGGTGGCGGAGGGTAGTAGGTGGCAGGGTGGTTGGTAGCGGCGGGGGGGTAGGGGTGGCTCCGGAGCAGTGGCTCCGGAGCAGTGTACGGTGGGGTGGCGGGGCGGCGAGGGGAGGCAGACGGGGCAGGAGAGAGGGGTTGCTCCGGAGCCGCTGCTGTCACCGCCTGGTGACACAGTGCTCTGGAGCAACCCCTCGCTTCTGCCCCGCGAGGGTAGCGGGGCGGACAGGTGGCTGGGCATGGGGCTGTAGTATACCATAGCGGTGTACACTACAGCCCCATGCCGGCGGCGAGGCGAGGGGAGCGGGGCAGACAGGCGGCTGGGCATGGGGCTGTAGTATACCATAGCGGTGTACACTACAGCCCCATGCTCAGGATGGCGGGGTAGAGGTGGGGGCATATTGGTGGCTTTGTTCGCGGGGCGCGTGCCCGCTACGCGGCCATGAACAGAACGCCAGAGAAAGTGCAGAGCCATGCGAACAAAGTCATGGAAGTAGCGCCGGACGCGACGGAAGTCGCTACGGCAATTATATAATAGATATCTGACATCCAGATTGACTTGTTGCAGTCTCTTCTTTCACCTTTCACTTGGCTGGAGCAAGGCTGTTTGGAACCGAAACGTCACCATATATATCTATGGGCCACTTTACACAGACAGATATCTGTGACCAACTTCTGAACAGATCTCTGGTTGCAGTGAAATCATGGACACATTATTCATTTGTACACAGCCACAAAATGGAGCAATATGTCCATGATTTCACTGCAACCAGAGATCTGTTCAGAAGTTGGTCACAGATATCTGTGTGTGTAAAGTGGCCTTTAGGGCCCAATAGAGGCATTATTTTACATTTTGTGCTATCCTAAATTTGGTCTGTAGATACAGTACATAGATAGATACAAAGATGATAGATAGATAGATAGATAGATAGATAGATAGATAGATAGATAGATAGATAGATAGATAGATAGATAGATAGACAGAAAAATAGATGGATAAATAGGTGGACATGTGGATGGATAGGTGAAGGATACATAGATACTGTAGATTGGTGGATGAATGGATACATAGATAGATAGGTGAATGAATGGATAGATGGATGGATAAATGATGTATGCATAGATAGGTGAATGAATGGATAGATGGATGGATGGATAAATGATGGATGCATAGATAGGTGAATGAATGGATAGATGGATGGATAAATGATGGATGCATAGATAGGTGAATGAATGGATAGATGGATAAATGATGGATGCATAGATAGGTGAATGAATGGATAGATGGATGGATAAATGATGGATGCATAGATAGGTGAATGAATGGATAGATGGATGGATAAATGATGGATGCATAGATAGGTGAATGAATGGATAGATGGATGGATAAATGATGGATGCATAGATAGGTGAATGAATGGATAGATGGATAAATGATGGATGCATAGATAGGTGAATGAATGGATAGATGGATGGATAAATGATGGATGCATAGATAGGTGAATGAATGGATAGATGGATGGATAAATGATGGATGCATAGATAGGTGAATGAATGGATAGATGGATGGATAAATGATGGATGCATAGATAGGTGAATGAATGGATAGATGGATGGATAAATGATGGATGCATGGATAGATAGGTGGAATCCTGTGGATATATACAGTAAATATTCACTCTTTCTGTTGTCCTCGCTGTGTATGTATTTTTGCCCTCATTACTGTGTATATATAAGCCCAGTATTGTATCTCGCCCCATTTGTCTCCTCTATTCTTTTCTCGGCTTTGTCACAGCGCTTCAAATAAGTGTTTCCAAATGGCCGATGCACAGATTTCAGACCATGGGGGATCAAAGTGATCCGAGGACAACAGGGGTTTCATTAAAATGTTCAGTTCGGTGCCTTAGGACAGATGAGCGAGCGCAGGGTGAAAGAATCATCTCGCCCCAAACAACTTCAACTAGACAAAAAAAAAGACGAAAATCGGCATGAACCACCTGTGGTCTCCTTGGAAACCGGCATCCACCCCCTCCAGCCACCTTTTAATGAAACCCCAGAGCCCCTTTTATTAATTTATAAAAGATTCTATTTTGTGAAGATTCATATGATGCGCCATAATGTGCATTCCTAGCGCGGCTCCTCTATGCAAATAGCACACACGTCGATGAATAATTAATTATTTAATTAACAATAAATTGTTGGGGGGGGGTGGAATGGAGAGCTGTTATTGGGTGGAGGTCACCGCGTTTGATTGACACCGCAATACGGTGGAAACATAACATAGATTATCACCGGCTCCGGCAGGAAGGAGCGCGGAGAGACGTCAAGTATTCTTCAGGTCCGAGTTCTTCTTGGACGTCAGAGAATGTCTTGAGGTTTTCTAGATATGTGATCAGTGTCAGACTGGGGCGGCAGGGGCCCACCATTAACAGTGACTCTGAAAGCCCACTGATCAACTACACTATAATATTATCCACACATTTGCCCATGCTTCTACAGTCGTGGCCAAAAGTATTGACACCCCTGCAATTCTGTCAGATAATACTCAGTTTCTTCCTGAAAATGATTGCAATCACAAATTCTTTGGTATTATTATCTTCATTTAATTTGTCTTCAATGAAAAAACACAAAAAAAATTGTCCTAAAGCCAAATTGGACCTAATTCCACACCAAACATAAAAAAGGGGGTGGACAAAAGTATTGGCACTGTTAGAAAAATCATGTGATGCTTCTCTAATTTGTGTAATTAACAGCACCTGTAACTTACCTGTGGCACCTAACAGGTGTTGGCAATAACTAAATCACACTTGCAGCCAGTTGACATGGATTAAAGTTGACTCAACCTCTGTTCTGTGTCCTTGTGTGTACCACATTGAGCATGGAGAAAAGAAAGAAGACCAAAGAACTGTCTGAGGACTTGAGAAACCAAATTGTGAGGAAGCATGAACAATCTCAAGGCTACAAGTCCATCTCCAAAGACCTGAATGTTCCTGTGTCTACCATGCGCAGTGTCATCAAGAAGTGTAAAGCCCATGGCACTGCGGCTAACCTCCCTAGATGTGGACGGAAAAGAAAAATTGACAAGAAATTTCAATGCAAGATTGTGCGGATGGTGGATAAAGAACCTCGACTACCATCCAAACAAGTTCAAGCTGCCCTGCAGTCCGAGGGTACAATAGTGTCAACCCATACTATCCGTCGGCGTCTGAATGAAAAGGGACTGTATGGTAGGAGACCCAGGAAGACCCCACTTCTTACCCCGAGACATAAAAAAGCCAGGCTGGAGTTTGCCAAAACTTACCTGAGAAAGCCTAAAATGTTTTGGAAGAATGTTCTCTGGTCAGATGAGACAAAAGTAGAGCTTTTGGGGCAAAGGCATCAACATAGAGTTTACAGGAGAAAAAAAGAGGCATTCAAAGAAAAGAACACGGTCCCTACAGTCAAACATGGCGGAGGTTCCCTGATGTTTTGGGGTTGCTTTGCTGCCTCTGACACTGGACTGCTTGACTGTGTGCATGGCATTATGAAGTCTGAAGGCTACCAACAAATTTTGCAACATAATGTAGGGGCCAGTGTGAGAAAGCTGGGTCTCCCTCAGAGGTCATGGGTCTTCCAGCAGGACAATGACCCAAAACACACTTCAAAAAGCACTAGAAAATGGTTTGAGAGAAAGCACTGGAGACTTCTAAGGTGGCCAGCAATGAGTCCAGACCTGAATCCCATAGAACACCTGTGGAGAGATCTAAAAATGGCAGTTTGGAGAAGGCACCCTTCAAATATCAGGGACCTGGAGCAGTTTGCCAAAGAAGAATGGTGTAAAATTCCAGCAGAGCATTGTAAGAAACTCATTGATGGTTACCGGAAGCGGTTGATTGCAGTTATTTTGGCTAAAGGTTGTGCAACCAAGTATTAGGCTGAGGGTGCCAATACTTTTGTCTGGCCCATTTTTGGAGTTTTGTGTGAAATGATCAATATTTTGCTTTTTGCTTCATTCTCTTTTGTGTTTTTTCATTGAAGACAAATTAAATGAAGATAATAATACCAAAGAATTTGTGATTGCAATCATTTTCAGGAAGAAACTGAGTATTATCTGACAGAATTGCAGGGGTGTCAATACTTTTGGCCACAACTGTATATAATAATATATTGGTAGTTTGATGAGATGCTTCCTTTGTCTGTAGATAGTGAAGCAAGTGTATTGTACCAACGACTGATCATGTTTGGGGGTTAAGTGACATAATACTGCAGAGGGGCCCACCAGAGGATTCTCCTGTTCTCCGGTGGGCCAGACCGAGCCTGAATGTGATATTATCTGGTGGATTGTGGGGATCTAAAGGATAAAAGGAAGTCATCTTAACATATAAATGAACTGTAGGACTATCCAAAAGATCTTTAAAACGTTTAAAGGGATGTTGAATACTTCTAAATAATTTTTAAAAAGGCAGAAAATAAAAAAAATGGATTTTAGAGAGTTTTCCAAAATTTGATTTGAGCATATTTCCTCAATTTCGATAGAGAGATTTGATTGGCATCACATTAATTTGCTGTAGATCAAAATTGTCAGGAGTTATCTATATAAATAAATGCTTTGTAGCGTCTGTTATTGCCTCATGTGTCCGGTTGTCCCCATATCACAATGGGGTATTATGACACCACAATCAGGTATTATATCATCACAGTGGGGTATTATGACATCACAGTGGAAAATTATGACATCACAATGGGTATTATGACATCATAGTGGGGTGTTATGACATCATGGCACACAAGGAGAGAGATTGGGGGAGAGAGAGACAGCACACATGGGGAAGAGAGAGAGTGCACGGGGGGAGAGATGGCCACTACCCCCAGTGCCACAGAGCCCACCCCAATCGTGATGTCACCGCTCTCCCAATGCGGTAGTATTGGGCTCCTATCTAGTAAAGCAATACATTTTTACACTCACTTTTTCTTGGAGTTCCCCATACTTGGTGGTTATTACCTTTTCCATTGACTTCTTCTTCCAAACGGCTCCTCTTTTCCACCTTCTGAATCTTCTAGTAGGGGTTGCCGTTGACTAGGTCACACATTGTCATGTCGGTCACTACTCCTGTCATTGACACTAATGAAGTGTCGCATCCCATGTGACCACGTGAAGTCAAATGAGTAGCCAGAAGACCCAGCCCATGAACAAGACCAACTTTTTTCCAGAGCTGGACCTTCCTTTACCTTACTTTTCAGCATTGCTTGAACTTGCCATTTTCTAATTCTTTGCCAATCCTGAACTAAAAATGTATCTCTGTGTTACGTCTCTGTACAGTATGTCAGACAGAAAAGAAGAAGAAAAGAGATGAAAGACCCAAATCAGCTTTTTGTAGAAAGAGAAATACCCAGCCCCACTTCCTGAAGAGAAACAAAAACATCTCTCCCACTTCCTTTTGCAAGATAAAGATCGTTTCTTACTTCTTGTGGAAAGACAATAGACCTGCCCCTGCTTACTGTAGATAGTTAAAGACTCAGGCACACTTTCTATAAAAATATAGATCCACCCACCACTTCTTGTAGGGAGACAAAGACCCACCCCCACTTCCCGTAGGGAGACAAAGACCCACCCCCACTTCCCGTAGGGAGACAAAGACCCACCACCACTTCCCGTAGGGAGACAAAGACCCACCCCCTTACTTCCTATAGTGACAAAGACCCAACTCCATTTCTGGTAGAGCGAAAAAAAAACATTCCCAACTTCCTAAAGAGGCAGTAACCCATCTACACTTATTGTAGAGAAACAAAGAGTCACTCCTACATCAAGAAAGGAAAACCTGTCCCCACTTCATGTAGAGACACCAGAACCCACCTCCACTTTCTGCAGATTCAAAGACCAGCCCATTGCTTCTGGGAGAAATACAAAGACACAACACAAATTCCTGAAGAGAGACAAAGATGCACATCCATTTCTTAGAATGGAAAATACCTAATCCCATTTCATGTAGAGAGACAAAGACCCGATCATTACTTCCTATGTATGTAAACTCCGAACTAACCTTTCTATAGAGAAACAAAAACCCACTCCTTCTACCTATAGAAAGTGACAAACCTTCCCCCTCTTCATATAGGAAGACAAAGACCAGTCTAGATTTCCTGTGGAGGCCACCAAAGTGGCCACAGAAATTGAGATAGCGGAGTCTACTGGAGTCAGTACCGCGCATTACAATATCCCAAAAATCATCCCTTGCACTGAGGAGCCAGCCGGGGCATGTGCTGTCGAACCAGGGGTGCTCTGCAGCCGGGGTCCTCACCCACGACTATCAAAGCTCTGTACAGCCGGCCCCTTAATATTCCCACTTCCTGTAGAAAGTCAAAGACCCACCCTCACTTCCTATAAAAAGACAATGATTTTCTCACACTCCCTATAGAAAGGCAAATACCTTTCTACACTTCCTATAAAGAGACTAAGACCCGCCTCCACTTCCTAAAGAGAGAAAAATGACCCTCCCTAACTTCCTATCAAGATTAAATGATAAAATGACACGCCCAGTGGTGGATTAAGTGGATCATGGGCCCGGGGCAGTTCATAAAACCTGCCCCCCCCGTCAAAAATATTTTCTGCAAAAATTTTGTAGCTCTTCTCGGAAAAACAGTGCACATGATGATTTTTAGGCATCCAAATTAAAATATTTATTAGAACATGAAAACGAAGATAAATTACTTTTTTTCACAAAAAAGTGCATATGGTCAAAAAATATAAATATTTCTCAAAACCAACAGTCAAAATATATAATGTGGTATACAGCAGCCTCCCCAGTGGTATATACAGGCCCCATCAGTATTACAGCAGCCTCCCCAGTGGTATATACAGGCCCCAGTAGTATATACAGCAGCCTCAGTGGTATAGAGCAGCCTCCCCAGTGGTATATACAGGCCCCAGCAGTATTACAGCAGCCTCCCCAGTGGTATATACAGGCCCCAGCAGTATATACAGCAGCCTCAGTGGTATACAGCAACCTCCCCAGTGGTATATACAGGCCCCAGCAGTATTACAGCAGCCTCCCCAGTGGTATATACAGGCCCCAGCAGTATATACAGCAGCCTCAGTGGTATACAGCAGCCTCCCCAGTGGTATATACAGGCCCCAGCAGTATTACAGCAGCCTCTCCAGTGGTATATACAGCGGCTCCAGTGGTGGTATACAGCAGCCCCAGTGGTGGTATATACAGCAGCCTCAGTGGTATACAGCAACCTCCCCAGTGGTATATACAGGCCCCAGCAGTATTACAGCAGCCTCCCCAGTGGTATATACAGGCCCCAGCAGTATATACAGCAGCCTCAGTGGTATACAGCAGCCTCCCCAGTGGTATATACAGGCCCCAGCAGTATTACAGCAGCCTCTCCAGTGGTATATACAGCGGCCCCAGTGGTGGTATACAGCAGCCCCAGTGATGGTATATACAGCAGCCCCAGTGGTGGTATACACAGCAGCCCCAGTGGTGGTATATACAGGCCCCAGTGGTGGTATATACAGGCCCCTGTGGTAGTATATACAGGCCCCAGTGGTGGTATATACAGGCCCCAGTGGTGGTATATACAGGCCCCAGTGGTGGTATATACAAGCCCCAGTGGTGGTATACAGGCCCCCCCCCTTGCTGCTGCACACCTGTAAAGAAAGGAATACATCCATACTGCATCATTATACTTACTTATCCCTGCCACTGTTGCTGTCCCGCCGCCATCGCGCTCCTCCGGCTTCATCCGGCTTCTTTCTGTTTCCTCCTCCGGCGCACAGGCAATGACGTCATTGCCTGCGCCCGCCGGTCACAAACAGGAAGAAGCCGGACGAAGCCGGAGCCGGTACAGAGCGGCGACAGCGGCAGCCGGCAGCGGAAGGGATAAGTACTAATCGCAGGTGCAGCTGACCGGATAGCAGCATAGCGGCGCTGGGTCCGGGCCCCCCACAAGCGCCGGGCCCCAAAGCGACCGCTACTTCTGTTATGCGGCCGGTAGTTAAGAATTAAGAAGGCAAACAGGCGGCCGGTCCCCTGGGCCCCCCAAGAAGCCTTGGTCCGGGGGCGACCGCCCCAATCGCCCCAATGTAGATCCACCATTGGACACACCCACACTTACTGTAGAGAAACCGAGAACCATCTACATCCATGGTAATGCTGCTAAAGTTTAAAACAAAGTATTTTTCCTTTGCTACACCAGAAGTTAATGTGCTGATGCTACTGTGTTGCTGTGTGCGGCTGTGCAGGTGAGAACTTGTGGGCTTGTGAGATGACCATGCCCCTGACCTTTAAATAGTTACCTATTCCACCAGCAGGTGTTACCTTCCCTGTATGTGTTGCTATGTTTTCCTTGTCCGTGGGTGGAGGTAGGGGCTCTTAGCCTGGCGCTTATCAGAAGCATAGGGTGAGGGTGGTGACCCAGACCTCCTCACCTTCTGAGGTACATCTGAGAGCAGGTTGAGCAAGGGATCCTCAGTCTAAGGGTCAGACTAACTTGCCTGAATGCCTTTAGCCTATCTTACCATTTTGCTTCCAAATTCCGTAACGCTAGGGTCACACTAGTGTCAGCCTTTTGGCTGATGAATCCATCTAAAACTTAGAATCCTGTAGCCTAAAGAAAAGAGTTAATGTGCTGTAACACTGCAAACCGTGTTTCCATGCATGCTCAGTAATAGTCCATATCCGGTACTTCTATGTCATGCGGCTGGCTGCGCTGGGAGACCGAAACCATGGGAATATATAGGCAGCCTGAACACAGCGTTACAGCACATTAACGCTTGCGATCAGGCTGCAGAATTCTAAGTTTTAGACAGATTCGTCTGCCAAAAGGCTGACGCTAGTGTGGCGCCCCTGTGGACTGGTCACCACGAGATGGCGCAGCAGCAGGCACTGGTAAGTCCGTCACCCCACACACACCCAACACATCCCCTAATCCCAAGTCTAAGTTACTTCATGTATAGCAACGGGATAATGGGAGCAGCAAGGTGGAGGGTGGAACATTAAGAGAAGACCCGGTAAGGGGTGGAAACCAAACACAACCACAAAAAGAACAGCCACACAACACCAGGAGCTTTTGAGGCCAGTTGAGTGGAGAAGGAGAAGTAGTGAGAGAACAAAAGTAGCACCCATCAGCCAGAGACACCAGATGGAAAGAACCCAGACCCGGCAACCTGTGCCACCGTATGGCTAACACGGGTCCCAGGCTGAGAACTGAGGGAAGACAAAGGGGGTCCAAGGTGAACCCGGGTCAGCTGGGACACCGAGGGACTGGGCTAGAACCAGACTGCTGACTCTGCTGAAGTGGCAGGGAAGCTGTATGCCCCAACTATGAACTCTGGCGGGGTGCAGAGTCTTTATGTCCTTAGACCCAACCTCCAGCACAGCAAAAGGAAGGCTGTCCAACCAGGGCTAGGAATCCCAGAAGGGTGCCCAGAGAGAGCCCTTAACCACTGGACCGTAGCTAGTGTGCGGAACAGAGAGGAGAGAGGCCTGAGAGGAATATAAATGGGAGTGTCGTAGACAAACTGTCTCAGCTGCTGATACCACACCGGAGCTGCTGTTGCACTGAACTGTGCTGTAACATCTAATGAGTGAAGAAGTAAACCCGGTAAAAGTTCAGAACTGTGTGAGACTTTGTGTGCTTGAGAGGTGGAAATCGATTCCGTAACCCGGCAGCTGGAGACTGCCCAAAGGTACCGAGACTTTGCGTTACATTTACACACACTCCGCGGTAGCCATGGGGGCCAGCCCTACCCGTGGAGAGTGCAAGAACTCTGCTGCAACCTCCATCATCCCCAGAGGCCCCGACTGCAGCGGTGGCTACATCTGGCCACAAACCACGGGTGGCTTTTTACAATCCCCTGTTTACTGCTCGACCAAGAAGAGGACATCCCGCTTCCCCAGACGATGACAACAGGGCCAAGTTCCAAGTACCCCACAGTCTCCGCCAGGGGCGAGACACTAGTGTGACCCTAGCCTTACTGGTATACCATACTCCATGACATACACCCTTTCTTGTCTACTCCCGGTTATACTGGAGTTATGAGTAAAGGGAAATCCATTGTCTAATTTATATTTTATTCACAGATTGAGATCGAATTTATCGCCTCTAATTATTAGAGATGTTCTAGTGCTGTGATAATTCGTAAAACCGGACCGTGCGTTGCACATTGCAAAGTAGAATCAGAATTTCTTCTACTCTAAATTATGGCACAGAATAACTGTGAAACATTTTGTTGGAGGCGTCAACACTCATTAAGAGCTTCACTAATGGGATAATTGGACTTGGATGGATCTGAACATTATGGAAAAATGTTTGTAAACATTGAAATTGTGACTGCTGGAAAGGGACTCAAACATTGTTATTTGCCACCACTTATCTCATCGTCAAAGTCGGGCTCATTAGTCCTAATCATTGTGCTGAAGACTCACACATAATTTAACATCAATGTGGTATACGATTAGCTCATTAACAGTAGTATAAGCATCAGTGCTTGTAAGAACTGAAACTCTACAGGACAAGAGAGAAGACCCTGCCCATAAGAGCTGACACTCTACAGGAGGAAGGACCCTGCCCATAAGAGCTGACACTCTACAGGAGGAAGAACCCAGCCCATAAGAGCTGAAACTCTACAGGAGAGAGGACCCTGCATATAAGAGGTGACACTCTACAGGAGAGAAAGGACCCTGCCCATAAGAGCTGACACTCTACAGGAGAGAGGACCCTGCATATAAGAGGTGACACTCTACAGGAGAGAGAGGACCCTTCCCATAAGAGCTGACACTCTACAGAAGAAAGGACTGCCATAAGATCTAACACTCTACAGGAGAGAGGACCCCGCACATAAGAGGTGAAACTCTACAGGAGAGAGGACCCTGCCCATAAGATTTAACACTCTACAGGAGAGAGGACACTGCCCATAAGAGCTTACACTCTACAGGAGAGAGAAGACCCTGCCTATAAGAGCTGACACTCTACAGAAGAAAGGATCCTGCCCATAAAAACTGACACTGTACAGGAGAGAGGACCCTGCACATAAGAGCTGACACTGTACAGGAGAGAGGACCTGCACATAAGAGCTGACACTCTACAGGAGAGAGGACCCTGCACATAAGAGCTGACACTCTACAGGAGAGAGGACCCTGCACATAAGAGCTGACACTGTACAGGAGAGAGGACCTGCACATAAGAGCTGACACTCTACAGGAGAGAGGACCCTGCCCATAAAAACTGACACTGTACAGGAGAGAGGACCCTGCACATAAGAGCTGACACTGTACAGGAGAGAGGACCCTGCACATAAGAGCTGACACTGTACAGGAGAGAGGACCTGCACATAAGAGCTGACACTCTTCAGGAGAGAGGACCCTGCACATAAGAGCTTATACTCTACAGGAGAGAGAAGACCCTGCCCATGAGAGTTGACACTCTATAGGAGAGAGGACCCTGCAGATAAGAGCTGACACTGTACAGGAGAGAGGACCCTGCACATAAGAGCTGACACTCTACAGAAGAGAGGACCCTGCACATAAGAGCTGACACTGTACAGGAGAGAGGACCCCGCACATAAGAGCTGACACTCTACAGGAGAGAGGACCCTGCACATAAGAGCTGACACTGTACAGGAGAGAGGACCCTGCACATAAGAGCTGACACTGTACAGGAGAGAGGACCCCGCACATAAGAGCTGACACTCTACAGGAGAGAGGACCCTGCACATAAGAGCTGACACTGTACAGGAGAGAGAACCCTGCCCATAAGAGTTGACACTGTACAGGAGAGAGGACCCTGCCCATAAGAGCTAACACTCTACAGGAGGAATGACCCTGCACATAAGATTTAACACTCTACAGGAGAGAGGACCTGCACATAAGAGGTGACACTGTACAGGAGTGAGGACCCCGCACATAAGAGCTGACACTGTACAGGAGAGAGGACCCCGCACATAAGAGCTTACACTCTACAGGAGGAATGACCCTGCACATAAGATTTAACACTTTACAGGAGAGAGAGGACCCTGCACATAAGAGCTGACACTCTACAGGAGAGAGGACCCTGCACATAAGAGCTGACACTCTACAGGAGAGAGGACCCTGCACATAAGAGCTGACACTCTACAGGAGAGAGTTCCTAGTCATTAAGATCCAGGATGTCCATGGCTTATTTTACTTCAGCAGAGCCTCCAGAGTGCCAAATAATAGTCTGCTGACATCACACACTCCCACACATGAGCAGCTTGCACATATTACTCGGCAGCATCGTGTATGGACCTTTCAGGTGCTGTAGAGCCTGCTGACCATAGGAAACATTGGTTAAGCCCTAGAAGGAGTTTTTAGCATGACTATTACCAGGACGGTTGCAGACAGCACTACCTGTGATGTTCTATATCACGGGTGGGGAACCACAGGCCCCTGGGTCGAATGTGGCCCTCGATGACTTTTCTGCGGCCCTCCGGCAGATTCCTGGGGACCGCAGGGCTCAGGCTGGCAGACGCATTTTGCCGACTGTCAGTCCTTTAAATCCAGCTCCCCAGTGATCTCTAAGCCCCAGCCTCACCCTCCCCAGTGAGGTATATGCTCGCAGCCTCTGCTGTGATGTCTAGGGCTCAAGCAATCCCGGAAAAGCAGTTGAGAAGCAACATGACCAATATCACTCACGCTAAAGAGAAGCATCTCCAGCCACCACAGTAGGGGTGAGTTGATTGTTTAACCAAATATAGCGGGTCATTTTTAAGTTGATAATTTTGTACGGACCCCGAAGGATTGTAGAAATTTCCAAATGGCGTCTGGCAGAAAAATGGTTCCCCGCCCCTGGTCTAGATGCTGCTAGAGGCAACCACATTCTTACCGGTGATATTCCTTTTTTTAATCTTGCCACGTTTGTTGCCCATACCGTATTTGGGTTTATAGTACATTTTGAACATTTGTACATTTTGTCTATAAACGTTACTAACAAACAAACTATTTTTTGTCCAAAATTGTCAAAAAAAGGTTATGGCTAAATACTGAGGTCACTACGTAAGTGCGCAAAGGCAAAGTAATTGCAGTAACAGCCACGAGTCTCATCGAGGTGTCTATGATCAGGAAATGTGACGAGTCACAGACTTGTAAAATCTTAACCTCTTGTTGTTTTAGTTTTGTTTTGTATTTTTTTTAAATAATGATGACCGAACTGAAAAGTAAGGGACGAAGCCTAAAGTGCTCGGTTGCGAAGTTGCAACACGTAGGATCCCAACTGGTAACAAATATGTGGCAACATCGGCAGTATGGCTGTGGGGTGTACGATGTCTAGAGTACGTAAAACAGGCAATTCAAAAGTAAAGGGACCTTTTACATTAAGAAAACTAATAATAATAATAATAACTTTTATTCCTATAGCTGCAACATATTACACAGCACAATATAGAGTAACCCAATTCTCAAGATAAAGAAGGAGTGAGGGCCCTGATCACAAGCTACAATCTATAAGGAGATAGGGGAGGAACAAGGTAAATGGTAAAAGTGCCATCATATATGGTCAGATGGGCAGATATACCCTGTTTCCCCGAAAATAAGTCACCCCCGAATATAAGTCAGGGCAGGGCTGGCGCAGAATTTTCCAGTATAAGTCATACCCCGATTATAAGACAGGGTGACTTCTTTTCGGGGAATATAAGACAGGCTACCGCTAAAGTGCCATTTTTGCCCATTGCATGTTTTACCTGTGTCCCCGCTGTCCCACTGGCCCCGCTGTCCTCCGTGGGCTCCCCTCTGCCCTCAGGTGCAGCCGCAGGTCCGCTGTCCCCCGTGGGCTCCCCTCTGCCCTCAGGTGCCGCAGGTAACCCCGAGGGCATAGGGTTAATCTTGTGCGCCTGTCGCCCCGGCCTGACGTCACCGCTGCCGGCAGGAGCTTCTGATTGGCCAGCGGCTCCCCAGCATCTCGAGCGCTGAATGGCTCAGCGGCTCGAGTGCTGATTGGCCAGAAGCTCCTGTATGAAGAAGCATCTGGACAACGCCCTGCACCGTGGAGGAATCCATAGCCCGAGGCCGCCATTACCCTAAAAAGTAAGGATGTTTCCTTGCCGACTTGCCCGTTAAAACCACAATTCCGCCGCACAGCCGACTTGCGGCACACTTGCGGCACACTTGCGGCAGGTCCCCATACAATGTACAGTACTGTATGGGACACTTGCGCAAGGTGCGGTTACCGCACCTTTGCCGCACCTTGCCGCAAGTGTCCCATACAGTACCGTACATTGTATGGGGACCTGCCGCAAGTGTGCCGCAAGTGTTCCGCAAGTCGGCTGTGCGGCGGAATTGCGGTTTTAACGGTACTGTGCTGGGGGCTGCAGTGGCATACTGTATGGGGCTGGGACTTTTCATTTTTGTCATTTTTTTTTTTAATATAAGTCATACCCTGAATATAAGACAGGGTGGGACTTTTGGGGGTAAAATTAATATAAGACACTGTCTTATATTCGGGGAAACACAGTAGTACTTTATAGTGCGTGAGGGTGTAGACAGATGATACAAGGGACCAAATGTGGAAGAACATTTTTTAAGGGCAAAATAGCTAAATAAGTGAGGTGAGGTGATAGGCTAGTCTAAAGAAATGCGTTTTTAGGTCATGCTTAAAACTGGGTATTGGGAATTAATCGAATTGGTGCAGCTCATAAGAAATCTTGGGAGTTTCGGCTTATTGAAGATAAATGGTGATTTCAAAATGCACTTTTATTTACAAACAAAACAAGCTTGAAGTGAGGCTAGGGTCACACATGCGGAAGGACTATGCAGATCCTGATCCGGTTTTGAGCATTCATAAAGCTCAAAACCGGATCAGGAAACGCTCCCCATAGGAGCCCATTATGGTAACCGGATTGCGTTACATGCAATCCGGTTACCGACTCCGGATCTACAGCCTGCGGGAAAAATCATCCAGGCTGCAGTTTTCGGAGCAGTTCTGGCAACCGCAATGCGGTAACCGGATGGCTCAGGATGTGTAATCCTGAGCAATGAGGTTACCGCAAACTTTGTTCATCCTGATGAACAAAGTGTTAAGTGTAATCAAACATTAATTATTAATATTACCTGTGGGCAACACGTCTCTAGGTGGTGCCCACAGCCCCCTAGAGACATGCTGTCCACTCCTGTGGGCATCTGAGGGGTTAATAAGCCCTTTACAGTATATCCGGCTATTGTCAGATTTGTACAAATTTATGAATTAAGCCGGGGCTCCCCCGACAGTAGAGTAGATACTGTAATGTACGTATAGTATCTGCCCCTGTCCAGGCTCCTGTAAGCAGTTACATTAGGCCTATGGGCAGCGCACCGCCATAGACCTAATGTTAATGGTTACCGGACCTCGGACAGCGGCAGTTACTATACGTACATTACAGTATCTGCGCAACTGTCAGGGGAGCCGCGGCTTCATTCATAAATTAGTACAAAGCCGACAATAGCCAAATATACTGTAAATGGGTTATTAACCCCTCAGATGCCCACAGGAGTGGACAGCATGTCTCTGGGGGGGGTGGGCACCCCCTAGAGACATGTTGCCCACAGCTAATATTCATAATTAATATGTTAATACGCATTTAACACTTTGCTTATCCCTGGGGT
The DNA here is from genome assembly GCA_033576535.1 of Allobates femoralis. Lineage (NCBI taxonomy): Eukaryota > Metazoa > Chordata > Amphibia > Anura > Aromobatidae > Allobates > Allobates femoralis. Next base: position 10,746,629 of record JARQOC010000001.1, read on the forward strand.
AGCAGGGATGAGCAAAGTATACGGTAACCGCATTGCTCAGGAATACACATCCGGAGCAATCCGGTTGAACAAAAATGTGTGTGAAGGCAATTGCGTTCACCGCATCCGGATCTGGATTCGGTGAACGCAATTGCCTGCCCAAATGTGACTCCAGCCTTAGATTTAGTTGCTAAATCTGCAATGAGTGGTTTAATACTAACTTTAATTACTGACACTGTCTGAAAACTAAATAAAAGCATCAATCACGGATGTTTAATTCACAGTCACACAATGAGTGGTGATGACTTGGATACACTACTGGTGAGTTTACACGTCGCGATATCGTTCCGATATTGTATCCAACGGCGCGGGAGCGCGCTTTTTCTGGGCAGAATTCCAAGATCACATAGGAGATGTTACACAGCGCGATTTCGGCATACAACGCCTGTACGATGTCTACGCCCCCTTGTACGGCCGACCCAGGAACGACCATTTAACATGGAGAGAATAGGGGAAGTTGAACTCCGCATCGTAGTTGGGCGTTTACACAGCACGATCCGGCTCCAACCTCCATCCAATATCGGGCCGTTGGAGATCACGCTCATTCGATCTCCGATATCGGTTTGACATCATTCGTGCATCGTATTGGACATTTACACCATACAACGCATGAACGATATCGGGTCCAACGCACGAACCACGTGACTTTTGGTCGGAGTTGGATGCCGATATCGCGACGTGTAAACCCACCATAATAGATCACAGTCTGAACAGGAGTCAACAGTTTGATGCAGCAGCAAAGAAGGCAAACACAATGTGGGATGTATTAACAGAAGCATACAGTCTAGATCACGTGAAGTCATTATCCCCCTCTACTCTTCATTGGTCAGACCTTATCTGGATACTGTGTCCAGTTCTGGGCACCACATTATAAAAAAGACATGAAGAAACGGATTAAGTTCAAAGAAAAGCTACCTTTCAAGGTGGAGCATATGAATGTCCACCATGGGGTGCAGCGCAAGGGAAACAATGAGAATGATATAGTAGGAAGGCCTTGGCAATAGGGAGAGGGGAAAACTCCTGGCACTCACCTAAGTCTGTGCATTATCCTCCTCAACGTCCCTATAAGGGTCCTTCCGCCTGTCGCCGTCATGTATCTGAACCCTTGGTGGCCCTGAACTCACCCTAGCTAGTGTGGAGGCTGGCAAGGACACTAGTCTCACCACTGCAATAACACAACATAAAAGAATGGGAGACAGAGAGAGGTAAATAGACATAAACAAGAAAACACTCCAAACTACTCAGAGTCAGGTAAACCTCTGAATCAGCTAAACTTCACATCTGCCATTAATATGACTCTTCAGCTTCTCCCAGAGACAGGCAACTTCCAAAGCGGTCAGCACGGAAAGGATTCTATAACCAGCTTCAGATGGCAAGACACATGACTATTTATACTGGAGGGGAGTGGTCACAAAAACTACACCTGAGATTAAGGCTACAAAGAACAGCCAGATAGAAAAGAGTCCTTAACCCCTACAGCACTAAAAGAAAGTAGATTCACTCAAATTCCAGTTGCAGACCTGCAATCAATATAGCCTTGTGACTTTCTGGTTCCAGACTCACCAGAGGTCTCCCCAGAGACACTGCTAGGATGGTGAGTGGACTGCAAACTATCGCCTGCAAGGAAAAGTTGAAGGATCTGGAAATATTTACCTTGCAATTAAGAATAATAAGAGGATATTTAATAGCTGTCTACAAATATCTCAAGGGCTGTCACACTGTAGAGGGATCAACTTTATTCTCATCTGCACATGGAAACACTAGAAGCAATGGGATAAAAATTAATGGGAGGTGACTCAAGTTAGATATTAGAAAAATCTTTTTGACAGTGAAGGTGATCAACAAGTGGAACAGGCAGCCACGAGATGTGGTGAGTTCTCCTTCAATGGAATCACACGGTTTGCAGTATCATCTCTACACTGATGATATGCACATCTACCTCACTGGACCTGACATCACCTCCTTTCTGACCAAAATCCCACAATGTCTGTCCGCTATTTCATCCTTCTTTTCTGCTTGCTTTCTAAAACTGAACATGGACAAAACAGAATTCATCATCTTCTCCCCATCTCACTTTACCCACCTACCAGACCTATCCATCAAAGTAAATAGCTGCTCATTTTCCCCAGTCCCACATGCTCGGTGCCTTGGGATGATCCTTGACTCTGCCCTCTCTTTCAAGCCACATATCCAAGCCCTTGCTACCACCTACCGACTCCAACTCAAAAATATTTCCCGCATCCGTACATTCCTTGACCAAGAAACCGCAAAAACACTTGTGTATGCCCTCATCATCTCCTGCCTCGACTATTGCAACCTCCTACTCTCTGGTCTCCCCTCTAGCACTCTTGCACCACTCCCATCTATCCTAACCTCTGCTGCCTGACTTATCCACCTGTCTCCCCGTTATTCCCTAGACTCTCCTCTCTGCCAATCCCTTCACTGACTTCTAATTGTTAAGAGGCTCCAATTCAAAACCCTTACTATGACATACAAAGCCTTCCACAACCTGTCTCCTCCATACATCTGTGACATGGTCTCCCGGTACTTACCTACATTCAATCGGCGATCCTCTCACAATCTCCTTCTCTACTCCCCTCTTATCTCTTCTTCCCACAACCACATACAAGATTTTTCTTGAGCTTTCCCTGACTCGCTCCTGGCGGGGACCGTGGGCACTCGGTACCGGGTCCTCTCGTCGTCGTCTGGGGCTACGGGATGTCACGGTGGCTGGACCAGGTCCATGATCCCCTCGTCAGGCGATTAGTTAAAAAGCGAATTGAAAAATGGATCAAAATAAAATAAAAATAAAAGTTTTTGTTGTGACGCCACCCATGGAATTTGGGTGAGATAGCTGCCGCTGCAGTCGGGACCTCTGGTGATGATGGGAGTAGCAGCGAGGATGGTTCAGCTCTCCACGAGAAGAGTGGGTCCCCAGGGCAACCGTAAAGTCTATGGAGATGATAAGGGTAATGATAGGCCATAGGGGCTGTGCTGCTGACAGGATTCAAAGTCACACTCAGGCAGACTGTTGCTGCCGGCTCGGTGAATCAGTCTACCTTTCCTTAGGCGCGGAAATCTCAGTATCGCACACAGTGCTGGGCGTCAACCCGGTTTACTTCACTTTCTTGGCAGATGGTTACAAAACAGTGCAGTGATGGCTCCGGTAGGTTTATAGCAGCCGGGACAACTCATCCAAATCACCCCCTTTGTGTTCCTGACATGGGCCTCTCATGGGCTTTGATCCAGCTGCCACAGCTTTTGGTGGGTGACCTGCCTGGTCCCCTAGCCCTAGTACGGTGGCCTTCTTTTCGCTGTGCCAGAGGTTTGGTCGCAGGACATAAAGACCCTGCACCCCGACGGTTTGTGTGGTTGGAGCGTAGAACATCCTGGCCACTTCAGCAGAGCCGGCACCCTGGTTTCTGCCCCACTCCCTCAGCGTTCCCGCTAATTTGAGTAGACAGATGGATTGCTTACTATCCATGTCCCTAGGACTCCTTCTGTCTCTCACTTCGGTCTGCAGCCCGGGACCTGGACAAGCCTCATAGTGGCACAGGCTGCCGGGTCTGTGTCCTTTCAGTCCCATTTGTAGGTGCTCTCGCTTCTCCTTCTGACTGAACTTGACTCCTCAAATTTACTTAGCTGACTGGCCTACTGAACTTGGTGTTTTTCTAGTTTTGTTTCCTCCCCTAACCGTGTCATGTCCTAACTTCTCCACCTTTCACTTGGCTCCTCCCGCCATCCCGTTGCTGGATATAAAGTCCCTAGTCTTGGGATCGATAGTGTGTTGGGTGAGTGTTTGGGGTGACTTGACTCACCGATCCTGGTTGCTGCGCCATCTAGTGGTGACTGGTCCGCAGGGGCGCCATACCCCTATACTCTGGAACTCTCTACCCCAACACATCAAACTCTTGCCCATTGTGGAATCCTTAAAAAGGAGCTTGAAGACCCACCTCTTCCAACAAGCCTACTGACATGCTCCTCCAGGGCCTTAGGATACTAGGAACCGGCTTTCTTGAGGCTTCATCACGGTGATCACATGGACCGAGACCTGTCTCCGTGACCCTGGCGGTGTCATTAAAAGTTCAGTGTGGGTGGCTCTCTCTCTTAGGGATAAGGATCTGGCGTGGATGGTTCATTCTGGCAGGAATGACTGGACCTAGGGATACTTGTTAATTGATACATGATGTCATCCGCAGGTTGCGGCTATACATGGCCGCCGCTGCTCGACAGTCTTCCTAGGGGCCAATGGTTGGGAGGTAGCAATGTTCTTAAGCCCTCTAAAGGTAGGGCTGACCCCTTCATATTTTCTCTAGCTTCTATGCTCTAGATCTTTCTCGCTCTTTTTACACTGTTTGTCATGTATCTTACGTCATCAATGTGTTTTCTTCCTGACCTCACTCCTCCCAGGTGCTCCCTCTATCTACTTCCTTCAATACCCTACCCCACTACAATCGTTCCTAATGTGATCTGGGTGTCCCGGTATCAGCTGTACCCCCCCTTACCAGTGAGTGGAATACTACACCCTAACAGGGAAGCAGTACCTCTGTGGCGACTGGATCCCCAGGGGCACCACACTCTCCCCTCCGTAAATCCAGCCCGTCCTCGGGCTGCAAGAAAACAGAAGAACAAGTGGTTTCAAAGACATGCAAATTTTGTAATTGTGGCACCCCTGCAGGGGATTGCCACAGGTTACACTGGTGCAAGGAAGGACTACACACTTGGTTTGCTCAGCACACACCACCTACCACTCCAGACCTGAAGGGGAGCTCTACTGGCTGCATTAATCAGTTCCCCTTTAAGAAGATCCAGGCTGAGAGGAGGAGACAGTTAGTCCCAGGAGACAGTTGGCAGTTAGTTCGTGTGAGGAGAGGAGAAAGGAGGAGGCTGAGCTGTTGGTCTCTGGTGAGAGATATAGACCAGGACCAAGGGATGACTGTCGGCTGTGCACACCCCAGGGAAGGGGCTGGAGGCAAGTAGAGGAACAGGGAACAAGGACAGGGGACTGAAGATATACCCCTTTAGCACATCCGGACACTGAGTCCGATGCTGCGGGCCTGCAGAGCCGCAGCAGAAAGCCCAGTAAACTTAGGAGAAGTTTAGCCCTGAGGATATAGAGAAGAGGACATTAAACCAAACACAGGACCAGGGGCCACAGGAGGAACCGGGACCCCGCAGGAGGACCTCATTGTTAGTTTAAGACAATAAAGAAGTGGAAGGTTCGGGCTCAGGCAGGACTCATCCCTCAACGCAGAGCGCAGAGACAGAGGAGGCCTCATAACTTTCCAAGGTGTTAGTCCTAAATTGCCCCAGGGACCTGGTTAGTACTCTGGACTGTACCTGTTATGTGACCACCAGTAAATGGTACCGAAACACCATCCCTGTGTGACTGTGTGCCTGTTTAACAGCTATAATTTACTATTGTGCTAGAAAGGACCTCATCATCCTTCATCACTACACTTCTCCTTCACCGTCTAACTACAATAGCTGCCCTTAGGTAAAGCTCCACCTGTGGGGAGCTGTACCACACTTTGCTGCCCCAACCATCACTTCAGCAGCCGGCTGGCAGCGCCGGTACCATCTTACCGGACACTACAGGTGGCGTCACGTTCCCCTGTAAATAATCCCTTTTAAATTCCCCCATCATCATCAACATCTACCACAGTTGATCACCAGGGCACGGCATCGGGATCCCGACCATCCGTGACTCCCTATTCAGCAGTCCGGTGACCGAGTACCCCATCCCTTAGCTCTGGTTGACTCAAACTGCTTAAAGGGATCCTGTCAACCTCCAAAAAGCCACCTAAGCTGCAAAAACATGTCCCTGCAGCATCCTATCACTATTCTCACACTTCTTTTATCTCCTACAAGCATCCTGTCAAAGTAGATAAAAACAATTTATACTCACTCATTAGGCATTATAAATAGTAGGGGCTATATTCTTTAACCCTTAGGGCGTGTTGTTTTGCAGGATCCAGGATCCACGCTCTCTCTCTCTCTCCTGCTGCTTTGCTTGTGCAGACTTTTCCCTCCCGCCTCTCTGTCACTCACAGAATGCTAATCATTAGTCTTGCCTTCAGCTCCACATCACAGCAGCACATAGAGAGAGAGGGTGGATCCTGGAGCTTGCAAAACAACACGACCCTAAGGGCTAAAGAATATAGTCCCTACTAATTATAATGCCTAATGAGTGAGTATAAAATCATTTTTATCCACTTTCACAGGATGCTTTTAGGAGACAAAAGGAGTGTGAGATTAGTGATAGGATGTTGCAGGGACATGATTTATTATCTTAGGTGGCTTTTTGGAGGTGACAGGATACCTTTAAAGGGAATCTGACCTCTCATAATCACCCCCAAGCCTCTCAATACCTGTCCCTGCACCCTCACAAATAATTTCCAACGTTCCTTTTGTGTTGAAAATGCTCCCTATAAAAGTTCAAATCTTGCCTTTTATACTTACAGATTTTGTGACTTCTCACTCAATAAGTCGCACAGGGCATTCCCTGTGCGTTCCTAAGCCCGCCTGAGCCCCCCGATGGGCGTGATAAGGAATCCAACTCCTACTCACCCTGCTGTATGGGTGGAACAGCCGGTATGACGCAAATTGCATTACATCCTGGCCAGGATGACTCACCATGCGCATTGCGTATGCGCAGGTTTTACTTTATGGCGCTCCCAGCCATAAAGCAAAACCCGCGCATGCACAATGCGCATGGTGAGGTCGGCGGTACACCCAAAGGATGTACCGACGTCATCCTGGCCGTATGTGACGCAATTTGCATCATACCTCAGGGCCAAAAACTATATCCAAGATCACAGGAGCAACGGCCCGAGTACCGGTGGCGGGGGTAGTAGTGACCCCATCAAAACCGACAAAGGAAACCTGTGCCCCACTGTGGGAGATCAAGGGACTGGCGGGAGAGCTCTGCGAGGTGGTAGAGTTAAAAGAGCAACTGAGACCCAGAAAGGCATAGAGGGAAGAACATCTAGAGACTCCATAACAGGGAACCTGGAACTGGTGACAGACCCCCTGTAAACTAGACTGTACCATATACCATCACCATCTATCGGTACCCATTAAAGTGGAGTTAAAGTTGAATTGGACTCAGTTATCCTTATTGCGGTACCCGGAGGGCTCAGTACCATCAGCAGCTCAGCAGAGGGGTAAGAACTGCAACACCTACAACTCCCCTCATCCACATTCATTATCCCCTGCTGCCCTGAGGCAATAGCTCCACCTGTAGGGAGCTGGACCACTCTCTGCTGCACCCACCATCACCTCAGCGGCCAGCTTGCAGCACCGATACCATCTTACCGGGAACTACAGGTGGCGTCACGATCCCTTGTAAATACTCCCTTCTCCCCCACCATCTACTCAAATGATAACCAGGGCACCGAACCAGGTTCCCGTCCACCCGTGACTCCCCATTCAAGTCATCAGCCCCGGTGTCCGAGTACCCCTAGCCTTGGCCACATCAGATGTAACCCAGGAAGGGTAAAGATCTTCGTTCAAAGAGGCACTTATCATACTTGGCATATAAATGGTTCCCCCTCAGCCTCTGAATAATAAGATGGACATTTCTTCTGTGAGTAGGCAAATCGTGCGAGAACATGAGGATGTCATTCAGATATTCCATTACACAGAAATAAAGGAGGTCACGGAAGATTGCCATTGATGATTCCTGAAATACAGCCGGAGCATTACTAAGACTAAAAGGCATCACCTGATATTCGTAGTGACCATCATGAGTGTTGAAAGCAGTCTTCCATTCATCTCCCGAGCGTGTTCTGACCAAGTTATAAACTCCTCAAAGATCAAGTTTCAGTGAAGATTTGAGCTCCACGAAGATGATCATATAACTCCGATATGAGGGGAAGTAGATATTTATTCTTTATGGTAATCTGGTTGAGACCCCAGTAGTTGATACATGGTTCCAAAGAACCATCCTTCTTTTTTTCAAAAAAGAAACCAGCTCCAGCCAGCAAAGAGCGTTTCTGGATAAAACCCCTGGACAGATTCTCCTTGATATACATGTACTGTCTCGGCTGGAGGTAAGAGGATGAGTGGTGCCGGGAAGAAGATCAATCGAACAATCGTATGGCTAGTGCGGTGGAAGAACCTCCTTTTTATTGAGCATGTCCGCGAAAGACCAATAAGCTGCAGATAACCAGGTAGGGCCAAAGTAGAACAGGGAGAATAACTTGGTGTCACGCACTTAGATGGCGCAACATTGCTGGATGCTGCTGTGTATGTTATTTGTCTTTAAAAGTGCATGGTTGATAGTTGTGAAGGTCCTTGCCTCCTGTGGTGTGCTCCAGAACTGCATTCACTATTATGTTCAATTGCTGGTTGAGGGGTTAATGTGTGACTCACAGGAATCCACTCCCCCTGGCTTTAAAAAGCCTTCCTTCTCTCTCTGTCAGGTGCTGCTGATAGCTATTTGCTCTAGGTCTTGGTGCTGTGCTGATGCTTAGCTGCTGGGCTGAAGTCTTTCCTTGGGAGAAGCTGTGATTCCTGACCCGTGGGTGGAGGTAGGGGCCCTCAGCCTAGGGCTAATCAGGAGTTTTAGGGTACAGGGTTGCGGCTCGGAACTCCTCACCATCAGAGGTACCTCCAAGATCAGGGCGAGCCAGGGACCCCAGCATCAGGGTCATATTAGGCTCTCCACACCCCCTTTTGCCCAATTCACCTACCTTTTACCTGATTCCTGTACCTTCCAAGTGTGACACTTGGTCATATAGACATCAGACATTTGTCGTGGTAGGACTGTACTTATCTGACCACATCTCCGGATCACCAATCCAGATCTGGTTCGAGTGTGCTCAGCCAAGGTAGACCCAGAAGAAACAGAGTAGAGAGGTTAGGCAGAACATAGAAGGACAGCGTCTCCTTGTGAAGAACTCCGCTCTGTAATTTAATCTCTGCAGTAACACCTAGGATGGTGGTTCTTCAAGGGTCTACCATCTACCAAGGTGATGATGTGTGGATGCCGTAGTGGAGAAACAGGAACTCCAAGACAAGGAGCGAAGGCCTGTTGAATGAAGTATCCTGAAGATCCAGAGTCGAGGTAGGCCACCTCAGACAACTGCACTTCACTGTGAGAAATCTGAACAGACACAGTTAAAGGGAGAGAGAAATCTTTCTCAGCTAAGATGGCCTCTCTACCGACATAAGCGGAGGAGTTTCCTGGACGCTCAAGATAGCAGCGGAGCAGATGAGTGGCACACCAACAGTACAGGCACAGATTCTTCACAAACCTCTCCTTCTATTGATGGTCTGCTATGTTGACCCAGTCAACCTCCATGGGTTTCGCAGACGCCGAAGTCACTATAAGAGTCTCCTCTCCAATCCTTCTCCGTGCTTTGTTCTTGGAACCTTTGGTCAATATGGATGGGCATCTCCCGGCGAGCTAGCTCATCCTTAATCTTGCTGGAGAGAACTCGTCTGAAGGCATCAAACAGGGCTCATTCGTCCATTGGACTTTGGATGCCAGAGTGCGAAATGGACTCACAGAGAGATCTCTTGGTTGAAGGGTGAACAATGCCTCGGTAGCAGAAGCAACTTGACCAGGCTCATCAAAGATCCATCAGAAGACCTCTAGGAAGTTCCGCAGGTTAGAGACAATAGGATCGTCTCTCTCTAGCAAAGGATTTACCAAGGCCAAGGCCCTCTCCCTCCAGATGGGGGGCCAAGGAAGCCACTCTTGCTGAATCAGTGGGATTTTGCAGCAGAAGGAGCTTCAAATGGAGAAGACACTGATTCCAGAATCCCCTGCAACCTACAAGTCTTGGGATCCCCATTATACTGAGAGGGCTTGCAGAGTCAAGGAGTATGACCAGTAACCATAACAGGATCTTGAGCGACTTGTTGGAGTGCAGCCTGATCAGGGTTCCTTGCAGAGCCATAAGTCGCTCACTATAAGGAGGCCAGGTACAGCAGAACATGGCCTTGCGTCTCTTGCTGATGGGAGAGCTCTTCCTGAAGACCAGACAGCTATGTGTTCGTTGTTGTACGATCAATGGCTTGTAGAGAATCAGGTGGGTGTCCATGGACTGCATGAAGGTGGAAAGCCTTTGTTGTCATCTCGCACATGGGCGAGATCACACAGATCAGAGAAGGCTTAGCTAGTGTGATCCATGGCCTAAGCAATCTGTAAGACATAGAAGGTGTGGGAGTGGTGGTGTGGATACACTGGAGGCTGACCTGTGACAGGAACAAGCAGGAGATGCTGGTTGTGATTAAGCAGAAGACTTTAATGAAAGATCTTGCTAGTACAGTAGTGAACGATGCACATGGGTAGGTCACAGTCAATAGAGAGCTTGCACGGGTCTTAGCGATGCGAGGTAACTGGGAGACAGTCCAGGAGACAAAATGTCGAAAATGGAGATGGGGCACTCGGGCCGATGGAATAGGCGCAGTAGATGAAGTAACCTCTGGACAGGCTCGTCGAGTATGGTTCTGAGGCAAGTGGCAGATGCACTGCAGGATGGAAAGATGATGTACTGGTGAAATGGTCCACACGTATACGTGAAAGGCTCTAGGGCAAGATAAGAGAAATAAGCAACAGGGAGCAATAAAGATAAGGTCTAAGGCAGGAATTGCAACAGGGACCAGAGGGAAAGCAACCACAACTATGGACAGGCGGTGTTGCTCAGGCACCACCCAGAAAGGGAAGGTGCCTTAAACAGATATAGCCCTCCCCTGATAGGTTGGAGGGTGAAATAAGGAACAGGTGCACTCGCCCTTTAAATTTAACTGGTGTGCATGCCTGCTGAGCGTACTCCTGAGGGCTCTGCAGACAGGATGCAACCCCCGGGAGTGGAAGGAGGTGGAGTAGCACAGGAGGACGGCGCGGGGCTGCTGGCAGGGTGGGTAACTAGGCTGGGGGGCTCCATGGGAGATAGAGCAGACTGCAGGGAGCAGCATTCTGGACACCGGTCACCGTGCTCAGTGGAGACAGAGCCAGTGGTGTGCCCCGGACTGTGAGCTGGGCACCGACGTCTTGGCCCAGAAGAGGTCGGCCTGCAGTTTGGGGTGTAACAAATATATTAAGAAAGTAATAGGATAAAAAGAAGGTGATCACATTAGTAGTGGAAGACTTCTTTAATTGCGAACCACAAATCTTATCGCAGATTGTTAGAATTCATGTTAAACCCTGGATCTTAGGAAATCCTTCACTAACTTGATCCTCCACTGATCGATCTGCTCATCTCTAGTAATGATGTGAAAAGCATGCTGGGAATCCCAATACATGTAACCTATGCAAATCAGCGGAATCCTCAAACCCAAATTTGGTAAATCGCCCGCGGGGATCGTGCATCGCCTCCATCATCTCACCTTGTATCATGTTAGAGTTAAGAATCTGCCTAATAATATGAAAACCTATCCGTGTAACGAGAGACAGTGGGGCTCGAATGTCTGAAGTGATACGCCGGCTTCTGAAATGTGAAGATGTATTCACTATCTTGGAGGGAGAGGGCGTGAGAAGCTGGCATTCACCCTCTGGCGCTTGTAGTACTGCTGACATCAGATTCTCCGCTCTTCAGCTGAAAGTAATCACAGCAGAAGCTAAAATTTCAGGTTTGGGTTTCGTGGTGGATGTGAAGGCAGAAGAGCTTGTGACAATATTAGAACAATGTTTGTGTCTGTTGCTGGTGATTCTGTTACTAATCACGGTATGCCCAGGTGTATGGCCCCCGGCTAAGGCGGGAAGGCGCTGACAAACAGACAAAAATTCATTTTTTTTCCCTTTTTGCACTAGTTCACTAATCTCACACCGGGGTAAGGAACCCTCCCCTCGCTCTTCAGCAATCTCAGACTGAGCTATTTCTGGCCATAGTACATTGCGTTACATTATCGTCACTTTTGTGTATCTCTTCTTGTGCTCGTGTGTCTAATACAGTTGCTCCACCTATGGTAGTTCAAGGTAAAAAAAAAGTTTGTACACCCCATGGAAAGTATAGGACTACACACCTCTCATCCATCCTGGATAGTGTTACGCTGGACTAAGGGAGTCCGGCTACTGTGCGTGACAGTGGCGCACGGACCAGCGATGTTCGGCACACTACACAGAACTACAGATGGGGAGACGCCGGGGGGACAAATATAAAGGAGGGCCCTGCTCATAAGGAACAGGGAAGACGTGACCTCATGCACTCACCTGCGGCTGTGTCTTGATCTCCCTACTGTCCCTATACAGGTTCTTTCAAACCGTCACGAGCAGGATACCTAGATAAGTAACACTGCTTAGTGCAGTTCGAAACGCGTCGACTGGGTCATGTCGACCATGTCATTTGTCCCGGGGAGACAAATATAAAGGAGGGCCCTGCTCATGAGGAACAGGGAAGACGTGACCTCCTGCACTCACCTGCGGCTGTGTCTTGATCACCCTACTGTCCCTATACAGGTTCTTTCAAACCGTCACCGAGCAGGATAACTAGATAAGTAACACTGCTTAGTGCAGTCGAAACGCGACGACTGGGTCATGTCGACCATGTCATTTTTTTTGTGTGCACTTACTTTCTTTTAAAAGAAAAGAAAAATCCAGTCTGTTGAGCCGGGTCCAATTTTTCCATTATACCTAGTCCCTTGCTCAGGGCGGACCGTCACCCCGGTGGCCCTGTGCAGGTTGTGGACGGGGGGGGGGTGCAGGTGCAGGTTGTGGACGGGGGGGGGGTCTACTATGTCCCTGCTCTTACGCTGGTCCTGCACGCGCTCTCCCTCCTGGTGACAGGCGGCTCTCCCGGCTCGTGGGGTCGGCTGGGAGAGCCGCGCTGACAGACAGCCGCGCTCTCTCCGCGCTTGTGCGGGTCGGCTGGGAGTAGCCGCGCTGACAGCCGCGCTCTCCGCGGCTTGTGCGGGTCGGCTGGGAAGGCCTGCGCTGACAGCCGCGCTCTCACGCGCTTGTGGGGGTCGGCTGGGGGCCCCTCCAGGCTTGAAGGGGCCCCCTAACCCGGGGGGGCCTGGTGCAGCTGCACCGGCTGCACCAGGTAGTCCGCCCCTGCCTTGCTGACCCTCATGTCAGCCCTTAGTAGGGTAATGGCCGGCGGAGCACTAGTCCCAACCACTGCAAAACACAACAAGAGGGAAGGGTGCACAGATACGAGGATAAAAAAAACAACTTCTCGCCTGCTGCCACTCTCCTAGGCAGCAAAGCTTGACAATGTCAGGTTCTCAGATGCTTCCTTCTCCTCAGGAACTTGGTCAGGAATGAGTCAATCACAGAAAGGATGCTGGAAACATGTGACCATATAAAGGAGATGGAAGTGATCACAGAGTAGCCACACCTGGACAAGAACTAGATAGCTTGCTAGCAACAGAAACTTGACATTCACTCCTCAACTGCGAAAGGAAAGAAACACTTTTAATATGAAGTCTCAATACAGGAATGAGACAGAGGACCCAAACCTTTAACAATTCTCCAAAGTAAAAGAGACCATCGTGACAGATAGCCCAGAATTTAGGAGGCTGTCTAGGGATGTCTTCAACTGTATCTGTGTTCCTTCAACACAATGACGGAGCAGAGAGCTGGCAGATCCCTACTACACTGTAGAGAGCTTTACAACTCAGTGTGGGCATCATAATTTGTGGGATGGACATTAAGGGCATCATTATGCATGTAGGGAACTGTAGTAGACTTTTGGGCTGCTGGGTCAACTTACTGGGGAGAAGGCTAGCAGTCTGATAATAAACAATATCCCACTTCCCATGAGTCAACAAACAAAAGAACAATATGTCTGGTCAAATTAAGAACATTAATCCACGACACGCATTGGAAAAGGCTGTGTCATCACTGGTGGATCCTGTTATCTACTGTATATAGAGGTGTTATCAGTCATTGTACAGGAGGAGGAGGTGAGCTGTGATATCACCTATTGTGAATGGTGGATCCTGTGTTATCTACTGTATATAGAGGTGTTATCAGTCATTATACAGGAGGAGGAGGTAAGCTGTGATATCACCTATTGTGAATGGTGGATCCTGTGTTATCTACTGTATATAGAGGTGTTATCAGTCATTGTACAGGAGGAGGAGGTAAGCTGTGATATCACCTATTGTGAATGGTGGATCCTGTGTTATATACTGTATATAGAGGTGTTATCAGTCATTGTACAGGAGGAGGTGAGCTGTGATATCACCTATTGTGAATGGTGGATCCTGTGTTATCTACAGTATATAGAGGTGTTATCAGTCATTGTACAGGAGGAGGTGAGCTGTGATATCACCTATTGTGAATGGTGGATCCTGTGTTATCTACTGTATATAGAGGTGTTATCAGTCATTTTACAGGAGGAGGAGGTGAGCTGTGATATCACCTATTGTGAATGGTGGATCCTGTGTTATCTACTGTATATAGAGGTGTTATCAGTCATTGTACAGGAGGAGGAGGTGAGCTGTGATATCACCTATTGTGAATGGTGGATCCTGTGTTATCTACTGTATATAGAGGTGTTATCAGTCATTGTACAGGAGGAGGAGGTGAGCTGTGATATCACCTATTGTGAATGGTGGATCCTGTGTTATATACTGTATATAGAGGTGTTATCAGTCATTGTACAGGAGGAGGTGAGCTGTGATATCACCTATTGTGAATGGTGGATCCTGTGTTATCTACAGTATATAGAGGTGTTATCAGTCATTGTACAGGAGGAGGTGAGCTGTGATATCACCTATTGTGAATGGTGGATCCTGTGTTATCTACTGTGTATAGAGGTGTTATCAGTCATTTTACAGGAGGAGGAGGTGAGCTGTGATATCACCTATTGTGAATGGTGGATCCTGTGTTATCTACTGTATATAGAGGTGTTATCAGTCATTGTACAGGAGGAGGTGAGCTGTGATATCACCTATTGTGAATGGTGGATCCTGTGTGATCTACTGTATATAGAGGTGTTATCATCCATTGTACAGGAGGAGGTGAGCTGTGATATCACATATTGTGAATGGTGGATCCTGTGTTATCTACTGTATATAGAGGTGTTATCAGTCATAGTACAGGAGGAGGTGAGCTGTGATATCACCTATTGTGAATGGTGGATCCTGTGTTATCTACTGTATATAGAGGTGTTCTCAGTCATTGTACAGGAGGAGGTGAGCTGTTATATCACCTATTGTGAATGGTGGATTCTGTGTTATCTACTGTATATAGAGGTGTTATCAGTCATTGTACAGGAGGAGGTGAGCTGTGATATCATCTATTGTGAATGGTGGATCCTTTGTTATCTACTGTATATAGAGGTGTTATCAGTCGTTGTACAGGAGGAGGTGAGCTGTGATATCATGTATTGTGATTGGTGGATCATGTGTTATCTACTGTATATAGAGGTGTTATCATTCATTGTACAGGAGGGGGAGGTGAGCTGTGATATCACCTATTGTGAATGGTGGATCCTGTGTGATCTACTGTATATAGAGGTGTTATCATCTATTGTACAGGAGGAGAAGGTGAGCTGTGATATCACCTATTGTGAATGGTGGATCCTATGTTATCTACTGTATATAGAGGTGTTCTCAGTCATTGTACAGGAGGAGGAGGTGAGCTGTGACATCACCTATTGTGAATGGTAGATCCTGTGTTATCTACTGTATATAGAAGAGTTATCAGTCATTGTACAGGAGGAGGAGGTGAGCTGTGATATCACCTATTGTGAATGGTGGATCCTGTGTTATCTACTGTATATAGAGGTGTTATCAGTCATTGTACAGGAGGAGGTGAGCTGTGATATCATGTATTGTGATTGGTGGATCCTGTGTTATCTACTGTATATAGAGGTGTTATCAGTCATTGTACAGGAGGAGGTGAGCTGTTATATCATCTATTGTGAATGGTGGATCCTGTGTTATCTATTGTATATAGAGGTGTTATCAGTCATTGTACAAGAGGAGGTGAGCTGTGATATCACCTATTGTGAATGGTGGATCCTGTGTTATCTACTGTATATAGAGGGGTCATCAGTCATTGTACAGGAGGAGGTGAGCTGTGATATCACCTATTGTGAATGGTGGATCCTGTGTTATCTACTGTATATAGAGGTGTTATCAGTCATTGTACAGGAGGAGGTGAGCTGTGATATCACCTATTGTGAATGGTGGATCCAGTGTTATCTACTGTATATAGAGGGGTCATCAGTCATTGTACAGGAGGAGTTGAGCTGTGATATCACCTATTGTGAATGGTGGATCCTGTGTTATCTACTGTATATAGAGGTGTTATCAGTCATTGTACAGGATGAGGTGAGCTGTGATATCACCTATTGTGAATGGTGGATCCTGTGTTATCTACTGTATATAGAGGTGTTATCAGTCATTGTACAGTAGGAGGTGAGCTGTGATATCACCTATTGTGAATGGTAGATCCTGTGTTATCTACTGTATATAGAGGTGTTATCAGTCATTGTACAGTAGGAGGTGAGCTGTGATATCACCTATTGTGAATGGTAGATCCTGTGTTATCTAATGTACATAGAGGTGTTATCAGTCGTTGAGAAGAAAGAAAAGGTGTGCTATGATATAATTTATTGTGAATGGTGAGTCCTGTGTATTCTACTTTGTACAGAAGAGTTATCAGTCATAGCTACCTAGTTGAAAAACCCGGGACATTACAGAAGGGGAGCAGTTTGTGCCAAGAAGGGAAGCAAATTGTGCCTGCAGTCACCATTGCCATAGAAGTACTCATGAATATTTATATAACCCGAATGAACTCAAAGACCAAATATCGACTCCATAAGGAATAAAAGATCCAAGACTAAATACCACCTCCAGAAGGAATCAGAAAACTGAAGACCAAATACCAAATCTAGAAGGAACTCGAAGAACGAACACTGACTCCCAGTGGCGTAGCTGGCCAGCTTCGGGCCCCGGGGCGAGATCACCACCCGGGCCCACCATGTGAGGACCGGGGGGGGTGCTGGTGGAGAGATTTGAGGACCTTGCCATTGGAGAGGTGTGAGGACCAGGGGGAGAAGGGTGCTGACACTCACCGCGGCCTCCATGCGTGCGTCTGCTGTAGGAGGGGCGGGCAGAGCTGCACAGCAGGAAGTCCCGTCCTCCCTCCTTTCCGGCCGCGCGGCAGCCGGCTGCCGGTGTGGGGCCCCCCCAGGGAGTGCGGGGCCCCCCCAGGGAGTGCGGGGCCCCCCGGGGGCGGGCAATGGGCCCCTCAAGCCGGGGGGGCCCGGGGCAATCGCCCCCCCTGCCCCCCCACTAGCTACGCTACTGCTGACTCCAGAAGGAAATCGAAGAACAAATACTGACTCCAGACGGATCTTGAAAACTGAAGACCAACTACTGAATCCAGAAGGAACATGATGACCAAATACTGGCTCCAGAAGGAACTGAAAGACTAAAGCCTGAACTCCGAGTCCAGAAGAGACTCAAAGACTGAACAATGAAGACCGAACAACACAGTTAGAGGATAATACATGTGAACCAGGCTATTGCTTACTGTCCATACATACAGTAGTCAGTAAGGGACTAAGTTAGTGTGGCGTCCCACTGGTCAGGACACCATGGAGGGGTACTGCACCCATAAAAGAATTTGTAGTATTCCTGTGGCTGAGCAATTGGGATGATGCATAAGGAACCCTCAAAACACTCATTCAAACACACACCCAAGAGCAGAGGACCGTGGGTGGACCTGTGGTAGGGAAGACCCAGTCTCCGGGAGTAGCCCAGACAGGGTAGAAAAGTGTGTGGGTGGGAGGAGAGTCAGGGAGTTAGTGAGAGAGTTAGTGAGAGGGCTCTGTTGGGGAGTGAGGAGTAGAAGATGGTGGAGGAACCACCAGTACAGAAAGGGTCCCTAGGGGCACCAGGTGTTTCGGTGCGCCCGAACCCAGAAAAAGGCCCCATATAGGATTGCGAAGGTGCGGTAAGGAGTTGCTCAGTCAGAGAGGATCCGAGGGTGCTGATTTCATGCTCTGCATGCAAAGGCACTGAGGAAGACAGGAGAGAGTGCAGGAAGGGACCGGACAGGAACAGTAGGCATTCCACCGAGGGACCCAAGTGCGGCATCCTAATTTCCAGCGACTACCCAGGCCAGGCAGACCCGAAAAGACTGTGTTTAAAGAACTGCCAGTAAACCTGTTGCATGTTGTAAATTGTGTGTGGTGCTTTATTCGCCTGTCCCTGAGGAACCGCCGACTGCAGTACAAGGAGAGTCTGGCGCAGCTGTGCCCCTGTGTAAATAAAAGACTGTGCCATAACTCCCATCATCCCAGGGGATCCCGCTCCACCTACAGGGAGCAAAACCATCTTGCTGACTCCACCATCACCCCGGAGGTCTGTCCCGCAGCGCCGGTACCATTACCGGAACCATAGGTGGCGTCACAAAATACTTTCATTTTTACTTTTATGTTTATTGACTCTTTCCAGTGACCACCGCGGCCACGGGACCGGGCAACAGGCCCCGTGACATTCCCAGTAAATCAACGCCCGGGACCGGGTACCGCACGGCCCTGGGGCGGGTCATTAGCAACAAGCATTCCACTTGTGGCTTAGCGGATTACACTATACTCCCGTTAGAGCCATTGTCAGTTGACTACGTGGGATTGTAACTAAAACCAGGGTGACATTGACTTTTCTCCAACAGAGAGACTGTGACTGAGTTAACCTTATTAGCAGGGGCGGGCTGGGCCAGGTGGCAGGGAGGCTTTTGCCCCCCGGGCCGCCGGGGCCGGTAACAGTTCAGGGCCGCCGGGTACGTTATCAACAACAATGCAAAAGTAAATCACTGGCGGCCGCGGCTATTCTTAGTGCGGGATGCGGCCACCGGTGATTTATCATCGTACAAACAATAGCCTTAATGCACCCAGCGGCCGGCACAGGCTGCCTGCAGCAAAGTCCTGAGGAGTGCTTACATTGCACTCACCCTCAAGACCGGAGCGCTTGACAAGCGCCATTCTGGGGCAGCAGGCTGGGCTGGTCTCTGCCAATGTTGGCTGAGGCTCCAGCTCTTCATGGCTGCTCGCAGGACCCTCCGCTTGTTGTTTGGTTGGCCGGCACCTTCTGTTTCTGAGCAGGGCCGGCTGCGTCACTGCTGACAGACAGAGCTCTGAGCAGTGGCCATGTCAGCAAGCTGTGACATCATGCAGCGCGCCCTGCTCCATTAGATTCCCGCCATGGAGGAGCTGAATGGGATACCATCAAGGGGGAGGTGAGCAAAGGCCGATGTGTATATTCTTTATCTAAAACTAATGTGTGTGTGTGTGTGTGTATACATGCCTTGCTGCATCTGTGTGTGTGTGTGTGTATACATGCCTTGCTGCATCTGTGTGTGTGTGTGTGTATACATGTCTGGCTGCATCTGTGTGTGTGTGTGTGTATACATGCCTTGCTGCATCTGTGTGTGTGTGTGTGTGTATACATGTCTGGCTGCATCTGTGTGTGTGTGTGTGTGTGTGTGTATACATGCCTGGCTGCATCTGTGTGTGTGTGTGTATGTGTATACATGTCTGGCTGCATCTGTGTGTGTGTATACATGCCTTGCTGCATCTGTGTGTGTGTGTGTGTATATATGACTGGCTGCATCTGTGTGTGTGTATACATGACTGGCTGCATCTGTGTGTGTGTATACATGCCTTGCTGCATCTGTGTGTGTGTGTGTGTGTGTGTGTATATATGACTGGCTGCATCTGTGTGTGTGTGTATACATGACTGGCTGCATCTGTGTGTGTGTATACATGCCTTGCTGCATCTGTGTGTGTGTGTGTGTATATATGACTGGCTGCATCTGTGTGTGTGTATACATGACTGGCTGCATCTGTGTGTGTGTATACATGCCTTGCTGCATCTGTGTGTGTGTGTGTGTATATATGACTGGCTGCATCTGTGTGTGTGTGTATACATGACTGGCTGCATCTGTGTGTGTGTATACATGCCTTGCTGCATCTGTGTGTGTGTGTGTGTGTACATGACTGGCTGCATCTGTGTGTATACATGTCTGGCTGCATCTGTGTGTGTGTGTGTGTGTGTGTGTGTGTGTGTGTATACATGCCTGGCTGCATCTGTGTGTGTGTGTATACATGCCTTGCTGCATCTGTGTGTGTGTGTGTGTGTGTGTGTATACATGACTGGCTGCATCTGTGTGTGTGTGTATATATGCCTTGCTGCATCTGTGTGTGTGTGTGTGTATACATAACTGGCTGCATCTGTGTGTGTGTGTGTATACATGCCTGGCTGCGCCTGTGTGTGGCTGGCTTTGGCTGTGTGTGTGGCTGTCTATGTGGCTGGCTGGCTGTGTTTGTGTGGCTAACTATGTGTGTGGCTGTATGTGTGTGGCTGATTGTGTGTGTAGCTGGCTGTGTCTGTGTTTGGCTGGCTGTTGTCTGTGTGTGCCTGTGTGTGGCTGGCTATGGCTGTCTATGTTGCTGGCTGTGGCTCTGTGTGTGGCTGGCTGTGGCTCTGTGTGTGGCTGTCTATGTGGCTGTGTCTCTCTGTGTGGCTCTCTCTGTCTGTGTAGCTGTCTATGTGGCTGGCTGTCTATGTGGCTGACTGTTTTTGTGTGGCTGTGGCTCTGTGTGTGGCTGTGGCGGGCTGTCTGTGTGGCTGTGGCGGGCTGTCTGTGTGGCTGGCCACTGGACATCCAAATGCTGTGCGAGTGTCCGACAGTTTTCTTAGATCACATCCATGTGCAATCTGTTTTGTTTCTCAGCAGCTATTACTGCTATTTACAGGAGTATTTTACAGTTGTCTCAGCTGAAGAATGATAATATATGAGTGAAAAAAACAGATGCCTCTCGGATGGTGCGTGTGCTGTCAGTGTGCGGTCCATCATTTTGTTGGACTCATAGACTTGCATTGGTGAGTCTCGCACATGAATCGCAGACTGTCGCAGCATGTTGTGACTTTTTTCCCATCCAGAATCTGGATGAGAAAAAAGTGTCCGACACTCGCCAATGTGTTTCAGACGTTGATTAACTGACTGCACTGCGATAAAATCACGCATTGCCCTCATCCGAGTTTCACGCCAGTGTGTCCGTGCCCTAATAATAAAATCCATATAGTAATCCTACAATGTCTGCTGGACATGGTATGGGGAGGGTGTATGGCTCAGTTAGTACACACCATACGTCATGGTATGGGGAGGGTGTATGGCTCAGTTAGTACACACACCATACGTCTCGTTATTAACCAGTTAATGCTCTCTTGTCCGCCGCACTGCAGTGTGAAAAGAGGAAGACAGCGAGACAGGCAGCGACATGGCATCAGAGAGCCCCTGACCTCGAAATAGAAGATCCTCAGATCCTGGTATTGTGACATAATATTAAGAATAATATGTTTTGCACTTATATTACACTATGAACTCCACAGCACTTTACATACATCATCAACACTGTCCCCATAGGGGCTCACAATGAAAACATCCTACCAGCATGTCTCATATTGTACATCGCCTTTCTTTGATATCACCTTCACAAATATTGCATTTATTGCACTTGTCAGGTTTTGGATGTTTTAAGATTGCATTTGTTTGCAGGATGTCAGAATTGACTCCCAGAGCTGCTGGTTTGATGGTTAAGGTCTTACAGCATCTTAGATTTTTTTTGCTTGAAGGTACTTCCAAGTTTTCCAATAGGGCTGAGATCAGGGAAGACTGGTAGCCACACCATGGTTTTCTCTACTTTTATGTCCATAGCAGCCAATTACTCAGGGCTATGCTCTGTACCAAGAGATGGTGCATTGTCATGCATGGGGATGATTTTGTACGAAGAAAAAAAGTGGTCAGTCTAAAAGTATATATACTTTGCCGTGGTCCTTTTCACACCTTCATGGACCCTATAGGGGCAAACTAGTTCTCTCCACATGATTAAGACCCAAAACATAACTGCCACCTCCTTGCTGATGTGACATGGTGGCGGTCATCTAGCAACCATCCACCACCCCAACCATATTGGGAACCTCTAGGCTCCAGTGTAAGAAACCGTATATACGACTATTGAAATAAGAACATGGTGTGTCTCTTGTGCTGTAGTAATCTACTTTTCTGTAATTACTTGTACTGTTTTCTTTTTGTATTTTAATATTCCTATCTCATTATTTGTGTGGGATAAATCTCTGTTGAGTCACCACTGAGTTGCCTTCATTGCGTCGTTGTATCCTCTAAAGAGGAGTCACCACCATATCCCATTAGTGAATTATAATTCATTTCTGGGATTATAATACTATATTTTTAAGTCATTGAGATCACGATAAATAGGCCAACTACCTGAATCGATCAGATTTTCCATTTTATCATATTAGTTTGATCGAATAATCTTCATCAAATGTAAATACACGACTTTGCCTATCTCCTCCTACGAGAGAATCAAAAACAAGCTGTTCTCCTGCAACGAAGAACATGATTATATTGATATGCGGACACAATGTCAGATTGCAGCACTGGGTCTATAAACTACAGGAGCACGGAGCCCCAGATCTAAATGTATACAGTCATATATTGACACAGATGGTAAATTTTACTGATATATTTGCTCACAGTGGAAAGAACCCAGTGCAATCCATTATGACAGATTGCATTCTAGACTAAAACGTTACAAGAAGACGCAAAGTAATCATGAAAAATATCACTTTAAATCTCCGCTGAAGTCTCGCATCCTGTTTTTTCATCTTGAAAAGAATTTATGTTGAGAGCGCCGTGCACCGTCAGGGCTTGATCCATGAGGGAGAACAATTTACACCAGTTACAAATCTGAATATTATTACATACACATGGCATACAGACTGGAGAAATAGTGAAACTTTCAAATTGTCTATTTTGCAGTTTTTTCTCTTTTCCCTATCTATCTGCATATTTATACTGATTTATTATTATCATTACAACAGTTACACACAGCAAATAAGATCGTTGTACTGGCTCTTGTATTAAATCACTAGTCAGACACTTCCAAGCGTCTAGGACTGTGTGATATAACGGTGAATGATGCGTGCAGAGCCCAGTAGGGTGGCATTTTGCAGCTGACAGATTGTTATTTTGTCATCCACCCTCACTGAGCACCCAGTGTGCCGATCACCACCAGAACCACCTTCACCCAGTGTGTCGATTACCACTGGGACCACCTTCACTGAGCACACAGTGTACCGATTGACACTGGGACCACCTTCACCCAGTGTGTCGACTACCACTGGGACCACCTTCACTGAGCACACAGTGTGCCGATTACCACCGGGACCACCTTCACTGGACACCCAGTGTGCCGATCACCACCGGAACCACCTTCACCCAGTGTGTCGACTACCACTGGGACCACCTTCACTGAGCACACAGTGTACCGATTGACACTGGGACCACCTTCACTGAGCAATTAGTGTGCTGATCAACACCGGAACCACCTTCACTGAGCACCCAGTGTGTTGATTACCACTGGGACCACTTTCACTGAGCACCCAGTGTGCCGATCACCACTGGGACCACCCTCACTGGCTTGCGCCAGAGTATTTGCAGTTCGATCTTTAGAACCTCATATCATGGATGTTTTTCAAGTTGCTTCTCCTTAATCCTGCTGTCGCCAGGTATTGCACATCGATGATCCACACTTCCCTTTTTCTTACAATGGTAAGGTCCGGAGTATTGTGTTCCAAAACTTTACCAGTCTAAATTCGGAAGTCCCATAGTAGTTTTGCATGTTCATTTTCAATAACCTTTTCAGGTTTATGATCTCACCTGTTCTTTGTGACAGGAAGATGGTAATTATGGCACAAGTTCCAGTGAATTATCTGAGCGGATGTTGTGGCGCCCCACAACAAGTGCGTCACAGGAAGGTATTGCATCCCTAACTGAAGATGCAATATCGTCCGTCTCATGGGTGAACAGGTTAAATCCAGAGCTCCATGTACCACATGCACCATCTAGAGGAAGAGGACCAATCAGGTCCTGGTGGGAGGAGTGTAAGGTGTAATGTGTGGGGAAAGAAGAGAAGGGATAGTGGTTGCTGAGTTGAGGAACAGGTGTTTGCACAGTGCCGTGCAGCCCTGTAAAAGGAAGCAACCTAACCGGTAGGGCACCAATAAGCGGTGACCCACACAAGAAAACAGCAAACAGCAAAGCAACGGGTCCAAAGACACCCATGCCCAGTCCTACCGGACACCTGTCCTGAGGCAGTCAGTCGTCTACCGCTGTTCTGCAAAACTGGAGTGACGGAGTAGCTTTATAGGAGCGCCTCACTACAGCCACGATTCCGCAGTCTTACCAGCGGGTACCCACCATTGGGACTCAGGACCCATTACAGCCGGCTTGGAAGCCCGGCTAAGGTAATCCAATAGAGGTTCTCCCAGTACCCTGACCTGGTGCTACAAGGCAGCGAAGGCAACAATAACAGGACAGTTAGAATCAGAGGGACACTGTGGAGCTCTGGACAGAGACTGTTCACTACTGGGACCACCCGGTCCGTTACCTAAAGAACTGTATACCGTGTACTGCACCAGAACTACAGTAAAGACCTGTTACAGAGGAAGCTCGTGTCAGTGCCTTTCTTACAGAACTGTTATTAGCCTATGTAGTTACTGAATTACCCGAGCTGCCGTATTCCATCCAGTGCAGCTCCTGGCCCAAGCAGCGCCGGTGCCATCACCGGACACCCACAGGTGGCGTCACGACAATCAAGACTTTATCCCAATCCCTTAGCCCTTCCATTTGACCACCGGGCCCCACAGCCTCAGGCATGGAACCGTGACAAGTGAAGCATCGCCTGAGACCTGAGAACCCGGAACGGTGAGTCAATGTATTCTGCCTTTGCTTGTAGTCTGCGCGATCTTCTTGTAGTAGCTCAGTATATGATCCAGTGTTTCATCTGCTTCCTTGCACAGACGACATTTGGAGTCTGTAGCTGATTTTTCAATTCTGGCTTTAATCTCATTTGTGTGGATCGCTTGCTCTTGGGCCAGAATTAAGCTCTCTGTCTCCTTTTTTAATGTTCCATTAGTAAACCACAACCAGGTATTTTCCTTGTCGACTTTACCCTGGATTTTCTCTAGGAATTGTCCATGCAGAGCTTTCTTTTGCCAGTTTTCTCTTCTGCTTTGTTCTGCATTTTTACGGTATTCCTTTTTTGTCTGTTGTACTTTAATCAGTTTTCTGTTGTTAACTTCCATCAAGGCTTGTTCTCCGCTATCATTCACATAATCTGCCAGTGCAGGGTTCTCTTCTTCTACAGTTTGCTTCACTTGCAAAAGTCCTCTGACTCATGAATTTCTTGGCAGGTAAAGTTATTATTATTATTATTAATATTATTATTATTTATAAATGTTATTATTATTTATAGTTTATTAGTGTTAGTGTGGTGCCCTGCAGACTGGTTGACACACTAACATTGCAACTACTTCACAGGTGTGGTGTTACCGCTCTCAGGTGAGAGGGGTTGCCAAGCCAGGACACATTCACTTATACCCAACACTATCCAACTCCAGGTCTGGAGATCTGGGCGGACCCTATTGAGAGAGGACCCCATCTGCAGGCTGGAGGAGGGATTAGGTAGAGGGAGTAGGTACAAAGTTTAGTGAAGTTCAGGTCAGTTGAGTTGGAGTTGGAGTGAGAAGTGGAAGTTGAGGAGTGTGAGGAGTACAACTTGGAAGATGGAGCTGCTGAGAGGCTCCTTCCAGATTGAGACAGAGAATGAGTGAGAAGGACGAAAGGGTCCTAGGGGCATGGCTGTCGGGGAACCCCCCCGTGTCACCCCGTATCTACGACCGGCTAGAGGTGCATGGAGGGGCCAGGTCGCAGAGGGGACCAGCCCCGATCTAGTGAAAGGACTGCAAGCCTTAGCCAGTAAAACCGGAGGCTGCTGGCTTGCATGGGCAGCAGCCACACCCGTGGACATTCCGCAAGATGGTGGCCATATAGGGCCAGTGGACATCTTGAAGTCGCCAGACAGGGCCCGCGGCCACTAAATTGGGACCCTGTCACACGAAGCTGCACGGCAGGTGGAGAGAGTAGCCAGCGTAGGGAGACGGCCAGGAAAGGCTCATGAAAGCTGTCTTGATGAAGTGGCCCTGTATCATCGGAAAGCTGGCCAGGCTGCGCCATGGAGGAGTACAGCACCAAGCTGGGGAGACTTGATTGATCACCAAGTAAAGGTAAAGAACTACAACCCTGGTCTCCTCCGATTATTTTGCGCGCCATCCCTGCCGATCCCTGTGCCCTCACCATCGGCCGCTTTATAAACTCTAATTCTATCCCTGGGGCCACGCTCTACCTGTGAGGAGTGATACCATCAAGGCGCCACTCCATCGGCCCCAGAGGTCCAACAGCAGTGCTGATCACCCTGACCAGAACAACCACAGGTGGCGTCACAAACTAATCCCCTGTAAATAACCCCCCTTTTCCGGACACCCAAGGCCACGGAGCTGGGACACCGCCACCGTGACCTCCCACCAAACCGAGCGGCCCGGTTACCGAGTACCCCACGGCCCTACCAGGCATTGCATCAGTATAATTTTTGTATTATTATTACTAATATTTTTTGTTTATTATTATTTTTAGTAGAAGTAATATTAGTATTGTTATTATAATTATTATTATTCATTTTCTTCTTTAATAAAAATGTATTACAGTATTTCTTGGACAATAAAACACACTTTTTTCCCCAAAATTTAGGAGGAAAATGGGGGTGCATCTTATTGTCTGAAAGTACCTTATGGGGAGGGGCACTGGCGGCCGAGCGGGGTCAAAGGAGTCAGCAAGATTCCAGCAGCGGTAAGAGTGTGGTGATGCTGTGGGACCTGAATCAGGAGGAGGGGGTAGCCTAGTTGTGCAACAAAGAAGCCACTGATCTCGTGGCAGTGGGCTTGAGGGAAATGGCGCCGGAGGCTGCACATGCACAGATTGATATTTTGGCTCAATGACAAGCCAGGATCTCTATCTGAGCATTTGTCTCTTCTGGAGCAATTGTCCTGAGATGCACTGCTGGGACAATAATGCCTCCTGCCTTGAACCACCAACTTTTCACTGAAGCCCACCACCAGGAGATCAGTGGTTTCTGCCTCACACCAACATTCCTCTGAAGCCCACCACCAAGAGGTCATTGGCTCCTGGCTTTCACCACTGACATTTCACTGAAGCCCACCACCAGGAGATCAATGGCTCCTGCCTCACATCCACATTCCACTGAAGACCACTTCCAAGAGATCAATGGCTCCTGCCTCACACCGCCGACATTCCACTGAAGACCACCACCAAGAGGTCAATGGCTCCTGGCTTGCACCAATGACATTTCACTGAAGCCCACTACCATGGGATCAATGGCTTTTGCCTTGTATAGCCGTCATTTCACTACAGCCCACCACCATGAGATCAATGGTTTCTGCCTCAAATTGCTGACATTTCTCTGAACCACACCACAAGGAGATCAATGGCTCCTGCCTCGCACCGCTCACATTTCCCTGAAGCCCGCACCACCAGGAGATCAATGGCTCCTGTCTCCCACTGCTGACATTTCCCTGAAGCCCACTGCCAGGAGATCAAGAGTTCCTGCCTCACACCGCCAGCATTTCACTGAAGCCCACTGCCGGGAGATCAATGGTTCCTGCCTCGCACTGCTGACAATTTATTGAAACCCACTTCCAGGAGATCAATGGCTTCTACTTTGTACCATCAACATTTCACTGAAGCCCACCACCAAGAGGCCAATGGCTCCTGCCTCGCACCGCCTTGACATTCCCTTCTCCCAGCCCTTGACTCGCATCATAACCTTATTATTGCCTCTTGTGACCCTGCTCACCGCTACCAATCCCCCTTGTAAGCTAAATTTGTACTAAAAGACGGACCTCCATTTTCAAATTTACATTTTTTTTCCTATTTTCCTCCTCTAAATTTGGAGATTCGTCTTACGGTTCGATGCATCTTAAATTCCACAAAATACGGTATTATGCAAATCTCTGTATAGTCTTCAATAAATAATTTCTTCCTTTCTTCTTCTACAGAGCCTTTTACCTTGTTAGCTGACCTGCAAAACATGAGACAAAGTCGTCAAAGCTCTGCGCCTGGCTCTATCTGCCCTTCCCTATCTTCTTTACTTGTCAGAGATGGTAGCATGGAGGAAAAGAGATGTACATGCAGAAAAGAAAGGATGGGGCAGAGGGTATTAACGGAATTTGGAAAGATAGCTCAATAAGGCAGTAGATAAGAAGAAAAGAACATAATACTTCATGTGTTGTAAAAAGGGGAAATTACACCAGGAATGTAGCTGTGCTGATACCTGAGAGCTAGTAAAGACAACAGCTTTAACACCTAAGCGAGGGACCACTCAGTGTGTAGCACAAGAGGAGGGGTACACTAGGGAAAGTATAAAGGTAGGCCATGATAATAGGGAGAGGGGTCACGATCTGAACTCACCTGTGGCTAATCCCTCCTGGCTGACCCTGGACTAGCCCTAAATAGTGCACAGGCCAGCAAAACCCTAGCCTTACTACTATACAAATATTAAGACAACACAAGGGAGGGCAGACAAACAAGGAAAACAGATTCAACATAGACACCAATTCTTCTCCACTGAATCAGCTGGAAAGATGAGATCACCACAGCTTTCTCCAGAGACAGCTCCCTCACAGGTCAGCATAGAATGAAATATACCCGGCATAGGGAAGAGCAAGGAATGGGTTTATATAGCGGAATAAAGTGACTGCAGCTGGGATGACAACTATGTGTGTTATCCCAGCTGGATAGAAAAGAACCTTAAAGTCTTCTGCACAGGATTAAATAAGCTTAAACTGAGGCTAAACAACAAGCGGCACTAAAGAGGGTTTGCAACCAGCTAAACATAGTTGTGACCTTCTGATTCCAGATCTCCACGAGGTCACATCAGCCCATCACAGATTTGTGGCAGCAGCATCCTGCATATACCATGATCGTATTCAGCATATCCACAAGACAGAAGTAGAAGCTACAACGAATTTGGGAATCCAATAACAATATTGAGGATCGCAGACTAATAGTGCAAGTTTTTTTTAACTAAAGGTAACCACTAACATATCTAATTTGAATATCCCAATTCAATGTTATGGAGAGATTTTACGGCAGTTACCTTGCATTGGTTACCTTGGCTTGGTCATGTGTCTACAGCCTCCATAATCCTGACCAATCAGAATATTATCTAAAATTGGATTTCAAAAAGTTAAACATTAATTCCTTAATCTATTGATGGGTCACCAATATTTTTGATCTGACCTATAGACTCAAAGTTAATCAAGGAAAATGGTGCTGGGGGGGAGAAACAGTGGAACAGGTTTTATCCAAGAAAAAAAATAATATAAGATCATATGGGCTCACCTGCGTGGATGAAATAAGGCATAAAAATGAACACTGCTGAAGATCCAAAGGTTTAGGAACCGACAAGTAGGAGAGAAGTACGATTAGTGGTTGCTCTGCGCTGCCGGTCAATAATAATGCTGTGGGTTGTTCCAAGATTAGTGGTTGTTCTGCGTTGCCGGTCAATAATGATGCTGTGGGTTATTTCAAGATTAGTGATTGTTCTGTGCTGCTGGTCAATAATGATGCTGTAATGTTATTTCAAGATTAGTGGTTGTTTTGTGCTGCCGGTCAATATTGATGCAGTAACGTTATTCCAAGATTAGTGGTTGTTTTGCGCTGCCAGTCCATAATGATGCGATGCTGTAACGTTATTTCAAGATTAGTGGTTGTTTTATGCTGCCAGGCCATAATGATGCTGTAACGTTATTCCAAGATTAGTGGTTGTTTTGCACTGCCAGTCCATAATGATGCTGTAACGTTATTCCAAGATTAGTGGTTGTTTTGCGCTGCCAGTCCATAATGATGCGATGCTGTAACGTTATTTCAAGATTAGTGGTTGTTTTATGCTGCTGGTCAATAATGATGCTGTAACGTTATTCCGATTAGTGGTTGTTTTGTGCTGCCGGTCAATATTGATTCTGTAACGTTATTCCAAGATTAGTGGTTGTTTTGCGCTGCCAGTCCATAATGATGCTATAACGTTATTCCAAGATTAGTGGTTGTTTTGCGCAGCCAGTCCATAATGATGCTATAACGTTATTCCAAGATTAGTGGTTGTTTTGCGCTGCCAGTCCATAATGATGCTGTAATGTTATTCCAAGATTAGTGGTTGTTTTGCGCTGCCAGTCCATCATGATGCTGTAACGTTATTCCAAGATTAGCGGTTATTCTGCGCTGCCGGTCAATAAGGATGCTTTGGGTTATTGCAAAAAACATGGTTTATTGATTCAAAGATTTTGAAGCTGCATTTCGGACGTTCCTTATTCATAGGCATTGA
The DNA here is from genome assembly GCA_033576535.1 of Allobates femoralis. Classification (NCBI taxonomy): domain Eukaryota; kingdom Metazoa; phylum Chordata; class Amphibia; order Anura; family Aromobatidae; genus Allobates; species Allobates femoralis. The sequence continues at coordinate 10,776,901 of JARQOC010000001.1, forward strand.
TAGAGCAGTACGATTAGTAGTTGTCCTGCGCTGCCGGTCATTAATGATGCTGTGCGATATTCAAAAACTTTGCTTTATTGATTAAATGCGTTTCAAAGCTGTCTCGCTTCTTCATGATGAAAAAGAAAAGTTATCAGTGTGATGAAGACCCAAGACAGCTGCGAAACGTGTTGCATGTTTTTGGAGTAACCCACAGCATCATTATTGACCGGCAGCACAGACGAGCCACCAATTGTCCTTCTGTCCTATTGATGAAAATACCGTCTGTGCCGTGGTGGTTTCCATGTTTGGAATTTATGAATATGGCTGTGATCTTTGTAAGAAACTAAAAAACACAAACTGACGATGATAAAATTGTGCCTGTATGTGTATCTCAGCAAATCGTCAACTCTGAAAAGGCCTAGTCCGACTGTTTTTCACTTTAGTGGGTGTAAGATTACTATAATACTATAAACAAAGAGTTAACAACCGGGCACCAAAGCCATGTATAATGATTATGGATCTTGTGAACGAAGATAAACAACAGACAGCTCTCACCAGATACAGTTGTGGCCAAAAGTATTGACACCCCTGCAATTCTGTCAGATAATATTCAGTTTCTTCCTGAAAATGATTGCAATCACACATTCTTTGGTATTATTATCTTCATTTAATTTGTCTTCAATGAAAAAACACAAAAGAGAATGAAGCAAAAAGCAAAACATTGATCATTTCACACAAAACTGCAAAAATGGGCCAGACAAAAGTATTGGCACCCTCAGCCTAATACTTGGTTGCACAACCTTTAGCCAAAATAACTGCGATCAACCGCTTCCGGTAACCATCAATGAGTTTCTTACAATGCTCTGCTGGAATTTTACACCATTCTTCTTTGGCAAACTGCTCCAGGTCCCTGATATTTGAAGGGTGCCTTCTCCAAACTGCCATTTTTAGATCTCTCCACAGGTGTTCTATGGGATTCAGGTCTGGACTCATTGCTGCCACCTTAGAAGTCTCCAGTGCTTTCTCTCAAACCATTTTCTAGTGCTTTTTGAAGTGTGTTTTGGGTCATTGTCCTGCTGGAAGACCCATGACCTCTGAGGGAGACCCAGCTTTCTCACACTGGGCCCTACATTATGCTGCAAAATTTGTTGGTAGTCTTCAGACTTCATAATGCCATGCACACGGTCAAGCAGTCCAGTGCCAGAGGCAGAAAAGCAACCCCAAAACATCAGGGAACCTCCGCCATGTTTGACTGTAGGGATCGTGTTCTTATCTTTGAATGCCTCTTTTTTTCTCCTGTAAACTCTACGTTGATGCCTTTGCCCATAAAGCTCTACTTTTGTCTCATCTGACCAGAGAACATTCTTCCAAAACGTTTTAGGCTTTCTCAGGTAAGTATTGGCAAACTCCAGCCTGGCTTTTTTATGTCTCGGGGTAAGAAGTGGGGTCTTCCTGGGTCTCCTATCATACAGTCCCTTTTCATTCAGACGCCGACGGATAGTACAGGTTGACACTGTTGTACCCTCGGACTGCAGGGCAGCTTGAACTTGTTTGGATGTTAATCGAGGTTCTTTATCCACCATCCGCACAATCTTGCGTTGAAATCTCTTGTCAATTTTTCTTTTCCGTCCACATCTAGGGAGGTTAGCCACAGTGCCATGGGCTTTAAACTTCTTGATGACACTGCGCACGGTAGGCACAGGAATATTCAGGTCTTTGGAGATGGACTTGTAGCCTTGAGATTGCTCATGCTTCCTCACAATTTGGTTTCTCAAGTCCTCAGACAGTTCTTGGGTCTTCTTTCTTTTCTCCATGCTCAATGTGGTACACACAAGGACACAGGACAGAGGTTGAGTCAACTTTAATCCATGTCAACTGGCTGCAAGTGTGAATTAGTTATTGCCAACACCTGTTAGGTGCCACAGGTAAGTTACAGGTGCTGTTAATTACACAAATTAGAGAAGCATCACATGATTTTTCTAACAGTCCCAATACTTTTGTCCACCCCCTTTTTTATGTTTGCTGTGGAATTATATCCAATTTGGCTTTAGGACAATTCTTTTTGTGTTTTTTCATTGAAGACAAATTAAATGAAGATAATAATATCAAAGAATTTGTAATTGCAATCATTTTCAGGAAGAAACTGAGTATTATCTGACAGAATTGCAGGGGTGTCAATACTATTGGCCACAACTGTAGATGAAGCTCCTTATTTATTCAACCAGGGGGTTGACATCAAAGCGGGGAGAGGGAGTGAGGAGTCGGCGGACATGGGCATGCCGTTTTGCAGGTTCTCCGCTTCAACGGGTCCAGCTCACCAGCGAAATGACATGCCGTCGTCCTCCGACTCATCACATCTTGTTACCGCTTTGATGTCAACCCCCCTGGTTGAATAAATAAGGAGCTTCATCTATCTATCTATGAGTGCCGTCTGTTTTTTTATCTTCGTTCACACGATTACCATAATACTGCCATGTAGAGTAGTTATAAAAAGACTACACACCCCAAACATGACAGTTTGTTGTCTTTTAAGAAAAATCCTACCAGGAAGAATCATTTCAGAGCTTTATCCACTTACATTGGAAGCTGAAACCATTCTGAGAGGGGAAATAAAAAAAGTGCAAAACTAAAATAATGCGGTTGCATAAGTGATGACACCCTCGGGGATGTGTTCAGTATTTGTCAATAATTTGTAAACTCATGTTATATAGTAGTCAGTAGACAGCTGCCATCATTTACTGGGATTACGATTTACCCCATATAACTGTTCTAGAAGGATTTTCTTGATATTTTCAGTTGCATTGTACAGCAAAAGCCTTGGTCCGTAAACAGCTGACAACACAGCAAAGGGATCATGTTACAATTTATGAGTCAGGAAAAGAGTAAAAAATATTTCAAGGCTTCAGATCTACTATGAAAAACTGAAGACGGTCATCAAGAAGTGGCTTAAATTTAGCACAATGACATTCCCTAGAACTGAACGTTCCTCAAAAATAGATGAAAAGATAAGAACTCATATCCTTTTGACTGCCAAGAGTACTGCAGCAACATTAAAGTTGCTGCAGAAATTTCTGGCTTGATGTTCTCTGCATATGACAACAATCACTAAGATTCTTCATATGTCTGACTTGTAGACTAGGGTGGCAAGATGGAAGCCTTTATTACAAAGAAAGACACCCTGACTGTATTTTGCTTAAACTTACATAAATACTGCCAAAAGAATGTGGGGAAATGTGTTATTATGGTCTAAAGAGATCGCAGTTAAACTTTTTGATCAAAATTCAAAAAGGAATGTTTGGACCAAAACCAACACTGCACACTATCAAAAGAACACCATACAAACAGTGAAACATGGTGGAGGCAAGAGAATTCGGTAAGGATGATATTCAACAGTGGGAACTGGGGCTTTAGGCAATGTGGAGACACTTATGGACAGTTCCAAATATCAGTCAATTTTGAAACAAAATCTTTAATCCTATCCCCAAAAAAAAAACAGAAGATGAAGAGGAATTTTGCTTTTCACCACAAAAAAGACAATGAGCATACCTTCAAATCTACAAAGTAATACTGATTTATGTACAATAGCATAACTAATATAACACTGCCCCCTATACGCAAGAATATAAGTACTATAATACTGCCCCTATGTACAAGAATATAACTACTATAATACTGCTCCTATGTGCAAGAATATAACTACTATAATACTGCTCCTATATACAAGAACATAACTACTATAATACTGCCCCTATGTACAAGAATATAACCACTATAATTCTGCTCCTATGTACAAGACTATAACTACTATAATACTGCCCCTATGTACAAGAATATAACTACTATAATACTGCCCCTATGTACAAGAATATAACTACTATAATACTGCTCCCTATGTACAAGAATATAACTACTATAATACTGCTCCTATGTACAAGAATATAACTACTATAATACTGTTCCTATGTACAAGAATATAACTACTATAATTCTGATCCAATGTACAAGAATATAACTACTATAATACTGCTCCTATGTACAAGAATATAACTACTATAATACTGTTCCTATGTACAAGAATATAACTACTATAATACTGCTCCTATGTACAAGAATATAGCTACTATAATACTGCCCCTATATACAGGAATATAACTACTATAATACTGCTCCTATGTACAAGAATATAACTACTATAATACTGCCCCTACATACAGGAATATAACTACTATAATACTGCCCCCTATGTACAAGAATATAACTACTATAATACTGCCTCTATGTACAAGAATATAACTACTATAATACTGCCCCTATATACAAGAATATAACTGCTATAATACTACCCCTATGTACAAGAATATAACTACTATAATACTGCTCCTATGTACAAGAATATAACTACTATAATACTGCCCCTATATACAGGAATATAACTACTATAATACTGCTCCTATGTACAAGAATATAACTACTATAATACTGCCCCTACATACAGGAATATAACTACTATAATACTGCCCCCTATGTACAAGAATATAACTACTATAATACTGCCCCTATATACAAGAATATAACTACTATAATACTGCCCCTATATACAAGAATATAACTGCTATAATACTACCCCTATGTACAAGAATATAACTACTATAATACTGCTCCTATGTACAAGAATATAACTACTATAATACTGCCCCTATGTACAAGAATATAACTACTATAATACTGCTCCTATGTACAAGAATATAACTACTATAATACTGCCCCTATGTACAAGAATATAACTACTATAATACTGCCCCTATGTACAAGAATATAACTACTATAATACTGCCCCTATATACAAGAATATAACTGCTATAATACTGCCCCTATGTACAAGAATATAACTACTATAATACTGCTCCTATATACAAGAATATACTGTAACTACTATAATACTACCCCTATGTACAAGAATGTAACTACTATAATACTGCTCCTATGTACAAGAATATAACTACTACAATACTGCCCCTATGTACAAGAATATAACTACTATAATACTGCCCCTATGTACAAGAATATAACATACTATAATACTGCTCCTACATACAAGAATATAACTACTATAATACTGCTCCTATGTACAAGAATATAACTACTATAATACTGCCCCTATGTACAAGACTATAACTACTATAATACTGCCCCTATGTACAAGAATATAACTACTATAATACTGCTCCTATGTACAAGAATATAACTACTATAATACGGCTCCTATTACAAGAATATAACTACTATAATACTGCTCCTATGTACAAGAATATAACTACTATAATACTGCCCCTATATATCATTTACTGGGATTACGATTTACCCCATATAACTGTTCTAGAAGGATTTTCTTGATATTTTCAGTTGCATTGTACAGCAAAAGCCTTGGTCCGTAAACAGCTGACAACACAGCAAAGGGATCATGTTACAATTTATGAGTCAGGAAAAGAGTAAAAAATATTTCAAGGCTTCAGATCTACTATGAAAAACTGAAGACGGTCATCAAGAAGTGGCTTAAATTTAGCACAATGACATTCCCTAGAACTGAACGTTCCTCAAAAATAGATGAAAAGATAAGAACTCATATCCTTTTGACTGCCAAGAGTACTGCAGCAACATTAAAGTTGCTGCAGAAATTTCTGGCTTGATGTTCTCTGCATATGACAACAATCACTAAGATTCTTCATATGTCTGACTTGTAGACTAGGGTGGCAAGATGGAAGCCTTTATTACAAAGAAAGACACCCTGACTGTATTTTGCTTAAACTTACATAAATACTGCCAAAAGAATGTGGGGAAATGTGTTATTATGGTCTAAAGAGATCGCAGTTAAACTTTTTGATCAAAATTCAAAAAGGAATGTTTGGACCAAAACCAACACTGCACACTATCAAAAGAACACCATACAAACAGTGAAACATGGTGGAGGCAAGAGAATTCGGTAAGGATGATATTCAACAGTGGGAACTGGGGCTTTAGGCAATGTGGAGACACTTATGGACAGTTCCAAATATCAGTCAATTTTGAAACAAAATCTTTAATCCTATCCCCAAAAAAAAAAAAAGATGAAGAGGAATTTTGCTTTTCACCACAAAAAAGACAATGAGCATACCTTCAAATCTACAAAGTAATACTGATTTATGTACAATAGCATAACTAATATAACACTGCCCCCTATACGCAAGAATATAAGTACTATAATACTGCCCCTATGTACAAGAATATAACTACTATAATACTGCTCCTATGTGCAAGAATATAACTACTATAATACTGCTCCTATATACAAGAACATAACTACTATAATACTGCCCCTATGTACAAGAATATAACCACTATAATTCTGCTCCTATGTACAAGACTATAACTACTATAATACTGCCCCTATGTACAAGAATATAACTACTATAATACTGCCCCTATGTACAAGAATATAACTACTATAATACTGCTCCCTATGTACAAGAATATAACTACTATAATACTGCTCCTATGTACAAGAATATAACTACTATAATACTGTTCCTATGTACAAGAATATAACTACTATAATTCTGATCCAATGTACAAGAATATAACTACTATAATACTGCTCCTATGTACAAGAATATAACTACTATAATACTGTTCCTATGTACAAGAATATAACTACTATAATACTGCTCCTATGTACAAGAATATAGCTACTATAATACTGCCCCTATATACAGGAATATAACTACTATAATACTGCTCCTATGTACAAGAATATAACTACTATAATACTGCCCCTACATACAGGAATATAACTACTATAATACTGCCCCCTATGTACAAGAATATAACTACTATAATACTGCCTCTATGTACAAGAATATAACTACTATAATACTGCCCCTATATACAAGAATATAACTGCTATAATACTACCCCTATGTACAAGAATATAACTACTATAATACTGCTCCTATGTACAAGAATATAACTACTATAATACTGCCCCTATATACAGGAATATAACTACTATAATACTGCTCCTATGTACAAGAATATAACTACTATAATACTGCCCCTACATACAGGAATATAACTACTATAATACTGCCCCCTATGTACAAGAATATAACTACTATAATACTGACCCTATATACAAGAATATAACTACTATAATACTGCCCCTATATACAAGAATATAACTGCTATAATACTACCCCTATGTACAAGAATATAACTACTATAATACTGCTCCTATGTACAAGAATATAACTACTATAATACTGCCCCTATGTACAAGAATATAACTACTATAATACTGCTCCTATGTACAAGAATATAACTACTATAATACTGCCCCTATGTACAAGAATATAACTACTATAATACTACCCCTATGTACAAGAATATAACTACTATAATACTGCCCCTATATACAAGAATATAACTGCTATAATACTGCCCCTATGTACAAGAATATAACTACTATAATACTGCTCCTATATACAAGAATATACTGTAACTACTATAATACTACCCCTATGTACAAGAATGTAACTACTATAATACTGCTCCTATGTACAAGAATATAACTACTACAATACTGCCCTATGTACAAGAATATAACTACTATAATACTGCCCCTATGTACAAGAATATAACTACTATAATACTGCTCCTACATACAAGAATATAACTACTATAATACTGCTCCTATGTACAAGAATATAACTACTATAATACTGCCCCTATGTACAAGACTATAACTACTATAATACTGCCCCTATGTACAAGAATATAACTACTATAATACTGCTCCTATGTACAAGAATATAACTACTATAATACGGCTCCTATTACAAGAATATAACTACTATAATACTGCTCCTATGTACAAGAATATAACTACTATAATACTGCCCCTATATACAAGAATATAACTACTATAATACTGCTCCTATATACAAGAATATAACTACTATAATACTACCCCTATATACAAGAATATAACTACTATAATACTGCCCCTATGTACAAGACTATAACTACTATAATACTGCTCCTATATACAAGAATATAACTACTATAATACTGCTCCTATGTACAAGAATATAACTACTATAATACGGCTCCTATTACAAGAATATAACTACTATAATACTGCTCCTATGTACAAGAATATAACTACTATAATGCTGCCTCTATATACAAGAATATAACTACTATAATACTGCTCCTATATACAAGAATATAACTACTATAATACTGCCCCTATGTACAAGAATATAACTACTATAATACTGCTCCTATGTACAAGAATATAACTACTATAATACTGCCCCCATATACGAGAATATAACTACTATAATACTGCCCCTATATACAAGAATATAACTACTATAATACTGCCCCTATGTACAAGAATATAACTACTATAATACTGCTCCTATGTACAAGAATATAACTACTATAATACTGCTCCTATGTACAAGAATATAACTACTATAATACTGCTCCTATGTACAAGATTATAAATACTATAATACTGCTCCTATATACAAGAATATAACTATTATAATACTGCCCCCATATACGAGAATATAACTACTATAATACTGCCCCTATATACAAGAATATAACTACTATAATACTGCCCCCATATACAAGAATATAACTACTATAATACTGCCCCTATATACAAGAATATAACTACTATAATACTGCTCCTATGTACAAGAATATAACTATTATAACAATGTTCTTTGGTAGTATTGAGCTCCACATATGTATAGTGCAGTTATGTAAGTATTAGCTCATAGACATCCTTTTTCTTCCAGTCTTGTTTTTTCTCCCCTATGGAATTGCAATGTATAAATATGATAAATATAAATGCATTTGTTATACCGCAGCCTGCTGCCATTTTGACACCGACAAACCATCTTGAGGGCATAAAGTTGTACGTTTGGCTCTTAACCTGGAGAATAATCTCAGTATGAATTGCTATTTATATATTCTTTATCAAGTACATACAGCAGCGCTAAACGTGATATTTACCTATACTGTGCAGCTACATACAAGGTGAAGGGGCATAAAAAAGGTAAACTTTATGTGAGCCCAGCAGCCAAGTCAAGGTGTTTCTCTCTTTATTTACTTGTTATAGTATATTTCATGTTCACACTTGCATGCTAGGAAATGCCATCCGTTTTCTTATTTAAATTATGGGGTCATGCTTTATGACTATGCACTCCTCCCCATCAGCCTACTGCATAAATAAGGCCAGTTTTATGTGAGCCCAGCAGCCAAGTCAAGGTGTATCTTTTTGCTGGGTCCCTATCCATTGCCTCTATCTGGGTTAAAAAAAACCTCCAATTTAGGGGCGGGTAGAAACTTGTTAATAGAAACTGTCAAATCACCTAAAGCTGGTGGAAAGGTGTGCACAGTTAGAAGACATGACCCCTTAATCTAAAACTGACAACACTTCCTAACAATCAAGTGTGAACAGGTGCATACCGAACATGAAATATACTATAACAAATAAACAGAAATACGCCTTGACGTTGGCTGCTGGGCTCACATAAAACTGGCCTTTTTTCATGTGCTAAGTGTCTCAATTTTTCAATGGATTTTATTAGCAGTAATGCATATGCCTATAGTCAGTGTTTGTATACTCACACAGGAATTTTTTTTAACATATCCGATTGAAGAAATTATTAATATTCTAAGATCTATTAATAAAAATGTACAGTTGTTCATGGCTCAACCCCTTTAAGGAAGATCACCAGCACCAATTGATTCCACCAAATTGAGCAAACCTAAAGTGTTGTGAAATATGTATCTAAGGGGAACGGACACCTAACAGTTCATTCTTAAATTCTGCAGCACTACACAAAGGTCACAACCTATGTTATCTTGGGCACAAAGCTAGCTTTCCCTGTCACAGGAACTCCAGTCTCTCTAGGGGGTCGATCTGCCAGCACTGCAATAAAACATTTCACACCTTTAGTGAGCTTTAAACAGACCAACAGATGGGCAGTAATGACTGTAGTCAAAGAAGACAAAGAACATTTGAAAAATAATGTATGCATGGCTAAATTAGTGAGGTCTCCAATCATAGTCCTAAAATTAGAATATTAAAATGGAAGGATGGTCTAGAAATCTGATCTCCAGGCTGAGCCTATAACTTGGGCACTCCAGGCCAAAGTCTATGGTCATAGATTTTGGGGCACCAGAACCACTGCTGTGAACCACATTCATTTTCCTCCTTCCCCGTTAGGATACGGAAAGTACAGACTGCAAAGTTTAGGTGTTTCTGTAAGTTTCTCCCTTTTATTTTCTAACTCTTTTGCATATTTGTAACTTTTTATTTCCATTTTTTATATACTTTTCGTGTAAGCACTGTACCTTTTCTATCAAAGTTCAAGTTTCAAACTTGTTTACTCTAAAAGAATCCATAACCCTAGAGAGTGTGCGATCCTGTTGATTGTCTGACAGTGTTAGGAAAACAGAAAGAAAAGTTGCGCCAAACTGTATAGTTAGAAATAAAGGGTGGGTGACTAGGTCCCCTGCTCACCTAGTCCTGTTGTGCCGACCGCACAACAGGTTGAAGAGCCGTAGACGAAACCACTGGTGCTCACGCTGACTCGGAGCTCGATATAGTGCACGTGAACCGCCGGTGTCCGGTGCACGTGACTGCTGTGGGAGGGTGTCAGTGTACGTCTGCGAGGTCCTGGGAGCCGAGCTGCAGCGTATCACGCTTCCCGATGGGAAGAAGTGTGTAGCAGAAAACAAAGAAGTGATATTGAATCAGCGCTCAGGCAGGGACCAGGACACTGCTGTAGCTGTAGCAAAATTTTACCTTTAGGATTTATTAGGTCTAAATGGGAATCCAGCATCCACAACGCGTTTCAATGCAACAGGCGTCTTTATCAAGTAAATCCTAAAGGTAAAATTTTGCTACAGCAGTGTCCTGGTCCCTGCCTGAGCGCTGATTCAATATCACTTCTTTGTTTAGTGTTAGTTAGGAGGACTCATCGCCCCATATTCGGTGAGTGGTGGCAGCGTGTGTGAATCGGGGTGCACTGTGTCAGGGTGGGATTTATGCTCCCTTTCACCATAGGACAGACGTTGAGTGCTGAATTGAGTGAGAGATGGATTAACCCTTATAGGCACAACCCCAAGTCACGTGCTTAGAAGTATGTGACATAAAGTTGTTGAGATCTCCTCAATCAGGAGTATCAACCTTAATCTGCCTTCAGCCAAATCTTAGATGTTTTTAATGCACATGTGCAGTGAGAATAACAATCACCAGACACGAGTTCAAGATGCTAAGGAATTCTGAGTTTATTGCAGAAGCACGTAACCTTATACAGGCAATCTTGGGGGTAGGCCCCAGGATAGGATCATTCATTAATTGGTTGCAGAATATTAAACATAGCTAATCATTGGTCACTAATAAAGAGTTTATTGGATTATGCAAATCTATTCTAATTACATATTTATCTCTATACTTTTGAATCATTTGATGCTATTGACCCATCATACTCCTTCATTATCTGGTGTTTTGGAACATCTTCCCTTCTTACCAAAACATGCTAGACATTGACTTCATTCGCTGACTATGTGACCTTCACTGTTTCTCAAAACACAGTCAATAGCTTGCTTTAAGCAGCACTTTGTATAAAACACTCAGGGTCTACTTATTTCTCTTAAGGGCAAGTGATGTACTTAAAGGGATACAAACAAACTAGATATTCAGTGCAAAACAGAATACAGGATATGAGCAGATTGGCAAATCTTTGTTATGGAATTCAATATAAGAAAATATCCAAAGTAAACTATGTACGTTCTAACAGAAATTAGACATTGAGTATCTAGATTCATCTAAAGCTTTGTGTACATTGCATTGGAGCCTTTCATTATTGGTATGCAGCCGTACATCACCCATAGGGTCATATTTATTTGAAAAAAATGCCAACTTTCCTCTGGTGGCTCTTTTTTTGCGCAATTGCAAAAACCATTCTTGATGATGCATGCTAAAACAATGAAGGCCAAAAGTACACCTCACTGGGTGAACAGAAACCTATGGGTGCATTTTCCAGGGAAAACCCCTATGGGGCTCAGGTGCAATATCTTTAGAGCCTAGGGGACCCCGAGAACCTTACATTTGGCCATTCTGGTGGGAGCTGCAGAAGATGAGTGGCATTCGGTCTCTTTTCCTTTGAACTCTTATCTGAATAAAATTTACATTTGGAAGACAACACATCACAAATTAAAATGATTTTGCCCGTTAACAAAACATAGTATATAAGTGAGCGGGTCCCCCGCCGAGTAGTATTTATTGAATATGGTTGCATCACACACCACAATAAACAACCTTCCATTTCAAAGCGATGTCCTCCAGCAACTCCAAACAAGCTCTTGTGATCAGAAACCTGCGCGGTTCCTGAGGTGCTCAGAGCCTCCTCTTGTTGAGAAAGTGCTTCTGTTCCCTTTGGCTTCTGGAATTTAACCCATGGAACCTGATTCCCGGTATAATCTTGACACAATATCATTTCTTTGCACTCATTGATTTACCCATTGCATAAAAACATTTGGGATGAACAATATTTCATGTAAAATTTATGTATAGGTATCACAACTACTTACATTGATAGACATCAGGACTCAGGCTAGATCAATATTCAGCCAAAGAGGATCTCTGACAACTTTTCATTCAACTTCCAAAAATATATAGGGATTGTCATTTTGGTAGGGTAGATCCAGAAGCCTTACTGCTATTGGATTAGTGTCATGCCTCAGTTTCAGGACTCCGGTTCCGGTGGCCACTCGCTTTGTGGTGGGTTTCATTTGGTGCTGAGCCACAGTCTGGTCAGTCTCTGTCCCCATGCTGCTGGTTATTTTATATTTGGCTTGTGGTTAGTCAGGTGTTCTCAGTTCCTTCTTTTGTCTCTGTCCTATCACATCCCGGGTGGGGCTATTTATGCTTTCCTTTCACTAGCATTCTTTGCTGGCTCTATTTCTACGTGGATTTCAGTTAAACACTTCCAGCCCTGCAGCTAGTTAGATGCCATTTTGTATTCTCTCTGTGTATGTCTAGTCTCCCTTCCTTACACTAATCTTATTTTTTCTGTTAGGTTTGTCGGGGGATTTTCCTTGCTTGTATTTATTATTTCGCCTTTTGTCCACTTGTGTATGTGCTTTATGTTTGCTCACCATTGTTTTTTGTCTATCCTTGCACAGTGACGTAATTAAAGTCCGATGGGCCCCGGTTCAAAATTTGGACCTGTGCTCCTCCGCGCACATGTTGGTCAGATTTATGGAAAGAGTGTAACATTCTAAATCCTATAAAGACTCACAAGTTGACCCCTCTTCCCCCTCATTGTTTATTAATGTCCCTTATCCTGCTATATATTGTCCTCCTCCTTGTATATATGGTCCTCTTCCTTGAATATTGACCTTATCCTGGTATATATGTCCCCCATCCTGGTATATATGGTCCTCCTTCTCCCAACACCACGGTCTGCCAATTATTATAATGCACCCCATATTCCTCTATATATAATGCATTCCATAGCCCTCCATGCATAAGATAGCGCCCATAGTCCTCCAATTAATATCATGTGTTCACATTATTCTCCATATAGCATATTACAGCCTCATAGTCCTCCATATAGCATAATGCAGCCTCATATCCTTCCATATACTTTAATAGAGCCTCATAGCCCTCCATGCATAAGATAGCCCCCATAGTCCTCCAATTATTATAATGTGTTCACATTATTCTCCATATAGAATATTACAGCCTCATAGTCCTCCATGTAGCATAATGCAGCCTCATATCCTTACATATACTTTAATAGAGCCTCATAGCCCTCAATATCGTATAATACACACCCATACCAAATAATACACACACGCCCACCCCTGCCTCCCATACTCCACTGGCCACCGTGTACTCATTGATTAAAAAATAAATAAATACTTATCTCTCCCGATTCCCCAGTGCTCCGGACTCCCTGCAAACATCCTGCATTCTACACATCTCAGTACAGCGGCGTACAGTAGTGTCCTTCCCACGCTCTGCTGCAATGAGATGCCTGAGCGCAGGCACAGCGGAAAATGAGGAGAGAGGGAACGCTTCCTTTTACTTCATTGCTCTGTTTGATGATGGGCGGGGTGGGGGGCAGTGCCAGAGCTGACAATGGTACAGGGGTAAGTATGTCTCTTTTGTTATAGGGCACAAACCTAGCATCTAAGCCCAGATTATCCTTTTGGTAGTACTTTTTATTTAACAAATGTGGCTCTCGCAACTTGTTTCGGTGGGTCACCGCCTTCATCAGGTGTAGCCACAGTATGGTACAATACCTGATGAAGGCGCTATAACAATAAAACGCATACTTACCTCTGTACCATTGAAATCTTATTGGGAGCAGTAGGAGCCGGAACATAGAGAGTGAAGAATCTGTGGTGACATCACTCCCACATGTCTGGCCCAGAGCTGCACAACCATGAAAGGTGAGTGATTTCACAATCCCCCTCCCCAAAAATCCCCACTAGACCACCAGCTATAAAAGAGGAGAGAAAGCACAATAGGGTCTTATCCCAATGATATATATAGAGGTTACACTTGTTGCTGCTCACCTGGGACAGTTGTGTGACCCACAACTGGTGTGAAGGCGTGAAGGCTGCTTCCCAAATACAGGAAAGAAAAGACCGAGCTTCCTGGATCTGCGCTGCCGGTGAAATGAGTTTGGAAAACCTCGGCTCTCCGTGCAATGATGGTTTTAAATCCTACGCATTTCAGAGCCACATTCAGGCTCCTTCCATAGAAAACCAACAGAATACAGTGTATAATACTATGAAAGTCAGTTAATTCTTGACCGCTGTTCATTGGGTCATCAGCATCTCGGTGTATCATGTGGCCTCTGCAGCCAGTGGACACCGCAAAGAAAAGTCTCACACACTTCTGTCAGAGTCCTGTACATTTACTTCAATGTTCCGACAAGGCGGCCAGGTGCTTCCCTCTGCAAAGAACTGGGACAGTGTCGTCGAGAAACCCCTTCGGTGTTCCTTTCGCTTTGGTTGTTCCTTTCACTGGCGGTACTCTCAGTGCCTCTAACTCGTCTCGCCTTTCCTGTCAGCGCCTCCGCACACAGCACCCGGTTACCAACACCCACAGGCATTAACCGGCACTGCTTCCTAGTGCCGCAACTTAGTACGGCTGCCTTCTCCGGGTGTGTGGACACAGTTCCCTTAAGATCTCATGGCCTCTGGTTCAACGGTTTGTTCCTACAGCTGCCACGCCATGTTCAGGGCCGGTTCCCTGTTTCGTCCACCAGCCCCTCTGTTCCTCTGTTCCTCTGCCAGATATGGGCATACGGGTGATCTCTGTCTTCTTCTGCACCCCAAGGGCTCCTTCCTTCTACACTTTTCGGTCTCTTTCCCTCCTGGGGTGACTGTGACCATGCTCCAGTCCACGGGAGCTAACACCACACACCACCTCCGACTCCAACTCCAACTTCCTACTCCTTCTCTGTCTTCCTCCCGACTGTCTCTACTCCACCTTGTCCCCCTTGACTAGGCCCTTCCTCCCGGGTCGGCTCACTGTCCCTGCCCGGGGTCAAACGTGTGTGTTGCGGTTGTGGGGTCTCGATTTCACCATCCCAGATTCTGGAGAACAGGGGCACTATCTCTCGCTAATGGAGATGTGCAGTACCCCTGGTGGCGGCCAGATCAGGGGAGTGCCGCACACAACTGTGTTATATGTATAAATCCTATTATAGTTTTCCTTGCATTGCTGCAGTGCAGACTAGTCTCTCCTCGCCATCTTACCTGTGCAGTATAACTTGCTACCGTGAAAGCATTACGCAGTATTTTAGTGATGATGTATCCCGTGCATGGCATGGTTTACCTGGACTAGGAGGATGCTATCTTCCTAAAAACCCCAGGGGCAGAAGGTGGGTCAGCAGATCCAGACCCACAGTGGCATGCAGAGGAGATGGACACATATGTCACCTGAAGCTCCACCACACTACCCACTTTTGGCCTCATCTGCAATGAGGTGCGGATCCAATCCTGGGCTCCAATGCCAGACAAGGACCTAAGGTGCTCACAGTCACAAGGTGACCCTTTCCTTATGTCATCCGGGACAGGGAGCCCCAGATATTAGACTGCACAGGATCTTATAGCATGCTTGGCTGGATTCCACCTGCAGCCGGTGCCACAGCTACTTCCCCACCAATACCACCAAGACCATAACCTTAATGAAGAGGCCAAGAAAGAGAAAGAGGTAGAAGAGGCAGAAGTCCCTGTTTCTCAGCCGTGTGGATCACCCCCGCCAGAGACCTTAGACTGGAACAATGCCACGTGGAGACCCCTACCCCCTCCAAGCAACTATTCAACAAGGCATCAACCACCATGTACTGTCTCCTTTATTGAGGAGATACGTCAAAAAAATAGCACTCCCCAAACTCACCCCCTCAAAAAAACAAACCCACACACCTAATCCTGCCCCCCTCCATCAGCACTCCTCCACAAACCTGCTCATTTCAGATCCCCAACCCCCCACAATCCCGCATATTTGCCCCATCCCAAAAAAATCCCCCCGAACCCATACATACTGGGGGCTGTGTGCAGCCTCCTGCAGTAGACTGGGGACTGTGTGCGACCTTCGGCAATATACTGGAATTTCCTACTTGGAGCATTATTAGCACTATACTATATGGGCGTAGAGCAGACATGCATACATACACATACACACACAATAAATAGGCCTTTTTTTTGCGAGGGGGTTAAAATCTCCCCTCAAAATATAGTGATACATGTTCCTTGAGTCAAATGGGGTGTGGTGCAAAATTTGGTTATTGTAGGTGTAATGGTGTAAATTCCTTTATTGGACATAGATGCACACAAACACATACATACACTCAGCTTTATATATACAGTATAGATGAATATTTTGGGTGTGTTAATTTGTTTGATCTTCTTTTGACATATTTTTTTTTGTATCGTTGCCATTTTTTTCATTCCCGATTTCCTTTACATTTAATCATCGTCCACACAGCTTCTACTCGGCACATTCCTCTTTTTGCAAATTTTGGACTGGCAAATATGATACAAATACAAATAATTCTAAGCTAGTTTGCAGCTTATAGTACTCGAAAGGCTTTATCTACTTGCATCCCCAAGGGGACCATCACTATTCATGCCATGAGCTGTTTTTCAAACTCTTTCAACAGGCTTGTTCCCGGCTCTCTCAAAGATAGTGCGAATGTGTGAGAGTTACTAATATCTGCCTTCATGTACATGGTGTTTATAAATTGTGATGTGATTATTCAGGGAATAATGCATTAATGCTGGGAGACACGTGGACGACATGCAGATGGACTACTGAGACTTTGCAATATTGTATTTAGGCTGAATTTTCTCTTATTTCATCCTCTTACGATCTGCTTACCAAGGCTGTTCACACCATACCATAGAGACCGTCAAGGCGGCAGCTATAGGGCCCAAATGAGGTTGCCCTATCAATCTTCTTTATGAGTAGTTCTCTCCACTGGGACCTCCACTTTAGAAATAAGTGATACAGAAAGTAGCCCAAGGGCCACATGTGCTCTATTCTGTAAGAGATGGGTTAGGAGGATAATGGAGTGTGTTCGTAACCCACCAAAAGATATTCAAATGTAAAGCCCAAAGACTCAAGTGGTCAAACGTACATCAACTATGCTTATATTATATCTTTATGCCAAGTATATGTTTCTCTTAGGAAACTAGAAAATCACAGTATACAATGCTTTACTATACTTCTAAAAAGGAACACCTCATAACCAAGTAAAGACAGTCAAGCATAACCATAGTTTATCTACATTTGACCAATGGAGTCAATAGACCACCAATTAAAGTACTTTTTTTGCAGTTATAAAATATTGAGAGCGCAATGTCAATGGCTTCTTATAAGGATGGCACATGTTAAGCATTAGGTTTCGAATCTGTGGCCTTGTCCATGAGCCACAGCAGACTCACCTTTTCTCTGGGTGTTTGTTATCTGTTATTCTTGCTTTGGTCTACTAGGTTTACATGTGTTTTCATTTATATATTTATTTGTCCAATCACCTTTTGGGTGCGACTATATATACCTTCCCCCTACTGGTATTTCCTGCTGGTGATATTCTCATGTGGATGTCCAGCCATACTGCCGTTTTTGTGCCAGATAGTCAACGGCCAGTTGGGGTTTATCTCTCTGCTGTTTATGCTCTTTGCCCTGCACCTATCTTCTGTTTGTAGTTAGGAAATAGGCGGCAGTACATACCTTACCTTTTCACTTTGTATTACATGGTTTGTTTTTACGCTCCCTGGCATATCTCTGTAACAATTAGAATGGATAACTCAGGAGTCTTTTTGCGAGGAGCAAAGACATAGCAGAAAACAGTTTATAGGTGAAAAAGTCTATATTATAACGCACGGTGATTTGCAAGGGCAGAGGAAAACTCAAATTTCATAAACACACAGTGTAGATATTGAATAAAGCCTTATTGAAAGGTTTATTGAAAAACCTCACAGGAAAATGCAATGTGCAGAGCAGTCTATAAAACGCAGTTTACACTTGGAGATGCTGTAAAAGGAAAGTCTATGTCAAATCCAAACACGGAGATGTATAAGCAAGTCCATATAAATACAATAAATACAATAAATCATCCAGGGAGGTCTGGGAAAGGAAGAATTTAGAAAGTCCAGAACCAGATGCAGAGCAAATGACCAGAATCCGGAAGTCCAGAATGGTCTCACGCTCTGCATCTATTTAAAAATAGGAAGTAAAAAAGCTGGAAAAGAAAAGGCGCTATATAGGGTATAATTGTTTGGTTAAGCATATAATTTGTGAGTTTCAGTTGCTCACCTTTTTTGGTTGTGCAAGCCACGACCCACTAGTAAGACCTGTGATATCAACCCGATATCATGGCGATGACGGTCTGCAGCAGTCTCCCTCTAGGCAAGTCCAATAATTCATACATATGAAGAAAAGGGACTTTGGACCACGCTTCCGTCCACTGAAATAAATCTACTCTTTTATTGTCATATGTACAGTGCAGACCAAAAGTTTGGACACACCTTCTCATTCAAAGAGTTTTCTTTATCTTCATGACCTTGATTCAAACTGAGGATAAATACAAGTACATAAAGAATAAATACAGTATTTCCTCCCAGCAGTGTCACTCTGTCCCTGTGACATTGGGTGCTGGTCTTGAAGTCTTACGCCTACCCATTGCATCTCTCATCATTATTCTTCACTTTTCTGCTTTCCAATGGGTATTGAGTTCATGCTGCTTCTAAGCCAGTGCTAGTGAGTCACTGGTTTTCTGTTCCTAGTGTTCAAGCAGAAAAGGTGCACCACCAACTTAGATAGAGATAAAATGTGCAGACGCAAGATTTCCAGACCAACATATGACGCCATGCAGTTTTAGGCATCACAATTATTCACAATTATCTGCAAATCCTGGGGATGTGGGAAATCAGCTCTTTAGCCATTTTAATACACACAGATGTGATCAGTGCAATTGTAAAATATGGTGTGATCAGCCCTATAGGAGAACTACTAAGCCCAGGAGAAACAACAGAGCTCTCCTTGGATTCAGTGGTGCTGGAGAGAAAGGAGGCCAACCAGAGCCTTTTTTGTGGTTGCAGGATTTGTACAGCCGCATGGCACATAGTGTTGTGTGCAGCCCCAAGAGTGCCCAACTGCCAGACAATGACACCTAGGGATCAGCAGTGAAGAGTCGAGGGTGGGAGAGCTGCCTTGAGGAGAACCTGAGCTGCTAGCAGTGAGAAGAAAGCTGAACTACTGTCCTGTATGCCTGAGATACCATGGATGCCAAGGTCCAGACTGGGAGGAGAGGTTTAAGGGCTAGTATGGAGCCATAATCAGCGGGAGTGAGGAGAGCTGCGACACACAGCGAGGGTGCGAGGCTGCATGTTGAACTGTGGAAAGCTGTATAAATCAACATAAGCATCAAACGCTCCAGTGAACTCAACTTTATCAGTTGCACATGAGGATTGGACATTATTCATTGACAGCGGCTGATCCTGTACCCCCATTCACAACTTTAACCCCTTCTTATTCTGCTGAGCACAGCCTGGCAGCCGGAGAGACCACCGTGACACTTGACCACTCAGTGGAAGTCGACCCAGGATCAGAGTGACCCTGTGGGAGAAGATACATGTGATAATGAAGCGAGGAGGCTGCGTTACCTTCTGGGGCAACGTCCTGTCCATAACCTGGAAGAGCTCATTTACATAAAGCAATAAAAAAGCATTTATCGACAACAAAGCATCTGAAATGAGGTATACAGATATAACATTTTTGAGTATTCCATAACCTGTATGACCATAGATTAAATAGCTCAAATGTAGTTAAACATTCCCTTTAAAGAGTCAACAACCACAATCTTGAAATACATTAAATCCGTGAAAGGTGATATCACAGAAATATATGTGGAACCAAATCTAATGGATCTCATTCCCACAACGTCCAAACTTTCTATGCTAGTGAGGATCGAAGTCGAACAATCTACCGGTCAATCTCCATAATCAATATTCAAAAGAAAAAGATTGATTTCTTCAAAGACTCCGAAGCCCGTCCTTCTCAAGTCCCCACATCTGAAGCGCCTTTCTCTTGTTGGTATAGTTTTGGGCTCCATTGCTTTACTGTAATTCTTGATGGAATAGAAAGTATCTGTTACCTTGTTGTATTTGTTTTCTAATATTCTGCAGAGAAAATTACTAACAAGACTTGTTGAGAAAGTGAAAACTGCCCCGGGTGCTCAGTTGGAAAAGAAGCTTTAAAGATCGATTCTTCAATGTTGTTTATTCTCTGATTTTACAGTATTTTTGCCATTAAACACATTTCGTAGACTACATCATGAATTGAAATAACAGATTTACCAAAACGGCAGGAGAACGACTGAGGATCAGACTAAGTTGAATGGGTTTGACTCCACCCAGCTCCTTAACTGACTCGAGTCGCAGTCCTAATTTCATGTTCAAGCAAAACAAAAAAGAGAAGAAAATTGTTCTGGACCACTTACCCAGACATCAGGCAGTTTGGATATTTGGCGTAAAGTCACGACCAAGATAGCTGTGAGAGTGGCAAACAGTTGATGCTCACTCAGATTCAGACTTATTAACACGTTGCAAAAATAGGAAAAGTGGCACTCACCCTGCTCTTGCCTTAAAATAACTTTTTTGTTGCATGTCCTTAAAAATAAGCAGGTACAGAAGGACGTTTATAGCATTGTACAAGGATTACAGCTGTTTTGTGCTAGCTTGGCACCTCAACAGATCCTATTAGGATAAATAATAAGCAGGTACAGAAGGACGTTCACAGCATTGTACAAGGATTACAGCTGTTTTGTGCTAGCTCGGCACTTCAACAGATCCTAATAGGATCTGTTGAGGTGCCAAGCAAGAACAAAACAGCTGTAATCCTTGTGCAATACAGTGAATGTCCTTCTGTACCTGCTTATTATTTATCCTAATAGGATCTGTTGAGGTGCCAAGCAAGAACAAAACAGCTGTGATCCTTGTGCAATACAGTGAACGTCCTTCTGTACCTGCTTATTATTTATCCTAATAGGATCTGTTGAGGTGCCAAGCAAGAACAAAACAGCTGTAATCCTTGTGCAATACAGTGAACGTCCTTCTGTACCTGCTTATTATTTATCCTAATAGGATCTGTTGAGGTGCCAAGCTAGCACAAAACAGCTGTAATCCTTGTACAATGCTATAAACGTCCTTCTGTACCTGCTTATTATTTATCTTAATAGGATCTGTTGAGGTGCCAAGCAAGAACAAAACAGCTGTGATCCTTGTGCAATACAGTGAATGTCCTTCTGTACCTGCTTATTATTTATCCTAATAGGATCTGTTGAGGTGCCAAGCAAGAACAAAACAGCTGTAATCCTTGTGCAATACAGTGAATGTCCTTCTGTACCTGCTTATTATTTATCCTAATAGGATCTGTTGAGGTGCCAAGCAAGAACAAAACAGCTGTGATCCTTGTGCAATACAGTGAACGTCCTTCTGTACCTGCTTATTATTTATCCTAATAGGATCTGTTGAGGTGCCAAGCAAGAACAAAACAGCTGTAATCCTTGTGCAATACAGTGAACGTCCTTCTGTACCTGCTTATTATTTATCCTAATAGGATCTGTTGAGGTGCCAAGCTAGCACAAAACAGCTGTAATCCTTGTACAATGCTATAAACGTCCTTCTGTACCTGCTTATTATTTATCTTAATAGGATCTGTTGAGGTGCCAAGCAAGAACAAAACAGCTGTGATCCTTGTGCAATACAGTGACCGTCCTTCTGTACCTGCTTATTTTAAGTACATGCAATAAAGAAGTTATTTTAAGGCAATAATAGTGTGAGTGCCACTTTTTCTAGTTTCATGCTCAACTTATACTAAACTCATTACTTGGGGTCATTCAGGCATCCAGTTTTCTCATAAGTGTTCTAACTGTGGCTGTCTTGTATAGAACTCATACCTACTATAGTCTACTGTGTAGACACTTGCAGGTGAGCCAATGCACAAAGTGAACAAGCCTGTAGGACAGTGTTCACACTACCAGAAAACTAGATCACAAAAAAAACTGTATAACAAACGAACAAACGTGTAGAAATACTCTGCTGTAATAGGTAATAATAAAGAGCTAGTGCTGATGGAAAATAGTGTTAATAACATGGTATTTAGTTTTTGCAAAAAAAATGTACAAAGCCATTCTACCAAGGGCCAGAGCCCAATATGGACACAATGCAGAACATGGCATTTTATGTGCCTGACTCACTAAGGAAGGGTTGGGGTCACTCCCTATCTTGCAAAACAAGAAACTAATTAGACACTTACAGGTGAGCCAATGCAGAAAGTGAACAAGTCTGCAGGACCATGTTCACACCACTGGAAAACTAGATCACAGAAAAAAAAAGAGAATTTTAAAAAACGTGTAGAAATACTCTGCTGTAATAGGTAATTTAAAGAGCTGGTGCTGATGGAAAAAAGTGTCAATAATGGGGTATTTAGTTAATACTTTTTTGCAAAAAAATGTACAAGGCCGTTGTACCAACGCCAAGGTAACTCATATTAGAACGATTCCTATCTACCTTATTTAAAACCTGATCCTATGTACATTACCTATGGATGCAGGATATAGAAGGGCTAGAATCCAATATGGACACGCTGCAGAAGACGGCATTTTATGTGCCTGGCTAACTCACTAAGGAAGGGGTGGAAGCACTCCCTATCTTTCATAACAAGAAAGTAATTAGACACTTACAGGTGAGCCAATGCACAAAGTGAACAAATCTGTAGTACTGTGTTCACACCACCGGAAAACTAGATCACAAAAAAAGCAATATAACAAAGGTGTAGAAATACTCTACTGTAATAGGTAGTAATAAAGAGCTAGTGCTGATGGAAAAAAGTGTTAATAACAGGATATTTAGTAAATACATTTTTTGCAAAAAATGTACTAAGCTGTTCTACCAACGTCAAGGTAACCCATTACAGTATGGTCCCTTTCTACCATATTTAAAACCTGATCATATGCACATTACCTGTGGATGCAGGATACAGAAGGGCCAGAGTCAAATATAGACATGCTGCAGAAGATGGCATTTTATGTGCCTGGCTCACTAAGGAAGGGTCAATAAATAAAGAAGTTGTTTTAAGGCAAGAACAGTGTGAGTGCCACTTTTTTCGAATTTCATGTTCAACTTATACTAAACTCATTACTTCGGGTCATTCGGGCATCCAGTTTTCTCATACATACGTGTTCTAACTGTGGCTGTCTTGTATAGAACTCATACCTACTATAGTCTACTGTGTAGACACAGGTGAGCCAATGCACAAAGTCTGCAGGACTGTGTTCACACCACCGGAAAACTAGATCACAGAAAAAACATAATAACAAATGTGTAGAAATGCTCTGCTGTAATAGGTAATAACAAAGAGTTAGTACTGATGGAAAAAAGTGTTAATAACATTGTCGTGCCTTTCTTTGAAATACTGTATATTGTTTGCTTTTTCAGAGATGACTCTATAGCGCCATCTGTTGACAATGTTCCCACATTACATTATGTTTACTGCATAGTCTAATTTTGGTCCCTCCATGCCTATGTAATCCCATGAGGCCGTGCTCTAGGCTCAGCCCCTTCTCCTCCAGTAGTCATTATAGCTTCATACAAGCTGACATCCTGGTGTGCTGACCTTCTCTCCCTAGATTTCAGCTTATCTGCATGTTTCCCTCAACATAGCACAGTCGGTGAGTTTAATATGCTGCTGCCCACCTATATGTAACAATGTAATGTTTTGCACTTCATGTATACTTATGTTGTACTGAGAATTTCTATCTGTTTTTTATAGTTTTACACTTAACCCATTAATAAAAGTTGAAAAGGACCCCCAGCGTCCATGTCAATGCATTGATGGGAAAGAGTTTACCTGTCTGCCAACTCGTTCTTCAGGAGTACAGAGCGAGGGTGCCAGAACAGTAAAACGACTGCTATAAACGGGGTCGAAGCACAGACACTGACTTCTAGCAGAGAACAGTAAAGCTTCATTCAGACACAATGTCAGATATAGGATCTGAAGTTCATGTGACACGCTCCCATGTAAGCGCATCTTCACGGAAGTCTGTGAGCAGCGCTGCAATTGCCATCGCCAGGGCGAAGGCGGAAGCCGCAAAAGTGAGAGCTGCTTACGCTGAACAGGAGTGGATATTAAAGAAAGAAAAGGCACGTCTGGAAGCCGACCTCGCAAAACTCGCCATAGACACAGAAGCAGCGGCAGCAGAAGCTGAAGTACAGGTTTTAGAAGAAGCAGCACGCTGCGATAGTGAAAGTTTCAGCTTAAGGCTCGGACCTGAACTTAATCATCGTGACATCTCACAACGCACTTCAGACTACGTGCTACAGCATGCCTCATTAGATGACCATCTACATTCAGCTCCAAGAGAGATGCCGAATCCTGTCATTCAGCCATCAACCTTCATTCACCAATCATCCCACATTAAGCATGAAGGTAATTCTGTCCACCTTCCATCATCAGTGAGACCAGCACCCGAACCTGTAGATCCCTACTACACAGAGAACACTTTCAAGATAGAGGACCCCGACGGTGACTATCGTGACGAAGATGCATTTTACGGCAAGGATAGGTCACGGAGACCTCATCACAGCAACAGGCACCCGGACCGCCTTCTCAGAGAACAAGAGCTACCAGCTTTCCTCAAGTTCTTTGCACGTCGTGAGTTACTCACCAAAGGTCTCTTAAAGTTTAACGACCGTCCCGAAAGTTTCAGAGCGTGGAGAGCTTCCTTCAGAAACGCCACCGCTGACCTAGACATCTCTGCCAGCGAAGAGATCGACCTCTTGGTTAAGTGGCTAGGAAATGAATCGGTAGAACACGCGAAACGCATCAGAGATCTCAGCATCAACAACCCGAGGAAAGGTTTGTGCACGTTATGGGAGAGACTTGATGAGTGCTATGGCTCCTCAGAAATGATAGAAGAATCCCTCTTCAAAAGGTTGGAAGACTTTCCTATAATCTCTAATAAGAACTTTCCCATGCTAAGAGAATTGAGCGACCTCTTAGTAGAACTCCAAGTTGCCAAGACTGAAGGAGACCTGCCAGGCCTCACATTCCTAGACACAGCCAGAGCCATCAAACCCATAGTGAAGAAACTACCTTACAGTTTGCAAGAGAAATGGTTGAACTGGGGTTCAGATTACAAGCAGCGTCACAACGTGGTGTTCCCTCCATTCCACAGCTTTGTAGATTTTGTCCGCCAACAGGCCAAGATAAGGAACGATCCCAGCTTCAACCTTTCTGCCGTAGATCCTGTCAACCCAAGAACAAGTAAACCTGTTCCAGTTCGCAACCCCAGAGACTCACCTATCACCGTACACAAAACTAATGTGTCTTCTGCAGACTCATCACACAAGACCCACAGTACAATAGACCCGGAAAGGGAGTGCCCCTTACATAAAAGACCTCACCCACTACAAGAGTGCAGGAGTTTTAGGGGAAAATCCCTTAAAGACCGTAGACTCTTCCTCAAAGAGAACAACATATGCTACAGATGTTGCGCATCTACATCCCATTTAGCTAAAGACTGCAAAGCCAGTATTGTTTGTTCGGAGTGTAACAGCCAAGAGCACAGCACAGCTCTACACCCAAGGCCAGCCCTGCAGACCCCCTCATCCATAGACCGACTTACAGAGCACGGCGGGGAGGAGAAAGACAGTACACCTCCTGAAGTGTCACCCCAGTGCACTCAAGTCTGCGGAGAAGGTCTTATTAACAAATCCTGCTCAAAGATCTGTTTGGTTACAGTTTACCCTATTGGCCACAGAGAAAAGGCGGTTAAACTCTACGCTATACTCGATGACCAGAGTAATAGATCACTCGCCAGCTCAGTTTTCTTTGACATCTTTAAAATCGAGGGACTCAGCTCATCCTACTCACTAAAAACATGCACAGGAGTGAGTGAAGAATCTGGGAGGAGAGCTACAGGTTATCAAATCGAATCCCTGGATGGGAAGACATCCTTAGCCCTTCCTACATTAATCGAGTGTAATTCTATCCCGAACAATAGAGAAGAAATCCCCACTCCAGAAGCGGCACTACATCACCCTCATTTGAGAAGCATAGCGCATCTTATTCCCTCACTCAATCCCCAAGCCAAGTTAGTCCTTTTGCTAGGGAGAGACATCATTAGAGTCCACAAGGTGAGGAAACAGATAAATGGTCCTCATAACTCGCCCTACGCTCAGAAGCTAGACCTGGGATGGGTAGTTATAGGGGACGTTCGCCTCAAAGACGCTCACAAGTCAAACAACATTCACTCTCTCTACACAAACACGTTGGAGAGTGTCCATCCATCCTTTTTCCTACCCTGCCCCAACAAATTCCTTGTGAAGGAGAAGCACACCAACTCGGCACAATTAAATGGCAGAGAAGACAACGCCACTGAATCGAAAGTCCTAGACTCATCCACAGACTCTCTTCCTGTACAACGCAGTCTAGGGTTTAATTGGGACTCAGAGTCTGATGGTTTAACTTTTCAAGTCAACCTAGAGAAAAAACCCTTCACATGATGAAGCGTCCTGTCCACAATCAACGATCCTGATGACCCATCTCTGCTTACTCCTCCAACTCTCCTTACCCAGAAGTTTAACGTGAGCACGCCGACGTCCGGAGAGTCTACTACTAAAGACTTGTTCAAATCCCAGTGGAAAAGAGTTCAAATGCTAGCAGACCTGTTTCTGAACTTATTCCTTTGCTCTAGTTCAAGTTTATGTGGCATCCCCCGGATACCAGACGGGGAGTGTCGTGCCTTTCTTTGAAATACTGTATATTGTTTGCTTTTTCAGAGATGACTCTATAGCGCCATCTGTTGACAATGTTCCCACATTACATTATGTTTACTGCATAGTCTAATTTTGGTCCCTCCATGCCTATGTAATCCCATGAGGCCGTGCTCTAGGCTCAGCCCCTTCTCCTCCAGTAGTCATTATAGCTTCATACAAGCTGACATCCTGGTGTGCTGACCCTTCTCTCCCTAGATTTCAGCTTATCTGCATGTTTCCCTCAACATAGCACAGTCGGTGAGTTTAATATGCTGCTGCCCACCTATATGTAACAATGTAATGTTTTGCACTTCATGTATACTTATGTTGTACTGAGAATTTCTATCTGTTTTTTATAGTTTTACACTTAACCCATTAATAAAAGTTGAAAAGGACCCCCAGCGTCCATGTCAATGCATTGATGGGAAAGAGTTTACCTGTCTGCCAACTCGTTCTTCAGGAGTACAGAGCGAGGGTGCCAGAACAACATGGTAGTTGTTTTTTTTTGTGATCTAGATTTTCCGGTGACTCAACATGGTCCTACAGACTTGTTCAGTTCACTTTGTGCATTGGCTCACCTGTTAGTGTCTAATTAGTTTCTTGTTATGCAAGATAGGGAGTGCCCCCTCCCCTTCCTTAGTAAGTGAGCCAGGGACATAAAATTCCATCTTCTGCAGCATGTCCATATTGGACTCTGGCCCTTCTATATCCTGCATCCATAGGTAATGTACATAGGATCAGGTTAAAAATAAGGTAGATAGGGACCGTTCTGATATGGGTTACCTTGACATTGGTAGAACGGCTTTGTATATTTTTTGCAAAAAGGTATTAACTAAATAACCCGTTATTAACACTTTTTTCCATCAGCACTAGCTCTTACTATTACAGCACAGTAATTCTATAAATTTGTTATACTGTATTTTTTTGTGATATAGTTTTCCAGTGGTGTGAACACGGTCCTACAGACTTGTTCACTTTGTGCATTGGCTCACCTGTAAGTGTCTAGTTAGTTTCTTGTTATGCAAGATAGAGAGTGCCCCCACCCCTTCGTTAGTGAGCCAGGCACATAAAATGCTGTCTTCTGTAGCGTGTCCATATTGGGCTCTGGCCCTTGGTAGAACGGCTTCGTCCATTTTTTGCAAAAAACGTATTAACTAAATACCCTGTTGTTGACACTTTTTTCCATCAGCACTAGCTCTTTATTATTACCTATTACAGCAGAGTATTTCTACACGTTTGTTATACTGTTTTCTTTGTAATCTACTGTGTGTTGCTGTTCACATGTCTATGTATTCTGAGTAACCCCCACAAAATCATTAAAGGGAACCAACCATCAGAATTTAATCACTTGTAAATCAGTGCAGCAGGTGATTGATGTTTGCATCATGACATTACTACTTGTTTTTTTTTCATTCCTCCCCTGTGGGCTCTCCTTTCTGCTGTAAGTCAAACCACCTCCCCCTGGATGAGTATTGATGAGAGGGAGGGGGTTTGGTTTACAGCAGACTGCCAAGCCCATGGGGGAGGAATAAAAAAAACAAATAGTGATTGATGCTGCCCACGTCAATCACCTGCTGCACTGATTTACAGGTGGTTAAATCCTGGTGGGGGGTTCCCTTTAAGACCTGTCCGATCATGATAGTATTTTAAAATCAAACTTACCAATGCAAGTCTGTAGATCTGTGAAAAATATCGGATAGCACTCAGATGTCATCGGGATGGTGTCCGTTTGTCATTGACTGTTTGATAGAAGCTTGAGAAACCTCCATCAGCTTTTTTTAAGTCCAAGAAAAATTGATGAAGCTCAGACTGAAGATGAGTGTGCCAGATATTGAAGTACTTATGGTGGGTTTACACGTTTCAATATCGTTGCGATATCGTAACTCAATGGCGGGGTGCGCGCATTTAGTGCACGTTCCTCCCGCATCGCATCGGAGGTTTACACGTTGCGATTTCTGAATCAACGTCCGTACGATGTCTACGCCCCCCAACCCAGGAACAACCAGTTAACATGGGAGTGAATGGGTGACGTTGAACATCGCATCGTAGTTGGGATGTCACACAGTACGATCCGGCTCCAATCTCCATTCAATATCGGAGCATTGAATAGCACGCTCATTCAATCCCCGATATCGCATTGACATCATTCCTGCATCGTATTGGACGTTCACACCATACAACGCAGGAACGATATCGGCTCCAACGATCGAACCACGTGACTTTTCATTGAAATCGGACTACGATATCGCAACGTGTAAACCCGCCATAAGTTCATACCGAACACAGATTTTAAAATCTGTTTGGATTTTCGGGTTTGGAGCTCAGGTGCTTTGCGTATGCAAATCTTTGAAGAGGGTATTACTGTGCTCGGGTACACCCGGTGCTCAGATCAGTGAGAGACGATTGCAGTGGGGTTAAAATTAGAGTAATTGGATGTAGTGTTTTATAAAAAAAAATGACAATGACAAACCCAACAAGATTACACATACTAAATCACTGCAGAGCAGTTCATGAAGACTGCAGCACAGGCTACACGTTAGAGCTATGGCTGTAGGCAAAACTCAATTGATATTCGTGTGGATGGGGTGAATGTGTTCCTAAAAAAATAAAAAAAACAACATTGCCCAAACTAAGTCACCCACCAGCACTTCAAGTACATTGTATATGTGGTGTCCGATCATTATAGGACCATTGCTGTTACTAAAATATGACTGTCACTGCCATTAGCGGCCAGGCCACAGGCATTTTTTAAAAAAGGAGCCTGACACATTTTAGTTGGTAACTTCCGAAGATGATGAGTTGGGTTCTAGTATTAGGCATTTCAGATAAGACCCAAGCAGTGGTGTAACTTGAAGCTCATGAGCCCCGATGTGAAAGCTCCAATGGGGCCACAAATTACTGTAGATCTTTAATAGCATCAGTCTGTTTCTATAGGCTAAAGGGACTTTTGGGCCCCCTAGGCTCCAGGGTCCAGGTGGGATTTCAACCCCGGCACCCGTTGTAGCTATATTCCTGGAACCAAGTGCGCTAAAAACATAAGAGTGTAGTTTGGTTCTTTAAATACGATTCTGGGTCTGAATTTATTTACACATGTAGTTTGGGGGCTGAATTAAATCTGTATTATGGAATCTGGAATTTTTTATAGGTCAAGAAGTGGGTCTAATTTAGGGATCTGATCTGGGATATAAACTAATTTTGGCAAATGGTTGAGTCATGTGGAGTCAGGAAGGAATTTTGTTGGTGGCAACAACCGGGTACATGAGAGAAATGTATCTTGCACCGCCAAATCAACCCGATGGTAGCGGCGTGTGAAGACGGTTGTTGCCACCCGCCACTTGAGGCACCTGTTTCAAAGCAGTGCCCTAAAACAGGTTGATTTCAAGGCGATGGTTTCGGCCTGTATCGGCGTGTAAATAAGGAACAGAAGGGTTGTTTCGACACCAAGCTATGTACCTGGGCGTGACACAGGCTCCGGGATACCGCGCCCCATCAGCGATCATTGGTGGAAGCTCCTGCGTTACGATTGGTAGACGCTGCATAGGGCGGCATATTTAAGGAGCTGACCAGTCGCACTACACAATTGCTCGAGCGTCATGTATTAATCAGCCTCCTGCGCTGGCTGCCCAATCATGATGTTTTTGCTTTGTCCTATCAGCAGCATACGGAATTCTCGTAATCCACAATTGTGGCACGCCTATGTGTTGTCCCTGCTGCCTTTGTTCCGCCCATATTACCTTGTTATAGCGGCATGTAAATGAGGTAAGGTGAGCTACAGAAGGTGACTTGTGGCACCCGGCGGTGTATCCAGAGATAGATGTAACCTACCGTAGCGCACCTTGTTGCGGCGTGTAAAGGTTATGCGGGTACCGTTTTCAACCGTTTGTGCGTGCTCGTGCACATGAAGCACCCGCTTGTTTCTACCATCCTGTTGCGGCGTGTAAAGGTACCATGAGTGTTGCCCCATGGTTTTTTTTTGCCTTCCTCTGGATCAACATGTTAGGCTATGAGGTGAACTAGATGGACTTAGTCAACCTTAAAAATCATGACACTATGTTACGTGTGGAGTATGAAGAGGTGATGAAGATTTCCTCCAGGCATGGATGATCTTAGAGCCTGTAGGACCCAGATGCAGCAGCCACTACTGTATCTAGGTGAGCGAATTTGTTTTTGTTTAGGCAACGCCTGCATATTAAGTTTTTTTATGTTCTCCACTGCTAAATCAAAATTGCTATCCCTGCCTTATTCCTACACAGAGTTTGTGTCTAATTGGGTCTCCTGTTCTTAATCCTGATCCCAACCCCTTTCCATTCCCCCAGCTCTGCCCTACCCCGTTACACCTCGACCAACGTACTTCTCCTCTTTGCTCCTAGACAGATCCCTTGCCCACCTACTTTCTA
Organism: Allobates femoralis; assembly: GCA_033576535.1. NCBI lineage: Eukaryota > Metazoa > Chordata > Amphibia > Anura > Aromobatidae > Allobates > Allobates femoralis. The sequence goes on from JARQOC010000001.1 coordinate 10,808,688, forward strand.
CCCTTTCCTATCCCTTCACATCTTACCCCGGTCACTTTCATTTGCCTCCATTCTCAATCATGGGAACCAGACTCCAGATCTATATGAAGGTCGGAAATGGTCAATTTTCTACTTTTTCTTTATTAAGCCTGATTATTCTCTTCTGTCCCCTCGCTTTACAATTGTGTTTCCTTCACATAATTGGCGCGCGAAGGATGTTTTATGTTTTTCACACCCAATAAACTCCTAGAGATTGCTGTTGTTAAACTCACAGGAGGTCAGTAATTCCAATACCAATCTGGCACCACCAATCTTTACATGGTGAAAAGTTCTAGTTGGAGGTCTGAAGAACAGCTGAACCCGCTGACAATGTTTGTGACTTTTATGTGTAAAGTTGTTTCTCAATAATACGTTTCTTATAGGACTTGTCCCAACTTGGTATTATTATTATTTGTTATTCTAGCGCCATTTATTCCATGGTGCTTTACATGTGAAAAGGGGCATCCATAGACAAGTACAATAATTATGAAAAATACAAGGCACAATCTGATACAGGAGGAGAGAGGACCCTGCCCGCAAGGGCTCAGAGTCTACAAAGGATGGGTGAAGATACAGTAGGTGAGGAGAGAGGACCCTGCCCACTAGAGCTCACAGTCTGCAAGGGATGGGTGAGGATACAGTAGGTGAGGAGACAGGACCCTGCCCACTAGAGCTCACAGTCTACAAAGGATGGGTGAGGATACAGTAGGTGAGGAGACAGGACCCTGCCCACTAGAGCTCACAGTCTGCAAGGGATGGGTGAGGTTACATAGGTAAGGACAGAGGACTCACAGTCTACAAGGGATGGGTGAGGATACAGTAGATGTGGAGAGAGGACCGTGCCCACTAGGGCTCACAGTCTACAATGGTACAAAGGATGGGTGAGGATACAGTAGGTGAGGAGGAAGGATCCTGCCCATGAGGGCTCACAGTCTACAAGGGATGGGTGAGAATACAGTAGGTGAGGAAAGAGGACCCTGCCCACGAGGGCTCACAGTCTACAAGGCATGGGTGAGGATACAGTAGGTGAGGAGAGAGGACCCTGCCCACGAGGGTTCATAGTCTACAAGGGATGGGTGAGGATACACTAGGAGAGGGTAGAGCTGGTCGTGTGGTAGTTTGGTAGACTGAGGATCGCTGCAGGTTGTAGGCTTGTCGGAAGAGGTGGGTCTTCAGGTACCATTTGAAGGTTACCCGGATATGTGAGAGTCTGATATGTTGAGGCAGAGTTCCAGAGTATAGGGGATGGACGGGAGAAGTCATGTATGCGGTCGTAGGAAGAAAAAATAAGATGGGAGGAGAGAAGGAGATCTTGAGAGGATCACAGGTTGTGTGTAGGAAGGTACCCTTTATATGTACTATTGGGAAACTTGGATATCAAAGAAATGGGTATTTTCCTGTTGATCTGAAAGAAGACCATTAGGAAGCACTTCTAACTGTATAACATGGTTGCCCATCAGGGTATGAATAATAGTTGTAATAGACATAGAATTAATTCTTTACTTCTGATGGCAGAACGAGACTTAACGGCAATTGAGCCACATAAAAAATCAGTACATGGTAAGTGTAGGGCTTTTTATTGACTCTGGGGTTCAAGAGCTTCAAGTGTGTTGTCTTCTTATCTGGTTGTAGCTGATCATTGGAGTGCCTAGGTCTTAAAAGAAAGTTAAGTGTACATGTGCACCTACTAAAAAGGCTTTTGACTGCTGGTCCCGATTGATAATGACCACAGGGAATCTCAAAGTCCTGTAGAAATGTGTCTGTACTGCATATGCGTGACCATTAGGGATGAGCGAGTACCGTAATATTCAAACTCGCTATACTCGCAACGAGTAGGTACCGGTACTCGGTACTCGTTGCGAGAATAGCGAGTATGAATACTTTCACAGTGTATCTATAGATACACTGCGAAAGTAGCCTAAAAGTGATTAAAAGTTGTTAAAAATAATAAACTTACATAGGCCAGGGTCACATTTGCGTTTTGACCCTGGCCTGCCGGAATCCGGTATTATCTTAGAACATTTTCCAGTGCCGCATAGCGTTTCCGCTATGCGGTGCTGGAAACCGCTGCCCTTAGTTACCCGCTGTTTACCTGCACGACCTGTCACACAGGCAGCGGCTCGGAGGGCGTTTTACAGTGCCGCACAGGAAACCGTTGCAGACACGATTTCCTGTGCGGCGCTGTAAAACGCCCTCCGAGCCGCTGCCTGTGTGACAGGTCGTGCAGGTAAACAGCGGGTAACTAAGGGCAGCGGTTTCCAGCACCGCATAGCGGAAACGCTATGCGGCACTGGAAAATGTTCTAAGATAATACCGGAATCCGGCAGGCTAGGGGCACATCGCAAATGTGACCCTAGCCATACTCACCTGTCGACGCCTACAACGGGACGGTAATGAAGACATCCGATCACCGGACAAGGACCTGTGACTACCAGCCAATCAGATGGCCTGTAGCGATCTGGCCAATCAGATGGCGCCACGTCACAACCACGTGATCGTTAGCAGCCACTTGATTGGCCAGATTGCAAGGTCCTAAGTGTACTGTAAGGACCTTGCAATCCAGCCAATCAGGTGGCCGCTAGCGATCATGTGGTTGTGACGTGTTGCCATCTGATTGGCCAGATTGCTACCGGCCATCTAATTGGCTGGTACTCACAGGTCCTTGTCCGGTGATCGAATGTCTTCTTTGCCGATCCCGGTGCAGGCGTCGGACAGGTGAGTATGTAATTTTATTATGTTTAACAACTTTTAATCACTTTTAGACTACTTTCGCAGTGTATCTATAGATACACTGCGAAAGTATTAGGACTACTCGCTACTCCCGAATACACATAAGATACTCGGAGAGTAGCGAGTAGCTCGAATACCGCTACTATTCGGCGAGTTCCGAATAGTAGCTAGTATACTCGCTCATCCCTAGTGACCATAAATATCTGAAAAAGTGGAGTGCTCCAATATTCCATTCATGTGGGATCTTGGGATCGATGTGGGTCTCAGTGGTTGGACCAGCACTGAGACTACAAATTGTGATCCTAAATTCCTGTGGGGTAGAATTGTTAGTGCACATCAGTCACCACTTTTGTAGGCAGTGCGTAGAGTTAAAGGTGGCGCTTTTGTGCTCTAATGTTCCAAGCTTCTTTGGCATCGGTATCTTCAATATTGGTTGAGAACCTACACCAAAACCAGAAATTTGTGACCGTGGCTTCATTTTTTTATTCTGAGTCTGTGACAGTGTTCGTTAGCATCAGTGGCACCCTGCAAAGTTAGGTGTCACAAATATCAAATGTCTGGTGGTGTGGGAAACTGACTCTTTAGCAATTTTTATTCACACAGATGTAATTATAGCAAGGGCTTTTGTGAAGTCTGGCGGTGAGCAGCCCCTGTAGGAGAACTATTGAGCCCAGGAGGGGCAACAGTGTTCTCCTTGCATTCAGTGATGCTGGAGAGAAAGGAGGCCAGCCAGAGCCTTTGCTGTGGTCGCTGTTGGGACACAGCAGGATCTTTGCAGCCACATGGGACATAGTATCCAGACAATAGCAGTTAGTCATCAGTAGTGAGGCAGTGAGGGTGTGTGTAGTGAGCTGCCTTGATGGAATCCTGAGGGTGTGTGTAGTGAGCTGCCTTGATGGGATCCTGAGGGTGTGTGTAGTGAGCTGTCTTGATGGAATCCTGAGGGTGTGTGTAGTGAGCTGCCTTGATGGAATCCTGAGGGTGTGTGTAGTGAGCAGCCTTGATGGAATCCTGAGGGTGTGTGTAGTGAGCAGCCTTGATGGGATCCTGAGTTGTCAGCTGTGGAAGAAACCTGAAGTACTTTCCAATAAGCCTGAGGTACCATGGATGCCAAGATCCAGGCTGAGAGAAGTTTAAAAGCATAGTACAGTGCCAGAACCAGCGGGTGGAGAGGAGAGCTGTCACACATAGCTAAAAGGAGAGTTGAGTTCATCACATCATCAGAGTCTGTGACTATGTATCTACAAACATTGTGGAGAGATGTTTTATCACCACCATCATAAACTGCTCCAGTAAAAAGTGAGTTTTATTCTGCTGGGTCGGAAGTCTGGACATTACTTATTCAGAGCAGGTGATCCTGCATCCCCATCCCTAAATTTAACCCCTTCTCTTTCTGCTGAGGATGGCCGGCCAGCTGGATAGACCACTGTTACACCCTGGCTCAGTGGAGGCTGACGCAGGAAAACTGTTCCAACCTTTGTTGACATTGGCATCTTCAAGATTGGTTGAGCACCTTCACCAATACCGGAAATGTTTGACCACAATTCCACTTATTTTTATGAGTCTATCAGAGTGATAGTGAGCATGGGTGACCTCAAATAGGAGCGGTCACACACAAGGATGACACTGATCCCTGTTCTCTGGATACAACACCAACTGATGCAACATGTTCATGATGTGACCCCCACCGATCACACATCCTCACGATTAGATCCGCACTGCTCAAACATTCATCACCTATTCTAAGTGTTATGGAAATGAATATATGAAACTATCCAAAGATTGGCCAATGTGTTCATATCCTGTATTCTGTATTGTACTGCATAGCTAGCATACATGTATCCCTTTAAATACTGCTTGCCTTTAAGAAGTATTTCTTACTGGGAGTTATAGAGAGAACCAATGAAGGCTACCTCGGTCTGGGAGTGTTGTCATGTTTTTAGTAACAAGGGTTGATGTTCCATAGTGTTCCATAACAGTAGATAATGAAGGAATGTGTCAATGATGTCAATAACACCAAATTATGGAAAAGTACAAGAATATATAAGTTTTTAGAAAAGATTTGCATGATCCAATCAGCTCTTAGTGACCAATGATTAGTTATGTTTAATATTTTGTAACCATTTAATGAATGATCTTATTCGGGGGTTACCACCCTGAGAATTGTCTATCTAACCTTATGTGCTTCCTCGTAAACTTACAATCCTCCCATCCATGCGCCCGAGTCCAGTGTGGTTAGTTGTCCGCGGACACCTGTTATAACTATTGATTTGGAAAGCAGACAGTTAAGAAGAGGGACATAGTTTTGATGTCACAACTAAAGTGTGGCGCCCCTGCGTCCAGGAGGCCACAAAGGGAACTGCAGCCAGGCAGGTAGGACACTTGTTGCACAACAACACCCTCACAGCCCACACAACCCACGTGTAGAAGGAGTTAACATCCAGCCCTGAGATTAGAAACTCTATGAGATTGAGAGGGTGGTGGATCAGAGGAGTGGGTTGGGCACACCAGAGGTCAGGTGACTCGACAGTATATAGGAAGGGGGAGGAGTGAAGGAAGTTAGTAGGCTCAGGGTGCCGAGCTGTAAAGACCCAGGAGTAGGCCGATGTGAGCTGAGATGCAAATACAGAAAGACTAACACACGTCCTGTGAGTGCAAGGCTAGAAGCGCAGAATCCGTACTGAGCCAGTGCGAGCCAGAGGGGAGAGAAAGCCCATCCGACGCTGATGCCACCAGGAGTGTGACAGGACAGAGAGGGACGGTGGAACCCGTGCCCAAGGCAGCAGCTGAAGCCACTGACTGCAGGCAGAGAAGTCCCTCCTATGATACCGAGAGGAACAGAGAGAAGGAGCCTGGTAGAGCCTCAGGCTTGAGGACTGCTGGAGGCTGGGCTAAGTAGAGTGTCGGCTCTAGAGGGGACCGCAGTTTACCCTGGATCCCCAAACAACAAGACGGGGGACCACAGCTCCACGTTAGGGTCCCCAACCCAAAGGACAGGCAGCTCAGTGACAACCCGGAGGACTCACAGGAGCCCGAGTCACCGCCATACTGTCCAGTGTCGCACAACACAGAGTAAAGAGAATGTAATAGCCCGGAAAGGACACTAAAGACTGTGTGAGGGGTCACAGGGAGAGAGAGGCCTGGCTGCAGAGAAAAGGGAACCCGGAGAGGGAGAATGTGCCCATGTACTTGAACTGTGTACTGAGAACTGTACTGGAACTTTGTAAAGAACTGCCAATGACTTGTGAACTGCTTGGAAAGAACTGAGAGTAAAAACACGGAAAACCCTGAATTGGCCTCTCTTGTCAGTCTCTATCTGCAGACTATTCCTACCATACAGGTTGCAGCAGATTCCGACCTACAGAGTTGCAAGCCTGTCAGCACCAGCAAGGAAGAGAGATCCTGCAGCATCTGCAAAGTAAGTGTCCTGGACAATTCCACAAGCCTTAACTCTTACTGCCCCGGGGGATACAGTTCTTCCCACTGGAACTATACCATCTCCGCTGCCATTCCATCACCCCCGGAGGTTCTGCAGCAGCGGTGGCCCCATCACTGGCTGTATCAAGTGGGTGGCGTCACGAGTGACATTTCCCCTGTAAATATTCCCCTTTATTTGCCGAGCCAGGGACACTGTCTGGACCAAGCCACCCGTGACTTCCCAGGCACCGTCCGGTCCGGTACCGAGTACCCCGTCCCGTGGGGCCCGACAAAAGCATCCACAACATAAGGGGTAAGCTATTCTCCATGCGTAGAGTGATCCAATAGTTGGCACTAGAGGTCAAGTCTTCTTCCACTCTTAAGAGACAGTTCACCTATTCTGGGCATCTGTAGTATAACGTAGACCCCCGATTAGTTTGTCGTTAATTGGATATTCTCTTAAAGTCTGAACTGACATTTTTCTCATATTTTCTAATTAAGTGATCTTGATATCACTCATCTTTAGAGGCTTCTCACTCTTTACGACAAGAGGAATCGGTGGCAAATTTCCCGCAAGATTTATTTTTTAGTGTCCTAAAAGACCAATTGAGACTTGTAAGACTAACGATTCCTGTACAGCCAACACCTCCTTAATTATCAATCTATGAATATTGTTAAAGAGTAATACAGATCACGTTGGGGAAATTAATGCTAATTATGCTGGCTAATTAGGACAGCACTGGGATTTTAACGTGTCATTGGTAGAACATAGAAGTGACATATTAATGTGGTAGTTAACATGAAATGTGGAGCTGTAAGTCATGTCTTAATAAGCAGCCGGAATCTTAATAGATTGAATTGTGAAGCAAGGCAAATCCAATATACCCCAAATCTCCCAAAAAATGATTAATCAAGGTGTGGTCTTGCTACGAAGGTACACTACAAAAATTCAATTGATAGAAAAGGGTCTTGAATGTAGGATTTTTACATAGACCTTAAAGAGCATCTGTCACCAGTTTTGAGGGTTCTAAACCCGGTCCAAGACCTTTAACATGATGTAATTGGGGTTACTGTAACCCCTTTATGTCCCCGGCATCCCCCTGCACCTAAGAAATAGAGTTTTATTCTGTCCCGCGCTATATGCTAATTTCATGGTTGGAACATATAGGTGTCTTCAGATTGTGGTCAGTGCAAACACCTCCCCTCTTGACTGTATGTAAGTGAATGACATAGTGATGTCATCCACACAATTCCCAAGTCTAGCACCTGCGCAGTGGCACATCCCTGTTCCCTATTGAAGAGTCAGTGATTCCACTGCGCAGGCGTGAGACGTCGGGCACTACGTGGCTGATGAGGAGCCAAAGTCTCATGCCTGTGCAGTGGAATTGCCGGTTCTTCAATAGGGTGCAGTGAGGTGCCTCTGCGCAGGCGCAAGACTTGGGAGTTGTGTGGATGGCATGATGACATCATCCACTTGCATATAGTCAGGAGGGGTGGTGTTGGCATGGAGTAGGGTGGGGATGACCACACGGTGCAGACCCCCAACTAGACTAAATTGTGACAGAATAAAACTTGATTTATGAGGTGCAGGGGGGTGTCTGGGGTCATAAAGGGGTTACAGGAACCCCAATTAAATCATGTTAAAGATGGTGGACAGGTGGACAGGGTTTACAATCCCCAAAACTGGTGACAAGTGCACTTTAACTCTCTGCAAGACCCAAAATATCAATGTATTATTTAACCAGGGAAGGTGACCTTATGTAATTGATTGTTTGCCAGCAGGTGCGCAACTACAATAGGTGCAGGGGTTGCGATCGCACCCGGGCCCTGCAGCCTAGGGGGGCCCCAAAATTCTCTTTGCCCTATAGAAAAAGACTAATACTATTAAAGATTTGCAATAATTGGGGGCCCCATTGGAGCTTCCGCACCGGGGCCCCTGAGCCTGAAGTTACGCCACTGATGGCCAGCAATATTTTGTTTACCCCTCTCTTTAAAACATCATTCACTATTGAGTATAAAAGTCATAGTATTTTTATCCGCAGAAAGATATCATCAGAATGACAATACCAAATTACATTTTTTTTTTGGTCATCCTATTCGGATACCCATCATTTTCTGTGTAAGACTTGAGATGAATATCCTGCGATCCAAACTATTATGCAAACATACACTCCCTGACAGAAGTTATGTCGCTTATCCATGTAATGTAAATAAAATCTTATAACCTGACGTTAAATTCATCCATTGGCTGTATAAATTATTCTTTTGAAAGCTGAAACCCTCCAAAATGTGGTTTAGGTTAAGAAAATAAATTGGCATCAATGCTAAAATATTGATCATTTAATGAACACAGAATGGTCAGATTTTAGCAAGACAAAAGTTTTGTTGCCTGATCATATAATGCACCCAATCCTAGTTTACATCCTCACCTGTGCTCAGTGTATGATCGGTTAATCAGTGGGTGTGTCTAAAAAGAAACCCAGCACCCCAACTTGAGCTCTGACTACATGCTAAAAATCCACCCTGCGACCAAAGTCTTGATTATCAATAGGCTGAAGACCAGATCCACTGCAGAGGTGGCTGGCACCTTTAATGAGTCTCAGCGTCAAGTACAAAGAATTAAAAAAAGATTTGCAGAGACTGGATATGTGTTTGACAAGCCCAGGTCCGGCAGACACCGCAAGACAATTGCTCAGGAGGAACGTTTTTTGGTTAGAAAATCCAAAGCAAGCCCCTCTTCCAGTGCAGCAGAGCTCCAACAGGCCTGGTCACCTCAAGTCCCTGTGTCAACTAGAATGGTACCTTTACACGCCGCCACAACAGGATGGATACCAACGGCAACTTCACGTGCACGAGCACGGCCAAACGGTTACAAACGGTAATCGCATCTCCTTTACACGCCGCCACAAGGTGCGCTACGCTACGCTACATCTACAGCTAGCTACATCGCCGGATGTCGCAAGTAGCCGTCTGTAGCTCAGCGTACCTTATTTACACACCGCAATAACAAGCTAATATGGGCGGACCTGGGCCAGGAGGGACAGCACATAGGCGTGCCACAATTGTGGATTACGAGACGTCCGTACGCTGATAGGACAAAGCAATAATACCATGATTGGCCAGCCAGCGCAGGAGGCTGATTAATACATGACGCTCGAGCAATTGCGTAGTGTGACTGGTCAGCTTCTTAAATATGCCGCCCTGTGCAGCGACAACCAATCGCAACGAAGGAGCTTCCTCCAATGATCGCTGAAGGGGCGTGGTATCCCGGAGCCTGGGTCACGCCTTAGCTACATTCCAGCTACATCGCCGAGTGTCCAGAGTTCCCTTCTGTTCCTTCTTTACACGCCGATACAGCTCGCTACAATCGGCGATGTTGCCATATGTTTATGGGCAGTGCACGGATACAGAGGTATCTGTAGCCGGCTGTGTCGTCCCGTCTTCAGACGCCGCTACTACGGGTGATATTGGCGCGACAAGCTACATTTGTAGCCTGTAGCGGGTTGTATGCATCCTGTTGTGGCGGCGTGTAAAGGTACCAGAACAGTTTGTAGGATTCTGTCTCGAAATGGCCTCCATGGTCGAATCAGTGCCCAGAAGCCAGCACTAAACAAAAGGCGGATAAAAAACCGTGTGGCATTTGCAAAGTCCCACAGCCTGCTAAACAGATGGATGCTGGAAAAATGGCAGAAGGTGGATTTTTCTGTTGTATCTTCAATACAATTACACCACAGCCGCCACAAATACTGCAAGAGACCTACTGGAGCCTGTATGGATCCAAAATACACCCAGAAAACAGTAAAATTTGGTGGTGGAAAGATCATGGTCTGGTGTTACATTCAGTATGGGGGTGTGCGAAACATTTGCAAGGTGGAAGGCAATATAAATAGCCTAAAATATCAAGAAATGTTAGCTACCTCTTATATTCCAAATCATAAAAGGGGTCAAATTCTGCAGCAGGATGGTGCTTCATCTCATACATCCATCTCTACAACAAAGTTCCTCCAGGCAAAAAAGATCAAGGTGCTCAAGGACTAACCAGCCCAGTCACCAGACATGAACATCATTGAGCATGTTTGGGGTAGGATGAAAGAAGAAGCTTGGAAGACAAAACCAAAGAATCTAGATGAACTCTGGGAGGCATGTAAGACTGCATTCTTTGCTATTCCTGATGACATCATTAATAAATTATATGAATCATTGTTGAACCGCATGGATACAGTCCTTCAAGCTCATGGAAGTCATACAAAATATTAAATATGACTCTAATAGCACCACAACTTCATTTACCAATGTTAAGCAACATATATTTGTATTTTAAGTACATTTTTTGTTTGAAAATCACATAACTTTCTGTGGGCGACAAAACTTTTGTCTTGCCAAAATCTGACCATTCTGTGTTCATTAAATGATCAATATTTCAGCATTGATGCCAATTTATTTTCTTAACCTAAACCAAATTTTGGAGGATTTCAGCTTTCAAATGAGTAATTTATACAGCCAATGGATGAATTTAACATCATGTTATAAGCTTTTATTTACATAACATGGATAAATGACATAACTTCTGTTAGGGAGTGTACGGGACCAGGATGAAGGACATAAGGACCATTATGAGACACATAAGAGCAAGGATGGGTGATGTAGGGACCAGGATGAGGGATATAAGGGCCATGACGAGGGATATAGGGACTAGGATGAGGGACATAAGGGCCATGATGAGGGCTATAGGGTGAGGGACATAAGGGCCATGATGAGGGACATAAGGGCCATGACGAGGAACATAAGAACCAGGATGAGGGATATAAGAACCAGGATGAGGGACATAAAGGCCATGACGAGGAACATAAGAGCCAGGATGGAGGATATAAGGACCAGAATGAGGGATGTAAGGACCATGACGAGGAACACAAGAGCCAGGATGGGGGATATAAGGACCAGGATGAGGGACAAAAGGGCCATGACGAGGAACATAAGAGCCTGGATGGGGGATATAAGGACCAGGATTGGGGACATAGGAGCCATGATGAGGAACATAAGAGCCAGGATGGGTGATATAAGGACCAGGATCTGGGACATAAGGACCATGACGAGGGACATAAGAGCCAGGATCGGGGATGTAGGGACCAGGATGAGGGACATACATGGTTGGTTTATGTTGGCAAGTAAGAGACATAACTACTGTAAAGACCAATTAAGGGACATCATTTTTGCTGAGATATATTATATTTTACTTCTGAGGATATTATTTTCCATTGGGGAACAAAAAGGGAGGACCTGTTACTGTGCAGGACAGCACTACTTTATGTTGTTTTGTCTCTTCATTATGGGAAGTGTGGATGTCAGGTTAAAAAAAGTGATAATTATATACTAGTAGTGATCAGTTATAGATGACTGTGTGTTATTTTCTGCAAAGATGAGTCCTGGCTAGAAGAAGTGATAGCAGTCACTACCTGATAATGAGAAGAAGTGAAGATGAATAACTTCAATTGGAGACATCACTGGTAAGTCAGTGTATTACTATTACACTTACTCTATATACTATATACAGAGCTCCTGTGCATAATATGACCATTGATCACTGCATTACCTGCACCTTATATACTATATACACAACTTTTAGTCTGATTTTATATATAGAGCTCCTCTGTATAATATCACCAGTAATCACTATATTTCTTGTACACTGGCACTATATACAGAGCTCCTGTGTATAATGTCACCTGTGATCACTGCATTACCTGCACCTTCTATACTATATACAGAACTTTTAGTCTGACCTTATATATAGAGCACCTCTGTATAATATCACCAGTGATCACTATATTACTTGTACACTGGCACTATATACAGAACTCATGTGTATAATGTCTCTTGTGATCACTGTATTACCTGTACACTGACAATATATACAGAGCTCCTGTGTATAATGTCACCTGTGATACCTGTATTACCTGCACACTATATACTATATACAGAACTCATGTGTAAAATGTCACAGCTGATCACTATATTACCTGTGCTCTATATGCTATGTACAAGCTTCTGTGTATAATGTCACCAGTGATCACTGTTTTACCTGTACACTTTACTCAATACAGAGCTCCTGTGTATAACATCACCAATGATCACTTTATTACCTGTATACTGTATACTATATACAGAGCTTCTGTTTATAATGTGAACAGTGATCATTGTAATACATTTACACTTACCCTATATGTCCAACCCCAAGGCCGTGGGGTACTCGGAACCGTTCGATACTGTCTCTGGGAAACCACATGGGTCGAGACCCAGTCTCCGTGACCCTGGGTGCAGCTGAAAGGGGTTCTGGCTTAATAGGGAAGAGAATTATGAAAGGGAAATTTTTCTGACGCCACCTGTGGAATGTGGCTATATTGGGCCACCACTGCTGCAGAACCTCCGGGGTGATTGACTGGCAGCTAGGATGGAGTGGCTCTCCACAGGCAGAGCAGTTTCTCGGGATAGTGAAAGTAACGGTGCAGGACGACTGGCACAAGCAATAGGCAGACTCACTGTTTTGTTTGTCACTCAGTCTTTTACTTGTAGCCATGGTTTGGAGCAGCTGTCCATTGAGTCCTGGCTAAGAGCAACTCAGGATTCCTTCTCACCCGGCTGGGGCTTTGGCTCACTCACTGCTCTCTGATTGTTAGCTTCTGCGGCTGCATTAGCTAAGTTGTCGGCCTTGTCTCTTCCTGCGAGGTGCCGGTATGACAGGCAACTCGAGTCCTTTCTAACCCTCGTTTCAGGTGTCAGTTCCTGAACTCTCTCTGTTGCTGTGTCTCCAGGCACGGTGTGGCTGAGGAACCTGGAATTCCCCACCTTACCGATATTGACTGCTGTGACGTTAGACCCTGCACAGTCTCAGACCCGGTGTCCGTTCTCTGCGCTTTCCAGTGGGGTGTTGCTCAACTCTCCAGGTGTTCCTGGACTCTCCTCAGACCCTAGCCTTAGGCCTGGCACTGAGTCAGCGATCCTGGGACACGCTCTACCAGGGGTTGTAACTAGGTTTGCCGGCACCCGGGGCAGAGATCTGATTTGGCGCCCCCCCCCTCAAAGTAGGTGAGGACCGGGGGGGGTTGGGGGGTGCCATCAGATTTCAGCCGCGCCGCTCATATTGCAGCCGCGGGGGGGTGGGTGCCGCCGGCGTGTGTGCAGCAGTCAGTGTGCAGCAGTCAGTGTGTGCAGCAGTCAGTGTGTGCAGCAGACAGTGTGTGCAGCAGACAGTGCGGCAGGCAGTGTGTGCAGCAGGCAGTGTGTGCGGCAGGCAGTGTGTGCAGCAGGCAGTGCGGCAGGCAGTGTGTGCGGACAGTGTGTGCAGCACGCAGTGTGTGCAGGCAGTGTGCGGCAGGCAGTGTGTGCAAGAGACAGTGTGTGCAGCAGGCAGTGTGTGCAGACAGTGTGCGGCAGGCAGTGTGTGCGGACAGTGTGTGCAGCACGCAGTGTGCGGCAGGCAGTGTGTGCGGCAGGCAGTGTGTGCAAGAGACAGTGTGTGCAGCGCTGGCTCTAGAGGGAGCACAAGGACTATAGGTGGCAGCATGCTGCTGACTTATGTTAGTTATAAGGAAGGGTGTGAGGACCAAGACATGAATGTGGACATGATAGAGGGCAGATGTGACACCCACCTGTCTCCAGGGCAGCAGCCTCTTGGTGTTGGGGGTCAGTGCACTCAGCTCCGGGGATCTCTCCTCCATGTCAGGAGCGGAGTGAGCAGGGCAAGTGCAGTGCGCCCGGCCGCCACCAGATGGCGAGGAGGAGGCGCTTTACAGGAGTCACACTTGTCCGACAGACATGCGAGTCTGTCGGAGGAGACTCGCAAGGAGCAGCAGCTGTGACCCGGAACGGCCTCTTTCTGTCAGGACGGGGAGTGTAGAGCTGCACAAACACACAATCAGCTGACAGCCCCGTCCTGACAGAAAGAGGCCGTTCCGGGTCACAGCTCCTGCTCCTTGCGAGTCTCCTCCGACAGACTCGCATGTCTGTCGGACAAGTGTGTCCCCGTCACACTGAGCACTGTCTGATTCCAGCCTCGCCCGCGCCGCTCATATTGCAGCCGCTGGGGGTTGAGGGAGGGGGTGCCGCCGGCGCCCTCCACTGACTTGCGCCCGGAGCAAAAGGTCCGGCTGCACCCCCTAGATACGCCCCTGCGCTCTACAGCCTCAGTCCACCAGGATGTCTCCCTCAGTCCTCCTAGGAACTGAACTAACTGGCTAAGCCCCAGGCTAGAATTTATAGGGGAGCTCACCCTGAACCCGGGCTTGGTCTCCCCCTTCAGGCCTGGAGGAAGAAGGTGTTATGTGTGGTTCTCCTGCCTGATGAGAAAACCCGTTTGTTGCTCTCAGCGTGACACCACTGTGGCACTAAGACCCTGGGGTGCCACATATACACAGAGCACCTGTGTATAATATTACTGGATCTGATGCACCCCAGGCTATGGGGTACTCGGGAACCGGGCCGGTGCTGTCTCTCTGGGGTATCACAGTAGTCGTGACCCTGTCCCGTGGCCTGGGATCAGTCCAAAAAGGGGATCTTTACAAGGGATGATTTGTTGTGACGCCACCCGGGGTATGTGGTTAATAGAACCACCGCTGCCATATTCCTGCTGGGGACGGTGACTTGGGGCAGCGTGGATGGTAAGCCCTCCTCGTGTAGGGCTGAGGGTTCCCAGGGCAGGTGATGATGGAGGGGGCCTGGTGAGGGATCGTGCTGGGTACAAGTCACTTACTTCCAAGCTGCAGCTCCTCCAGCCAGTGTGCAGGGACGACCGTCTGCGGCTCCTCAGGTGGGATTCAATTCCAACATTTGGTGCTGCAGATCTCCACAGTGCTGGGTGTTTTAGTACTGGACGTGGTGCTGGAAAGGAACAGTCTCAGGCAAGTGTGAGCTTACTGGGTACTTTACTTGATCTCTCCACAGCAGTTTCACAACAGTTTACAGTTCACACAAGTTACACTTTAACACTTCAGCACCGCTCCGGATTACTCAAACTATGCAACTCAGGTAGCTTTTCTGTGTTGCTTCCTCAAAGTCCTTTCAGGCCCTTCTCTCAGTGTTACGTAGTACCTCACCCACGGGTTCGGTCTGGTCGTCGTGGACTCACGGGTGAATATATTTCCCTTACAGTCAGGGTCACTAGTCCTATTATGATGGCTGTGTTCCTACTCCGTGGTGGAAAGCTGGCTGCAGCACATAAAGTCTCTCCCCCACACCGGCGTGTCTTGTGATTAGGGTATAAAATCCCCGGTCACCTCTTCAGAGCCGGTTCTCTGGTGTCGGCCTAGCCCTCCAGTGTCCCAGGTTCAGGCATTTGGGCACACCAGACTCCTTCTGTCTGTCAATGTGCTAAGGGTTCCTCTCCGCAGCACGGGTCTATCAGGCTGCCGGGCCCTTGTCCTCCTATCTTCCTTAGCTGTGGGGTCTCTTTCAGTCTTTCCCCTTCCCGTCGCTTCCAGGCTGTGAAGTAGGCTTTCTCTCCAGGGGTGTGTGCCTCTCAGGATTCTGCATCTCCAGGGAGCCCGAAAACTGTCTGGGAAGTCTCTATCTGTTCTGTTCTCACTCTGCTGCAGCTTTGCAGCTCCCTTCTCACTGTCTGCTTCTGCTCTTTCTAACTCCCCCTGTGTGTTCCTGGGTTTTGTTTAGGTCACTTCACCCACTTTGTCAGTGTCCTCCTACGTTCCACCCACTGTGCTACACCCGTCACCCCTTGCCCAAGCTAGAGTCCTAGACGTAGGGTCGTTTTGTGTGTGATGTGGGTGTGTTTTCAACCACCTTGCTTACCTGGCTGCACTTCTCTCTTGTGGCCACCTGGTCGCAGGGGCGCCACAGATCTATATCTACCTATCTATCCATTTATCTATCTATCCATTTATCTATCTATCTATCTATCTATCTATCTAAATCAAAAAAAGGGGTTATTGAGCAGCGTTTCTTTTGGAGCATAAATGCTAGGTGCTAATCAGTCCTTAAGGTGGTGTCCAGCCACCTATTCCAGACAAGTAAATGCAAAAAAAGGCTGCAGCACTCCAAATTCAGATGTTATTTCGCCTTAAATGGCCTTCAGGCATAAGATAGCGACGTGTCGGTCAGTGATGACCTTCTTCCAGCCTGGAAGAAGGTCATCACTGACCGAAACGTCGCTATCTTATGCTTGAAGGCCATTAAAGGCAAAATAACATCTGAATTTGGAGTGCTGCAGCCTTTTTTTGCATTTACTTATCTATCCACAACTATCTATACATCCATCCAACAGTTATTTATCTATCTATCTATCTATCTACCGTATCTATCTATCTATCTATCTATCTATCTATCTCTATCTATCTATCTATCTATCATAAAGAAAACGGCGTTTAACAATCTTGCTAGGTGCTATATCAGTCCTATGTGGGGATCAGCCACTATATATACAGACCATATATATGATATACTATCTATCTTTCTATCTATCTATCTATCTATCTAATCATTCCTGACCATCTGATATAATTATCTTGTACACCCGGCTCATTAATTCCATCTTCACCTTCCGTTATGTTTCCGCTATCATACATGAATTATTATTAGTACGCTCAGGTTTGGCGCGGTGTAATTAACCTGTGAGCAGGACGTTTGCGGTGTGATTTTTGGCATGTCTAAGCCTCTCGGAGGAGGGGGATGAAAGCGCCATTAGCGGCAGTTGTGAGACGTGATGGCTGCTCGTAGCATTCAGCCACGCTGGTTTCCATTCCTCGCAGCCACCAGGGGCTACTTTATTCAGCAATTGTCAGATTTGTCTTCTTAATGCTCGCGTCTATAGTGCAGTTCCCTGTTAGATTTCGGGCCCCCGTGAGCCCCGTCTGCTGTGTGATTTGTTCGGCTGCCTGTTGTGCGTCGTCTCAGTCATCGTATTACATTAAGAGCATTGTAGACTTCACACGTAAATCCTTAACTTACTTTTTGGTGGAATTTCTCATTGGGATTTTTTAAAACAAATCAGTCCTTTATAGGACTGTGCCATCAGAAAATAACCTATTCCTCAAATCATGATTTTGTGTTAGATGTATTATGTTTGACAAAGTTTTTTCTCAATCAGAATTTTTATTAATAAAACAAAATTGCCAATCTTGCTATTTTCATACTAGCTGCTTAGTTCATTGAGAGTCATCCTATCTTTTCAGGAACAGTTTTCAGCAGGTTCATTATCATCATCAGGATTACAATTACAGCTGACACCTCTATTACACAACTGATGATGAATGGTCCACCATTCACAATAGGTGATGTCACAGCTCACCTCCTCCTCCTGTACAATGACTGATAACACCTCTATATACAGTAGATAACACAGGATCCACCATTCACAATAGGTGATATCACTGCTCACCTCCTCCTGTACAATGACTGATAACACCTCTATATACAGTAGATAACACAGGATCCACCATTCACAATAGATGATATCACAGCTCACCTCCTCCTGTACAATGACTGATAACATCTCTATATACAGTAGATAACACAGGATCCACCATTCACAATAGGTGATGTCACAGCTCACCTCCTCCTCCTGTACAATGACTGATAACACCTCTATATACAGTAGATAACACAGGATCCACCATTCACAATAGGTGATATCACAGCTCACCTCCTCCTGTACAATGACTGATAACACCTCTATATACAGTAGATAACACAGGATCCACCATTTACAACAGGTGATATCACAGCTCACCTCCTCCTCCTGTACAATGACTGATAACACCTCTATATACAGTAGATAACACAGGATCCACCATTCACAATAGGTGATATCACAGCTCACCTCCTCCTCCTGTACAATGACTGATAACACCTCTATATACAGTAGATAACACAGGATCCACCATTCACAACAGGTGATATCACAGCTCACCTCCTCCTGTACAATGACTGATAACACCTCTATATACAGTAGATAACACAGGATCCACCATTCACAATAGGTGATATCACAGCTCACCTCCTCCTCCTGTACAATGACTGATAACACCTCTATATACAGTAGATAACACAGGATCCACCATTCACAATAGGTGATATCACAGCTCACCTCCTCCTGTACAATGACTGATAACACCTCTATATACAGTAGATAACACCGGATCCACCATTCACAATAGGTGATATCACAGCTCACCTCCTCCTCCTGTACAATGACTGATAACACCTCTATATACAGTAGATAACGCAGAATCCACCATTCACAATAGGTGATATCACAGCTCACCTCCTCCTGTACAATGACTGATAACACCTCTATATACAGTAGATAACACCGGATCCACCATTCACAATAGGTGATATCACAGCTCACCTCCTCCTGTACAATGGCTGATAACACCTCTATATACAGTAGATAACACAGGATCCACCATTCACAATAGGTGATGTCACAGCTCACCTCCTACTCCTGTACAATGACTGATAACACCTCTATATACAGTAGATAACACAGGATCCTCCATTCACAATAGGTGATATCACAGCTCACCTCCTCCTGTACAATGACTGATAACACCTCTATATACAGTAGATAACACAGGATCCACCATTCACAATAGATGATATCACAGCTCACCTCCTCCTGTACAATGACTGATAACACCTCTATATACAGTAGATAACACAGGATCCACCATTCACAATAGATAATATCACAGCTCACCTCCTACTCCTGTACAATGACTGATAACACCTCTATATACAGTAGATAACACAGGATCTACCATTCACAATAGGTGATATCACAGCTCACCTCCTCCTCCTGTATAATGACTAATAACACCTCTATATACAGTAAATAACACAGGATCCACCATTCACAATAGATGATATCACAGCTCACCTCTTCCTCCTGTACAATGACTGATAACACGTCTATATACAGTAAATAACACAGGATCCACCATTCACAATAGGTGATATCACAGCTCACCTCCTCCAGTATAATGACTGATAACACCTCTATATACAGTAGATAACACAGGATCCACCATTCACAATAGGTGATATCACAGCTCACCTCCTCCTGTACAATGACTGGTAACACCTCTATATACAGTAGATAACACAGGATCCACCATTCACAATAGGTGATATCACAGCTCACCTCCTCCTCCTCCTCCTGTACAATGACTGATAACACCTCTATACACAGTAGATAACACAGGACCCACCATTCACAGTAGGTTATGTCACAGCTCCCCTCCTCTTCCCCCTTCACAATGACCTTTGCACACGCTCATTAGATGCTTCAAAGTAAGGGTCGAGATCTGTACATTGCGGATAATGTATATGTGAATTTCCTTAAACAACAGGACGTTAGAGACTAGAATTGCCCCCATGGACGGTTTAAAAATTGCAAGATTTCCAATTTTTTATTATTAATAAAGATTGTAATAAGAGTATTAAAAAATTAAGAAAATGAAAAATATCCAATAAACAAAAACCCTATTTAATTAATAGGCTGTTTACGGATTACACATTCACCCGATCCCTCCACTCAGTGCATCTAGAACGCTATAGAGGTTATGCTGTGACTGATACCTGGTTGTGCTGAGCTGTCAGTATGCTGATTTTCTGCGCAGTCATCCGTTCTGGTTCAGGTAGGTGCTGGGTTGCTCAAGCGTTCCATCTTTCCATTGATTGCTCAGATACTTTACTGAGCAGCTTCTCCCAGTATTCTGCAAGTCGTACATTCTATGTGAGTGGTTCTGTGGGCCTGCATACTTGTGTCTGTAACCATTTTCAGCTATTTTGAGTGTAAAAAATCACATGTTCCCATAATATGTTGCAAAAGTGGGGGACTGGAGTACATTTGCTCAAAAATTGTGACCTTTAAAGTATGAGTGTCATTTCATTAAAAAAAAAAAAACAATACTGCACTGGTTGTTAATGATGGGTCACATAGTAGCTAAGATTATGCTTTTTTGTGCCATATGACTTATTTTCTCACATTTTTCTGTGTACTTTTAAAAACTGCATTTTATGGCTGTGTGGGCGTGGTCAGTACCTGATAGGGAACAGTGCAATATGACAGCAGAGAAAGAGCAAGAGAGATCCTGAGCTGTGTGGGGAGCCAGCAGACAAGGGGTTAACAGAAATTGTGACATATATTTCCTTGGCACTTAGACGTCTGAGAGTCTGACCTGATCCTGAACTTTGACATTGCTTAGCAACTGTGCTGTATGCTGAGAAAATGTGATACATTGTTTCCTGATGAGCTGCAGTCAGCAGTGTAGGCCGCACCCCCTCCCTTATATGGTTATATGCCCATATTCAGTATGAGGATGGATCTGACTGACAATGAGCATATGCTTGCTTCATCCACAGTGCAGTGGGGACACCTTGGGGAAGGTTTATGAATAGCTTTCAATCAGAATTTTCTAATGAAGCATATTAGAAAGTTTATTAAAATCACTTGCTCTACATTATTATTCAATAAAAATTTAAACGGAGGTTAACTTTATATAGTCGCTATTGGGATGGGAAATCAGCTGAAAACAATTGTGAAACTTAAATTAGATCACAATGACAAACATAGGAAAAAGAAAAACTCATATAATAGTCTTTAAAAAGAAAGCAAATTAACCCCTAACCAACATATGATGTACTGGTATGTCATGTGCCGGCCCCCTGAATATAATGCGGGCTCAGAATCTGAGCCTGCATCTCTGTCGGCAGATGATGGCTGTGTTATTAAGCCATCACCTGTCTCTAATGGCTGCCTGTGGAGTGAAGCTCCACTCGCGACTAAATAGGTTAAGCCCCAAAATAATATTGTTAAAAAAATATGCCAATGTCAAACTCTGATAGCAGCATTAACAACGTGGCAGCATGGGGGTGCGCCATTTAATGCACCCATTGTGCGCCCATTGAGTTAATGGATTGCTATGATAGTTGAGGGTGTGTTGAAGAACTCCATGTCTATCATTACAGAGCCAAGAACCAGGCTTCAAAGAAGGCCATGATTTTTACTATATACAGCAATACTATGGAATTGCTGTATATAGCACAAGCGATCAGAGAATTGCAGCTTGAAACAGAAATAAGAGAAACACGTCAGTTCACTGTGCTCTAGAATATCTAGGTAAGGCTGGTGTGACTCCCAATTTTTGTACCGTTCATATTTTTAATGCGTGCTAATAAATGAAAATTGAAGCCTAACCTCAACAAGGTTCTGGTTCCTCGTCACTGGATTATTCTTTCTGATTGGTGGATCAGACTATTAAATGTTATGTTTTTAAGTGGAGTAATAAATACAATGAAAAGTTGAAAAAAAAAGTTTTTAAAAATCTGAAAAAAACATAAATTCTAGGTTTTCCCCAATTAAAAGTAAATAAAAAAGAAGCTAAAAATACACATATGTGGTATTATCAAATTCAGAAAATCCAGATTAATCAAAATAAAAATAACAAATCAGTAAATACCATAAACAGAAAAAATATTCTATATATATAGAGAGCATCCATGCACATGTCTCTACCATGTATGAAGTCCCAATACAATATCAATGCACATGGCTCCACCATGTATGAAGTTCCCATATATTATACATGCACATGGCTCTACCATGTATGAAGCCCTCATACAGTGTCCATGCACATGGCTCTACTTCTATAGACCCCCATACAGTATACATGCACATGGCTCTACCATATATAAAGCCCCCATAGAGTATCCATGCACATGTCTCTTCCATGTTTGAAGCCTCCATACAATATCAATGCACATGGCTCCACCATGTATGAAGTTCCCATATATTATACATGCACTTGGCTCTACCATGTATGAAGCCCCATACAGTGTCTATGCACATGTCTCTACCATGTACGAAGTCCCCATACAGTATCCATGCACAAGGCTCAACCATCTATGAAGCCCCTATACAGTATCCATGTACATGACTTGACCATGTATGAAGCCCTCATACAGTGTCCATGCATATGGCTCCACTTCTATGGACCCCCATACAGTATCCATGCACATGGCTCCACCATGTATGAAGCCTCCATACAGTGTCCATGCACATGTCTCTTCCATGTATGAAGTATCCATACATATGTCTCTACCATATTTGAATCCCCCAAACAGTATCCATGCACATGTCTCTACCATGTTTAAAGCCCCCATACAGTGTCCATGCACATGTCTCTTCCATGTATGAAGCCTCCGTACAATGTCAATGCACATGGCTCCACCATGTATGAAGTTCCCATAAATATACATGCACTGTGTATGAAGCCTCATACAGTATCCATGCCTATGGCTCCACCGTGTATGAGGCCCCCATACAGTGTCCACGAACATGTCTCTACCACGTATGAAGCCCCCATACAGTATCTATGCCTATGGCTCCACCGTGTATGAAGCCTCCATACAGTGTCCATGCACATGTCTCTACCATGTATATAGAACTAAACTAGAAGACTTGATGATGGGCCAGTGAGCTTACAGGTAGAAAAGCATCATATAGACAGACTAGTAATAGTCAAGTTATATACAGCGGAGTAGAGTTTTTTAGAATATACCTAGAGGGGCAATGGTCGCTCCTCTCATGATCTCGTCTGTCTGGATCCTACTTATAACTCTGTGAGGTGAGACCTGATAGACCAAGCCTGATATTCCATAGCTGTGAGCTACATTATGACAAGACGATAACTCAAAGTGTAAGAACTTTAACCCTCGGTCAATGACCACAAGCTGATTGTTTCGATCCACTTTTCAGACTGACACCTTACACCTGGAGCAAAATATGTCAACCTGGAAAGTATAAAATCAAACTGGTGAAGACCAAGAATAGAAGAAAAGCCATTGTCGTCATTTCGAAGTAACATCTAGTGGCAGTAATGACTTACTATATGAATTAGCCATTAAAGTTATTTAAAGTATTTTTAATTTAGGGTCAATATAATATGGCAGCTATGGCTTGACTCCTATTGATTCTTTTCATTCACATGTCGTTACTTCCTCTGTCCAACTCTGAGCCATCTTCTATACCTACATCTACATCAATGATAGAAGCTCCATGATCCGGTCACTCCCAGGCCCCTATGATTACCATCACCCACTTCAAAGCTTTAGGTTGCAGTTGAAGACTTTTGTTGATGACCACCGGCACTCCCAGTATGAAGGGCATATGCCATGGTAGTCTCTTAGCTATGACCCTATAGTCCAATATGTGACTTTTTTGTCTTTAACCTTGGCTGATAAGCTGTCTGTACAATTCAGATAGATAATATTATTTATTATTATTATACTCCATTTATTCCATGGCGCTTTACATATACAGCAGTCCTTGTGAAAGTATTATTATTATATCAGCCCCTATATACAGTGCCTTGTGAAAGTATTAGCCTCGCCTTGTGAAGTATTCAGCCCTATATACAGTGCCTTGTGAAGTCACTTTTGCCCTGAACTTTTCAACCTTTGCCACATTTCAGGCTTCAAACATAAAGATATAAATTATAATTTTTTTTTGAAGAATCAACAACAAGTGGGACACAATCGTGAGGTGGAACCAAATTTATACTAAACTTTTTAAATAAAAAACTGTAAAGTGTGGCATGCAATATTATTCGTCCCTTGAGTTAATCCTCTGTAGCGCCCCCTTGTGCTGTGATTACAGCTGCAGTCTCTTGGGGTTTGTCTCATTCTTCCTTGCAGAACAGCTGGAGCTCAGTGAGGTTGGATTGAGGCGTCTGTGATCAGCAGTTTTCAGCTCTTTCCACAGATTCCCATTGGATTCAGGTCTGGATGTGACTCGGTCATTCTAACACCTGGATACGTTTATTTTTGAACCATTCCATTGTAGATTTTGCTTTATGTTTGGGATCATTGTCTTGTTGGAAGATAAATCTCCGTCCCAGTCTCAGGTCTTTTGCAGACTCCAACAGGTTTTCTTCCAGAATGGTCCTGTATTTGGCTCCGTCCATCTTCCCATCAATTTTAACCATCTTCCCTGTCCCTGCTGAAGAAAAGCCCAAACCATGATGCTGCCACCACCATGTGTGACCGTGGGGATGGTGTTTTGAGGGTGATGAGCTGTGTTGCTTTTACGCCAAACATATCGTTTTGCATTGTGGCCAAAAAGTTCAATTTTGGTTTCCTCTGAGCAGAGCCCCTTATTCCACATGTTTGGTGTCTCCCAGGCGGCTTGTGGCAAACTTCAAACCAAGACTTTTTATGGATATCTTTGAGAAATGGCTTCTTCTTGCCGCTCTTCCATAAAGGCCACATTTGTGCAGTGTACGACTGATTATTGTCCTATGGACAGACTCTCCCACCTCAGCTGTAGATCTCTGCAGATCATCCAGAGTGATCATGGGCCTTTTGGCCTCATCTCTGATCAGTCTTCTCTTGTTCGAGATGAAAGTTTAGAGGGACGGCCGGGTCTTGGTAGACTTGCAGTGGTCTGATACTCCATCCATTTCAATATGATCACTTGCACAGTGGCTCCTTGAGATGTTTAAAACTTGGGAAAACTTTTGTATCCAAATCTGGCTTTAAATCTTCACCGCAACAGTATCTCGGACCTGCCTGGTGTGTTCCTTGGTCTTCATAATGCTCTCTGCACTCTGAACCCTGAGCCTATCACAGAGCAGGTGCATTTATACGGAGACTTGATTACACACAGGTGGATCTATTTATCATTACCAGTCATTTAGGACAACATTGGATCATTTAGAGATCCTCACTGAACTTCTGGAGTGAGTTTGCTGCACTGAAAGTAAAGGGACGAATAATATTGCACTACCCACTTTTCAGGTTTTTATTTGTTAAAAAAGTTTAAAATATCTAAAAAATT
Organism: Allobates femoralis; assembly: GCA_033576535.1. NCBI lineage: Eukaryota > Metazoa > Chordata > Amphibia > Anura > Aromobatidae > Allobates > Allobates femoralis. The sequence goes on from JARQOC010000001.1 coordinate 10,833,700, forward strand.
TGACGATTCTGTTTTACTTGTTGTTGATTCTTCACAAAAAAATTTGAATTTCTATCTTTATGTTTGAAGCCTGAAATGTGGCAAAATGTTGAAAAGTTCAAGGGGCCGAATACTTTCCCAATGCACTGTATAGACATACAATAATCATGAGCAATACAAGGCACACACAGGTACAGGAGGGGAGAGGACACTGCCCGTGAGGGCTCACAGTCTACAATGAATGGTGAGATATAGTAGGTGAGGAGAGAGGACCCTGCCAATGAGGGCTCACAGTCTACAATGATGGGTGAGGATATAGTAGGTGAGGAGAGGACCCTGACTGTGAGGACTCACAGTCTACAGTGAATGGGTGAGGATACAACAGGGAGGAGAGAGGACCCTGCCTGTGAGGACTCACAGTCTACAATGAATGGGTGAGGAATACAACAGGGGAGGAGAGAGGACCCTGCCTGTGAGGACTCACAGTCTACAATGAATGGGTGAGAATACAGTGGGAGAGGAGAAAGGAGAACTCACATTCTACAAGGGATGGGTGAGGATACAGTAGGTGGGAAAGAGGGCCCTGACTGTGAGGGCTCACAGTCTACAAAGGATGGGTAAGAATACACTTGGAGAGGGTAGAGCTGGTCATATGGTGATTTGGTGGACTGAGGTTCACTGCAGGTTGCAGGCTTCTGGAAGAGGTGAGTCTTCAGGTTCATTATGAAGGTTTCCACAGCAGGTGAGAGTCTGACGTGTTGGGGCAGAGAGTTCCAGAGAAGGGGGGATGCACGGAGAAAATCTTGTATGCGATTGTAGGAAAAGAGATAAGAGGGCAGAGAGTGAGGATTGCAGGTTGCGTGTAAGTAGGTACCGGGAGACCATGTCAAAGATATATGGAGGTTACAGGTTGTGGATGGCTTTGTATGTCATGGGTAGGGTTTTAACTGGAGGCTCTGGGCAGTGGGAGGCCAGCGAAGGGCTTGGCAATGAGGAGAGACCGGGGAATAGCAGTGAGACAGGTGGATTAATCAGGCAGCAGAGTTTAGGGTAGATTGGACATCAGCCATTAGTAATTCCTCCAGAAGCTCCCTGACACGCACCTTGCAGTTGAGGATTCAGGTGTTTTCACTACAGAGAGGAGATTAAGTTACTGTCAAACACCTCTGAGGTGGTTTGTCTCCCTTGCCCACAAAATGATCAGATGTGTCAACATCCAACCCGCTTCACCCTTCTTTCCCTCAAATCTATGGATGAGGGAGTGTCAGGAGATCCCATACACATTTGATGGTGAACCAAACCCGCAAGGTGCAGCCAATTCTAAGGCAGTTGGAAATTCCTATGCCTAATACTTGTGATTTTGTTGACAGATCACCGGCTGTTGAAGGTCTATTTCTCCTCTATCCCCACTGAGAGCACATAGATGTGGATATTCAGAAGAGATAGCTTCCTGCTGAATGAACATTCTTCTGACCGCAGTCTCATGTGTATGGCCAGCTTTAGTCTAATGTACACTACCACCATTTGGTCTGCAAGGAGATTAGACTCCATGATCACTGAAATAAAAAGTCATGGTATTTTGTAGACAAAGACATAATTTGCAGGGCTTGTTACTGCGTCTACCACTGCTTTAAAAGAACATAATGGTCCATTTACACGGTGCCACAGGAAGGTAGAAACAGGCAGGCATCGGACACAATTGTGCCTGTTGCCTTGAAAAGACCACGATGTGGCTGCGTGTAATTCAGGGCTTTCCTTCCTGTGTCTTCCCTGAAGGAAGGAAAGTCCTGATTTACACGCCGCCACATCGTTGTCTTTTCAAGGCAACAGGCACAATTGTGTCCGATGCCTGCCTGTTCCTACCTTCCTGTGGCACCGTGTAAATGGACCATAACAGTGATAAAATATATCCCCTGATTTTGATGGGTGGATCTTTTGAAGCTTGAATTCGCCATCTTCGGCAAATGTTCCACAAAAAATTGATTAGCGGCAACTAAATTCACCATGCATCTCAATACTGCAAAGGCTCTAATTGCCCAGAAAAGATATGTACAACACTCCAAGGTCTCCTAGGACTGTATGCAACTCCTTTTTAGATCTTTAACACAAACAAAGTCTTAGTAATGTCCAGGTCACCTCAATCTATTTGGCTTGGGGAAAATGGATGGTAACCAGAGGGAAATAACAGCCTATTTAACAATATACTGTAGTATCAGTATTTTCATGTTACTTAAATTGTAAAAAATGGTCCAAAAATTATCCCTTTTGGGTGGCAGATTCCTGACTTGATGGTGTTTAAACACTTGGCGGAGCAAACAGAAATTGTTCCTTTTTCACAGATTGGTTAAAAAATTATCTCTACTTGGGGAGCTTCAAGATCTTTCTGCTTTGCTAAATGAAGGAGTGAGAGTAATTTGACAACTGCGTCCAAAAATTGTCCATTTATTTAGGGAGCAAGAACAGGTTTAGTTGTTTTGAAAGTACTTGGTTTCTCAAGTAGCACTGAAAAAATATCCCTTTTTTGTTATCTATAATCAGTGCTTTTTTTGTGGGGGCACGTAGTGGTATGGTGTACCAGAAAATATGCAGAAGGGGGCGGACTGCCATCCACCGCATGCTGCCCACTGTCTGGTGCTCAGGATCTCCCGGCCACCTGACAGCACCATCCCCCCCCCGCTCTTCAATCACGGCCGCCGGTGCCTGACAGCGCATCCCCTCCCCCCCGATCCTCAAATAGCCGGTGCCTGACTGCACCCCCCAAGATCCCCCCGCTCCTCAAACAGCCGGCGCCTGACTGCACCCCCCAAGACCCCCCGCTCTCCAAAAAGCCGGTGCCTGACAGCACCCTTCCCCCCCCCCCACTCCTCGCCTCAGTACTGGAAAATATTCTTTTGCAAAAAATGCACTGTCTATAATTAAGAATTATTCTTGACTATGACCCCAGAACATAATAAATTTAGGGTCACGAAAGACGCAAAACTCCTCTTGTTGTTCACCTATTCTGCCATCGTAATTCCCCATTCTGTCCTGAAGGTAGCTACCTCTTGGCTCTTTTTGCACTAACGCAATGTCATTTTCCAGCACCTTTTCTCTGTGCCACGGGTTCTGACATTGAGGGAGCATCATTTCTCCTGACAGAACAGAGAAAGTTATGGAGTTTAAATAAAAATGGCAGAAAAATATCCAGAAAGGGTCCTCTTCATGCCCCCTATGCCTCAGTCATCCCTTTCCCAATACTCTAAAAAATACTGCAAAATAGCCCCATTTATCCAGGATTTGAATCTAGAAATTTGGATTCAGGAGAGTAAGAATGCTTTATTTTTTTAGTAAAATTCTCTTTGAACCTCTTTGGTCATTTCTATTCGAGAGACATTATATGTAATATGCATCATTGAAAGATGTTCGCGGAAGTCTTTGGATCTGTACTTGAATGGCCAAACTGCAATTTTCAGAATTTGTATCCAAAAATGTGGATTCAGGAGATCAGAATGATTTTCTTTGTACAATTCAATGTAAATGAAATTCTATTTGAACCAATTTTCTCATTTCTGTCCATGAAACACGGCACGAAATATGCTTTATGGAAAGATGTTGAAAGATGTTCGCGGCAGTCTTGGGATCTGTACTCGAAGGGCCAAAATTGATGTTTTCCCTATGAAACTCGCGCATTATGTTTTCAAGCTTAACCGCTATTATTTCAGAATTTGAATCCACAAATTTGGATTCAGGAAAATCAGAATGGCTTTTTTAGCAAAGTTCAAGGAAAATATATTAGTCTTTGAACCTCTTTGCTTGTTTCTTTTCACGAGACGTGGCACAAATGATGCATTATTCTAAGATGTTGAAAGAAGTTCACGGCAGTCTTTCGATCTGTAGTTGAAAGACCAAAATGCCATTTTTTCGGAGCTTGTATCCAAAAATTTGGATTAACGAGAATCATAATTTTTTTTTGTAAAATTCAAGCTAAATTGACTTCTCTTTGAACCTATTTGCTCATCTCTTTTCACGACACGTGGCATGGATTATGCGTTATTGAAAGATGTTGAATGATGTTCGCAGTAGTCTTTAGATCTGTACACGAATGACCAGACTGCAATTTTTTCGGAATTTGAATCCAAAAGTTTCGATTCAAGAGAATCAGAATGTTTTTTTTTTTTTTTTTTGGAAAATTCATGGCAAAATAAATTCTCTTTGCTCATATCTATTCATGAGACATGGCACAGCTTAGGCCGGCTTCACTCCACGGTGTGATCAGGTTCGGGGCTGTCCGGGGTGACCCTGACAGCCCCAGACCTAATTATCACCCTGTGCAGCCCTATGGGGCTGGGTGGAGCCGCTGCCATCTGGCTTCCATCTCTCCGAGAGAATCCGGGTGTGTTCGGATTTTTCTCCCGGACACAAAAACGTTAATTGCAACATTTTTGTGTCCGGGGAGAAAAATCTCTCCAAATTGGCTTCTCGCGGATCCTCCCAGATCCTCCTGGATCCGGGCAATCCAGCGCTACCTACCATGGGAGTCTAAGGGGCCGGATTGCCCCGATCCGGGAGGATCCGGTAACCGGGGGCACACAAACACAGACAGACACACACAGAGACAGACAGACAGACACAGACAGACACACAATTTCTCATTCTCCCCAGTGATCCGGCGGTGATCCCTGATGATTCTTCCTCCATGCAGTGGCAGGAGATGATTTTATCTATGTGCAAGGACCTTTTGAACCATGTGTCTCAGCCAGTCCCATGGTGCGCAGGCTCTGGCTCTGATAGGATGATACCCGCAGGTCTTAACAATGCACAGAGGAAGAATCATTGGTGATCACCGGGATTGCAGTAGGATCCCTGGGGGTGGCGAGTTCAGTATAGGTGAGGTTTTGTTTTGGAAATTAGAGGACAAAAGCATCACAAATCGACTGCAGGAATATCCATCTGTTTGTGGTGCTTTTTTCTGGGGGTTAGAATAGAGTCTATGGGGAAAAAGCAGTTAATTGCAGGGACCTAAAAAAAACGCAGGTGATTTCTGCATCAAAAACCACATGAGGGCACAGCTTTTGGGAAATCACATTGACTTTCATGTAAAGGCTGTGAGTGCTGCGTTTTTGTTTCAGAAAGGCTGAATCAGTTTTTTGCCACTATTTTTGAGGATCGGCTTTCCGGTGGAATGCAGGACGCTTGGCTTCTCAGCCAAGTCAAGCATTATCAAAGTTTAGCATTCATTCAGGCGCCTGCTTTTTTGAGGATCCATTTTCACCCAAAACGAAAAATGAGCATGTCAATTCTTTGGCGTTTTTCCTGATCTGCTTTTCCATTGCCCCTATTGCTGAATGGGCTCATGTAAAACGCACTGTGTGAATGGAGATGTGATTTTTGGAGAAGCTGATCCTCAAATTTGAGGACCCAACACGTGTGAATATAGCCAAATAAAACGCACAATGGGCACTTACCCTAAGGGTGGAAACACACTATCCTACATACATGCGAGTCTCTTGGACGAGACTGACCAGGCTAACTTCACACCACAGCGATATTCGATCCGGGGCTGTCAGGGATGAACCTGACAGCCCCGGACCGGTTCAGCACACAGATATGCCTTCCAATCCTGTGTGCAACCGGACACTGCTGCAACTGCAGATGAATCTGGATCGCGGGGGCTTGCCGCGATCCTGAAATAACAGCGGAGTGCAGCTCCCATGTGAGGGAGCGCCGAATTGCATCGAATCCGGGGGAATCCGAGAGGATCCGGAGACGGCAATTTGGGGAGATTTTTCTTCACTTTTGTCCTGGAGAAAATCCGAATTTTCCCAGATTCTTCCGGAGAGATGGAAACCGGAAGGAAGATAGCTGCCATCCGGCTCCATCCATCCCCATAGGATACTATGGGGCCAAAATCCGGTCCGGGGCTGTCTGGTTTACACTGGACAGCCCCAGATCGGATGCTGCCGTGGTGTGAAGCCGGGCTCAGTGACCCTGAACATCCTCTCCCTCTCTGTACGGGAGTGTGATGCGAACAATAACACAAGCAGCTCACACTCCCGTCCAGAGACGGAGAGGCCATTCAGGGTCACTGATTAAGTCTCAGCCGAGAGACTCGCATGTAAGTAGGATAGTGTGTTTCCAACCTAAAAGAAAAAAACTGCTAATAAGCCAAAACAATAGCAACAAAGAACAATATATTCCCAAAAATGAATTTCAAAAATGTACAAAAAGTGTAAAAAAAAAGCCATAAATTCCATAAAAAAGACTTTAGATCTGCGGTAAATCAAAATAGCCAAAATAGGAAAAAATAAAAATTAAATTAAAGATAATAATATTTATTCATTGATATAGCGTTATTAATTCTATAGCGCTTTACGTACATCAGCAATCTATTCACAATTGAATACAAATGGTGGTAAGTATTGGATCAAGAAAAACAAGAAAGGAGAAAACATTAATACAACATGTTCCGTTTGACAAATCTAAACATTCCAGGGGTAAAGATGTGACAGTTCTAATTTGAGAGGTCAAGGGTTAATTGCAGGCTGAATTTCCCATGGCTCACTGAATGTGGATTTATTTGTCAGCTTTTCTGAATGAAGAATAAGTCGAAAATAATCAACCCCCTCCGAAATGTCAATCCCGGCGTTTACATAATAGCTTAAGAACGTGTTGAATTGTTATAGTATCCATTCGGGGGAATTTTTTTTTTTTTTTCTTTTCTTTCTCGGTGGTTGACTTCTTGTCATCATCAATATCAAAATTACGCTTCCTCCACTTCTTCCACTCAACCAAGAAAACAAAGTCTCCCGCTTCTTCGACATCATTATCCTACCGTAACTCTGCCACTTTGTAATTACTTTTTATCTATTTCTGGCCGTGTTTTTTTATTATTTTTTTTTTTATTATTTGTGGCGGCTTCTTTAAAAAAATAAAGTAATAAAAAAAAAAGAGTTTTAAGGAAAAAAAAAAAAAAAAAAAAAACTAATAATTGCTAAGGAGCCAATTAAATTCTGAAAGCGAGATGAAACCGTACTTATTTCCCCTGGTGATTTTATGCTTTTAAACTGCCTTCCGTGTTAGGGAACGAGAGAGGAAAAAAAAAAGAGAGAGAGAGAGAAAATATAATTTCTGAAGCTGACAGAACTCATTGTTCGAGAAATTTTAAATTCAAAAAAGTTAATAAAGCCAAAGTATAAGATGAAGGGAATTTGCATTTCACAGATTAACAACATGTACAGCAAGAAAGGAGATCTGCCTTGCCCCAGGTGATAATTTAAGAAACCTTTGCATATTTTATTTAAAACTGGGCCCAGTTTGGCTGGGTAATAAAACAGACAGATAATGATTAGAAGGTCAGCCCTTCAGGGCACACAGCTTGGGCCCTAGCAAATACCAAACAATGATCCCACAAGCCTGGCTTGCTGAAGATTAGTCTAATTGCCTGCTGATGTTTTATTTTTTTTTTTTTCTGAAGTTTTTTTTCTCTTTTTTTTTTTTTTTTTTTCCGTTCTTCTTTCCAACGCTAAGAAGGGTGGCAGTTTCATATTTGCATTTTTTTTTTCTTTAATTCATCAATTCTGATAAGCAGAAAGTTTGTCTAAAAATCCTCCCGCTCCTCCTCCTAAACACTTCCCCCCCACCTTCCCCCTCCTTCTGGTATTTACTTTTTTTTTTTGTATTATTTACTTTTTTACATTTTTAACTATCTGTCTTTTAGTGTATTTTAATTCTCTATTTAACAGATTGTAAAGAATACACAATTGTAAAATAAGTATTTATATTTGCATAAAAATTCATCAGTTCTGATAAGGCTGCTTTCACATTACGAATTTGTGAAATCGGACAGCATCGGATCCAAATTTGCCCCCGTGTAATCTTTCCGGAGCAAAAATCGGAGACTGCTCAGATTTTTGCATCTGAATCAAAAATCGGATAGAATCGGACACGAATCGTGCCAAAACGAAATGCAATTGTTGTCTATGGGGATCGGATCGGATAGAAAATTGGATCCGATATCGGATCCGGTTTTCTGTATTGAGCATGCTCAATACCCTAGATCACTCCCAAAACCTCCCACAGCCCTCCCCCAGCCATTTAAATCGGATCCGATAAAAAAATCGGATCGGATGGCATCCGATGGCATCCGATTTTGAGCATCCGATGCTGTCCAATTTTCATCATGCAGCATCGGATTTAACAAAATCGGAATGTGAAAGCCTTAGGCTGCTTTCACATTCTGATTTTGTTAAATCCGATGCTGTCCGATAAAAATTGGACAGCATCGGATCCGATTTAGCCCCCATGTTCTCCAATGGGGATCGGAACGGATCGGATGTGCACTCAATGGCATCCGATTTGCATCTGATCCGATTCTGTCCGATTCTATTCAGGAGCCAAAATCGGAGACTGCTCCGATTCTGGTATCGATTCAAAAATCGGATCGCATCGTATCCGATGCGATCCGATTAAAATAATATGGGAGTCTATGGGGGATCGGATCGAATAGAAAATCGGATGCGATATCAGATCCGATATTCTGTATTGAGCATGCTCAATACCCTAGACCACTCACAAAACCTCCCACAGCCTTTAAATTGGATCCGATAAAAAATCGGATGTGATGGCATCTGATGGCATCCGATTTTGAGCATCTTATGCTGTCCGATTTTCATCGGGCAGCATCGGATTTAACAAAATCAGAATGTGAAAGCAGCCTAAACAAAAAGTTTGTCTAAAAATTCTCCCGCCCCTCCTCCTAAACAAACGTTCCCCCTCCCTTCTTTGCCTACTGCTATTTACTTTTTTTTTTACTCTTTTACTGTAGTGTTTACTTTTTTTTTACATCTTTAACTATCTATGGATGGCTTCAGACTTGCGTTCGCCTCCGCAGTGTCTTGCGGACGGTGGAAGCAAGCCGAGTGCAAGCATCGCCCATCCCTATGTTTAACATGGGGACGCACGGCAATGTGCTTGGCTGCGGATGGGCGTGCGCACTGATAAACTTCAATGTGTGATTTCTACGCATGCGGATGCTTGCATACAAATCACACATTCTCGTCTGCACCATGAACGCGACATGTCGCGTTCATGGTGCGGACGAAAACATGTGATTGTACGCAAGCATCCGCATGCGTACTAATCACACATGGCGGGCAATGGGTGCGCACAGCCATGCGCACCTGAGCGCATACACCATGCGTCCCCATGTTAAACATAGGGATGCACAGTGTCTGCACTCCACAATACACAGCGGCGGGGATTGCAAATGTGAAGCCAGCCTATGTCTTTTATTTTATTTTAATTCTTTATTTAACAGATTGTAAAAATACAATCGTAAAATTAGTATTCATATTTGCATAACAATTCATCAATTCTGATAAGGCCGGCTTCACACCATGATTTTCTTGATCACTACCTGTCCCTGCACCTTGTGAGCTCATCTCTAACCATCCCTCACTGACCTAAAGGGGCCCTATAATGGTTTGGAAAAATGACTTTTAACTCACATATGGTCTCCATCTAGGAGACTGGAAAGGCGGGCTCCATTCTCCCCTCCTCATCAGCAGGCTTCAATATGCACATTGCGCATGCACTGGAGGCGGGCTGGTCATGCAATCAGGCCCACAATGCACTGGGCCAATCATGTGATCAGGCCCACATTGCACTGGGCCGATCACATGATTAGGTCCAGAATGCACCGGCCAGATATGATGTCCCGACCTGGCGTTTTAGATCACAAGGGAGGCGGGTATTTCAAAACTAAGGCGGAGCAAGACAAGAAGCGAGGACGCTATTTTCCATTTGACATAAAGCTGACAAGTCAATGCAAAAGCTGCAACAGGACCCACAATTATCATTATTAATATTTTTTTTTAACTGCCTAATAGCCTTCAGCTCAATCTTGAGCCATGGCAACTTGATGGACGAACGCTCTGTAGGAAGATTAATTTTGTGCAGCCTAGATAGGTGCACAATGGTCTTCTCCAAGCCTAGATATGTCCACCAGGGTCTTCTTCAAGACTAGATAGGACCACCAAGGTCTCCTTCAAATCTATATATGTCCACTAGGGTCTTGTTCAAGCCTTGATAGGACCACCAGGGTCTCCTTCAAATCTAGATACGTCCACCAGGGTCTTCTCTAAGCTCAGATAGGTCCACCAGGGTGTTCTCCAAGTCTAGATAGGTTCACCAGGGTCTTCTCCAAGTCTAGATAGGTTCACCAGGGTCTTCTCCAAGCCTAGATAGGTCCACCAGGGTCTTCTCCACTATTATCTTGATTGTATCAAGCCATTGGATTGTTACTCTTCCCAAATATTGAAAGTCTTTAATAGCACTGGTCTTTTCATATAGGCTAGGGGGACTTTTGGGGCATCTAGTTGTCAGGGACCCGGTACCATTGCAAACCCCCCTGGTTATTTTAAGATATCAGCTTACTTTGGGGGGAAAAAAAGCTAGCAGCTAGCATATTTTCTAAGAGTTTGCCTTGAGAACAGAACTTTATTTCATGTGCCCTTTGAAGACCAGTGGTGGAGCTATATTAGGCTCAGAAGCCCTTATGCCATATGAGAAGTCAACTGGCACATGAAATGTGAAAATTCATGTGAAATGGCACATGAAACGCGGGAGATTTACATTGGGTTCTGATGCTTCAAGTTATGCATCAGAAACAGGTTCTCCTCCCATTAAAACTTGAATGAGATCCAAGAACTTCTATCCTAGCCACAGGTCTATATATTTCCATTAAAGATGAGTGAACCCAAACTGTAACATTCGGGGTTCTCACCAAACACGGGAGTCTCGGCATTACACTTGAACATAGACTAAAAGAAAAAGCTGTACGCTGCAGTGAGCAATAAAGATTACATAAGAAAACCCATGTGGACTCCCGCCTTTTGAAAACCAGCGCAGGTAAAGCAGACAAGCTGCAACCCTCTGCTGTCTGCTTTACCTTGGCTGGTTATCAATAACAGAGGGGATCCCGTATCGTTTTTTTAAACAGTTAAAAATCAAAACTGAGTGGGCTCCTATTTTTGATACCTAGCCAAGGTAAAGCAGACAGCCGAGGGCAGGGTGGGAAGGTCAATGGTTACTTGGCCCTTCCCAGCGTAAACATACCAGCCCATAGCCACACCAGGAATGGCACATCTATTAGATACACCAATTCTGGCGCTTTACCCTGACTCTTCCTGATTGCCCTGGAACTGTGGCAATAGAGGTAATAGGTTAATGGGGTTAATGTTAGCTAAGGGATTGGCTATTTCTTTTTGGTGTGAGGAATGTTACAGTACATGAAATGTCATACAATTTCCATTTGAGCTATAAACCCAAAATCAATGAGACATATATCGTTTTTGGTCGTTTTTGAATGTACAATGTTATACTTTCTCGGAAAAGAGATATAATTCTTCTTAATTCATATATAGTACAGACCAAACGTTTGGACACACCTTCTCATTCAAAGAGTTTTCTGTATTTTCATGACTATGAAAATTGTAGATTCACACTGAAGGCATCAAAACTATGAATTAACACATGTGGAATTATATATGTAACAAAAAAGTGTGAAACAACTGAAAATATGTCTTATATTCTAGATTCTTCAAAGTAGCCACCTTTTGCTGTGATTATTGCTTTGCACACTGTTGGCATTCTCTGGATGAGCTTCAAGAGGTAGTCACCGGAAATGGTCTTCACTTCACAGGTGTGCCCTGTCAGGTTTAATAAGTGGGATTTCTTGCCTTATAAATGGGGTTGGGACCATCAGTTGTGTTGTGCAGAAGTCTGGTGGATACACAGCTGATCGTCCTACTGAATAGACTGTTAGAATTTGTATTATGGCAAGAATAAAGCAGCTAAGTAAAGAAGAATGAGTGGCCATCATTACTTTAAGAAACGAAGGTCAATCAGTCCGAAAAATTGGGAAAACTTTGAAAGTGTCCCCAAGTGCAGTTGCAAAAACCATCAAGCGCTACAAAGAAACTGGCTCACATGAGGACCACCCCAGGAAAGGAAGACGCAGAGTCACCTCTGCTGTGGAGGATAAGTTCATCCGAGTCACCAGCCTCAGAAATCGCAGGTTAACAGCAGCTCAGATTAGAGACCAGGTCAATGTCACACAGAGTTCTAGCAGCAGACACATCTCTACAACAACTATGAAGAGGAGACTTTGTGCAGCAGGCCTTCATGGTAAAATAGCTGCTAGGAAACCACTGCTAAGGACAGGCAACAAGCAGAAGAGACTTGTTTGGGCTAAAGAACACAAGGAATGGACATTAGACCAGTGGAAATCTGTGCTTTGGTCTGATGAGTCCAAATTTGAGATCTTTGGTTCCAACCACCGTGTCTTTGTGCGACGCAGAAAAGATGAACGGATGGACTCTACATGCCTGGTTCCCACTGTGAAGCATGGAGGAGGAGGTGTGATGGTGGGGGGGTGCTACGCCAGATGACCTGGCCTCCACAGTCACCAGACCTGAACCCAATCGAGATGGTTTGAGCTGGACCGCAGAGTAAAGGCAAAAGGGCCAACAAGTGCTAATCATCTCTGGGAACTCCTTCAAGACTGTTGGAAGACCATTTCCGGTGACTAACTCTTGAAGCTCATCAAGAGTGTGCCAAGAGCAGTAATCAAAGCAAAAGGTGGCTACTTTGAAGAAACCTAGAATATAAGAAATATTTTCATTTGTTTCACACTTTTTTGTTAAGCATATAATTCCACATCTTTGAATGAGAAAGGGTGTCCAAACATTTGGTCTGTACTGTATGTTTTTTTTTAGATTTTAGATGTATATTTTATAACATCTTTTTGTGTAATATTGACATATTTGTGCAATCTTGACATCTGCAAGATTAACACATGGTAAAATAAAACGAAGAAGTCATATTAGTCAGCTAATGAGTAGTGAAAAGTCAACCAAACTGCAATGAGTTCACTTGCAACAATCAACCCTTGTAATAGTTGCCGGATGGTAAAGAGGCTTCATACTTTTTGAGACTTGTCATTCACGGCTGATCTGTAAAGGTTGTTATTCTAAAAGGAAACCTGCCATGCAATTCTGAATACTCAATCCATGGGTGGCATGAATCAGAGTTTGCATGGTTGTCGTTAGGTATATTTTCTCTGAAACACTCGGGTGTTCTTGTGAAAATACAGTTTGAAAGCACAGCAGAAGAACATAAGAATAGTGATGGGTAAACCCAAACTGTAAAGCTCGGTGTCCATACTGAACACCTACTGTTCAGGCACACACCCTCAGCTGAGGACCTGAAACCAGCCCATACATTCTAGCATCTACCACACTAGAATGTATGGGCTGATTCCAGATTACTCCAACAGCCAATCAAAGATGCCGATTCTCTGTGACTGCACCTGTGATTGGCTGTTTGGTCTCTTTGTAGTGAATATCCAGGAAGTGAATTAGTGACCCGGAAGTACAAGCGGTGGGAAGCCCGGATGCTTGTAATTATGATGCTGCTGTTTAATAACTATTTGCCTTCATTTTACAGCCCTACAGCCCCCATCCCATAACTTTACAATCCAAGTTCTAGGTCAATACTCAAGATCAAGTCACATTCTTGCCTGAACTTGGACTTTAAAAAATGTCTGCCGAACCTGATTATTGGCAGGTTCACCCATCACTACATAGGAACAAGCAAGACTAGTATGGCGCATACCCTGGCCGGCATCTCCTCACATTGCTACAGGTGATTGACAGTTCGCTCCTCATATACACAGGAGAGACCTGTCAATCACTTAGTCTTGTCTCTTGCTATAGTTCCTCAGCTGTATCTTTTTCTGCAATACTCTGGCATTATGTTGTGGTGCCCCTGTGGAGAGGAGGCCACAACAGAGCATGGCAGCTGGGATTGGTAAATCGGTCACTTCACACCAATACCCCACACACACCTCCCATCCTAAGCCAAAGTTACTTCATGTCAGGCAATGGATGGTGGGAGGAGCTAAGTGGAGGGTGAAAAGTAGAACAGAACCGGGGAAAGGGGTGGAGGAACTGGAGTAAAACCCAGGAACACTAAGTTAGAAGAGGTTGAGTAAGAAGGTAGTGAGAAGAATAATAAGAGGAGAGAGAACCGAACTCCTAAGCAGATACACCCATCAGCTAATCAGTGACAGAGACAACACTGAGAATAGCAGGGCCCGGCGGCCGATGCCACCGATGGCTAGTCTGGGACCCAGTCTGAGACCGAGGAAAGACTGAAGAAGCCAAGTGGACCCTACTGCTTGGGACACTGGTGGCTGGGCCAGGGCCAGAGTGCCAGCTCTGCAAATGTGGCCGTGAAGCTTTAAGCCCCAACCACAGGTACTCCGGCAAGGTGCAGGGTTTTTATGCCCTGAGACCCAACCTCTGTTGCGGTGAAGGGAAAGCCGTTGAACATAGGGCTAGTGAGCCGGAGGTGTAGAACACTGAGAGCCCATGACAGCCGGACCATAACGGAATGGAGGAAGAGAGGGCCCGAGAGGTACACAGAAAAGGAGTGCCGTAGACAAGCCATCCCAGCTGCTGAGAGAGCCCGAGTCCGCTGTGAACTGTCGAGAGCTACTGTGAACTGTACGACTGGAAGTTGAGAGTAAAGGCCTGGTAAAGCCCAGTATTGTGTTTATTTTCTTGCGGGAAGGTACAGTAATTGCGACAGTGCATAGACTGTGGATGCTGCCTGAAGGTACTGGAGACTTTGTACTTATTCTACACTCACGGTTGCCCTGGGGACCAGCCCTACCCATAGAGGACTCATCATCTTGCTGCACCCATCATCATCCCCAGCGGTCCAGATTGCAGCAGTGGCCCCATATATCCACACACTACGAGTGGCGTCATGATTTATCCTTTAAAACTATTAATCCCCTTTTATTGACTGCCCGAGACCACGGAGTCGGTTCACGTCATCGTGACCACCCAGCAGGCCCAGACGACTGCGAGAGAGACTGAAGGCCCGGTTCTGAGTACCCCATGGCCCCAGTGAGAGAGTCAATATCCCTTGCAGCAATAGTGTAGTCATGCTCTTATTCCCGCTGCCCTTGATTTGAGCAGTATAAATCAACTAACATATTACCTTTAAAAAGTAAAAATAGAACATTGCTGATAGATCTGACCTAAACTGATCAAACCTGGGCTTTTATGGAGGTTAAATGTGTCATTTAACATGAACAGCTTTAACATATTGTAAGGATTTACTCAGGAATCTAGTGGCAATGGGAGCAAAGACACAATGAGATCTAGTTTGTAAAATTTAACAAGTCTGTATTGAACACACATGGCAGAAAAGAAACGTGAGTGAGGTGCCGTGGGGTACTCAGGAACCGGATCGCTGCTACTGTTGCTGGGGAGTCAAGGGGGTCGTGACTCGGTCCTGTGGCCTGGGCGTCAGTTGAAAAAGGGGATATGTACAGGGGAGGTTGTCGTGACGCCACCCGTAGTGAGTGGTTAGGATGACCATCACTGCCGTATTTTTGCTGGGGACGGTGATGAGGGGCAGCGTAGATGGTAAGCCCTCTACTGATAGGGCTGGGTGTCCCCTAGGCAGGTGTAATGTAAGAGCTGCATACTCTGGATGCACTAGCTCTTCTCCTGTAGCTTCTCCAACCAGCACACAAGGGACAGCAGGGATGTGGCTCGCAGGTGGGGGAACTCTGCAGTGGCACGGTAAGGAACAGTCTGAGGCACTTTTGAGCTTACCGGGAACTTTACTGTTCAAGTTCTTAGCAGACAAGTTGCAGTTGACAGTTCTCAGTCTTAGTTCTTACACCTATCTGGGGACCCAGGTGCCACTGCAGCTCAGACGGTTCTTCTGCATTGCTTCCCTCAATATACCTTTCAGGCCCTGCTTGTCTCTTTCTCTGTCCTCGCTCAAGGGTTCGGTCTGGCCATCACGGGCTCTTTAGTGATGCTTTCCTCTGCTTTAGGGTCACTAGCCCTAGTACGATGGCTGTGTTCCTACTCCATGGCGGTAGGTCACGAATCATAGAGTCCCCGCACCACGCCGGTGTGTCTTGTGATTGGGGTCTTAGAGTCTCCCTGGTCACCTCTACAGAGGATTTCCTGGCCTAGCCCTCTAGTGACCCAGGTGTGATTTGGGCTCACCAGGCTCCCTCTATCTCCCTGGTTCTCAGCACTGGGTCCTCCAGCCAGCTATATTAGTGATGGCTGCCAGGCCCGTTGTTCTCCCACCATTCTGTAGTGTTCAGCTTTAGGGTGTGTCTGCTTGCGGTGCGTCTTCCCTCGCCCCTGTCTCTAGAGCGAGCTTTCTCCCTTGGGTAACTGCCTCCAAGGTTCTGTGTCCTCCAGGAAACCTCTCCTCCTGGGAATCCTCTCCTTCAACTTAGTGTTCCAGTATTTTTAATACTGTTCCTCCACCCCTTTGTCCAGGTATGTCCTACTCTCCACCCACACTTCTCTAAACTCCCGCCACCAATTGCCAGACATAGAGTTCTGGGCGTAGGGTCGGTGTGTGTTGGTGTGTATGTTTTAAGTCAGCCGCCTTTCTCATCTGACGGCAGTTCACCCTGTCGCAGGGGCGTCACATGAGATGCAGCAAAGCTAGCAATCTTTATAAATATGCAATAACAGAAAAGTCTCTTGAAATCATTATTTCCCGGTGTAGCCAAAAGGGACTTTCTCTCAGAAGCATTACACATAGGGAGATGCAAAAAGCAGAAAGAGTCTATGAGTTTAGTTACACCCAGGAAAGCCTGGGAATAGTAGTCACAGATAAAAATTCCTTAACTTTAACCAGTGCGTATAGGTAAAATATGTCCATCACAGTTCAGAAAACATCTGCACAATATAAACTGAGAAGCTGCAAAAGCACAAAGGCTTATGTATCACAGGCAGGTAGGCTTGAAGCAAAGTCAGAGACAAATGCACTAGGAGCGCGTTTTTAGGAGAAGCACTGCAGCAGGTGTGGTAACAGGAGGTGAAAGTGCAGACACTGGAAAAGTCTGAGTGCATTTGCAGGTGGAAGAACTCTTGACAAACACAGGAAGCAGGAAGCCAGGGATTCAAACTAAATACTCAAGCAGGGCTAGCATGTGGACTAAGGTTTATAAAGGCAGGGAAGGAGGAGTGATGCAGCAGAAACCATCTTAAAAAATGGCAAGGATGCAAAAATGGTCAATAGAAGATCCAGAGTCCAGACAACACCTTTACCTATATTACCCATAACTGTGCTTTCCCCCCCAAAAAAACTCATGATAGCAAATTGAATTTTCTACAAACATCCTCAGGTTTAACTATCTAAATTGTATAATATATAATGGTCCAGACTAAGCTTAAACCACTTATCCAAGAATTTAGTATAAAATAAGAGGTTATTCACAAAAAAAGTTAATCTTCATGATACTACGAAGATGAAAGAAAATAAGACAATTTATACTCACCGCCATGCCCGTTATCTGTCCTCTGCTGATAGGGGTGATAATGTGAACACTGATTAGCTGCACCCTCCCCATTCTATCTAAGCAGGAATACTCTGATCAGTGTGTCTTCATTATGTATAATATGCATTTTTTTAATTGGGCAACCTGAGTACTATAGGGCAGAAAGTTGGAAAGCCAAGGTCGAAGAAAGGCTGTAAATGGCCTTAGAAGCATATCTTTATGACGTGACAAAAAACTTGACTATTTCTTTTCTTTCCACTGTTAGATAATAACTTAGCGATCACTGTGGGTCTGACTGGATCCACAGATTAAGATTCTGAAACATCCCAGCACAGTAGAGAGTTGCCCATGCATGCACCTACCACCACTGTGGCGCCCCTGCGTGTGGTTGCCATAGATATTGAATCAGGGGAAACGCATTGAGAACAGAGAATTTAAGATTTGCATTGGAGCTGATGATTGTGGCAATAGAATGAACTATGATTGAGTTATGTTCAATCGCTCATGTGTATTTATTAGGCAATTTACATGGTATGGAAGGGATGGAAGAGGATACAGTAGATGAAGAGAGAGGACCCTGCTTACCAGGACTCACAGTCTACAGGGGATGGGTGAGGATACACTAGGAGTGGGTAGAGCTGGTCCTGCAGCAGTTTGGTGAACTGTGGCTCATTGCATTTTTAGGGTTGCCAGAAGAGATGGGTCATCTAGATCCTTTTGAAGGTTTCCTTTGTAGGCGAAAGTCTGATGTGTTGGAGAAGAGAGCTCCAGAATATGGGGGATACAAGGGGAAATCTTGTATGTGATTGTGGGCAGAAGAGATAAGAGGGGAGTAGAGAAGGAAATCTTGAGAGGATCACAGGTTGCGTAAAGGGGAGTACCAGGAGACCATGTCACAGATGTATTGAGGAGACAAATTGTGTATGGGTTTGCATCTCATTGGGTTTTGAACCAGGTCCTCTGAGAAATGGGAAGCCAGTGGAGGACTTTGCAGAGAGGAAAAGCTGGGGAATAGCAGAAACACAGGTGGATTAGTCGGGCAGCAGAATTTAGGATACATTGAAGGGGTGCAAGAGTGCTAGAGGGGAAGCCAGAAAACAGGAGATTGCAGTAGTCGAGGTGGGAGATGATGAGGGCATGCACAAGTATTTTTGCAGAATCTTGGTCAAGGAATGTACCGATCCAGGAAATATTTTTGAGTTGAAGTTGGCAGGAGGTGGCAAGGGCTTGGATGTGTAGCTTAAAGAAAATGGTAGAGTCGAGGATTAGCCAGAGCATGCAGGACCGGGGAGAGTGATCAGTCATTGACTTTGATGGATAGATCTGGTGGTGGGTGTGACGTAGCGATCACTTGGCAGCACAAAAACAATCTACAAAGCAACGGATTTATATCAGAACAGTCCAATGTCGGTTTATTGCCTTTCATAAACCGCACTCCAGAAAATAAACATGGGCCCAGTCCATACACCTAAGTCCCCATTCTCTGGGGTTACCAACTCCCCACAACTCTGCAGGTTTCAGACTGCTCCTCCAGTCTCAACATCCAGGAGTTCTGGCAACCTCCATTCCCACACATGGTTTTCCTCCATGTGCTACGAACAGGAAGTCTTCCAAGGACTGGCTGACAGAGACCTCCTGATAACCACATCAACACACCCTCCCTTGGGAGGTATGTAGTTAACTAGACCCGCCCATCACTTCTGGTTAACCCTTAATTCCAGCCCATATCACATTATAGAAAGTTGTGGAACCAAAGGTCTCAGCAATTAACCTGGGTTAAGATCGCAGCAGAGCTCTGTCTGTGCGATACATACTTGTCACTCCTAACATAGACGGTTGGCCCATCACAAGGGGTAGAAAGAGATGGGGGAAAGATGATAAATTCTGTTTTGTCCATGTTTAGTTTTAGGAATCAAGCATAAAAGAAAGATGAAATAGTGGACAGACATTGAGGGATTCTGGTTAGTAAAGAGGTGATGTCAGTAGATCTGTATGTCATCAGTGTAGAGATGATAGTGAAAGCCGCAGGACTCTATGAACTGTCCCAAGTACTGACACCTATCCCCTGATTTATTCATTTACAATTACCAACCTCATTGAGCCAATTATCTCACTATTAAGGCTGCCTTCACACTTGCGTTTGCAAGCGTAGCATACCGAACGCAGCAAACGCTTGTGCACTGTGTTCCTATGTTTAACATGGGAACACATGTGCCTGCGTTTGGCTGCGTCCGGTTGCTTTTGCGTTCAGATGCACACAATTTGTGTGCCCTCCGAACACAGCTTGTTGCATTTTTTGTGCGGTCGCGGGCGCTTGTTTTATCTGCAAGCGCCGCAAGCGCACAAACAGTGCATGGATCTCATGGATCCGCAGTGTCCTCCGCATGACAGCGCAGGAGAACGCTGCGGATCTCATTGATATCTCTCCCGGTGGCCACTGGTGATCAGCGGCAGCCACCGGGAGATCATGCAGAGCTACATCTGATCTCCGCCGGTGTCAGCGGGGAGAAACAGCTGATCTGACAGCTGTTTAAATCTCCCGCGCTGACACAGAATAGGTGAGGTCGGTGCGGGAGATTTGAAGCAGCGATCAGCTGTATCTTATCTCCTGCACCGATATCACTCTATTCGGTGTCAGCGCGGGAGATTTAAACAGCTGTCAGATCAGCTGTGTCTTCAAATCTCCCGCCCAGACACCGGCGGGAGATCAGCTGTGCCGGGAGGAGGAGATCTCTGCCACTGATCTCCTCCTCCCGGCCGCCCAGAGACAGCTGATTGGCTGCCCGGGCACCATTCTAATGTGAACGCATGCAGAGATTCTCCGCTGCGTTCACATAAGTATGTGCTGCGTTGCACTGCGCTTGCGTCTGCATGCCATAAGCATGCAGACACAAACGCAAGTGTGAGGGCAGCCTAAGTCATGTTTTTTTGTATTCACTTGGTCAAAGTGAATTTAATATCTTGAAGGTTATTAATAAATTAAACAATTAAATGGTGTTTTATTAACTATATTGGGGATACTTTCTGTAAGCCCTATTTCATTTTGTAGACCCTCTCATCATCTGATAGATTAAGGGGGTGAGAATATCATCCTAGAGGAGGATAAAAGGAACAACTTAAATTCCAAAATGACAGGAATTACAATTACTGCTAACAATACAGCAATACATGACTACAATATAATCCAATACGCGGTTGAAGGAAGTCTTTGTGTCGATCATCGCCATCTTCTTCTTAGAGCCAAAAACATGTCATATTTCTAGAGGAAAATCGTCTGTTTTGACTTCCCTGGTTGTCAGTTTGAGTGATATATGGATGATCTCTTCCATACCCGATCATATTCTCGTAGAGTATAAAAAGACATATCATATGTCTGAGTAAAATATACGAATGGATGATGGACATTGATGTTACATTTCTGAAACATTACACAAATTCTCCTAATTGAGGATGTAGGATCTGAAGTTGACTTGATTTTTCTGATACCATATACAAGAGCATCTCAGTAAATCAGAATATCATCTAAAAGTTAATTTATTTCAGTAATTCAATACATAAAGTGAAACACATCATTATTATATAAAGTCATTGCTAGTGATGAGCGAGCACCGTAATATTCGTAATCGCTATACTCGTTACGAGTGCTTTGTGATAATCGTGTATTCGTTCCGAATAGCGAGTACAATGTAAGTCAATGGGAAACTGAGTAATTTTCTGCTGGACCCTAAAAAAGGGGTCTAGGGGCCTGAGGAAAAGGCTGAAATGGGTGGGAAAGTGCTCAAACAGAATGGGAAGAGCCTGGGGAATCTGCCAGCAGGCATTTCTGACTCACATGTGGTTTGTGGAAATAGCTTTGTCATAGGATTACGCCACTTTTACAGATACACAAGAACAACTACCAAACCTAACCTAAATCACATTTAACAGGCCAAAAAGGTTCAGAAACCGTTTTCCCTGCGTAATTACTTGTATACAAGGCTAAATACACCAGAGAAGCAAAAAAATATTGTTTTTAGTGTTTGTTCACACGTATTGTTGTGGGGTTTTTTTTTCACCTTTTAGAAATGGAGGGCCTTGACTTATACATTTTTTGGTCCTGCTATCATACATCATTTTTAGTTAGCTATTCCCCAGCACTTTACAAGGCCAGCTACAACGTACCAGTAGGTATGTTGATCTTTGACCTCAGAGGCCTCAGGTGGTCCTGTAACATATGTTTTGGACTTAGATATTTGGGCGGTCCATCCTCATTGATACTCAGATAGTGGAATACATATTCCATAGCAGTTTACAATGTGCCCATTGTAGCGTTGGGCTTCACCCTCCTCCTCCTCCTCCCCCTTAATGACATTTTGTGGTCCTAAATTCAGATGTTCAGAGGGCCTGCAGTAGGCAGAAAACCTGAGATTGCTGAGGGTCCAGAGATGGCCCTGTAATGTACGTTTTGGAGGGACAGCTCTTACTTAGACATTTGGGCAGTCCCTCCTCATTGACACTGTGATAGTGGAATGCATATTCCATAGCAGTTTACAAAGTTCCCCATTGTAGCTTTGTGCTTCACCCTCCTCCTCCTCCACCTCCATGACATTTTCCGGTCCTAAATTCAAATGTTGCCCATTGTAGCGTTGGGCAAAACCCTCCTCATCCACCTCCATGACATTTGCAGCACTGCATTCAAATGTTCAGAGGGTCTGCAGTAGTCATTAAACCTGAGATTCCTGAGGGCCCAGAGATGGTCCTGCAACTTACGTTTTGGAGGGACCGCTCTTACTTAGACATTTGGGAGGGCCCTCCTCTGTATGTTTGGGAGGGCTCTCCTCTACACTTTCGAGGGTAAAACCACTGCCTTAATAGTAACACAGCATAAGCAAAGGCATAGTTGCTGGCACTGAAGGTCATCTCATCTGTACATTAGGTAGAGCCCTCCTTTAGACATTTGTGAGGGCCCTCCTCTATACTTAGGGAAGGGCCCTGCTTTATTCATGTGGGAGGGCACTCTATACATTAGAGAGGTGGCGATCATTGATGCGCAAATATTTGAGGACCCATGGCCAGAAGAAAGTCACTTTGAGGTACCTGATTTACTGTCTCCAGATGTTTAGAATGATGATAATGAGACACAGTTGCCATCAGGTTGGCTTACAATCTCAATTGTGAAGGCGGATGATATGGAAGATGAGTTGGTCGATGATGAGTCCACTGATCCGACCTAGACTGTTGGCAAGCATAGCCAGCACAGCAACACAGAGAAAGATTGATACGTAACCAAACACAGGTGCCAAGCAATACTGGTTTGAACAGAGTGAGAACTGGGTCAACTATTCCCATTGGCCAACTTCAAAATGGCCGTCATGGTCACCATCCATCTGGAAAAGTTTTCCCCCTCCCATATACTAATGTGCCACAAACAGGAAGTTGATATCACCAATCATTCCCATTTTATTTAGGTGTATCCATATCAATGGCCCACCCTGTACTAAAATTACACATTGCCAAATTGCTATCTGTGGAAATGTTGATATTTAGGCTTGTGGGAACAGAATGTTTACGTTATCTCTTGCCTGTGACTGCCCCACAATACTCGTTTATAGCCTCCACTATTTTAGCAGGTATGATGTTCACAACTTACATAGGCATGCGTGAAACAACATCAACTGTTCTTTCACAAACGCTGCAGCTCGGAAGGTCGACATAACAACAGACACATGAAGAAGTTGTTGTGGACAGTGAGGGATGAAACATTTCTGTGATATCACACTGGGTGAACCTGTTGGAGGATGGGACAGAGTGACAGCACGGGACGTCACATTACACATCCTACACATGCCAAGGGTGGTCAGCCCAACTTCCATCATGGTTTCCATCTACTTGTATGCCAGTTTCTGTCCTCTCCTCTTTCTCCTCATCCTCATCCTCCATGCCATTCTGCAGCCCTCAAATCCATTGTTCAGAGGGCTTGCAAATCTGAATTTGGTGAGGGCACAGAGGTGGCCCTGCAAGATATGTTAGGGAGGGCCTTCCTCTATTAATTTGGTGCTGAAACCATTGCTTTAAGAATAACACAGTATAAGTAAAGCCATGGGAGCTGGCACTGAAGATCATCTCATCTAAGCATTAGGGAGGACCCTGCGTATACATTTGTGAGGGCCCTCCTCTATACTTTGGGAAGCGCCCTCCTCTATTGATTTCTGAGGGAACCCTATACATTTTGGAGGGCCCCCTTTATACATTTGGGAGGGCTCTCCTTTATACAGTTGGGGGGGTCTTCATCAAGTGGACTCCCATTGCTACAGAGGGGACTGCCAATCACAGCTTGCATGGGCTGGAGAGGTGGAGGCGAGGCAGCGTGAGGAGAGGATTTGTATTGTTCCTCGTGTTGGTGACTTAGAACATTTGCCTGTTTGAAGGTTGGCCCATATGGCACAGTTCCTTGTAAGTGTTTGTTTTAAGATCCAATGCGTGATACACATTTTCACCAACAACCTATACTGGTTATCCACCTTCCTTGACCGTCATTTCAAGGAGAAAATTTCTTCTCTCCTTTTTGAGTTACAGAAGAGTTGCACAATGGAATCCTTCAAGAGGTACCATTGTACATTACTTGCTGAAAACATCACCCTCTGACAACCCTTGCGTCAGAGGTTTCAGCTCTTTTCTACAGCAAGGATTAATGGGTAGAGACAAAAACATGTGCTACAACAGAGGTGGGGGAGGGAATGTGCACAGTGGGCCATTTTTAATAAACCAGCACATCAGCAAGGACTATCTGTGCCTGTAACAATGCCAAGGAGATAGAAGTTGAACAAGATGCTAAAGGGATACTGGCCATACCTGTGTCATTCATGATGATTCACTTACCTTTAATTATTGTGTGTCCAAGCTGAATATTGGCTTGACCTCTCCTTATATGCCTTGGAGGTGCTGGCCTGCCCTGCTGCTGGTGTCATGTCAGAGCGTGTTTTCTGTTATGATGGAGCTATCAATTACTGATAGGCGCACATGACTGTTCATGGAAAATTCAGGCAGACTTACTCTGATTAAATTCAAGAAGGACTAGATTTATACCTAGTTTGTATTTGAATCCTCCAAATTACAGCAACACAACTTAAATTCCCCAAAACAGTTCACTTTTAAAAATGATGTGAACTAGAGATGACCAAACCTTGTAAAGTTTGTGTTTGGTTTGCTGAACGTGCATGTTTTTGCCCACTATATCTGCAAAAAGGTCAATGAAATACTGAACTGAACCACATGATGTTAATCAGGAATACGGAGATTAGTAACAGGTGTAGGCATGGTGCTCAGAGAGCCTAGCTAAAATCACAAAACACAACACACACACCACAAGAAGTGTCTCCCCATTAAAAAAAAGCATGCCCAGATTGCATCAAAGTGGCATTCACCCACAATAAAAAATATAATTCAACAAAATACCTCTGTTAGCATTCTGAAAATACTGCTGACATACACAGCACCCCCACTCAGTTACTGGAACGCGTACAAACAAAACTGTGTGTGACTGCAAAACCACTGGAACTTCCCTTGTGTTACCTGCTTCCCAATATGTTGTCCAGGAAGCAGGCCCTGAGGCTACCTGCACACAACCTGCCGTTGTACATTCACAACAAACATTTAGCATTGGAAAGTGGACGTATATCATATATATTTCTGGTGTCAAACAAAATGTGACCCCCTAAACTGACAGGGGGATCATTGAAAAGTGAGCAGTTTCTGCCAAACAGCATTACATGGTGGTAATACTGTTTAGGATTTTACAAGCACTGTAGGACTCTATTAATTTGTGAGCTTTTAGTGGCACAATCCTACCTAGAATGTCAGCACAAAAACAGCATGGAAATGGCCTGGTGCGTGCTTCATTTCATGCAGTAGAAAATGTTTGGACTTCTGCTTTGCATTGCGCAATAAACGACTTTTTAAGTGGAGTAGGGTTTACGGACAGCAGAAGCCAAGCTGTTAAAACTGTGGGTAAAATGGCCTGGTGCGTGCTTGGTAGCAGGCAGTAGGAAGTGTTTGGCCTACTGCTTTGCAGAGGGCACTATCTGACTTTTTTGTAATGTAGACAGCATAAGGTAGGCTGCTTGTCACCCCAAAAAACAGCAGGGAAAAATGACTTTTTTGTTTTTCTTCAGCTCTGAAAAGAGCTATTTTTCAGGGGTTTTATGGAGATACTAAGCATCTCGCTTACACTGTCCCTGCTAGAGTAACTCTCCCTCCCTGTTGTATGACTCTGTTCTGTGCTCTCAAAAGAGCTATTCTTTTGGTGGTATTATGGAGATACTGAACGGCTCCTTTCAACTGTCTCTGCTCCAATATCTCTCCCTTCCTAATCTACACTGAGGTAGTCCTGAAAAGGGTGTTTGTGTTATGAATAGGCCTAAACACTCTCCCTAGCAGTTCATCGATCTCACGCTATGCTTCTCCAAAGCTGGCTCCAGATGCAATGCGGGGGAAATGGTGGCAGCCGGGCTTAAACAGACTCTATGACGCTGGGCGGTGAGCCAATCACAATAATGCCTCAACCAAGATGTCTGCGGCATTACTGTGATTGGTTAAGAAGACCAACCTGATCAGTGGCTGCAAATGAGGCATCAAAACTGCAGGTCAGACATCCGAATATAGTGAGGCGAGTACACAAATACTCACAAAATAAAGATTAATGTGAATACCGTACTAGTCGTGCGAATAGTAACAAATACACTCGCTTATCAGTAGTCATTACACACAGTGGGATCTATTTCATGTGTTTATTTTTGTAAATGTTGATGATTATGGCTTACAGCCAATGAAAACCCAAAGATCATTATCTCAGAAAATTAAAGTAGGTAGGATGAAGGGTTAAAAACCGCACTGTCGTATTCCACGAGACGTCAAAGGGTGAATATAATATTGATTTATTAGTCAACTAATTCCAAAACTCCCTGAAACACCCTAGAACATGGCAATATGATATTAATTTGTCCGGAGGAAGAGGCCATGGAGCCCTGAAAAACGTTGACTAATAAATCAATATTATATTCACTCTTTGATGTCTGGTGGAATATGGCAGCACGGTGTTTAATCCTTTACCCTCCCTACTCTATATGCACCACTCTGGGGACTGCAACAGCCGTGATCTGCTTCTATAGTGGTTGTGACTCTCACAACCACACAAGGTGAAGCCTCTGATACCTATTCAGGTCATATTTTATCTCTCAGACCCTTCATCCTCCCTACTTTCATTTTCTGAGATAATGACCTTTGGGTTATCATTGGGTGTAAGCCATAATCATCAACATTAACGGAAATAAACACATGAAATAGATCACTCTGTGTGTAATGACTCTATATAATATATGTGTGTCACTTTATGTATTGAATTATTGAAATAAAGTAATTTTTTGATGATATTCTAATTCATTGAGATTTATCTGAATATGTGGGCTGAGAATTGAATTGGCCAATCAGTGACTTCCAATGATGTTCAGGTCAAGCTTGGGTCCAGAATAGAACTTTAACTGAAGTCCGGGTGTACTCGCAGGACCCGACCTTCCACAGGTCAACCCAACTCCTCACCATTATTCAACTTGTCTCCCTGCTGCAGTCCTCCTACTCTCTGGTCTCCCCTCTAGCACTCTTGCACCCCTCCAATCTACTCTAACCTCTGCTGCCCAGCTAATCCATCTGTGCCCTCTATATTTCTGAGCCTCACCTCTCTGCCAATCCCTTCACTGGCTTCCCATTGTCCAAAGCCCTAACCATGACATACAAAGCCATCCTTAACCTGTCTCTTCCGTAGTCTCCAAGTACTTCCCTACATGCAACCTGCGATTTTCTCAAGATCTCCTTTATTCTCTTATCTCTTTTTTCCACAACTGCATACAAGATTTCTCCCGTGCATTCCCCATACTCTGGAACTCTCTACCCGAACACATCAGACTCTCACCTACCGAGGAAACCTTCAAAGGGAACCTAAAGACCCACCTCTTCCGACAAGCCTTCAACCTGCAGTGAACCTCAGTCCACTAAAATGCCGGATGACCATCTCTACCCTCTCCTACTGTATCCCCACCCACCCTTTGTAGACTGTGAGCCCTCGTGGGCAGGGTGATCTCTCCTCACCTACAGTATCCTCACCCATCCCTTGTAGACTGTGAGCCCTCGCAGGCAGGGTCCTCTCTCCTCACCTACTGTATCCTCACCCATCCCTTGTAGACTTTGAGCCCTCGCAGGCAGGGTCCTCTCTCCTCACCTATTGTATACTCACCCATCCCTTGTACACTTTGAGCCCTCGCAGGCAGGGTCCTCTCTCCTCACCTACTGTATCCTCACCCATCCCTTGTAGGCTGTGAGCTCTCACAGGCAGGGTCCTCTCTCCTCACCTACTGTATCCTCACCCATCCCTTGTAGACTGTGAGCCCTAGTGGGCTGGGTCCCCTCTCCTCACCTACTGTATCCTCACCCTTCCTTTGTAGACTGTGAGCCCTCGTGGGCAGGGTCATCTCTCCTCACCTACAGTATCCTCACCCATCCCTTGTAGACTGTGAGCCCTCATGGGCAGGGTCCTCTCTCCTCACCTACTGTATCCTCACCCATCCCTTGTAGACTGTGAGCCCTCGTAATCAGGGTCCTCTCTCTTCCTGTACCTGTCTGTGCTTTGTATTGTTCATATATTTGTTTACGCCCCTTTTTCACATGTAAAGTGCCATGGAATAAGTGGCACTGTAATAATGAATATAAATAATAACAATAATAATAGTAAACTACATTTTTTTACAGTTTCTAGGTTGGCAATCTAATAGGTATCAATATGGATATTTTAAGTAAAAGTGAAAAATTAATCAAAAATCATTAATTATTTACCAAAGCTGCAAATTGTTGCATTATAGCTTATTACCAAAAGAGTGTGAGCATTTCCTAGTAATTCTGGTCTGGGGAACTACCCATTTTCCTCATTGAGAGGAATTTGTCTGCCAGCACAAGGAGACAGATGAGATGATAAGGAGACTTTTAGCTGCAAATATCCAAATTGGCACTTCAGTGAGGAAGTGGATGAACTCTAGCGCCACCTTTAGGTAGCAATCCTCAAAGTCATAATTGACTCTTTAACAAGCCTTTTAATATGACTAAGGATTTGTGCTAGATCAGAATGCCACACTGCAGACGCTGCGTTTTGGGGTGATTGCCCCTCATCAGTGCAGTGTGTGGGAATTATGATCTGTCTGTGTGAGAGGCTGAGACGAGGTCTGGGGAACAAGCTATTTAGGTGGCGCTAGAGTTCGTCCACTTCCTCACTGAAGCGACAATTTGCATATTTCCCAGAGGAGCATTGTGGCTAAAAGTCTCCTTATCAACTCATCTGTCTCCTTGTGGTGGTAGACAGATTCCTCTGCATGAGGAATAGATCTATTCCCCCAGACCTCGTCTCAGCCTCTCATACAGCCAGATCAGAACTCCCACACACTGCACTGATGAGGGGCAGTCACCCTGAAAAGCAGGTTCTGATCTAGCACAAATCCTGGGTCATATTAAAAGGCTTGTTAAAGAGTCAGTTATGACTTTGAGGATTGCTGCCTAGAGGTGGCGCTAGAGTTCATCCACTTCCTCAATGAAGTGACAATTTTCTAGTAAATCAGGTGATGGCTTAAGAAAGCAAGCAATCTTTCACACTTACACAATTTTTGTGTTGTCGCTTGAGTGTGTACCTAATGATTTGCGATATTAATCCTTCATTTTTCAGACGTACTGTTTTGTCATTGTTGACTGCGGAATATATTTATATTAAGCTCGTAAAGAATCCTCTAAAGTATTTAGTAATTCTCTTTTTCTCTATATTATAAATTCCTTTTCAGGTTGTCCCAGGCATGGGCCGAAGCTTCAAATAAACATTCTGCTGCGGATTCTTTTGATTAGGTTTACATTTCTTTAACTGTTGCCTCGAAACTTTTATGATGTCCCTTTTGGGCACTTTTTAATACTCCCGGAGGATATGTAAAGCAAAACAGTTCTGTTCTACAAAGTAACTCATAAGTACATTCAGCCCCATGTTGTCTCCTTCAGCGATGAAACAATCCCCAGAGATGAGAAGTCCCCAAAAATAAATGTATTTTTTATATATTTTTTATTTTGTTCTTATTTATTTTGCTGTTATTTTGAACTCATCCTAGGAGATGTATTTTAATTAGTATAATTAATATAAAACCAGACATTAGGCTGAAAATTTGGATTATGCAAAATATTAATATCATATAGTTTATTTATTTTTTTTTAATTACTCTATCTCTTTCAAGCGGCGGCTTGCAATGGGGCATGCGGCAATGATCATGGAGCAACTGTGGAAGTGTAAGAACATCTCGATGACCACCAAAAGATGATTGAATAGCAATGGACATGTCTGTACATCTTAAGACATATCATATTGTGAGACAGTGTGGGGGATCATATGCGAGGGGCGCTATGTCTCCCCCAGAATGCGCACCGTCACATATTGAGCCCGGTATAGGGTGTAGGAAAGAGGGATGGTCCACTCCCTCTGCTCTGGGTCTTGCAGGTTTCCCTGGTAGGAGACACGGGGTTAAAAGCCTGGTTAGGAGACAGGGCGGGGTTTTGGCCTGAAGCTGAAGCAGCAGCATCTAACGACCAGACAGGTCAAGAGCTCCAGGGACGGTAATAACATGGCCTAGCCTGGGAGGGCTGGGAGTTCGGTGCGAGCTCATAACCAGAAGGGACCGTGTTACGATCTGTGAACTGTATCCATTGTACCCGGCTGCGACCCGGATTCTGGCATCTTGTGCCACCGCTGTGTTTTCAGCAATAAATCCGGGTACTGTATGAACTACTACCGGGCTCAACGCTTTTCCTGTCTTGCAATCCCGGCGCTGCCCCACAATATATACAGGATCAGTATATATGCACTGACTTTAAAGCTCAGTGTGTAAAGCAAGACGATTGGTTTGCATTATGATGTGAAGAAGACCAAGATAATGAGTACCACCAGTGAGAAGGTGAATTTGAAGATCGACAATGAAGAAATAGGAATAGTAGACAGTTTAATCTTCCTGGGGTCCCTCACTGATTGTAATGGTGGCTCTACAGCTGAAATCTAGTGGTGACTTCCAATGGGTCATGCAGCGATGATGAACATGGAGCAACGTTGGAAGTTAAAGGACATCTTGATCACCACCAAACGACGATTGAATAGTAATGAACATGTCTGTACGTCTTAACATATACCGTATATACAGGATTAGCGTAAGTATACTGACCTTAAGTGATGAAAGCAAGACGTTTAGTTTGCAACTGAATGTGAAGAAGACCAAGATAATGACTACCACCAGTGAGAAGGTGAATTTGAAGATCGGCAATGAAGAAATAGGAATAGCAGACAGTTTAATCTTCCTGGGGTCCCTCATTGATTGTAACGGTGGCTCCACAGCTGAAATCTAATGATTCATGCGGCAATGATGAACATAGAGCAATTGTGGAAGTGCAAGGACATCTCAATCACCACCAAACAATGATTGCTCACAGCCATTGCATTACCAATCGTGTTGCATGGGTGCAAGAAAGTGGACCTTGACAAAGGGTGGTTAAAGATGGATTAATTTAAATTGTGGTGCTGGAGGAGACCCCTACGTATCCTGTGGACAGCCAAGATCACAAATAAGGCTGTTCTGGAACGTGTCAATCCACAGACGTCCCTGGTAGGACAAGTCATAAAACAGAAACTGTCTTACTTCAGCCATGTGAAGAGAGCAAATTCTCTTGAGAAGGACATGATGCTTAGTGTGGTCAGTGGCAGTAGAGGTTGGACAACGTCATGGCAGACATGGGATTGAACATCAGAGAACTGAAGGATGCTGTGATAAACAGAAAATTGAAGGAAAATGGTGAACAACAATGTTGAATATGGAGCAACTGTGGAAATGCGAGGACATCTCGATCACTATCAAACGATGATTAGTCACAGCCATTGCTTTCCCAATCGCGTTGTACGGGTGCGAGACGTGGACCTTGACAAAGGGTGATCAAAGATGGATTCATTCAAACTGTCGTGCTGGAGCGGACTCCTACGAATCCTGTGGACAGCCAAGATCACAAATAAGGCTGTTCTGGAACTTGTCAATTCACTGACGTCCCTGGTAGGAAACGTCATAAAACAGAAACTGTCTTACTTCAACCATGTGATGAGAACAAATTCTCTCGAGGAGGACATGATGCTTAGTGTGGTCAGTGACAGTAGAGGTTCCGGGAGACCTGTTGGCTGGACACCATCATGGCAGACACGGGAATGAACTGAACAATGCTATGATAAACAGAAATTTGGAGGAAAATGGTTCACATGGTATCCAATAGTTGGACACCACTGAGTGGATGAAATTGAATTGGATCTTATCAATCCGTAAATACTTAAATTAATTATTTAGATATGTGCAATAATTATTTAGCAACACGAGATATCTTTTAGGTCCCAAAAATCAGACTTCCTGAAACATTTCTATTAAATAATTTCTTCTTTTATTTTTTAAATCTGGTTTGATTCAACCGGCAGAGACTGTATAGTAGTTAAAATGAAATATAAGCAATAAAAATATGATAGTATAAAGCCTAAGAAATATTGGACAAAAAATTAAAAAGTTAGACAAAACATATTACGGAAAAAAACATAAATATATCAACAATATAGGGTATAAAGAAATTAGATTTACTTAAAAAGGAAATAAAAACTTAACTTTACAAAGTGAAATCTAAAATTAGAAATCTATAAATTGAGTTTAAAAATATTGTAAGTCAGCTGATTTTTGTATTGATTTATTGAATAAAAACTACAAGTAAATACCATATATACTCGTGTATAAGCCGACTCGTGTATAAGCCGACCCCCCTACTTGTGCCCCAAAAACCTGGGAAAATCTATTGACTCGCGTATAAGCCGAGGGTGGACCCCAGCACAGGTATACAGCCCCCAGCAGTGGTATACAGGCCCCAGCAGTATGATATACAGCAGCCCCCAGTGGTATATACAGCAGCCCCAGTGGTATTGCAGCCCCTATATACAGCAGCCCCAGTGGTATTGCAACCCCAGTGGTGTATACAGCAGCCCCTATATACAGCAGCCCCAGTGGTATTGCAGCCCCAGTGGTATTGCAGCCCCTATATACAGCAGCCCCAGTGGTATTGCAGCCCCAGTGGTATTGCAGCCCCTATATACAGCAGCCCCAGTGGTATTGCAGCCCCAGTGGTGTATACAGCAGCCCCTATATACAGCAGCCCCAGTGGTATTGCAGCCCC
Source organism: Allobates femoralis (assembly GCA_033576535.1). Classification (NCBI taxonomy): domain Eukaryota; kingdom Metazoa; phylum Chordata; class Amphibia; order Anura; family Aromobatidae; genus Allobates; species Allobates femoralis. The sequence continues at coordinate 10,866,338 of JARQOC010000001.1, forward strand.
AGTGGTATTGCAGCCCCTATATACAGCAGCCCCAGTGGTATTGCAGCCCAGTGGTGTATACAGCAGCCCCTATATACAGCAGCCCCAGTGGTATTGCAGCCCCAGTGGTATTGCAGCCCAGTGGTATTGCAGCCCCTATATACAGCAGCCCCAGTGGTATTGCAGCCCCAGTGGTGTATACAGCAGCCCCTATATACAGCAGCCCCAGTGGTATTGCAGCCCCAGTGGTATTGCAGCCCCTATATACAGCAGCCCCAGTGATATTGCTGCCCCAGTGGTGTATACAGCAGCCCCTATATACAGCAGCCCCAGTGGTATTGCAGCCCCAGTGGTATTGCAGCCCCTATATACAGCAGCCCCAGTGGTATTGCAGCCCCAGTGGTGTATACAGCCCCAGTGGTAGTATATTGCAGCCCCAGCGGTAGTATACAGCAGCCCCCGTAATCCAGGGCCCCCCCAGCCTGACTCCGGTCACCTGTAAAGGAAACTATTCTTATCACAGTGCCGCTGTCCGCGCCGCCCGTCGCAGCTGCCGTACGCGATCCTCCATCTTCATGCCTCTTCTTCCTGTTTCCTGTGCTCGTCGCAGGGAATGACGTCATTGCCTGCGACGAGCACAGAAACAGGAAGAAGACGCATGAAGATGGAGGATCGCGTACGGCAGCTGCGAGCGGGTGCGAGCGGGCGCGGACAGCTGCACTGTGATAAGTATAGTTTCCTTTACAGGTGACCGGAGCGAGGCTGGGGGGGCCCTGCATTACGGGGGCTGCTGTATACCGATGTATACATCGGTATGTACCGATGTATACATCTGTATACAGCACTGACTCGCGTATAAGCCGAGGGGGGTACTTTTCAGCCCAATTTTTGGGCTGAAAAACTCGGCTTATACGCGAGTATATACGGTAAGTAAAAAACGAGTTTAAAAATGTAATAGAAATCTAAATAAAATCTGAAATTCGGTTGATCTTCGTAATAATTTATTGAACAGCAAACTGCAAATAAGGAAGTGAAAAATTTGTAAAAAAATTTAAAAAATCAAGTTAAAATCTAAAATAAAAAGAAAACCAAAATAGACAAAATTTGCACATAATAATAATGATAATAATGTTATTTATATAGCGCCAACAAATTCCACAGCACCTTACAATTCACAAGGTATGCAATACAATACAATACAACACAATACAATACAAAATAATAATATAATAAAATACAATACAGACAATGGGAGACAAAAATAAATAAAGACATCACTGAGCCCATGAGGAGTGAGGTGCCCGCTCGCAAGGTTACAATCTATGAGGAAATAGAGGAGAAACAAATATAAATGGTAAAAAGTGCCATCATATATTGTCCAGCCATCAATATAGTAAATATGGGGGTCATACAACGCTGCATGAACCAGTCATCAGCCAGGATCTGTATAAGAACAGATAAAGTGCTATATAATGCATGGGGGTGTAGAAAGATGATACAAGAGGCCAGATTTGGAGAATGACAGAATGGTAATAATTAGACAGATCACGTCAGGTGATAGACCTGTCTAGAGAGATGTGTTTATAACACTTGCTTAAAACTACGGATATTGGGAAATAATTGAATAATTCTTGGTAATCGGTTTCAGGGAATTGGTGCAGCTCATGAGAAGTCTTGGAGACGGGAGTAGGAGGTTCGGATTGTAGATGATGTCAGTCTTAGGTCACTTGCGTAATGGAGGGCACATGTAGGGCGATAGACAGAGATGAGGGAGGAGATGTAGGGTGGTGCAGAACTGTGGAGGGTCAGAGTGATAATTTTATATTGTACTATATAGCAGATGGGTAACTAGTGCAATGACTGGCACAGGATAGAGTCATCAATTAAAGAGGACCTGTCACCAACCATACATGGGGATCTAATTACAACACTGAATGCAGCATGTTTTATCTCGTGGTACAGGGGGGCTCAAGGGCTGGGGGACCCCTTGCCTGAATGCAGCAGACATGCTGCATCCAGTGCTGTAATTAGATCACCATGCCTGGTTTGGTGACAGGTCTTCTTTAAGTAGTTGTAGAGTAATACGATCCTGGCTGCTGCATTCAGGAGGGATTGGAGAGGAGAGAGTTTAGTAATAGGGAGACCATTTAGTAGAGAATTGCATTAATCCAGACGAGAATGAATAATGGCGACAATTAGAGTTTTTGCAGAGTCAACGGTAAGAAAAAGTCGAATTCTACAGATATTTTTGAGGTGTAGGTGACACAAGCGAGTGAGTGATCAGATGTTAGGAGTGAAAGAGAGATCTGAGTCAAATATAACCCCAAGACAGCGGGTGTGCTGCTGGGAAGTAATGGTAAAACCACATACAGGAAACACGAGAAGTTCAGTTTTTGACATGTTCAGGTTTAAGGTAGAGAGAAGACATGATGTTAGAGACAGCAGACAGACAATCACTGGTATTTTGTAGTAATGTGGGGGGTTATCTTAGGAGATGATGTGTATAATTGGGTATCGTCAGCATGGAAACGGTACTGAAAACCAAATCTACTGCTGGTTTGTCCAATGGGTGCAGTGTATAGAGAGAATGGAAAGGGGACTTAAGACTGAACCATGAGGAATCCCAACAGTGAGAAGAGGAGAAGAAGAGAAGCCAGCAAAAGATACAGTGAAGGATTGGTCAGATAGGTACAAGGTAACCAGGAGAGAGCGGTGTCCTTGAGCCCAATAGAGCTGAGCATAGAGAAGGAGCTGGTGATCCACAGTATTGAATGCAGCGAAGAGATCCAGGAGGATCAGTAGGGAGTAGTGATCATTAGATATAGCTGTTGGTAGATCATTAGAGACTTTAGTGAGGGCAGTTTCAGTAGAGTGTGATGTGCGGAAGCCACATTGTGGAGGGTCAAGAAGTGAAATACCTGAGAGACATCAAATCAGATGGGAGTGAATTTTAGAGATGAAAGGGGGATTAGAGACCGGTCTGTAATTAGCAACAGAGTTCTGGGTGAGGGATGTTTTTTATTAAAGGGATCCTGACCCCGAAAAATGAGCCTCCAGCCCCTTTCCCTGCAGCATGCTAACACTTCTGGAGCCATCCCTTTGTGTGGCCAAAGCGATATTGCGTCATCCCGGCTTTACCGCCCCTTTTATGACGCGCACAGGCTCTCGGATCTGTAGCATGCCCATCGGAGCGTGCATAATTAAGCAGGCGGCAGGGAGCAGCAGCCAGGCACGCCTTTTGCGGCTTTTCAAATGCTGAGAAGCCGCTGGAAATAAGGTATAAAAAGCACTTTTATTAACATTACAATATCGCATTGGCCACAAAAAGGGATGACTCCAGAGGTGTTAACATGCTGCAGGGAAAGGTATTAAGGGGCTGGGGGCTCATTTTTCGGGGTCAGGATCCCTTTATTATTGGATGTATGCTGGCGTGTTTGAAGGAGGAGGGGAAAACACCAGATGAGAGGGAAAGATTAAATATTTTAGTTAGGTTAGTGGTGACATCTGAGGAAAGGGAATGAAGGAAATATGAGGGAATAGGGTCACTGATTCAGGTAGTAGGGCAAGAAGATGCAAGGAGCCGGGAAACTTCTTCCTCTGTGACCGGATCAAAGACCGAAAGTAAGTTGGATGAAGTGCAGGAGGGAGGAGAATGCATGATGTTCTGAGGCTGTAAGGAAATCTCCCATCATATGTAGTCAATTTTGTTTTTAAAATAGTTAGCCAGATCGTCAGCTGTGAGAATGGTTGTTGAGGTCTGCACTCTTGGACTGAGGAGGGAGTGGAAAGTGTTGAAGAGTCGATTAGGTTTGTTGACTAGTGATGTGATAAGGGTGTTGAAGTAAGCTTGTTTGGAGAGGTTAAGGGTGGCGTTCCCAGTATGAGCATATGATGGATAAAATCTTCAGCCAGGTTGTATTTTCTCCACAGATGTTCAATGCACTGTGTAGCACCACTGGAGAAACCGTGTTTGCAGCATGTGCCAGGGTTGCAGCTGTTGGTGCCGAGTTGTTCTAAGTGTAGGAGGTGGAGTTGTTCTAAGTGTAGGAGGTGCAGCTTTATCCAAGTCACTTTGCAGTGTTTCATTATAGGGTTTTATAGCAGAGTCAGGACAAGAGAGGGAAAATATTGGGACTAGTGAAGACTAAATTCTTTATAAGATCCTGGGTGTTAATGGCACGTATATTCCTATAAGTGTAGCAGTTGGGGGTGTCCTTGATAGGTTGACAATTCTTGACTGAGGATGAAAGAAGATTGTGGTCATAGAGCGGAAGATGGGAATTAGTAAAATCATGCACTGAGCAGAGCCAGGAGAAGATCAGGTCCAAAGTATTCCTGTCTCCATGTGTGGCAGAAAGTTGTAAACAGGGCCGCACCGTCCATTAGACAGTGTGAGCCCTGAGTTCCAGGCAGCAAGCAGGCAGGGGGAGCGGCTTTGCAGAAGGGGGCGGCGCCTGCACCACACAGCGGCTTCATGTGTGATGGGTGCCGCCGGCTGCAGCACGGGGTTAGTCGCACTCAGATTTTCCCCCGCCTGTGCCGCAGCCAATAAATGGTCGTCCCCAACCCCACTGGTCCTCACCCACAGCCAGTAGTAGCACCCCCCCCCGTTCCTCGACTGCGGCCAGTAGCACACCTCTACCCCCCAGCTCCTCACCCGCGGCTCAGAAGCACCCCCAAGGCTCAGGTGGCGTGGGGGCTTGATGCACCCCTTGTTGTGAAAAGCTGACAGAGGAGGTTAGGGTTAAAAGATGGGAGGCAGATAAAGAGATGGGATTGTCAATCAGGATGTTAAAGTCACCATGATGAGAGTGGGCAGGTCACAGGATAGAAAGCAGCAATGTCCTTCGCTGTGCCTCCTTCACGTCGGCAAATACACAAAAAACGTATGAGATCAAAGAGTACATTAATTGCGGCACCAGCAGTGTGGTATATTATGCCACCTGTGGGTGTCCGCTTACATATGTTGGACTTACGTCCAGAGAATTGCACCGAGGGGTGTAGGATATTTCGAGTGTAAAAACATTGCCCCTGCCATTTTAAGACCCACCATGATTGCGACTCTTCCTCCCTGAAGTTCAGTGGGATTGAGATCGTCCATGGTGGGATTTGCGGTGGCAATGCTCGAAGGGTCCTTGCCCAACATGAGACAAAGTGGATTGTGGCCCTGGGGACAATGTCTCCCGAGGGCTTAAATTAATCCCTTAGTTTTGCCCCTTTTTTGTAACTAATCCCACCAGTCTTCTGTGAGTTGTACCTTGGTAAATGAGAACTTACATTATTTTATTTAATTTTTCACAGTAAAATGTACCTTAGCACCCTCCTTCTCCTTGAATGGGACTGGTTTGCTGCAATTTGTGTTTTTTTTCATCATGGTGGACTGGACGGAAGCACTGGAAATACATTTTCCCTGTGTCTAGGAGAAAGAGAATAAGAAAAGTGAGTGTTAATTGATTTATGAGGGCGACTCTTAGGTTGTAAGGAGGGTGTGAATGGATCTGAGTGGATTAAGATTCTAGAAAGAGCATGAGAGCTGTACATAGGAGAAGAAAGATAATCTAAAATGCATGGATAACACAGAGTTTGTTAAAGGGCTGTAGATATGAAGGAGTGAAGGAGCTAGCACATTAATGATGCAAATACACATACCGTATATACTCGTGTATAAGCCGACCCGTGTATAAGCCGACCCCCTACTTTTGCCCCAAAAATCTGGAAAAACCTATTGACTCGTGTATAAGCCGAGGGTGGACCTCAGCAGAGGTATACAGCCCCAGCAGTGTGGTATACAGGCCCCCCCCAGTGGTATACAGGCCTCCCCAGTGGTAGTATACAGCAGCCCCAGTGGTAGTATACAGCAGCCCCAGTGGTAGTATACAGCAGCAGCCCCAGTGCTGTATACAGCAGCAGCCCCAGTAGTATATACAGCCCCAGTGGTAGTATACAGGCAGCCCCAGTAGTATATACAGCCCCAGTGGTAGTATACAGGCAGCCCCAGTAGTATATACAGCAACCCCAGTGGTATACAGCAGCCTCCCCAGTGGTATATACAGACCCCACCAGTATATACAGCAGCCCCAGTGGTATATACAGAAGCCCCAGTGGTATATACAGCAGCCCCAGTGGTATATACAGCAGCCCCAGTGGTATATACAGCAGCCCCAGTGGTATATACAGCAGCCCCAGTGGTATACAGGCCTCAGCAGTATATACAGCAGCCCCCAGGGGTTATACAGCACCCCCAGGGGTTATACAGCACCCCCCAGGGGTTATACAGCGGCCCCCAGGGGGTACCAGCAGCCCCCTGGGGGTACCAACAGCCCCCTGGGGGTACCAACAGCCCCCAGGGGGTACCCAGCAGCCCCCTGGGGGTACCAGCAGCCCCCTGGGGGTACCAACAGCCCCCAGGGGGTACCCAGCAGCCCCCTGGGGGTACCAACAGCCCCCAGGGGGTACCAACAGCCCCCTGGGGTACCCAGCAGCCCCCTGGGGGTACCAACAGCCCCCAAATGCTGGCACTCGGCCCCCTTGTAAGGCTTCCCCCCCGCTGCTTATACATTACCATTCCAGTGTTCTGATCCGCGCCGCTCCTCGGTGCTTCTTCATGCTCCGTCCTCGCTGGCTGCATCCGGGATCTCCATTCTCCGGCCGTCGCGCGATGACGTCATATCGCTGCGACAGCCGGAGATCCCCGGATGCAGCCAGCGAGGACGGGAGGATGAAGAAGCACCGAGGAGCGGCGCGGATCAGAACACCGGAATGGTAATGTATAAGCAGCGATGGGGGGGGCCTTAGAAGGGGGGACAGTGCCAGCTTTTGGGGGGAATATATGAACTGCTTCCCCCTGCTGCTGATTGACAGGGGGAAGCAGTGCATATATAATGAGCGGCCCCACGTGATGCTCATACAGCAGCCTCCCCCCGCCTCCTCCAGCCTCCACAGCCCCGACCCCACAGCCCCCACCACAGCACATACCGTAGTGACTCGTGTATAAGCCGAGGGGGAGACTTTTCAGCCCAAATTTTGGGCTGAAAAACTCGGCTTATACACGAGTATATACGGTACACAGTTTGCTGCACAAGCGAACAAGTTACATATCTATTTGTTTGTCTTGCATAACTTACCCGTTTTCTGCCCAATTTAACTGCCCAGTGTAACTGTCTTCCACTTCCATAGTTGGCACTTATGCAGTTGGCATAAATGCATCCCCACATGAATGCACCCCTTGGCTGACTCTAAATATATAGTGAGTTTCTACTTAGATCTTGGTCAATTAAACTCGTAAATCAATAAATCAAAATAACTTAGGACAGCAGAAGGCAATGAATGCAAGTTAAATAAACAGTGTTCCAGTTCAACGTGGATCATAAAACCTCTGAACCAAAGATGACCTCAGAACATCCCACATCAGACACAGTAAGATGATTTTAACATATTACATTAGTAAAATACAACAAGGTGTGATAAAAGTTGCAGAAGGATATCTATACCTACTGCTAGGAGTGACAATCAGGAAAGTTGGATGAATGGAAGTTGCAGATGAATACAAATAGATGTATACCTATTGCCAGGAACGTTGGATGAGTAAAAGCTGCAGATGAATGCAGATGAGTGTTCACCTGTATGAAGAGAGAAGAGATGACCATTATATTTCTGCCCACTGTAACTGCCTTGCACTTCTACATTTGGCACGTATGTAGTTGGCATGAATGGGCCCACCACAGAGGGTTTCTATGTGACAATTTCCAATAAGTAAGGAGTGTAGGGTTCTCACCTTTAGGGGTTTTGTTAAGCCACAACCACTACACACACTTGTGATAAAGATCAATGCCTGCTGCAGCTCCCCGGTAATAGGATGTTGCAGGATGGGAACAGAAAGGGCAAAACAATGGTCTGCCCAGATAGAAGGAGGCTCCAGAGAATAAAGTTAGTGATGGGCGAATCCTAAATTACTCGGAATCGCTTGACTCTAGCGAGTCCGAGCCCAGGACTCGCTACTCGTTGCGAGTCTAGCGAGTCCAATGTTAATGAATGGGGAAGCGAGTAATAGCGAGTAGTGTGAGATTTACAAATCGCAGATGTGTCTCGGAAGCTTCAGCCTGAAGCAATCCTAGTTTTGTCATTTATTTGCATTGGACTCCTTTACTTTGTAAGTAATCGCTGGGAAACTCGCACAGATAAGAATCCTGTCTGCTCTGTGTGCTGGCTGCCAGCTCCAGGGTCCTAGAGCCCGCCTGCTGCCTGATGTAGCAGAGCTGAGATTGTTCTCAGTCTGCTCATTCCCTGTGTACAGACATGAATGTCTGTGCACAGAGATGATGTAGCAGAGCTGAGATTGTTCTCAGTCTGCTCATTCCCTGTGCATAGACATCTATATCTATGCACAGGGGATGTAGCAGAGAGGACATCGCGTTTTGGACTGCGTTGGACGGAAGAGGATTTTTTTAATTAAAGATGGAGTCCCCAATGGCTTTTTTTTTATTTCTAATAAAAAATTTTCTTTGTGTTGTGTTTTTTTTAAAACAATTTAATAGAAATTCATGGCGGTCATGTCTAATATTGGCGTGACCGCCATAAATTTCGGGCTTAGGGCCAGCTGATAATACAAAGCTGGCCCTAACCTCTTTATTACCCAGCGTGCCACCGCTACCAGGGCCGCTGGAAGAGCGGGGTTCAGGGCCAGAGGATGGCGCTTCAATGAACGCGCCATCTTCTGGGGCGGCTGCGGGCTGCAATTTGCAGCAGGGGGTGCCCAGAAAGCTTGGGCATCCCTGTGCTGCGGATTCCAGCCCCCAGCTGCTTAGCTGTACCTGGCTAGACATAGAAATTGCGCGGAGCCCCACGCATTTTTTTTAAATTATTTCATGAAATTCTGAGATTCTGACTCTGACTCTGAGACTCTGACTCTGAAATTCATGAAATAATAAAAAAAAAATGCGTGGGGCTCCGCGCAATTTCTATGTCTAGCCAGGTACAGCTAAGCAGCTGGGGGCTGGAATCCGCAGCGCAGGGATGCCCAAGCTTTCTGGGCACCCCCCGCTGCAAATTGCAGCCCGCAGCCGCCCCAGAAGATGGCACGTTCATTGAAGCGCCATCTTCTGGCGCTGAACCCCACTCTTCCAGCGGCCCTGGTGGGGGTAGCACGCTGGGTAATAAAGGGGTTAATACCAGCTTTGTTATACAAGCTGGTATTAAGCCCGAGATTCTTAATGTCAGGCCACGTTTGACCCAGCCACTAAGAATCTCCAATAAAGGGTTAAAAAAACACAACACAGAGAAAATTTTTTATTTGAAATAAAAAAAAAGCCATTAGGGACTCCATCTTTAATTAAAAAAATCCTCTTCCGTCCGACGTAGTCCAAAACACGATGTCCTCTCTGCTGCATCCCCTGTGTATAGATATAGATGTCTATGCACAGGGAATGAGCAGACTGAGAACAATCTCAGCTCTGCTACATCATCTCTGTGAGCAGGCGGGCTCTAGGACCCTGGAGCTGCACAGAGAAGACAGCTGGACTCGGCTCGCAAAGAAACAGCAGTTACTTTGCGAGTTTCCCTGCTATCACTGGCACAGTAGCCGAGTCTAATGCAAACAATGGCAATCCTAGTTTTGTCAGCGTTTCTGACAAAACTAGGATTGATATTGATTTGCATTGGACTCGTGCGAGTAATCACTGGGAAACTCGCAGAGTACCGAGTCCTGCGAGTCCCTTACTACTCGCCGAGTAACGAGTCCTAGCGAGTAGATTCGCCCATCCCTAAATAAAGTATTAATAAAGGAGAGTGATTTATTGCTATACGTTTCAAAGTCAAAGACTTCTTCAGACAAATCACCAATGTACATTGATTGTTCTACATTGGTGATTTGCCTGAAGAAGAAGTCTTTGACTTCCAAATCTGTAGCAAAAAAATCACTTTCCTTTATTAATACTTTATTCTCCGGAACCTCGCTCGATCCCGGAAGTGCGTTGTTTTGATCTTTCTGTCTTTGTCCTGCAAAGTCTAACATAAGAGATATACAAATAGACTTTTAAAATATTGTACCTTGTATTTCCTAAAAGCTTTCCCTGAAAATAAGCCCCCCCTAGCTTTATAGGAGACTTTGTGTAGTCTTTAAATATAAACCCTACTCCAAAAATAAGCCCTAGTTAGTCAGTGTCTCCAGCGATAGGTTATGTCACTAACATCACAGAGACATAACCTAACACTGGAGGTGCTGGATAAATTGTGCACCGGGTCTTCGGGTCTGCCTCCTTGGTCCTGCCTCCGGGCCATTAATGTGATATGCTGTGGGCTTGGCTGCTGCTCCAGCATCCCACCTCCTGACTCCCAAGCCCACAGTATACTATATCACATTGATGGCTGGGAAACGGGACCAAGTAGGCGGTATTCTACTGCTGCTCCAATGTCCCATCTCCTGCCTCCGTAGCCAACAGCATTCCACATTGATGGCCTAGAGGCGGAATCAAGGAGGCTGTTGCTCCAGCATCCCACCTCCTGTCTACTGAGTCATGCCTCTCTGCTGATCCTGCTCCCTCATGCAGAAGCCGCCATGTATGATGTGTGATGTCATAAACACCCGAGTCCCTCTCCAGGATTCAGCCCTATAACAGTGGAGAAGAAGAGTGTCACTGGTTTGAGAGTGCCAGTAAGTCTTACACCAATGCACCGTAAGAGATACTAACACAATACCAGAAATTATGAATGAAAGTTAGGACCATTCACTTTCAAGCTGAAGCTGGCCACACACCTTCAAGGTATGGCTTTCTTGAAGGTGTTTTTCTGACAGTTTACGTTCATGTATTCTCTATGGAGAGGGGAAGGGTTGTTCATGGGGAAAAAAAGTCCTCCAACAAAAATAAGCCCTCCCCAAAAATAAGCCCTAGCCCTTTTTTTGGAAACGGATATAATATCAGACACTGTCTTATTTTGGAAAACAAGTATTTCATTTGATCTTTGTATTGAATTATTGAACAAAAACTACAAGTAAAAAAGGACAACCTGAGTTAAAAAATTCAATAGAAATCAAAGTAAAATCTAAAATATGGCCCCTTTCACATAGGCTTTTTTGCCCGGATCTTGCGGCAGGTCCCATGCATTGTCTATGGGGCTTGCGGTAAGGTTGGCAGGTGCGGCAAGTGCTGCTGCGGCAGTTGCGGCCTTGAAAAAAATCGCAGTTTTCTGCAGCCGCAACTGCTGCATCTGCCGCAATCACACTTGCCGCACCTGCTACACCTTACTGCAAGCCCCATAGAAAATGCAAGTGGCCTGCTCAAGTGCGCGACAAGTGCGGCCGTTAGGCGGCAGATGCTGCATTTTGGCAAAAACGCCAGTGTGAAAGCAGCCTAAGAGATATAAATATAGCCTTTAAAAATATTGTACTTCAGCTGATTTTCGAATAGAATAGTTGAGCGAAAACTATGATTAAGAAAGTAAAAAATGATTTAAAAAATGCAAAAGAAATCAAAATAAATTCTACAAAAAGAGATATAAAAATAGACTTTAACAGTATTGTATTTCAGTTGATTTTTGTATTGAATTGTTGAACGAAAACTATGAGTAAAACAGTAAAAAAAATTGTTAAAAAATGTAAAAGAAATTAATTTAAAATCTAAAATAAGAGAACTAAAAATAGACTTTAAAAATATTGTATTTCAGCTGATCTTCATATTGATTTATTGAACATAAACTACATGTAAAAAAGTAAAAAAAATGTTAAAAAATGTAAAAGAAATTAATTTAAGATCTAAAATTTAGAGAATTAAAAATAGATTTTAAAAATATTGTATTTCAGCTAATCTTTGTATTGATTTATTGAACAAAAACTAGAGTAATAAATGAGTTAAAAAATGTAAAAGAAATTAATTTAAAATCTAAAATAAGAGAATTAAATATAGACTTTTAAAATACTGTATTTCAGTTGATCTTTGTATTGATTTATTGAACATAAACTACATGTAAAAAAGTAAAAAAATTGTTAAAAAATGTAAAAGAAATTCATTTAAAATCTAAAATAAGAGAATTAAAAATATTTTAAAACATTGTATTTCAGTTGATCTTTGTATTGATTTATTGAACATAAACTACAACTAAAAAAGTAAATTAGTTAGTTAAAAAACATCAAAGAAATTATTTAAAATAAAAAATAAGAGATATAAAAGTAAACTTTAAAAATATTGTATTTCAGTTGATCTTCAAATTGAATTGTTGAACGTAAACTACAACTAAAAAAGTAAAACAATGAGTTAAAAAATGTAATAGAAACCAAAATAAATTCTAAAATAAGAGATGTAAAAATAGACTTTAAAAATATGCATTTCAGCTGATCTTTGTATTGATTTATTGAACAAAAACTAGAGTAAAAAATGAGTTAAAAATGTAAAAAAATAAATTAAAATCTAAAATAAGAGATATAAAAGTAGACTTTAAAAATATTGTATTTCAGTTGATTTTGCATTGAATTGTTGAACATAAATTATGAGTAAAAAAAGTAAAAAATGAGTTAAAAAATGAAATAGAAATCAAAAAAGATACAAGTAGACATTAATGGTATTATATTTCAAAAGACTCAATCTCTTTCAGTCCATGAAGACATAAATCATTAGCTCATCTATTATAATAGACCTCAATGTCTTCAAGGCTTCTGGCAGGGTCCTGTTAGGTATTATGGTCTTTTTGAGCATTAAGGTGACTTAGCAGCCACATCACAGGCGTTAAATTTACATTGAAGGATCTGGCATATCTCAAACGACAGTCCTAGAGAGCCAAGATCATTGAACAGGAATTTGTGTAACCACAAACTACTGTGAAATGCCGGTTTAATCCCCATTTTAGGAGTAATTAGGCATACAGCATCCTCCAGATCAGAGGAGACTTTGTTTTAAATGAAGGATTTGGTTCCTGTGTAACTTTGATTTGATTAAATGGTGCGTTGTTTTCACACTTGTGAAATCAAATGGTTCTTAATTAATGAAATATAGGCTGTAGACTGGGATTAGGTTGATTCTTTGTTTATACTCTTATGACTGTTTGGTTCAACTACAATCTTTTTTTCTGGTATAAACCACAAAAAAATAAAAAAATATGTTCCAAATTAGTAGTGCTTTATTACTACTTTACAATATATTCCTCCCCATAAGGTCTAAAGTATTTTGCACTTATACTGTATACCTGGAATCATGTGGACTGTAAGCCCTCACAGGCAGGGTACTCTCTCCTCACCTACTGAATCTTCATCCATCCATGTAGACTGTGAGCCTACGCGGGCAGGGTCCTCTTTCCTCCCCTACTGTATCCACACCCATCCTTTGTAGACTATGAGTCCTTGTGCACAGGGTCCTTTCCCCTTACCGACTGTATCCTCACCCATCCCTTGTAGACTGTGAGCTCTTGCGGGCAGGGTCCTCTCTTCTCATCTACTGTATCCTCACTCATCCCTTGTAGGCTGTGAGCCCTCACGGGCATAGTCCTCTCTCCTCACCTACTGTATCCTCAAGCATCCCTCATAGACTGTGAGTCTTTGTGCGCAGGGTCCATTCCCCTCACCTACTGTATCCTCACCCAATCTTTGTAGACTGGAAGCTCTTGCAGGCAGGGTCCCTTCTCCTCACCTACTGTATCCTCTCCCATCCCTGGTAGATTGTGAGCCCTCGCGGGCAGGATCCTCTGTCCTCCCCTACTGTATCCACACCCATCCTTTGTAGACTATGAGTCCTTGTGCACAGGGTCCTTTCCCCTTACCGACTGTATCCTCACCCAATCTTTGTAGACTGGAAGCTCTTGCAGGCAGGGTCCCCTCTCCTCACTTACTGTATCCTCTCCCATCCCTTGTAGATTGTGAGCCCTCGCGGGCAGGGTCCTCTCTCCTCACGTACTGTATCCTCTCCCATCCCTTGTAGACTGTGAGCCCTTATGGGCAGGGTCCTCTCTCCTCACCTACTGTATCCTCTCCCATCCCTTGTAGATTGTGAGTCCTTGTGCGCAGGGTCCATTCCCCTCACCTACTGTATCCTCACCCAATCTTTGTAGACTGGAAGCTCTTGCAGGCAGGGTCCTCTCTCCTCACGTACTGTATCCTCTCCCATCCCTTGTAGACTGTGAGCCCTTATGGGCAGGGTCCTCTCTCCTCACCTACTGTATCCTCTCCCATCCCTTGTAGACTGTGAGTCCTTGTGCGCAGGGTCCATTCCCCTCACCTACTGTATCCTCACCCAATCTTTGTAGACTGGAAGCTCTTGCAGGTAGGGTCCTCTCTCCTCACGTACTGTATCCTCTCCCATCCCTTGTAGACTGTGAGCCCTTATGGGCAGGGTCCTCTCTCCTCACCTACTGTATCCTCTCCCATCCCTTTTAAGGTACCGTCACACGCGGCAATTTTGCAAGCAATTTCACTGGCAATTTGCTGGTTGCAGTGAAATCATGGATACATGGTTCCATTTCTACACGGCAACAAAACAGAACCATGTATCCATGATTTCACTGCAACCAGCAAATTGCCAGTGAAATTGCTTGCAAAATTGCCGCGTGTGACGGTACCTGTAGACTGTGAGCCCTGGCGGGCAGGGTCCTCGCACCTCCTGTACCTGTCTGAGCCTTGTATTGCTCATGTTTATTGTATTTGTCTATGTATGCCCCTTTTCACATGTAAAGCGCCATGGGATAAATGGCGCTATAATATTAATAGTAATAATAATAATCTCATATTTACGTTTTGTCAGTTTTGATGCAGCTTTTTAAACCACAGCCAAGAAGAAAACCAAAGCAGAGAAAAAATCTGAAGAAAACATGACTATCTCTTTTGCATCCTTACTCTATATTGTATTATTTTCTGACCTACTGGAATTTGACTTGGATTCTCTCAAATATGAATTTTGTCCCTGTCCCCATCTCACCTGCTTTGAGGGTGGCCCGAGATGGCAGCCGTGATTAAGCTCAGTCTTCAGATGCTCCATCCCCTCCACAGTATAGGAGATATTGTGTATGGTGGTGTGGTAGACCTGGTTGGTTGTGAGGGTTTAACTGGTGAAGGTCGTACTTTCTGAGTGGCTGTATCATCTCATATCTCATTCATGTCTTTAGCGAACCAGGTCCAATCTGCAATGAAGAAAACTCTGAGGCAAACAATTCTTAACCAATGTTTCTTTTAGTTCACAAATTTTGACTTTACACGTGAGGTTACAAGAAGTGAAATTGCTGCAACACTAAACATAATAAGAATATGGAAAAGCTAATGGCTACTGACTACAATGAAACACAGGGCTATATGTACAGCTAAAAGGGGATATAAGAAATGGGATCACAGTAAATACTGCACTAGAAAAAAGAAAAGAGAGACTTAGCTTCAACATTGGCGCCACTGTGGAAGAGCCAACTGCAGCTGATAACAGTGAGCAATATGACAGAAGAGAAGGGGTTAACAGAGATCATGACTGAACTGTGTGGAGCCAGACCACAGATCAGAAGCTTGAGACAAGGAAAGAGGAGTTTGCAATGATCTGGGCATTCTGACATTGCTTAGCAACTGTGCTGTAGGCTGAGATAATTTGATACATTGTTTCCTCACCAGCTGCAGTCAGCAGTTTAATCCATGCCCCCTTTCCTTTATATGGTTACATGTCCCGTATTCAGTGTGAAGACGGATCTGACTGATAATGAACATATGTCTGCTTCACACACAGTGCAGTGGAATCAGAGTTCTTGCTTACCTCCTCCATTATGGGTCAGAGGTCTGATTTACAGTACTTCCACTAGCACAGTCTCTAATCTTGGGGTCATTCATCCTTAGCTCTCTCATTTGAACTTCCAATCATTAGGAGAACTTCTCACTAGTTCAAATATGCTCTGCCGATTCGGAGCAATTGAGATCATCCACTAAATGCAGCCTTTTTAGATGTATCTCAACCTGCATGTCCAAACCCAACAGTGATCAAACCCTACCTGAATCTAGGATGGAGTCAGTCCTGTACCCTTGTCACTTGCTCCTCCCCTGTGGGCTAACCCACAATTTAACTACTTACTTGCCTTGCAGTCACCTAGCACAAGGCAAGTCCTATCTTACAACCTTCTATCACTTACATTCCAAACTATGCTACATTTAGCACTACACTATACACTATTAGATCCTACATTACAATTATACAAACTTGAGGCATTCAGTCAGTGTAGTGTTGTGTTCACTTGCTCTGTGCCTTCGAATAGCAGCATCTAGTCCCTTCAGCTATATCTTCTCTGCAAATATCATTTGCTGTAAGCATCGTAAACTTTGCTAGAGACTGTTCACATTACGATGCAACGGGGAGTAGTCTCTATAACCTACCTCTAAATTTTGCTTCAGATTTTCAGAAATTTTTGCTATCATTAAAAATCAATTTAATATTGCCATGTTTCAGGGCGTTGACCAATAAATCCATATTTTATTCACCCTTTCATGACTCAGGGAATACACAGCGCGTTTTTAACCCTTCATCCTCCCTACTTTCATTTTCTCAGATAATTACCTTTGGGTTTTCATTGGCTGTAAGCCATAATCATCAACATTAACAGAAATAAACACGTAATAGATCCCTCTGTGTGTAATGACTCTATATAATATATGTGTGTCTCTTTATGTATTGAATTACTGAAATAAAGTGACTTTTTGATGATATTCTAATTCATTGAGATGCTCCTGTATCTATCTATCTATCTATCTATCTATCTATCTATCTATCTATCTATCTATCTATCATCTATCTATCTATCCTCCTTTGCTTGTTTGTGGATCATCATGGTGCAACACGCTATCCAGCCTGCTGAATCTGTGTGCTCACCCTGACCTGTGGCATCATTAAACCAACCCCTCATCTGATCCTTAATGAGGATCCATAATTTCATAAATCAATAGGACACATGAAAATAAACAATCTTCTCTGCCAGAGGTTTTTATCAAAATTCTCAATTCTGAGGTAAAAGCTATATTCAGTCTAGACTTTCCCATCACTGAGATAGGGGATGGCGGCTGTTACTGATGAGATTCTATAACGATGGGAGGAGGAAGGAGCTAGGGAGAGGGGCTAAAGACAAGGGGAGGAGCTAGAAGCTGAGAGGCTATAGACAAGGGAGGAGCTATATGCTGAGAGAGGAGCTAGAGGCTGAGGAAGAGCTAGAGGGAGTGGCTACAGGCAGAGGGAGGAGCAAGAGGGAGGGCTATAGACAGAGGGAGGAGGTAGAGGCTGAGAGAGGAGCTAAAGGGAGGAGCTATAGACAGAGGGAAAAGCTATAGGCTGAGGGAAGAGCTATAGGGAGGGGCTATAGACAGAGGAAGGAGCTAGATGCTGAGAGAGGAGGTAAAGGGAGGGCTATAGACAGAGGGAGAAGCTATAGGCTGAGGGAAGAGCTATAGGGAGGGCTATAGACAGAGGAAGGAGCTAGATGCTGAGAGAGGAGGTAAAGGGAGGGCTATAGACAGAGGGAGAAGCTATAGGCTGAGGGAAGAGCTATAGGGAGGGGCTATAGACAGAGGAAGGAGCTAGATGCTGAGAGAGGAGGTAAAGGGAGGGCTATAGACAGAGGGAGAAGCTATAGGCTGAGGGAAGAGCTATAGGGAGGGGCTATAGACAGAGGAAGGAGCTAGATGCTGAGAGAGGAGGTAAAGGGAGGGCTATAGACAGAGGGAGAAGCTATAGGCTGAGGGAAGAGCAAGAGGCAAAAGTAAAAGCTACAGGCAGAGCTATGCCCCCTCCTCACTCTTCTATCTACATAGACTCTCATCAGTAACTGCCGACATCTCCTATCTCAGTGATGAGAAAGTCTTCACTCAATATAGATTTTACCACAGAATTGATCATTTTGATTATAACTGATCAATTCTGGCAGAGAAAGAAGCAAACTTGTCTGATATTACAAAGTTGCTTATTTTTATGTGTACTATTGATTTATAAGATAAAAATTAAAATGATGGTTATGCTTTAATAAGTTATGTCTGTATAATTTTCTTTTCCTCACACACTAATCTTCTAACTGTGCTGTCACACATCATTCAGTTTTTTCACTCTTTTATAGCTTTCTATCCCTATGTCTATCCATAGCTTTAAGCTCCAAAATAATCTTATTATCACTTCAAAATGGCTGCTGCATTCCCTGCCTTGGCTTTTAAACAGACTATTACAGTTTCTATTGATTAACTGCTCTATTGTATGTAATGTGATTTTTCGCTGACATTATGGAAAAGCCTGTCCAGTCATAATCACGGTCTTATGAGCCTTCTCTGGATGATGCAATCATCTAATTTATGTAAAATTCCAGCAAACATTTTAGGCAATTTGCATATTGTTCATTGAAGCTACAGGAGCATCTCAATGAATTAGAATATGGTCAAAAAGTTTATTTTTACAGTAAATCGCTACATAAAGTGAAACCCATATATTATATAGAGTCATTACACACAGAGGGATGTATTCCATGTGCTTATATCTGTTAATGTTGATGATTATGGCTTACAGCCAATGAAAACCCAAATATTATTATCTCAAAAAATTAAAGTAGGGGGGGATGATGGGTTAAAAACCATGCTGCCGTATTTCACGAGACATCATAGGGTGAATATGATATTGATTTGTCCTGAGGAAGGGGCCAGGGAGCCCTGAAATACACTGACTAATAAATCAATATTATATTCCTCCTTTGATGTCTGGTGGAATACGGCAGCGCGGTGTTTATCCCTTCATCCTCCCTACTCTATATGCACCACGCTGAGGACTGCAGCAGCCGAGATCTGCTTTTATAGTGGTTGTGACTCTCACAACCACACAAGATGAAGCCTCTGATACCTATTTAGGTGATATTTTATCTCTCAGACCCTTCATCCTCCCTACTTTAATTTTCTGAGATAATGACCTTTGGGTTTTCATTGGCTGTAAGCCATAATCATCAACATTAACAGAAATAAACACATGAAATGGATCCCTCTGTGTGTAATGACTCTATATTAGGGTGCCGTTACACCTGCCGACGACGCCCCAGATGTCGGCGGCGACTGGCAGGTGCGCGCACATTTTTGGCGCCGTCCCCCATTTACATGGGGCAACTCCTCCGGCGGCGCCCTGGCGAGATGACAGGTGGCATCGCCGCCGGAGTGTCTCAAAACCCGAGCGGCGATGCAGGACAATGGGAGCCTATGGCTCCCATCGCCTGTCAGGTCGCCGGCGGCCGGTTACATGGGGCGGTGTGTGCACATCACCCCTTATCGGCCGTCTGGTTTCACATCACTGATGTGAAACCAGGCGACCTCTCGGAGGCGCCGACATTGCCCTTTTACATTAGGCGACGTAGGGGCGATGTCGCCGCTGATAGGCCACGCCCCCACGTTGCCTATGTAGTCGGCGATGTCGCAAGGTGTAACGGGGCCTTAACTTATGTGTTTCACTTTATGTATTGAATTACTTAACTTAATTAACTTTTTGATGATATTCTAATTATAATGCACCTGTAATCATTCATCTGTATAATCACCTGTTTAATCTATAATTTGGTGGTGCTGCGGCAATGACATCACATACCACCACAAGACAAATACATTTAAGCTTTAGCTTTAGCAGTTGAAAGCTGGACATAATAGCATGATTTTTGTAGGCCAGTGATTGGGTACAATTTTTATGTATAAAAAAGCCTAAAAATGTAAAGGCCAGGTAGGATCCAGCACTAATTAAAAACATCCTAAGGATATGTTGTCAGTGAGGTCCCAAATTGGAAAGGTGTTTCCCCCAGTCTTATGGAATAGAATACTCAAATGTTGCAAAACATCATTCCTGGCAAGCTACACCAATATGGGAGGGGCACGGCGTGCCTAAACCTACCGGTCAAATTCATGAAAAGTTCCGGACTGGAGTATATTTTTTCAGGAAACTCTACATTTTTGAGTTCTTGAGGAGAATTGAAGGTTTATGCACGTAAAGTTATTGATTTGTTCTTGGTGCAGATACTGAGCAAAAACTCTCCAAATTCATCTTCAAGACCTCAAAACGTCTAAAAAACGTGCGGTTTTGTCCTGAAATGTATTTTTATTTCTTTTTAGCAATTTGTTTATAGTGCAGGCTTAATTGTTCTTGACAGCCTTCGTTTTCTGCATTCCTTTTGACGCATCCTTTTTTACTGACACGTTCCGGTCTTTTTTTTCCTACATTCAACAATGAAGAACTAGTGGTTTGTGCAGCAAAAAAAGCTCAGACATCTTTGCAGGTTTCCCCTTGGCTTACAGTGTAAAGTATAGATCTTCTGCTCACCTTTTAGCCAATTAGAGCCTTTTTAAATCTAGAGAAGTTAATAAAACACTCAAAAGCCTGAACATGTGAGCAGAACATGACATCATCACTGACGAAGGAATTAAAAAATAAACATAATGAGGGACCACCCCATAAGATAGATGTTCAACATGTTGGAGCCATATTCTTTTGCATTTTTCTTTTTTTTTAACCTCATGCCTTTGTGAGGGTGCACGGTGCAGCAGTCATGGACGATGCACACTTGTCGTTTATCCCGCCAACCCACAGGGGTTGTGGTCCTTGCTGGGTGCGTTGTGTGATGCAAGTAGCTCTGCTTTTTGCAGACCTACTGATGTCATTGCTTCTGACGAGCCAGGATCACACTGCCATTTTTCGGCATCCATGTGAATCCAGCCTAAACTGCATGCACCCGCATCACTTTTGGCCCCGTTGACTTTCAATAGGGCCACAGGCAGTTGTGGGCGCATCCAGTTGTGTATTGTTCACTCTGAATACTGGAGGTGTCCAAAGATTATTGATGGAGACAAAATCTGCATCTTGTTGCGATTTTGGTCTCTGTGAAAAATAAACGTGAACCCCCGGATCCATCCAGATCCAGGGCACCACAAGTTAAATCCAAATGAGGGTCTATGAGGCATGAATTCATCAAGACTTCAGATCCCGGAGGATCAAGATTTCCACTTCATGCTCTTTGAATTGCGCATGCAACAGAATGCAGTTCTAAATGACACCCACCGGATCCCTGTCAAATATGCAACCGGATGCTCCAGCATGGGGTGCGGGTGCATCCAGTTTCATCATTGTGGGCATATCCGGGGCCACACAGGGTTTTCCTGTAAGCCCTCGGATTCCAAAATATGCTAGTGTAAAACCAGCCTAATCCACAGCGACAAAAAAACGAAGGCCAACATTTCTTAAACAACAGTCTTTTACGGAACATCTTCCCCGGTTCTTCCAACAAAAACTGTACATGTTTGATAGTGTGCACAAAATCTTAAGCACACTTTCTGCTTCACAGTAAGGCATCGGCATGGTCCCTGATGGCCACTTTCCTTATCGACAGTTCTACCTCTTCTTCCCTTTGTTTGGAGTAGCTTAATGGAGGCCGAACACTATGGCAGGAATAGAGCAGTATGCTCTCAACACTTCCAGGCAAATGTCTCTTTTTCCCATAGGGGAGTGCGACAAGGGTACACCAAAGCACCAGTGAAGAACTTTAAGCTCACAGTCGCCAGAAGAAGTCCCCCATGGGAAAGCTGCACTCCGTCACCATCTAGCAGTGATAACCCAGCTGTACTCTAAAGGTACCGTCACACAGGCAGATATCGCCGGCGATGTTGCCAGCGATCGCGGGAGCGCGCATCCCTGACAACATCGCCGGGGAGATGTCAGACGGAGCAACTTACCGGCGATGTCGCCGGCTAGTTGCCGCGGCCATCGCTCGCTGGGTTGCCCAGCAACCCAGCGAGCGATAACTCGCAATGTTGTAGATAGGCGGAATCGCCCGCAACATTGCAGGTTGCCGCGTTACACAGGGCGATCAGGCATTGTTGGGAAACCTGGCGATGTTACTCAGGCGATTTTTCCCCTGATTATCGTCCTGTCACACGAGGCAACTCTCCGGCAATGTCGCCGCAACCTGGCCACGCCCCTCAGTTGCCGGCAACATCGCCGGCGATATGTCCCTGTGTGACGGTACCTTTAGTCTTTTTCTTTTAAGAAGTTGCTCATTCGGGGGTAGTCTCTAGCCCTCAGTTGATCCGTTCAATGCTACAGTACTCTTTAAGGATCACGCTATTCCACTCTAATCTTAATGTTTTGATTGCCACGAGTCACCCACTAAATGCAGCCTTGGTGACCTAACTGACCTACACGTTCGTACTCAACACTTGTAGTACCCTATCTAAATCTACAAGAAAAACAGTCACTTGCCCTAAGAGCTAACTCTGCCTCTTGTGGGCTAGTCCCACACTTAACTCTTAAATTCCCTACAGTCTGTTGATGGATAACCTATTCTACCAACATCCAACATAACATTTTGGTACCTTATACATATATATATGACCACCTAGGACACCCTCCTACACCTTTGTTATGTCCACATGACAGGTGATAAAAAAAGATCATCTGGAGCAAAATTGGATAACAATAATCAGTTAATCTCCATTTTCTGGTCATCATAATGGGAGACCCAGACAATGGGGTTTAGGGCACTGCCCTCCGGAGGTCACACTAGGTACTACAAGTTTGTAGACACCGCCCCCTCCGCTTATAAACCCCTACCGCAGGGAACATCCTCAGTTTTAAACTTAGTGTGCTCGGAGGATCACGCTTTGCTTGCACTTCACTGCATTCTCACTACTTACGTGATGGCGTCTGAAGACAAGGTAATAAGGTCCCAGTCGGGACCGGTGACAGCCTCCCCGCTCACCCTTAGTGGCACACGCTGGTGGAGGTACCGGAGGGCCTAGGGCCTGGACACCTGGTGTTCTCCCGGTACGCTGTTACACTCCTCTCCATCCCTCTCTGGGGGGCTCTGGTGAGTGGGAGATGGGAGCCTTGCACAGCTCCGCTCCGTCCGAGGCCTCCCTAAATGGTGCTTACAGACCGGACTGGAGCCAGCCCAGTCCGAGGCCTCCCTAAATGGTGCTTACACTCCGGACTGGGCTGAGCGGCCCAGTCTGAGGCCTCCCTAAATGGTGCTTACACTCCAGACTGGTGCTGCACCCCCGTCCGAGGCCTCCCTAAATGGTGCTTACAGACCGGACCGGCACTGAGGCACTCTGTGTCTCCTGTGTGCCTGGGGGTAGTGTCTGGCACTTTATGTGTTTCATGACACTCAGACCGCGCGTTGCCCTCGGCCCGCGGTTCTGCGGGTGTACCCTGTGCTGGGGTCACCCTGGCTGACCGCCCTGTGTGTCACAGGGGCTGAGGCCGTAGGCTGCGGATGTGTGACATGTATTTGCAGTCTGTGTACAATGTTTTTTACACTGTTTCCCGCCCTGCGGGCTCCAGCTCCCTCATGAGAAGGATGCTTGGAGGATGGGATGCAGCCCGTGCGGTGACGTCACCGCGGGGCGTGTGTGTGTGTTTCCCGCGTGTCTTCGGCGCCGCCCACAGTTTCTCTGTCGGCGGCCATCTTTACCCTCACTTCCCGGCTGGGAACTGTATGCAGCGTGCACAGCAGCTGCCACCCCCAAACCCGCCTCTACATGACTCGCTCTCTCTTCCTGCCTCCCCACAGGTGGGGGGCCGCTTGTCTCGCTTTCAGGACGAGTGGCTACTTCACGTTCCAGATCAGTGGGTTCGAGACGTGGTCTCGCGAGGTTACAGGATAGAGCTGACGTCAAAACCGATATCCCGATTCCATCGGTCGGTCCCCTCCCCGGAAAAAGCTCAGGCCTTTTCTTTGGTGTTGGAGGGACTCCGCAGAGACGGAGTGGTGGTCCCGGTGCCTTCCGGGGAGAGGTTCAGGGGTTTTTACTCCAACCTCTTTATCGTCCCAAAGAAGGACGGATCCTTCCGCCCGGTTCTGGACCTGAAGTTGTTCAACCGCCACGTGCTGGTTCGGAAGTTCCGTATGGAATCACTGCGCTCAGTGATCGCGGCTGTGTCACAGGGGGACTTCTTGGCGTCCATAGATATCAGAGACGCTTACCTTCACGTGCCCATTGCACCGGCTCACCAGCGATGGTTGAGATTTGCAGTGGGGGAGGAACACTTCCAATTTGTGGCGCTGCCGTTCGGCTTGGCCTCGGCACCGCGGGTGTTCACAAAAGTGATGGCATCTATGATGGCTCTCCTGCACGTGCAGGGCCATGCCGTCATTCCCTATTTGGACGACCTGCTGGTCAGGGCGCCATCGGAACACCTCTGTCAAGCGAGCCTGGATGTGACCATGCGGTCTCTGGAACAATTCGGTTGGCTCCTCAATGTTCAGAAGTCAACCTTGGTTCCGACCCAGTCTTTGACTTATTTGGGCATGGACTTCAACACGTCCTCAGCCCTGGTGTCTCTGCCGCAATCCAAACAGGTGGCGATCCGATCGGGAGTACAAGCAGTGCTCCTGTCACCACAATCATCCCTTCGTGGGTTGATGAAGCTGGTGGGTCGCATGGTGGCGGCGATAGAGGCGGTGCCGTTTGCACAATTTCGCCTCCGTCCTCTCCAGCTGGAGATCCTACGCAGGTGGGACAAGAGGACGATCTCGCTGAATCGGCTGGTGACACTGTCACAACCGACCCGAGATTCCCTGCAGTGGTGGCTTCAACCACATCACTTGTCGCGGGGGCCGGTCCTTCATAAAACCGTCTTGGTTAGTGGTGACCACCGACGCCAGTCTGAAGGGCTGGGGTGCGGTGTTCTTACACCACAGGGCCCAAGGCCTCTGGACTCTGTCGGAGTCGGCATTGCAGATCAACGTGCTGGAGATCAAGGCGATCTATCTAGCACTCCTGGCTTTTCAGAGATTCCTCTCAGGACAACCCATCCGGGTTCAGTCCGACAATGCGACGGCCGTCGCTTATATAAATCATCAAGGAGGAACCAGGAGTGCAGAGGCTCTGGCCGCAGTCCACCGCATCCTATCCTGGGCGGAGGACAACAACTGCCTGATCTCCGCAGTTCACATCCCAGGGGTCGAAAACTGGGAGGCCGACTATCTGAGCAGGCAGGGGATGGACGCCGGAGAGTGGGCCCTTCATCCAGACGTCTTTCGGGACATCTGCAGCAGATGGGGCGCTCCGGACGTGGATCTGATGGCCTCACGGCTGAATCATCAGGTTCCGCAATACATGGCGAGGTCATGGGACCCCCAGTCGTTGGGAGCGGACGCCCTGATCTTGACTTGGTCCAGATTCAATCTACCATATGTGTTCCCTCCTCTGGCTCTGATTCCCAGGGTGCTGTGGAAAATCAGGTCGGAATGCAGGGTAGCCATTCTAGTGGCTCCAGACTGGCCCAGGAGGTCCTGGTATCCGGACCTGTGGCAACTGTCAGGCGGACACAGGTGGGCTCTTCCAGAACGCGCAGATCTTCTCGCGCAAGGCCCATTCTTCCACCTCAATTCCAAGGCCCTCAGATTGACTGCATAGCTCTTGAGGCCTGGCTGCTGACATCCAGGGGGTTCTCCCCTACAGTGGTTGCCACTATGAATCGGGCTAGAAAGCCAGTTTCCAGGAAAATGTACCACAGGACGTGGAAAATCTTTTTTACCTGGTGTGCCTCTGGGGGCCGGTCCCGTGGCCCTTGTCCATCCCGACATTGTTGGCATTCCTACAGTCGGGTTTGGAGTTGGGATTATCCCTTGGCTCCTTAAAGGGTCAGGTCTCAGCACTTTCTGTGCTGTTTGACAGACGATTGGCGCTTCTCCCGAAGGTCCGTCAATTTCTGCAGGGGGTGTCGCGGATGGTTCCACCCTACAAAAGACCTCTGGATCCGTGTGGACCTTAACATGGTCCTGGCGGCATTGCAAAAACCGCCATTTGAGCCTCTGAGGGAGGTTTCCCTTTCTCGTCTGTCCCAGAAGGTGGCTTTTCTGGTGGCGATTACATCTCTGAGGAGGGTCTCAGAATTGGCTGCACTATCGTGCAAGTCTCCCTTTCTGGTGGTTCACCAAGACAAGGTGGTGTTGCGTCCACGGCCGGAATTCTTGCCAAAGGTGGTTTCAACGTTTCACCTGAACCAGGAGATTGTTCTCCCATCATTTTGCCCCGCTCCCGTTCATCAGGTTGAGCGCGACCTCCATACTCTGGATCTCGTGAGAGCTATACGCATTTATGTGTCCAGAACCGCCTCCTTTAGGAGTTCGGATTCTTTGTTTGTTCTTACGACAGGTCGCTGTAAGGGGTCCGCGGCTTCAAAGTCAACCTTAGCCAGGTGGATTAAGGCTTCCATTCAAGAGGCTTACCGGTCTTCTGGTTTGCCTCTCCCGGTGGGATTGAAGGCTCACTCTACCAGAGCCGTAGGTGCCTCATGGGCCTTGCGACATAGAGCATCTGCTCTACAGGTGTGTCAGGCGGCCACTTGGTCCAGCCTACACACTTTCTCTAAGCACTATATGGTGCATGCCCATGCCTCTGCGGATGCAAATTTGGGCAGGCGGGTTCTACAGGCGGCGGTTGCCCACCTTTAAAAGGGAACTATGTTATCCGTCTTGTTGAGGAACTCTTCCCGCCCTGGGGTATTGCTTTAGGACATCCCCATTGTCTGGGTCTCCCATTATGATGACCAGAAAAAAGAGAATTTTGTTTACGTACCGTAAATTCTTTTTTCTTTAATCATCAATGGGAGACCCAGTACCCACCCAGTTGTTCCTTTGCATGTTTTGCATTGGCCCTGTTCTCTGTTGAGACAGTGTTTGCCGGGTTGTTGAACCGTTTGTGCACGGCATTCTTCCCGATGTTTCGGGTGTGGTTTATTTTCCTCCTCGCAGCTTGTAGACCAAACTGAGGATGTTCCCTGCGGTAGGGGTTTATAAGCGGAGGGGGTGGTGTCTACAAACTTGTAGTACCTAGTGTGACCTCCGGAGGGCAGTGCCCTAAACCCCATTGTCTGGGTCTCCCATTGATGATTAAAGAAAAAAGAATTTACGGTACGTAAACAAAATTCTCTTTTTTCCTTTTCTGTTTGCAGTATTTGTCTGTATCAGTGTCACGATGGCCCTCTTACTTTGGAGACTTGTGACAGGTTTGGGACCTGTGTCTCGTTCCTGCATTGAGACTTCATTTTTAATGTGTTTCTTTCCTTTGGCAGTGCAGGAGGTAACGTCTGTTGCTGCAATACTCCTTAGTTCTCTTCCAGGTAGGCTACGTTGGGATCGCTCCCATCTCCTTTATATTTTCACATGATCCAGCATTTCTTGCTGGTGATTAATCCTCATTCCTGGCCTAGCTACCTGAGGTGAAGGAGCTATTCTGTAGAAGAGGCTGATCATTCTCAAGCCGTCTGCTACCTAGCAGAGTGGCAGCAGGCGTGAAGTTGTTTTTGTTGTTTCCCTGTCTGCCTCCCTTTCCCCTCTTTACGTTATTAGTGCAGCAGTTGGGACTAGTGCTCCTGGCGGCCATCTCCCTATTTAAGGTTAACATAAGGGCCAGCGAGGGACTAGGTGTCCTGCTCGGCAATGGGATGAAAAAACATGTATAGGGATGGTTGGAAGATCAGGGCACAGCCGCAGGTGAGTACAGGAGGTCACCTCTCCACTGCATTTGTGCCCACTGGTGTTTCCCCAGCCTGCAGTCGTGTGCAGTGAACCGAACACCGTTGGTCTGTGCGCCACTGTCACGCACTGTAATCGGACGCTCTCTAATCCACGGCATAACAATTGTGTCGTTTTTGCATACTGTATTTTGCTTTCATCTGGAAAACATTTTCAGATTGTTGAAAAACTTGAAAAAATAGGTTTAATTAAAGGTTTATTTTTTTGTGTTTTTTTAGTTTAAGCAAAAAGTTAAAATTTGAATTATATTTATAATTACAAATATGCAATAATAACATTGACTAATAACTGGAGTTATGGAAAGTGCAGCCTGACTATGAGAACGACTCTTCTGTCTATCTGCGTTAGTCTGTAGGACATTTCTCAGTGACTCGTGATGGATGTTTATTGGGTCTGACACCATCGTAGAGGTTATTTGCAGCCATCAGCCCAAGGGGAACCAGAGAAGACGATGCAGCCCGTAATTTGTTTGCCAAACGCCTGTTCTGCACTACAATCACAAGACTCTCCCACTCATGAAAATATCCAGAAGAGCAATTATGTGACACAAAAACGATGGATGAAACACAAAGCCAACACTTAATGGCCTATGTCACATTCTCATCATCATGATGGCCCTGATATCCAGATGGGTTTTAATAAAAATAGTGAATATCATTTAGATCCAATGGTAATTTTTATAAATCATAATGTCATGCACTTTGCAAATTATTCTCTACTGCAGAGGAGCTCCATCGTTGCGTTTTGCACTTCCCGATTGCGGTAAAATTGTAAAAAAATACACAATTCCGATGTTGTTTCTACGTGTTTTATTTTTAAAACTAGATAGGAGCTGGATGCTATCACATCGGGTGGGCGGTGACATCATGGTGGGGTGGGCTTGGGCTTTGTGGCACTAGAGGTGGCGGCCATCTCTTCCCCTGTGCTGTTTTTTCCTGTTCGCTGTTTTTTCCCACTCGCTCTCTACCCCCTCCTTTTGGTCACTCTCTGCCCTCCCATGCTGCCTCTCTAACCCCCTGTTCACACTCTTTGCCCACCCCTTTGCTGCCTCTTTTACCCCACTGAGATCCCTCTAAGCCCCCCCTGTGCTGTCTGTCTGCTCCCCCATGGTCACTCCCTCCCCCATGTGGACGTTTTCTGCCCCTCGTGCATGCTCTCTGCCCCCCTGTGCTACCGCGCTACCCCTCTGTGGTCACTCTCTGCCCCCTGTGCTGCCCATCTGCCCCCAATGAATTTGCTCTCAGCTCTCCCATAGTCATTCTTTGCACCTCCATGCTTGCCCTCATGAGGCAGCAGCATGAGGAAGATGTTAAAGCTATGAGGAACTGGCGCAGTTCTTCATTCGGCGGGCTGCAGGGTGAGAAGGGCGAGCAAGTGCGGGGGGGGGTGAAGATGGGCAGAGTAAAGAGCGCAGGGAGAGAGGAGTGAAGAGAGTAGGGGGAGAGATGTGAAGAGTGCAGGGGTAGAGGAGTCAAGAGTGCAGGGGAGAGGAGAGGAGTGAAGAACGCAGGGGGAGAGGAGAGAAGAGCGCAAAGGGGAAGTCCAGAGTGCAGGATGAGTGCAGAGCATGGGAAGAGTGCAGAGCGCGGGGGTGGGAGTGCAGGCAGAGCATGGAGGAGAGCGCAGGCAGAGCACAGGAATGAGAGCAGGCAGAGCGCGGGGTGGCGAGTGTAGAGGGAGAGGGGAGAATGGGAGAGCATGAGGGGGCAGCCCCTCTCTGCGCTCTCTGCACCCCATGGATGCAGCCAGAGCACGGGGGTAGTGAGTGCTGGGTGGGGGAGAGCGTGGGGGGAAGTGCAGAGCATGGGGGCAGTGCAGAGCACAGGAGAGCACAGGGGAAGTGCAGAGCATGAGGGCAGAATGCAGATAGCGGGGGGAGTGCAGAGCATGGAGGCAGTGTAGAGTGCGGGGGGAGAGTGCAGAGCGTGGGGAGAGAGCGCATAGCATGGGGGCAGTGCAAAGTGCATGGGGGAGTGCAGAATGCTGGAAGAGTGCTGAGCATGGGGGCAGAGCAGAGCATGCGGAGGGTGCAAAGTGCAGGGGGCAATGTAGAATGCAGGGGAGAGTGCAGAGCTCGAAGGGCAGTGCAAAGCGCGGGGGGGTAGTGCAGAGCATGAGGGGCAGTGAAGAGTGCAGTGGGAATACAGAGCTCAGGTGACAGTGCAGAGCACGAGGGGGGAGAGTAAAGAGCACAAGGGGGGAGTGCAGAGTGTGAGGAGCAGTGCAGGGTGCTTGGGTGCAGAGCGTGGGGGAGAGCACAGAGTGCAGGGAGAGTGCAGAGCGCGGGAATAGTGTGAGTGCTGGGGCAGTGTGAGTGCGGGGCCTGAGTGTGTGCTGGGGCAGAGTGAGTGCAAGCTGACCATGGTGTGGGGTGAGTGGTGTGCAGCTGCATTACCTGGCTGCTCTCTGCTCCCCATCCATTCTGCCTAAGGACCTGTGGTGACATCATGATCATGTGACCTGGCTCCACGCATGATAGTGACATCACCATAGGTCCTGTAAGTCCCAGCTGATCTGCGGTGGTGGGGGAGGATAGCTGGCTAGGGGCTGCGGCCTCAGGTTAATGGGGGGGACTGCGGGAACTGGGCGGGGGTGATCGGGCGGGGTTCACAAGACGGACTGCTGAGAGCTGGAAGGGTGAGCATGTTACGGGCTGCGGCCGCCATATTTCCATAGAGACATAGGCGGACAACCAGACGGAAGTGAATGAGCCACTTTGTAATTATATAATTAGATGTCCATTTTGCTGGAAAATTTATCTAGTCTCATTGTTTTCCAAGTCAATACAAGTATGAATATACAAAACTTGTTCAAATTTTTTATTAATTAAGCGGTGAAAAAAATTATAATTTTCATGTATCGCTATTTTCTGAGACCTGTAATGTATAATGTTTTTGATGAATGAGTTACGGGAAGGTGTGTGTTTTTGAGCCCTGGGGTAGATGTGTTTTGAGCCCTGGGGTAGATGTGTTTTGAGCCCTGGGGTAGATGTGTTTTGAGCCCTGGGGTAGATGTGTTTTGAGCCCTGGGGTAGATGTGTTTTGATCACTTATTTCTTTCCTTTTGCGGAGTTGTGGTGATCTAAAACCGTAATTCCCTTTAATAGAATTTTCTTTCTCTTTATAGAGGTTGCTCGATTTTTCTGTTAAACCCTTCACCCCCGGGCGATTTTCCATTTTTTGGTTTCCATTTTCCCTCCTCTTCTTCCAAGAGCCATAACTTTTTTATTTTTCATCCATATAGACATATGAGGCTTGTTTATTGCGGCACAAGAATCACATCATTTATTTTACCATATAGTGTACAGGAAAACAGGAATAAAAATCAATTTGAAAATTGCAAAAAAAAGTGCAATTACATGATTGTTTTAGGATTTTTCATTCACCATGTTCACTGTATGGAATGATGTCTGGGGTCAGTACTATATGGTAACACTGATGTGTCGGTATGATGTCTCGGGGCAGTACTATATGGTAACACTGAGGTGTCGGTATGATGCCTCGGGTCAGTACTATACGGTAACACTGACGTGTTGGTATGATGTCTGGGGTCAGTACTATATGGTAACACTGATGTGTCGGTATGATGTCTCGGGGCAGTACTATATGGTAACACAGACGTGTCGGTATGATGTCTCGCGTCAGTACTATATGGTAACACTGACGTGTCGGTATGATGCCTCTGGTCAGTACTATATGGTAACACTGATGTGTCGGTATGATGTCTGGGGTCAGTACTATATGGTAACACTGAGGTGTCGGTATGATGTCTCGGTCAGTGCTATATGGTAACACTG
Source organism: Allobates femoralis (assembly GCA_033576535.1). Taxonomy (NCBI): domain Eukaryota; kingdom Metazoa; phylum Chordata; class Amphibia; order Anura; family Aromobatidae; genus Allobates; species Allobates femoralis. Next base: position 10,897,587 of record JARQOC010000001.1, read on the forward strand.
ACATGTCGGTATGATGTCTCGGATCAGTGCTATATGGTAACACTGACGTGTCGGTATGATGCCTCGGGTCGGTACTATATGGTAACACTAACGTGTCGGTATGATGTCTCGGGTCAGTACTCTATGGTAACACTGATGTGTCGGTATGATGTCTGGGGTCAGTGCTATATGGTAACACTGATATGTCATTATGATGCCTGGGTCAGTACTATATGGTAACACTGACGTGTCGGTATGATGTCTCGGTCAGTACTATATGGTAACACTGAGGTGTCGGTATGATGCCTCGGGTCAGTACTATATGGTAACACTGATGTGTCGGTATGATGTCTCGGGTCAGTACTATATGGTAACACTGACGTGTCGGTATGATGTCTCGGGTCAGTACTATATGGTAACACTGACGTGTCGGTATGATGTCTCGGGTCAGTACTATATGGTAACACTGACGTGTCGGTATGATGTCTCGGATCAGTGCTATATGGTAACACTGACATGTCGGTATGATGCCTCGGGTCGGTACTATATGGTAACACTGACGTGTCGGTATGATGTCTCGGATCAGTGCTATATGGTAACACTGACGTGTTGGTATGATGCCTCGGGTCGGTACTATAAGGTAACACTGAGGTGTCGGTATGATGTCTCGGGTCAGTACTATATGGTAACACTGACGTGTCGGTATGATGTCTCGGATCAGTGCTATATGGTAACACTGAGGTGTCGGTATGATGTCTCGGGTCATTACTATATGGTAACACTGACGTGTCGGTATGATGTCTCGGATCAGTGCTATATGGTAACACTGACGTGTTGGTATGATGCCTCGGGTCGGTACTATAAGGTAACACTGAGGTGTCGGTATGATGTCTCGGGTCATTACTATATGGTAACACTGACGTGTCAGAATGATGCCTCGGGTCAGTACTATATGGTAACACTGATGTGTCGGTATGATGCCTCGGGTCATTACTATATGGTGACACTGACATGTCGGTATGATGCCTCAGGTCAGTACTATATGGTAACACTGATGTGTCGGTATGATGTCTGGGGTCAGTACTATATGGTAACACTGACATATCGGTATGATGCCTCGGGTCAGTACTATATGGTAACACTGATGTGTCGGTATGATGCCTCGGGTCAGTACTATATGGTAACACTGACATATCGGTATGATGCCTCGGGTCAGTACTATATGGTAACACTGATGTGTCGGTATGATGCCTCGGGTCAGTACTATATGGTAACACTGACGTGTCAGTATGGTGTCTGGGTCAGCACTATATGGTAACACTGATGTGTCCGTATGATGTCTCGGGTCAGTACTATATGGTAACACTGACATGTCGGTGTGATGTTTCGGGTCAGTACTATATGGTAACACTGACATGTCGGTATGATGTCTCGGTCAGTACTATATGGTAACACTGACGTGTCAGTATGATGCCTCAGGTCAGTACTATATGGTAACACTGACGTGAAGTTTTTTAAAGTGAAAAATTTGCACTTTTGGTGCAATTTTCTGTGACCCGTAGCGTTCTGATTTTTCAGGATCTGGGGCTATGTGACGGCTTATTTTTTGCATCTTGAGCTGATGTTCCTAATGATACTATATCTGGGTGGATGCACTGTTTGGATCACCTGTTATTGCATTCTATTGCAATGTTGCGGCGACCAAAAACACGTAATTTGCCGTTTTGACTCTTTGTCCATTGCGTAGTTTACAGATCTGATCTTAGGCCCCTTTCACATCAGCCTTATTTTTAAATCGCTGTAAATATAAGGAGAGAGGAGGAATAAAAGGATGGAATTCTATTTGGCTCTTTGGTGAGTTTATTTAACCCTGAAGCAGCGCGGACCGTGAGACACCGGCACTCCCATCATTTCTTTGATTTTTAAATCGCGGCAGATGCAGTGAAAAAACCGCATCTGCCGTGATTAACGCATAACCGCGACACCTGTGGCACAGTTGCGGCAAGCCCCATGCAATGTCTATGGGGCTTGCTTTAAGGGTGCGGCAGGTGCGGCAAGTGCGGTTTCGGCACTTGCGGCAGGTGCGGCCGCGAAAAAAACGCGGTCAGCCGCGTTTTTTTTGTGGCCACACCTGCCGCAAGTGCAGATACCGCACCTGCCGCACCCTTACCGCAAGCCCCATAGACATTGCATGGGCTTGCCGCAACTGTGCCGCAGGTGTCGCGGTTATGCGTTAATCGCGGCAGATGCATTTTTTTCACCGCATCTGCCGCGATTTAAAAATAACGCTGATGTGAAAGGGGCCTTAGATTTCTGAACTTGACTATACCAAATATACAGGTATTTGTGGCACCCCACTGGTCAGTGCGCCACAGTACGGGTACTGCACCCATAAATGAGTGTGCAGTATTCCTTTCGTTGGGGAGTGTAAAGTCAACCTGAGGCTCTTATCCCACCATCCATACACTTAAATTAGGGGACCAATTGGCCACTCGTTACCTCCTGGTGGGAGGAGCGTTAGGGTAGTAGGAGTGGGAAAAACACTCAGTTAGTTGGTCGGAGAGAGTCTAGTCTGAGGGACGAAGTAAGGAACAAGTTCTAGAACAGGGGTGGGCAACTCCAGGCCTCGAGGGCCGCACACAATCCAGGTTTTCAAGATTTCCTTAGCATTTGACAGTTGGTAATTTAAATAATTGTAAATGACCAACTGTCAAATTCTCAGAAATACTTGAAAATCTGAACTGTGTGCGGCCTTCGAGGCCTGGAGTTGCCCACCCCTGTTCTAGAGGGACACCACAGGGAGGGCACCTGAAAAGGAGTGGCGACCCAGACGGAAGGAGGAGACCCAGTGCCGGATCTTACCACGATCCAGGGGAATCCTAGTACACAACGGGGTATCGGCTCCGAGTCACGGTGGGCCACAGGTCTGCCAAGGGTTTTTTTACTCTATCTTTTAGTCCTATAAGAGAACTTGAATTTGCAACTATCCAATCACATGTACTGCATATACTTTCACCTGCACTGATCAATTTTTACCGTTTCCTGTAGCCACTGATAGTGCACACTATATAAAGTCAGAGCCCCACAGCTCCATACGCTGTGTTGTGCCCATTCTTGAGTATTGTAGATCATTTTCCATTCACTTTAAAGTGAACCTGTAATGTGTAAAAATGCTTTTAAGCAGTAGATATGGGGTTAATCTGCAGGTTAATAACATTTTGAACCTGCCTGGCACCTGTATATTGAACCACACTGCCGGGAGTTAAAATCTGTAATCCTCCCAGCAGTGTTCAAGTTTCAGTCATTGGGGTATTACCAGTGTGAGTACAGTCACCTCCCTGTAACCACACCTACAGCACTGACTGACTGCCTCTCAGAATCAGAACCTGCTGTCAGTCGTAGAAGGGGGCACGGTTACAGAGCGGTGACTGAACCGCCACCGGCGATGCTCCGATGACTGAAACCTGAACACTGAGATTAAGTTCTTTTCCCCTGCGCGGGTTTAATACAGGTCGAGCTGGTTCAGAATTCTATTAACCTGCTGATTAACCCAGATTTGCTGGTTAATAGTATTTCTACATAGAACAGATTCCCTGTATTCCAGATGCTGAGATGCAGAACCTGAAAATGGCCACTACTAGTCTACAGTAAAATAATGTAATTTTTTAGGGAAATGTGATCCAATATTATTAAGCAATAAAGAGGTGGGCTGAGGACCAGACATTGGGCTTTGGAGTTTTGGGTAACCGGTAAACTGTAAGGTAAGCAATTGTTTAACCGTTTGCATAGCCCTCTATGAATCCTGGCCGACATTTTGCTAAATTAGTCTGAATCGAATTGCATAAAGTAATTTTTTCAGAAAATATGAGATTTTTGTAAAATTCGAGGAAAATTCTATTGGTTATTTCTAAACTTTTATAACTTTGCGTCAATGCTTCTGGTGCTTAGTGGTCTTCAGGCGACTGACATTGTAACGTCATGATGATCGGACATCGTTACCTCATGATGTGCGTCACTTGAGGATAAAATTTAGCCTCAACTTTGTGATTTCACAATGTTTGTTGCCTGATGCGTAGTTGGTGCAGAAAGTCCCGGTGAAGAATTGAAGGGGTTGTCCACTACTTGGACAAACCATTCTCATTTCCCATGTGCTCCCCATTAGAAATAAAAAAACCTAACTCACTTCCACGGCGCGTTTCTAGCAATGTCAGACCTTGCATTTCCAGGAATCACGAGACATTGTTATGACACATGAGCCCCGCCACATTCTGACAAAGGAGCAATTAACAGGAAGTGAGGCGCAGCTATAGCACTTACTTCCTGTTAATTATTAACCCTCTGAAGAAGGGGGGAAGGAAGATGTTGGTGATTGGTCACGGGGTTCATGTGCATAACAATGTCACGTGGGTCCTGGAAATGCAAGTTCTGACATTGCAAAGAATCACGCCGGCACCGGAAGTGAGTATAGGCTTTTTTATTTTTATTGGGAGCACTTGGGAAATGAGAAGGGTTTGCCCATGTAGTAAATTTTCACTGGGGCATTCCTGCAAGAGTAGGCATCAGGCAATACACGTCATGGAATCACAAGTTAAGGCTAAATTTTATTTTCCGGTGACGCACATCATGAGGTTAGCAATGGACAACCCCTTGAAAGTAGGCCAGAAGGGAATGGAGCCGGAGGACCAGTTTGGTGAACTGAAGCAATAAGACAGGCTTTGTGGTGAGTAGAGTATAATACTTTTGTGTTTTTTAATTGCTATGTTTATTCTGATCTGACTCTACAGCATATCACCGATACAAGAATAGTTGTCTCAAGCGACCACAGGAGATAAGTTCTTAAAACTTTACGTTTCTTGAGCCATCATGTTAAAAGTATAATTATGTATAATTAAGTATGATTGCTCAATAAACATAAATTTTTAAGAACATTATCAACTGTGATCGCTGGAGGCAATTCTTCATGTACTGGATTTCCTCACCGTCAGGACCGGGGTGGCTCCATGCGCCGATGACCAACCGAGGAATGAGGACATAACGGGGTGAGCTGAACACTTTTGTCTTCATACAGATCATTATATTGCATATTCGATTTGAATAAAATAAAATTGACGAAAATGGAATTTCATGGCCAAACTTGAGCCAACCGTAGATTCTGAACTTGAGCAGATTCTGTCATCTCTAGTCTAGAAGTGTCACAATGGCTCCAATATTGGTAAAGAATCCTTGTGGAAAGTCACAGTTTAGTAGCTGTCCGGCACCACCGTGGGTCATTCCCTCTTTTACTCAGCAGGGTCCATCAGGGGGTTCGCAGGAACATGCTGGCTGCAACCATGCTGACACCGTCTGGTCTCGCTGTGCACACTTCCAGCCTAGAACATCACTTCCGGTATCGCGTCTTTGGTAGAAGAAGTAGCACTCACCAGCCAGAGGCTAAAACATCAATCTTTATTCAACGATGGTCATCAGGCTTACAACACGGGGGTTTGCGGGGGGAGGATGGGGGGTCCCTAAACAACAACGGCCATCTCGCGCAACATGGATTGTTACCCGTGGAAGCGCCACTAGGCGGAGCAAAATGGCTGTCTTCCCCCCTTCCTTCCCCCGCAAACCCTCATGTTGAAAGCCTGATGACCATGCTGATAAGATTGATGTTAACCTCTGGCTAGTGAGTGCTACTCCTTCTATCAAAGACGCGATACAAAAATCCTTGTGGACCCTGCACATGGCCAGGGGAGTAACTACAGTAGTTGCAGGGGTTGCAATCGCAACACCCCAAAATTCCATTTGGCCTATATAAATAGACCAGTGCTATTAAAGACTTGCAATAATTGGGGGGCCCCGTTGAAACGTTCGCACTGGGGACCTTGAGCTTGAAGTTATGCGGCTGCAGACGGCCATTACAGGGGGCTTGTTGGAGCTTGGCGATAATGTATCTGAACACTTAGAAGAAGAAACCTTCCTCCGATTCCGTGGAGAATTAGCGCCTGCCATTATCAAATGAGGAGACGTCTGCTTAGCCTATTACATGTCAAATATCTGTAAAGATGAGAGAGTTCCCACGAGAAACTGTAATTAACTGCATTGTGTAAACCAGATGCTTTATGCCCATACGTCTGCGAAATGCAAACCGCAACCTGACTGGTAACTTATCCGAGGTATGTTCTGCAAGACTCACAAAAATATGTCTACGTCCTCAGAAAACGAAAAAAAAGAAGAAGAAGAAGAAGCTGCAATTGATGAAGCAAACTTGCCACATGAATGTGAATGAATGGTCTGCCGAATGTTCAACAATTCTCTGCTCCTTTTTCTTTTCAAAAGGAATTTTTCACCCCGGGCCAGAAGCCTTTGTGTCAGGAAGACTGTCTCTTCTCTATACTCAAAGGCTGTCAAAGATGACTGAGATTTGAAACTCTTTCTGATGTTGATGGGGTCAAAGGAGGCAGCAAACTACTGTTCACTGCATGGAAAGAGATCTGGGTCCAGAGCTACAGACGTAGCAGAGTGGAGGTAGATTTTTTAACTCTTTAGGGCTTTTCGACTCTCGTTTTGGTCATCAGAATAACGTTTTTTTTGGACTGAAACGTTAGTTTTAATTGGCATTAAAGGGGTTTTTGTGTTACTGAAAAGCTCCTGTCCTCCAGCTGCAGTTTGACTTATACTGAGGCTTACTCACTCTCCCCAGGACCGGCACTGAGTCTCCACTGCTACGGCCTGCATCTGTTACTGTCTACAGTGCTATTATAACTAGATGAGTGCCCGGTGCTATCGCATAAGGAGGGCAGTGGCTGACTCTCCGCCGCTGTGCGCTTTCCCCCTGTCTGTTCTCTATCTCCCCTCCTGTGTACTGTCTCCTCCCTTCTGTGCCCTCTCCTTTGACCTGTCTCTCCCCTGTCTGCTCTTTCTCTCCCTCCAGGTGCAGTCTTCTCCCCCTGTCTGCTCTCTCCCCCTGTCTGCTCTTTCTCTCCCCCCGGGTGCTGCCTTCTCCTCCCCATGCTCTCTCCCCCCTGTCTATTCTCTCTCTCCCCGCTATGTGCTGTCTCTCTCTCCCCTATGCTATCTTCTCCCCTTTGTGCCCTCTCCTTTGACCTGTCTCTCCCCTGTGCATTGACTCTCTCCCTGTGCGCACTCTCTCTCCCCCACTTGTGCTATGATGTCATAATTACCGACTATGATGTCATAATACCCCACTATGATGTAATAATACCCCATTTTGATGTCAAAACACCCCACTATAAAGTCAAAATACCTCCATAGTGTTGTCAGAACACCTGACAATGATGTCATTATACCCCACTATGATGTAATATTACCACATTGTGATGTCATAAAACCCCACTATAATGTCAAAATACCCACATTGTGATGTCATAACACCCACAATGATGTCATAATACCCCACTGTGTTGTCAAAAAATATCCTACTATGATGTCAAAATACCCCATAGTTATATCATAATACCCCACTGTGATATCATAATACCCCATTATGATGACAAAAAATTGCAGCTGAGGGTCACAGAATATAAGAGTATACAGACATTACAGCCGGGGATCACAGAATATAAGAGTATACAGACATTACAGCTGGGGATCACAGAATATAAGAGTATACAGACATTACAGCCAGGGATCACAGAATATAAGAGTATACAGATATTACAGCCGGGGATCACAGAATATAAGAGTATACAGATATTACAGCCGGGGATCACAGAATATAAGAGTATACAGACAATACAGCCGGGGATCACAGAATATAAGAGTATACAGACATTACAGCCAGGGATTACTGAATATAAGAGTATACAGACATTACAGCCGGGGATCACAGAATATAAGAGTATACAGATATTACAGCCAGGGATCACAGAATATAAGAGTATACAGATATTACCACCAGGGATCACAGAATAGAAGAGTATACAGACATTACAGCAGGGGATCTCAGAATATAAGAGTATACAGACATTACAGCCGGGGATGACGAAATATAAGAGTATACAGACATTACAGCTGGGGATCACGGAATATAAGAGTATACAGACATTACAGCCGGGGATCACAGAATATAAGAGTATACAGACATTACAGCCGGGGATCACAGAATATAAGAGTATACAGACATTACAGCCGGGGATGACGAAATATAAGAGTATACAGACATTATAGCCGGGGATCACAGAATATAAGAGTATACAGATATTACAGCTGGGGATCACAGAATATAAGAGTATACAGACATTACAGCTGGGGATCACAGAATATAAGAGTATACAGACATTACAGCAGGGATCACAGAATATAAGAGCATACAGACATTACAGCCAGGGATCACAGAATATAAGAGTATACAGACATTACAGCCAGGAATCACAGAATATAAGAGTATACAGACATTACTGCCGGGGATCACAGAATATAAGAGTATACAGACATTACAGCCGGGGATGATGAAATATAAGAGTATACAGACATTACAGCTGGGGATCGCGGAATATAAGAGTATATAGACATTTCAGCTGGGGATCACAGAATATAAGAGTATACAGACATTACAGTCAGGGATCACAGAATATAAGAGTATACAGACATTACAGCCGGAGATCACAGAATATAAGAGTATACAGACATTACAGCCGGGGATCACAGAATATAAGAGTATACAGACATTACAGCCGGGGATGATGAAATATAAGAGTATACAGACATTACAGCTGGGGATCGCGGAATATAAGAGTATACAGACATTACAGCTGGGGATCACAGAATATAAGAGTATACAGACATTACATCCGGGGATCACAGAATATAAGACTATACAGACATTACAGCCGGGATGACGAAATATAAGAGTATACAGACATTATAGCCGGGGATCACAGAATATAAGAGTATACAGATATTACAGCTGGGGATCACAGAATATAAGAGTATACAGACATTACAGCTGGGGAGCAAAGAATATAAGAGTATACAGACATTACAGCAGGGGATCACAGAATATAAGAGTATACAGAAATTACAGCCAAGGATCACAGAATATAAGAGTATACAGACATTACAGCCAGGAATCACAGAATATAAGAGTATACAGACATTACAGCTGGGGATCACAGAATATAAGAGTATACAGACATTACAGTCAGGGATCACATAATATAAGAGTATACAGACATTACAGCCAGAGATCACAGAATATAAGAGTATACAGACATTACAGCCAGGGATCACAGAATATAAGAGTATACAGACATTACAGCCGGGATCATAGAGTATAAGAGTATACAGACATTACAGCTGGGATCACAGAATATAAGAGCATACAGACATTACAGCCGAGGATCACAGAATGTAAGAGTATACAGACATTACAGCCGGGGATCACAGAATATAAGAGTATACAGATATTACAGCCGGGGATCACAGAATATAAGAGTATACAGACATTACAGCCAGGGATCACAGAATATAAGAGTATACAGACATTACAGCCGGGGATCACAGAATATAAGAGTATAAAGACATTACAGCAGGGGATCGTAGAATATAAGAGTATACAGACCAATGAGAGGACTTACTCTACCAAAAAACCTCAATATATTCTTTTTATCTCGGGTAGTCAGAAACCACAAGCTGTACCGTGACCTGTAAGGGCACCTTTACAGGCCGCAATTCTTTGTGGGAATCCTGACAGCGATATGTCGCCCTGAAACTATCGCCGTCAAATTGCCTCCCAGTTGCGGCATGTAATTGGGGAATTTGGCGACAATAAATCGCCTGTCGCCCGGTTCCGATTTCACAGCACTGCTCCAAAATCAGAGGCAACCATGAAGGCGACATTCCCGGCTTTTGGCGTGTGATAGGGCGATAGTGATGGAATCTGCGGCGCCTATTGATTTCCCGTAGGAGTGCCACAGTGTGCTGGAGACCGCGCCCCGTCTGAAATGATGGGTGTTGGCTACTGTGGTCCATTGGCTGTCACTTCACAGGGCGCCATATTTGAACAGCTGTCCATTCACCACCACACAATGGCAATGGCGTCATGTATTAGCCTTCCAGAGCAGGCTGTCCAATCATAACGCTATTGCATGTTTGGGGCGCAGTGTAGACCAGTCTGTCACACCTATGTTCTCGCCGCACTGAACATGTACGCCCACATTCCTTTGGGGATTGCGGCGTGTGAAGCGGCGAGGAAAGTCAACCACACAATGGATCTGTCATCAGTCACCGGAGATGGGAGTGGGAGGAGCTGTGCCTTGCTTCTGAGCATGCGCAGTACAGCAAAGCAAACGGATCCGTTTCCCATAGAGTTCCATTTTAATTCATGACGTATAGTCACGGATCCGTTTGTCTGCATATTTTTCATGCAAGCCCAAAAATGCAAACTTTTTCATTTTTGGGGACATGAAAAATATACAGACAAACGGATCCGTGACAAAAAGGATCAGACGCAAGACAAATCCGTCACCATTGAAAATCAATGGAGACCAAACAGATCAGTGTCCATGCATTTCAAGATGAACAGAAACAAAATTTCTGCACTAAAAAATTAGGTATGTTTTTGTAGAAGTGACGAGGATTTTCACATTTTGGTTTAATGGTCACTTTACACGTCCTGATATCGGGGTCCAACTCCGACAAAAAGTCACGTGGCTCGTGCGTTGGCCCCAATATCGTTCGTGCGTTGTAGTGGTGTAAATGTCCAATTCGATGCAAGAACGATGCCAAAACGATATCGGGGAAGAAATGAGCATGCCTCCAACTGGCCGATATTGGATGGACGATCTGGCAGGATCGTGCTGTGTGACAGCCCAACACCGATTTGGAGACAACTTCCCCTATTCACTCCCATGTTAAATGGTCGTTCCTGGGTCGGCCGTACAAGGGGGCGTAACATCGCAGTTGTGTTGCCTGCCGATATCACGCTGTTAATTTAAACATCTCCTCGGACCGATGTTGGGACGTGTAAAGTGGCCATAAGTCGCGTGCACACGGTCCGGAAGAGCTGAGTGTTGGACGCAGCGCCTCCGGACCTGAGGGAAGCCGCGGGTGGCCGCAGGGAGACCGCACGCGCCCTGTACTACCATGTGCGCGGGTGCGCGGCGGCTTCTCCCTGCAGTCACCCAATGGGATCCGCTTCCGACTCCGCAGCATGAAATGAACATGCGGAGGAGGAGGAGCGGACTCCCGGTAACCCGCACCACAGCTCCAAACACGCGGGCGGGTTACGCATAGCGAGGATGGGATTTCTTGAAATCCCATCCACTATGCCAGTACTGTACGACACAGCGTTTTGGACGCACCGGCAAGACGCTGCATATACTGATCGTGTGCACGCACCCTAATCCTTGCGACGTACACCCCGCGTTGTATAGTTGGTGCACAAGACACATAATGATCTCAGCTCTGTTACATCTGTATTTAAGATTTAATTATTGTTTATTGCAGAATTACAGGTCAACATGAACAAAGGGAATGGCCAGATAGAGTATATTACATAGCCTAAGACAACACATGATTGGCTGCCATACAGCGTATCGGAGGCTTTCGGCAGAATAGTTATTAATAGTACGCTGCTTAATCAATGCATTAAGTCCTCCAATGTGTATTTCAAGCGGTGGATTGGTAATGTTACCATGACTGCGGATGCAGGAGCTAGACAAATCTTCTGTTGGGTTTAATATGAGATAGTGAGGCATGGTATTCTTGTCTGATGTGCAATACAGGGAGAATCATAGCTCGGGGCGCCATGCAAAATTCAAGTGGAGAACATGAAATAGGAATCTCTCTGTGCAAGATATTCCATGACTTTAATGAATTAATAGAATTAAAATCGTGGACCTAAGTGTCTTCCTCCTCTGGTTGAACCAAGTCGCATCAAGGTCTCCATTTTCTATGGTTCATTTTATTAATTTATTTATTTTACTTTGAAGAACTCATCTTATTTTCCGTCTTTGGATTTTTTTTTTTTCTTTAATACCATTTATTGGAAAAAAAAAGAAAGTCTGCCAAATTGGTTCTTATAAAGAATATTTATGGGTTTGAAGATTTTATAGGGCTTTTCATTTCTTTTTTATATGACTGGAGCTCAGTTTAAAAAAAAGTTTTTAGATTTTGTTTTAGTTCTCGGGGTTTTCAAGGTTTCGACAGGCCGGCAGTGAACGAAAGATTCTTCTAAGGCTGGCTTCACTCTGGCATCCGTGTGAAGGCGACCTATATTGGATGCACCCGCAGAGAATTATGTTAGAATCTGAGAGTCCTCAGTGGTCGATACTTTTTATAATGTGGTAAGGTACTCGCGAAACACACCATGCCCCCGAAGCAGTGGACAGACAAGTTTACTCCGTCAGCAGGATTCTACCAGGATCATTCACCCGGGATAGCCTCCCCCTCTCTGGACGGGAGCCGTGGAGCTACACAGAAAAACATACCACTGACAGTATCCAAAGAGGCACGGGTCGTGCCGTGAACGATCTGAGACTCCTGCACAGGGCCGCACCGTCCATTGGAGAATGTGAGCCTTGAGGCTCAGGCGGCAAGGAGACAGGGGGAGCAGCAGTTCAGAAGGGGGCGGTACCTGGAGCACACACACAGCGGCTCCTGCCAGGTACCCGCGGCCGGCACTTAACGCAACAACCCCAACCAGTGGCCGCCAGTGATAGCACCCCCCCGCTCCTCACCCGCGGCCGGCACTGATAGCACCCCCTGCTCCTCATCGAGGCTTAGGTGGCGGGGGGCCTTGATGCACCCCTGCTCCTGCAAGTAACTCACATGTCACTCGGACAGTGTGTTTCCAGCCTAACTGAAAAGATGGTACAAAATAGCAAGCTTTAGAGACTCTATGGTCTCTTCATCAGGCTTAATAATGACACAACGTCTGAACACACACACAGTACCAAATCTTTATGGAATAAAAGACACTACATAGAGTCTCGAAAGTTTGCCAATTTGTACCATCTTTTCTGTTCGCCATTAAAAGGTGTCAACCACTGAGAACTCTCAGATTCTATATATATTTTTCTCTCTACTGGCTAACACAGTACAAACACTTTTTACCTTATCAAAATGGGGCCAGAGACACTTTCGGGGGCATCCAGTTGTGTTCAGTTTCCCCTGAATCTGGGTGTCCATAGGTGTTTCATGGAGACAAAATCTGCATTTTGTTTTAATTTTGGTCTTCGTGAAAAAAACATGAATCCCCGGTTCCACCCAGATCTGGGGCACCATGGGAATGGGGGTCAATGAGATGCGGATTCATCTGGATTCCAGATTCCAGTGGATCGGGATTTCTGATCTTTGCTCTATGAACTACGCATGTGCAAAACCACCCACTGGATCCCTGTCAAATATGCAACCGGATGCTCCTGCATGGAGCTCCATGTACCCTTACAAATGTTAGCCTAGTGTCCCAGAATTGTGGTGCAGGTCATTACCTATATGCTAGACTGAAATTTGTAAACTAACCCTAAGAATTAATGTGACGAGTGTGCCCTTCGTAGGTGCATCCAGTTTCATCATTGTGGTGGAATCTGGGGATAGGCAGTCTTTTCCTGCATGCCCCCAGATTCCAAAATATGCTAGTGTGAAACCAGCCTTAACATCCAGATGTTAATGTGGAGCCCCAAGGGACGTGGGGTACTCGGTACCGGACCGATCTGCTGCTGGGGATGTCACTGGTGGCCTGGTCCGGACCGTGTCCCTGGCTCAGCACAATAAAAGGGGATTTATTTACAAGGGATATGTCACGGGTGACGCCACCCACTTGGTGCGGCCAGTAATGGGCCGCGGCTACTGCAGAACCTCCGGGGGTGATGGAATGGCAGCGGGGATGGTATAGTTCTAGTGGGGAGAACTGTATCCCCCGGGGCAGTAAGGAGTTAAAGTCTATTTGGTGTAGTGGAGCACACTTACTTTGCAGCTGCAGGGATCTCTCCTCAGCGTTGGTGCTGACAGGCTGTAGCTCTGCAGGTTGAGGTCTTTCCAGTGCAAGCCTGTATGGGAGAAAGGTTCTGCAGATGGAAGTAGGTAGGAGACAATGCAGGGTTTCCAAAGCTTTACTTAGTTCTTTCAAGCAAGTTACAGGTTATCTGCAGTTCTTTACACAGCTCTTAACATTCAGTTGCATTCTCCCTTTCCGGGTTCCCTTCTCTCCTGCAGCCAGGCTCCTCTCTCCTTGTGACCCCTCACACAGTCTTTAAGTGTGCCTTTCCGGGCTATTACTCTCTTTCTCCGTCTTACACGGGTGTATGCGGACGCTGGACAGTATAGCGGTGACTCGGGCTTCTGTGAGTCCTAGTGCGTCACTGAGCTGCCTGTCCTTTGGGTTAGGAACTCCAGCTTGAAACTAAAGCTCCCCGTCAGTGAATCTGGGGATACCGGGTGAATCGTCGGTCCCCTTCAGAGCTGACACTCTGCCTTAGCCCAGCCTACAGTAGTCCACAGCATTAAACTACCAGGCTCCTTCCTCTGTTTCCTTCGGTATCTAGGAGGGCTGCTCCACCTGCTGTTAGTAGCTTCGGCTGCTGTCTAGGGCACGGGTTGCACCGTCCCTTCTCTGTCTATCACACTCCTGGTGGTTTCAGCATCTTGGATGGGCTTTCCCCCCCATCTGGCTCGCGTTGGCTCAGTACGGGTCAGCGCTCCTCAGCTTAGGCTCTTCCAGGACGTGCAATCTCCTTCAACCTTTACATCTCAGCACCATGGCTTACTCTTAAGTCTTTGCATCTCAGCTACTTCAGCCTACTAACTTCCTTCACTCCTCCCCCTCTCTATATACTGTCAGTCACCTGACCTTCTGGTGTGCCCAACCCACTCCTCATCCACCACTCCTCTGGTCTCATATAGTGTCCGACCTCAGAGCTGGATGTGAACCCTCTCTATGCGTGGGGATGTGGGCTGTGAGGGTGTAGTGTTTACTATGTCCTAACTGCCTGGCTGCAGTTCCCTTCTGTGGCCTCCTGAACGCAGGGGCGCCACATTAACAACCCATCTTCATCAAGAGAAAGTGACACTACTTTGTCCTCCTTCTCCTTGGCCTGTCTTCCGCCTTTGACACTGTAGACCATTCCTCCTGTTACAGATTCTCTCATCTCTTGGCATCACAGACTTGGCCCTGTCCTGGATCTCATCGTATCTAACAAATCAGACTTTCAGCGTTTCCCTCTCCCACATCACCTCCTCACCTCGCCTCCTTTCTGTCGGTGTTTCCCAAGGCTCAGTTCTAGGACCCCTACTCTTCTCCATCTACACTTTCGGCCTGGGACAGGTCATAAAATCCCATGGTTTGCAGTATCATCTCTACGCTGATGATACACAGATAGGGATGAGCAAGTACCGCAATATTCAGACTCGCTATACTCGCAATGAGTAGGTCCCGGTACTTGGTACTTGTTGCGAGTATAGCGAGTCCAATTACTTTCGCAGTGTATCTATAGATCTATAGACCTTGCAATCTGGCCAATCAGGTGGCCGCTAGTGATCACGTGGTTGTGACGTGTCGCCATCTGATTGGCCAGATCGCTACCAGATATCTGATTGGCTGGAAGTCACAGGTCCTTGTCCGGTGATTGCAGGTCTTCTGGGACGGTCCCGGGGTCTTCTTTGCCGATCCCGGTGCAGGCGTCGGACAGGTGAGTATGTAATTTTATTATTTTTAACCACTTTTCTTCACTTTTATGGTACTTTCGCAGTGTATCTATAGATACACTGTGAAAGTAATCGAACTACTCGCTACTCCCAAGTAATTATAAGATACTCGGAGAGTAGTGAGATGTGCACTACCATGCTTGGGTGCTTGCTACTCTTAATTATGAGGAGCCTCCCTCCTGAAGTTCCGGTTCAGATGGTGCAACCAAAATTTTTGGCGAACTGTTCGTGGTCCCAACCTTGAACCGGACCTCAATAGAAGCCACTGATTGGCAGTTCAGTCCTTCACCCACATACTGCAAGCCATAAGTAACACACTTCCAAGGGTGGGAGGGTGCTTTTTTTTAAAATAAAATTACAAATTAAGTTTAGACACATGCTACACCAAAAAACTGTGCTTCTAAGCCCAGTGGGAGCTTATCAAACACAGCACACAGCTCACACTGGGCCAAGCACCGACGGTAACCGACCACAGCGATGCTCGCTCCAGTGCTTTGCAAATGTAAAGCACCCAGACTCCAAATCCACACAGGTTTGCTCAACACCGGAAGTTCAGTGACCTGAACCTTGAAAGGTTCACTTATCTCTACCCTAATGAGCATTTTGCTGCTCAGATGAGCTCAACGAGCCCAACTCAAGTACTGAGTATAATGGAAGTCAAGAGGAACTAGAGCATTTTTCCAGAAGAACTGAAGAGGAGGAGGGGCACCAGAGCCGCCAGCTGCACGGCAGGACGATATAGGAGCGACTGGTGGTTGAACCAAGGGTGCCAGACAAAGGGCAACATGCAGATAAATCTTGACAAAAGAGGAACGGCACTCACCGGTTCGTTTCTGTGCTTTATTAAGGTACGCTGTTCACACGGTGCAGGGAGGGAGAGGGGGCTGGGATGACGACGGCACCGTTTCGCGCTACATGCGCTTCAACGGGTCATAAGCCTTATGACTCGTTGAAGCGCATGTAGCGCGAAACGGTGCCGTCGTCATCCCAGCCCCTTCTCCCTCCCTGCACCGTGTGAACAGCGTACCTTAATAAAGCACAGAAACGAACCGGTGAGTGCCGTTCCTTTTTGTCAACATTTTTCCAGAAGATCTTTCGGAAAATGGTCAAGTTAGCCATTGACTTCCATTGTACTCAGTAAATGAGTCGAGCCAATCTGAACATCTGACCTGCTCGTTACGAGTACTGGGCACCCAAGCATGGTTGTGCTCACTCATCACTAATTATCATCACTTTACTTGTATCGCACCATTATATTTCGCAGCACTTTACAAACATTTTCATCACTCTCCCCATTGGAACCTAGAATCTAAAATCCCTTTCAGTATGTCTTTGAAGAGTGGGAGGAAACCGGAAAACCCGGAGGAGACCCACGGACAGCATGGGGAAAACATACAAACTGCTTGTATATGTTAAAGGACAACTCCTTCTGATTCCACTTGTTTTCCCCTGTTAAACTAAACGCCATGCAACCAGCATTCCAGCGCTCTTGGTAATCACGGTTCAGGGCTCCCGTGACATTGTGACATCACTCAAGCACTGATTCTAATCACCGCTGGCCTTTGCACCAAATGAGCTATCAATCACCGCTGGCCTTTGCACCAAATGAGCTATCAACAGGAAGTGAGCGGTAGTTGAAGTGTCATTTTCTTTTGATTAACTCATTTGGTCTGAAGGTGTGGAAAGAGAATATGGCAGTGATTGGACACAGGGCTCGAGTGATGTCACAATGTCATGTGAGTGCTGAACTGCAATTACTAACACCACTGGAGTTGAGTATAGGCTTTTTTTAAGTTACCGTACCTTTGGGAAACAAGTGGAATCAGAAGAGGTTGTCCTTGTTTTGGACAAACCCTTTAAGTAGGGCTCAGCACACATGTTATTCATGGTGCTGTTGTTTTTTCAAACTACCCTGACAACAGGCAGTGATTTTGAAAAAGTTGGCACATGAGAGCATTTTTAATATTACTCCGCACTATTCCAAAGGCCATGTTCACACTTTCCAGGTATTGACATGGCCTGTTGACTTTCCCAGTTATTGCAAGTAAAATGGAAAACAATTTTTTTATGTACAACAAAAAATGTTGAAGTTACTTTTTTGTTGTCACCATCTTTTAAAAAAAACATTTTCAGAAATCATGCAACTTTTGCACAAGTCACTAGGCCTTACATTATATCTAGATGTCTTGTTGTTTTAAAGGGTTTTTGCTATGTAATCTAAGAGTAGCATAATGTAGGAGCACAGACCCTTATTACAGGGACGTGTCATTTATTGGGCTGTTTTGCAGTTTAAATAGAATCAATGTTTTATCAGCAGGAGATTATCACCACAGGACGACTGGCCTCATGCCTCCTAGTCCAACCACATCCCAGCACTGGCTACAATTCAATATACTCAGAAAATTGTGATGTGCGTGGGGTAATACCAGGCTCGGACTGGCCAACTGGAATACTGGTGAATCCCCAGGTGGCCCCTGTGTAGTAGTTAACAGAATACACTTGAATTTCTGTGTACAAAGACAGCATTGAAGCAATCATTTAACAAACTACTCAGTTTGTTACTATATCGTATATACCCACAGGTAAATTTGTAAACTAGTAATAACACGAATAAGAAAACATGAGTCTGCACTCACTGTGGCTGAAGCTTCAAGCTTTATTTGAACAAATCCATGTTCCTGGATAATGGCCGTTTCACACACAGGTACATACCTGAGTGCGAAACGGTCATTGTCTAGAAACGTAGACCGCATCATCCTGTTTACCTGTATGGATCAACCATTTTATTAAAATAAAATGTTGGGCCATCAGAATAAATGTTATCTATATGACCTTGGCACCCCACTTTGACACTGGGTAATACATAGCTCAACAACTGAGTTCTGAAGCAGACAACAAAAAATAACTCTATAACAACTGCTGCACCTAGTAAACTAAGTTACACATTGCTAACTCATGCTGATGACACATTACATAGCAAAAACCTTCTGACCCATTCCCTTTAAGTAGCCATAATGACATAGGCATCCATGGACTCAAGAGAGGGGATAAAAGTAAGATTGTGGAGAGCTCCACCGATGGGATCTCATTTCCCCCCCACCGGCACCTATGCGGCACACATTGTTTCCGTAGGTCTCGTTGACTTTTTATGGCATCAGCCATGCTTGATTCTGACTTCTTAGAACTGCTCCTCTCAATACGAGTCTTTGTGTGACCCTGTTGGCTCATTAGCCAGGATAATGGAGAAGATCATCTATGACAAGGTTCTCCTGAGAGCAATTCTTGGGAAATTGGTTGACGAGATGTCAACAATATGTCTCCGTGTCCCGCACTCTCCATTCATATGTTCCTATATAAGCCTGAAAAAAACAAGCCAAAAGACCTGATTCATCTTTTGCAGTTTTATTAAGTCCCTTTTTATCTCTTGTATCCGTTGCAGGGGTTTTTTTGCACCACATTCTCCAAAATGATGTCTGTGGTTCATGTAATTTGCACATTCAAAAATAGTCTTCATTTGGTGTTCTACAATCTTTATAGCTTCTTTTAAGTGCAAAAAAATAGCCCGTTTCACAAAAAGGCACAAAAATTGTTCCAAAATATTTTAGAGACCAACAAACTCTCCAGGGAGAGGAACAAATGTGATGACTTGCAGATAATGAATGAAGTGGAAACATTTAGAAATTCTAAATCCCTTCCAAAATAGTGGACATAAGTGAGGGTACCTTTACACGCCGCCACGGCAGGCTGGATACATCCCGCTACTTCACGTGCACGAGCACGCTCAAACGGTTACAAACGGTCAACGCACCCTCTTTACACGCCGCCACAAGGTGCGCTACGCCATGCTACATCTATAGCTAGCTACATCGCCGGGTGTCTCAAGTAGCCAGCTGTTGCTCATTTACACACCGCTATAACCAGCTACTATGGGCGGACCTGGTGCAGCAGGGACAGCACATAGGCGTGCCACAATTGTGGATTACGAGCCGTCCGTACGCTGATAGGACGAAGCAATAACATCCTGATTGGGCAGGCATCGCAGGAGGCTGAGTAATACAGCACGCTCGAGCGATTGTGTAGTGTGACTCGTCAGCTCCTTAAATACGCCTCCCTATGCAACGACTACCAATCGTCATGCAGCAGCTTCCACCAATGATCGCACATGGGGCGCGGTAACATGGAGCCGAGGTCACGCCTTAGCTACATTGCAGCTACAGCCCCGGGTGTCCAGAGTTCCCTTCCGTTGCCTCTTTACACGCCGATACAGCTCGCTACCATCGGAGATGTAGCCATCAGTTTTCGAGCAGAGCCCATAAACAGATGTATCTGTCGCCGGCTGTAGCGTCGCGTCTTCAGACGCCGCTACGACGGGCTACATTGACGCTACAAGCTACATTTGTAGCCTGTAGCGGGCTGTATCCAGCCTGCCGTGGCGGCGTGTAAAGGTACCAAAAGAGATGCAAACACATAAAATAGATCTGAAATAAAGAAGCAATGGAAAGCTGTATATGGCACCAACAAAAACAAGACATAAAACGTAAAAAACCTACACAAAAAAAAACAGGCGAAATGCAATAGTGAATCAGACCCAAGATGTTTTTCAATGGTGAAAAAAGAGGGAAGAATCCAAAGTATGCCATACCATTACTGGAGGTATATAAACTGGTGTTAGACATAAGGAACTAGGGATGAGCGGATCAGGTAAGATTCCAATATGCCTGTTCACGTGGATTTTCCCAGAAAATATGACTCACAGAAGTTATTCTTTGGGAATTTAATGTCCCGATTTATGCTCTGGAGTCTCTTTAGACCTTAGAGCTTAACAAAACATATATTATGTAAAGAAATAAAATAAAATCATACTCAGTTCATCGTTCACCTATCTGGCCCCTCCGTTCCACGCCATCGCCTGTTTAGTCCTTGCCACTTTTATGCTTCCTCTGCTCAGTGTGTCTTGGATGCAGTGAGTGACAGTTTGCTGCACTATGAATCAGGATTGTGCTCAGCTGTCAGTTTGGTGAGTGACAGCTCAGTCAATTAATCTAGTGCTGGGGCGTGGAGAGCTGGCGGTGCGTTGATTGACAGCTCAGCTGTCCAGTCTGAGTCTTGGAAGAGCTGGACTTCCTCAGATGTTTCCTGTTTACTATGATTGCCCAGCTACTTAGCTGGACAGTTAGTTTCAGATTACTGCCAGTTGTAGCACTTTGCTCATTGGGCATGTTGGCCCCATTTATGTTCTATGTTTACTTGATTGCTGCCAGACCTTGAATCTCCTCTGATCTTCTGTTTGCTTTTTCCCTTTGCTTTGATATGCTATCATCTTGGTATTCTGACCGCGGACCACGACCTGACTACGCCTTTGTCTTACCCCTTAGTTTACGACATGCTTTCTTAGAATCTGACCCTGGAACGTTTGACTATCCCAAAGTTCATTTGAAATAATAGTAGGCAGCACTCGCCATTCTATTGCATAGTGATTTCTTTATTTCAAACTGCACATGAGTGACATGTCGGCGAGGTGGTGGATGTGAGATGTGTCCCGCATCCACCACCCCACCAGCGTGACACTCTTGTGCAGTTTGAAATAAAGAAATAAAGAAATCCCTATGCAACAGAATGGTGAGTGCTGCCTACTATTATTTCAAATGAACTTTGGGACTTTGCAAACAGAGGCACGGCACCACGATTCAGTAGTGGGACAGGTCCTGTGTTACCTCCATAGCCAGTTGTGGCTTAACCAGAGCTCAACAGCCATAGGGAGTATTGTCATTTTTAAAATCTGTTTGACTATCCTGCCTCATGGCTTGTCTGTAAGTCGTGACTCAGTTCTCCCTGAAATCTTCAAGTCTCTGATACAGGGCTTGGAATTTCGCTTTAATAAGGACAGGAGGGTTCTGTGTTTGCTTATAGGATCACAGTACAATCCATGATGTCATTACACCATGACCTTTTCCTTTCTTTCATGTGCATAACCCTCCGAGGTCTCATCAAAGAAGTCTCAGCCAAGTGTGAGAGAGCCAGGGCCTTACCCGTGATCTGAAGATGCAGCAAGCATGGGACACATGATGGTGAGGAGTGGAGTGGACAGAAAGGTAAGCAGTTAGCTGAATACTTATTTATTTTATTTTAACTGCCTCACGCCCGAACTCGAGCCATGGTGACTTGATGAATAAATGCTCTCTAGGATGATCAATCTTGTGCTGCCTATATAGGTCCTTCAGGGTCTTCTCCTAGCCTAGATACGTCCATCATGCTCTTTTACAAAGCCTACATAAGTCTACCAGGGTCTTCTCCAAAGCCTATATAGACCTACCATAGTCTTCTGCAACTGTAGATAGGTCCACCACAGTCTTCTCCAAAGCCTAGATATGTCAACCATGGTCTTCTCCAACCGTAGAAAGGTCCATCAGGGTCTTTTCCACAATTGTCTTGACAGTATCTGGTTGCTGGTCTTCCTTTTCGCCTTGTTCCTTCTATTCTTCCCACCGTGATGTGCTCCTCTATTGATTGTTCTGTTCATATAATGTGTTCAAAGTGGACAAGTCACAGCTTCGTGATCCTTGCTTCAAGTTTGATATCTCTCTTGATGAGGATTGTTTTCAAATTAAAAAATAAATGCATTGTAGCACATGGAATTACCATAAAAAGTAGAATTCAATTCCCCTCACTTTTATTGACTCAACTCTAATGGGAATGAACCTAGGAAATCCTCCTGAAGTCTAAGCTCGAAATCTGTAGGATGCTTCTCAACCATGGTTCATGCAGATAAAGTCATGGAGGCTAATATTTTGGCTCTTGTTGAGTTACTGCTTTTATTCTTTGTGTCTCTTAATGTTTTTTGATCATTTTATACTGAAGTATATTTAGCTCTTGTATATTTTTATATTTTTGAATATTTTTATCTTTTTACTTAAGCATACTGTATTATTTTACCATTTTTTGTGAATCTTTTAATTCTCTCGCCCCTTCAACTCCACTGTAAAACAAATCTTCGGCTTAGGCTCTTGGCATGTGACATGTACAGTTAACATGTAACTAATCCTTACAACGTGATATCTCTAATCTTATATTTTGACATTTTAATAACATCCGAAGTGTAGAAATATCCACTTGAAATTGTCAGAAACTGACACCAGACAGAAAACTGGTGGATGTTTCGATTTGTACATCCGGATTAAGTCATCCTCCACCCGTCTGATTTAGAATTCTTTTCAGAATTGACTTTTCTTTTTAATAAAGTTTTTTTTTAATATGGAAATCTAAAATTTGGAAGATTCCTTCAATGGTTTAATAATTGTTTCTAAGGATGAGAGAACTGATTGTAAATAGATCAAAATTCACTTAGAGTTTCCTAAAATTGTTGATTTTAGTAAATCAGAATTCTTGGGATTTTGCCATCAAAGCTCTGAGACGTTCCTCAACTCTTCCCATAAGATGCCGCTCCGGTCTGCTCTTCACTTTCAGCCGGTATTTCAGGAACGTAGATGTGGCGTTCCTGCGGCCTGGCCTCCACACATATTTCATGTACGTCATTGTAATGTCATGCCTGGAAAAATTGAGGTACCCTCTGCTGGAAACCCAAAGCATCCAACACTTTCTGAACTTCAGCCAGGAAGTTGAGGGCAGGAGAGACCCTAATTGGGCAGACCCTGACTTCTAGTTACAGGGAGGGGTTAGGATAGGGAGGGTATAGGTAGTAAAGAGTAGGAAGTCAGTCTGTGTCATGCCAGGAGGCCAACAGGAAGACCAGCTGCAGTTAGGACACCAGGCCCTAGGTTGCCAGATTTCCAGGACCTGGTAACAAAATCTGGAGCTGGAGGTTGCAGGATTTTATGCCCAGTGACTACACACCGTGGACTTTCCAAGTCACAGTAACATAGAGGGCCAGAGAGCTATTAGCTGAAGCATCTACTGCCAGGGTCAATATACATTTAGCAAAATGTCATCCAACTGGCCACCGTTTTGCCAGATTTGTCCAAATTAAATCCCCAACTTTTTTTGCTAAACTCCAAAAATTTTATAAAATCCTAAATGAATATACAGTTAGGGCCAGAAATATTTGGACAGTGACACAAGTTTTGTTATTTTAGCTGTTTACAAAAACATGTTCAGAAATACAATTATATATATAATATGGGCTGAAAGTGCACACTCACAGCTGCAATATGAGAGTTTGCACATCCAAATCAGAGAAAGGGTTTAGGAATCATAGCTCTGTAATGCATAGACTCCTCTTTTTCAAGGGACCAAAAGTAATTGGACAATGGACTCTAAGGGCTGCAATTAACTCTGAAGGCGTCTCCCTCGTTAACCTGTAATCAATGAAGTAGTTAAAAGGTCAGGGGTGGATTCCAGGTGTGTGGTTTTGCATTTGGAAGCTGTTGCTGTGACCAGACAACATGCGGTCAAAGGAACTCTCAATTGAGGTGAAGCAGAACATCCTGAGGCTGAAAAAAAGGAAAAAATCCATCAGAGAGATAGCAGACATGCTTGGAGTAGCAAAATCAACAGTTGGGTACATTCTGAGAAAAAAGGAATTGACTGGTGAGCTTGGGAACTCTAAAAGGCCTGGGCGTCCACGAATGACAACAGTGGTGGATGATCGCCGCATACTTTATTTGGTGAAGAAGAACCCGTTCACAACATCAAATGAAGTCCAGAACACTCTCAGTGAAGTAGGTGTATCTGTCATTAAGTCAACAGTAAAGAGAAGACTCCATGACAGTAAATACAAAGGGTTCACATCTAGATGCAAACCATTCATCAATTCCAAAAATAGACAGGCCAGAGTTAAATTTGCTGAAAAACACTCAAGAAGCCAGCTCAGTTCTGGAAAAGTATTCTATGGACAGATGAGACAAAGATCAACCTGTACCAGAATGATGGGAAGAAAAAAGTTTGGAGAAGAAAGGGAACGGCAACATGATCCAAGGCACACCACATCCTCTGTAAAACATGGTGGAGGCAACGTGATGGCATGGGCATGCATGGCTTTCAATGGCACTGGGTCACTTGTGTTTATTGATGACATAGCAGCAGACAAGAGTAGCCGGATGAATTCTGAAGTGTACCGGGATATACTTTCAGCCCAGATTCAGCCAAATGCTGCAAAGTTGATTGGACGGCGCTTCATAGTACAGATGGATAATGACCCCAAGCATACAGCCAAAGCTACCCAGGAGTTCATGAGTGCAAAAAGTGGAACATTCTGCAATGGCCAAGTCAATCACCAGATCTTAACCCAATTGAGCATGCATTTCACTTGCTGAAATCCAGACTTAAGACGGAAAGACCCACAAACAAGCAAGACCTGAAGGCTGCGGCTGTAAAGGCCTGGCAAAGCATTAAGAAGGAGGAAACCCAGCGTTTGGTGATGTCCATGGGTTCCAGACTTAAGGCAGTGATTGCCTCCAAAGGATTCGCAACAAAATATTGAAAATAAAAATATTTTGTTTGGGTTATGTTTATTTGTCCAATTACTTTTGACCTCCTAAAATGTGGAGTGTTTGTAAAGAAATGTGTACAATTCCTACATTTTCTATCAGATATTTTTGTTCAACCCTTCAAATTAAACGTTACAATCTGCACTTGAATTCTGTTGTAGAGGTTTCATTTCAAATCCAATGTGGTGGCATGCAGAGCCCAACTCGCGAAAATTGTGTCACTGTCCAAATATTTCTGGCCCTAACTGTATATGCAAATTGTCACTTCAGTGAGGAAGTGTAAAACTCTTAAGGTACCGTCACACGCCACAATCTCGCCTGGAGATCTAAAAGGCGATGTGTCGCCCCGGCGAAATCGGCGTGAAATTGCCTCACGGTTGCGGCGTGTGATTTAGCAATTTCACGACGATAAATCGGCCATCGGCCGTCGCCTCATTCCCAAACAGTGCTCAGTAATCAGGCGCAATCGGCAAGGCGATGTTTCCGTGTTTTGGCATGTGACAGGGCGATAGTGATGGAAAGAGCGCTTTCTATGATTTCCCATAAGCGTGCGTCAGCGTGCTGGAGTCCACGACCCGTCTGAGATGATTGGTGTGGGCTACTGTGTTCCCATTGGCTGTCAGTTGACACCGCGCCATATTTGAAGAGCAGTCCGTTCAGCACCACACACATCTTCTGCTACACCACTGTCTGCAAACTCAGTGCAATTACGCGTGCATTGAATAGCGCAATCTATGTTGTCCAGTGTATTAATTTGCGCTGTGTGGAGTATAGTGCCACACATGACAGCTCAGATGATTTGGTGATTTCTAATGGTTTATTATTATGCCCCTTATTTTGCGTACATTTCGATAGCAAGTTCTAGTTGGTGGAGTTGCTTAGGTTATACAAAGTTGTGTCCCTGAATGCAAAAGAATAGTTCAGATTCAGTTATGTAGTGAATTTCTGCACTTTCCGACTCATGGGCATTGCTGTAATAAGGTCTAATTTGATCAGCTGTGAGCCCCATTGTGGCGAATTAAACCCTTGTTGCATGTTTTCTTCACTTATCCCAGCTGATGATTGAACGTTCCATTAGAAGGACATTTTGTTATCTGCTTATTGTAAAGAGACTGTCACGCCCCGGGCAGGCGGAGCGGGGTTAGTGAACCCACTTGACCACAGATGATACTGTGGAACCTGAAACAAGAAACTAGCCGGACAAGGCAAGGAGACCCCCAAGGGAAGTCATCTGGGCTGAAACACTGAATTCCCCTGAGGGATCACCAAAGAGCAGACCCCTTAACAGGGATTGTCCCGGCACAGCCACGGGGGCTCATGTGGACCAGCAAATGACCAGAAGGTCAGACCCAAGGGGACAAGTGATACCGGAGGGAAGGGAGCGAGTGGTCCAAGGAACTGTGGAAGGAAGGCCAAGGAGGGACTGGACCTGCAGGAGGAATCAATAAATCTGCCCATATGGTCAGGATCTGCGGGTGGATGACTGGCAGACTGGAGTCCAGCACTAGAAGCAAGAGACACGGAGCGTTAGAGATTTAACAAGACAAACAATACGCTGGCGCTGGTCAGGGACCTGAAACTGGCTTCTAAACAATGAACAAAGTTGCCAAGGCACCTCCAAGGTAAGTGAGGGCCTTAAGTATACACAGGCCTTTCAGCGATTTTCTGAGGGGTAATTACAGGAAAGGATGTACTGGCCCCTTAAATCTTTTGACAGCGGTGCGTGTGTGACCTGTGTGCGCTCCCCCCGAAGTGAGAAGGTGGAGGAGAGAGGCTGGGAAGCCACCACAGCCAGAAAGGACATCGGGGGAGCGTGGACCGGGTAAGTGTGAGTGTGGGGCACAGGAGGACGCCGCCGGCCAGACAGGACCCCAGGACTCTGCACCCTGGAGACAGGTCCTGCTGGCCGGGATGCTGCAGGGACCTAAGTAGTTATGAGTGAGCACTTCTATGCTTGGGTGCTCGATATTTGAAATGAGCAGGTCAGATGCTTGGACTGGCTTCACTCGACTACGGAGTATAATGGAAGTCAATGAAAAACTTGATCATTTTTCCGGAAGAGTGTTCCAGAAAAATTCTGGAATTTCCCATTGACTTTAAATAGTCTTGGTACTAGAATCGAGCCCATCCCAGCATCTAACCTGTGCATTTTGAGTCCAGAGCACCTCAGCATGATAGTGCTTGCTGATCACTAGACCTAAGAAGTAGGGATTGCTGAGGGCAGAGAAACCCTTTTACAATAATAAAGACGCAGTGATGGTGAAAGGATCTCAAAAGTATTTTGAAAAATGTGTTTGTCTTGATATAATAAATAAATGAATGCTATGGCTCATGACAATTACCACTTCAGTGAGGAAGTGAAAAGCTCTAATGCCACCCAATAAGGGTAGCAATCCTCAAAGTCATAATCAACTCTTTAACAAGCCTTTTAATATGACTTAGGATTTGTGCCAGATCAGAACCCCAAACTGCAGATGCTGCGTTTAGGGGTGATTGCCCCTTATCTAGGGCCGCACTGTCCATTGGGCAGTGTGAGCCCCTAGGCTCAGGCGGCAAGAAGGCAGGGGGAGCTGCAGAGCTGAAGGGGGTGACGCCTGCTGCGCCACTCAGCTCACCAAGTAGATGTCGGCAGTAGGGCGGCAGGTACAACAGCTCTGCTATACCCGCGGCTTCGGCTGACAGTGCAGCTCCCCCCCCCCTTCTCATCCGCGGCTGCTGCTCTGACAGCATCTCCCCACCCGCTCCTCACCCCCGAACCCCCCCCGCTACTCACCCGCCGCTGACAGCCCCCCACCTTCCCACCCCCCTCGCTTTTCACCCGCGGAGTCTGCTGACAGCACCCCAACACCCCCCTCCCCTGCTCTTCACTCGCGCCATGGCTCAGGCGGCAGGGTGGCTTCATGCACCCCTACCCTTATCAGTGCTGTGTGTAGGAATTCTGATTTGACTGAATGAGAGGCTAAGGCCAGGCCTGAGAGACTAGCTATTCCCCTTATGGAGAGGAATCTGCCTGCCAACACAAGGAGACTGATAAGGAGTCTTATAGCCGCAATGCTCCTCTGGGAAACATGCAAATTATTACCACTTCCGTGAGGAAGTGAAAAACTCTAATGCCATCCAATAACGGTAGCAATCCTTGTAGTCATAATCAACTATTTAACAAGCCTTTTATTATGACTTAGGATTTGTGCCAGATCAGAACCCCAAACTGCAGATGCTGCGTTTAGGGGTGATTGCCCCTTATCCAGGGCCGCACTGTCCATTGGGCAATGTGAGCCCCTAGGCTTAGGTGGCAAGAAGGCAGGGGGAGCTGCAGAGCTGAAGGGGGTGACACCCGCTGCGCCACTCAGCTCACCAAGTAGATGTCGGCAGTAGGGCGGCAGATACAACAGCTCTGCTATACCCGCGGCTGCGGCTGACAGTGCAGCTCCCCCCCCCCTCTTCTCATCCGCGGCTGCCGCTCTGACAGCATCTCCCCACCCGCTCCGAACCCCCGAACCCCCCGAGCTACTCACCCGCCGCTGACAGCCCCCCACCTTCCCACCCCCCTCGCTTTTCACCCGCGGAGTCTGCTGACAGCACCCCAACACCCCCTCCCCTGCTCTTCACCCGCGCCATGGCTCAGGCGGCAGGGTGGCTTCATGCACCCCTACCCTTATCAGTGCTGTGTGTAGGAATTCTGATTTGACTGTATGAGAGGCTAAGGCCAGGCCTGAGAGACTAGCTATTCCCCTTATGGAGAGGAATCTGCCTGCCGGCACAAGGAGACTGATATGGAGTCTTATAGCCACAATGCTCCTCTGGGAAACATGCAAATTATTACCACTTCCGTGAGGAAGTGAAAAACTCTAATGCAATCCAATAACGGTAGCAATCCTTGTAGTCATAATCAACTCTTTAACAAGCCTTTTATTATGACTTAGGATTTGTGCCAGATCAGAATCCCAAACTGGCTCATGACAATAACTTATGTCTTTTAGAATTATGAGAGCGAGACATAATCGTCATCAAGTCCTTTTCTAGAAACCATCGGCCGCTACTGTGACCTCATTGACCATCAGCAATTGCTCTCTTCTGCAGGACACAACGGGATTGGGCATGACCTAGATAATACATCATGAAAGCAGACAAAAGCCATCAGTAAACATTACATGACTCATTTTACCAGGTTGAGAAAACTGTCTAACATGTATTGACACAATCCGACAACCTAGTAGATTGATGTTAGGAGAAATATTGATTGGCTTTGGTTGATTTACTTTCGTCTTTTTTTCATTAATGTGTTTTGTTTCCTACTTAGGAATACAAAAAAAATCTAAAAAAATCATAAAATTGTAAAAGACCTAAGAAGATACAGCTATCATCTGACATTCATGAGATTGTAACACATTATGTGAAGAAAATAATTATAATATTTCATAAGAAAACAACATTTTCCAACCACTTGAGGTCCAACACCTTGAAGCGCCAGCGATCAGTTGCTTGCAGGTCTGACGACTGCAGGCGGTACACAATGTAAGCAACCAGAACATCGCAGCTCCTTACACCATATCGGGGCCATTCTTAATTACCCAACTCACTTTAATAAGAATTTAGCTGCATTTGTAGAGGGGCATGCAGCGACAGTTGTAGAAGGATTGACTCAAGATGCCCCGGCACGCTACATGAAAGTCATGTACCTGCCTGGGTCTGTGAACTTGTGTCTTGTGGGCTGTACATTCCTGTAGGAGAATAACAGTACATAACTTGTGGGCTGTACCTAACATAGGAGAAGAGAGAGGACCCTGCCCGCGAGGGCCCACAGTCTACAAGCGATGGGTGAGGATGCAGTAGATAAAGAGAGACGACTCTGCCCATGAGGGCTCACAGTCTACAAGGGATGGGTGAGGATGCAGTAGATAAAGAGAGATGACTCTGCCCATGAGGGCTCACAGTCTACAAGGGATGGGAGGGGTAGAGCTGGTTGTGTGGCAGTTTGGCGGACTTAGGGTTACTGCAGGTTGTTGGCTTGTCAGAAGAGGAGAGTCTTTGAGTTCCTTTTGAAGGTTTCCACAGTAGGTGAGAGTCTGATACATTGGGGCAGAGACTTTCAGGTTAAGGGGATCCATGTGAGAAGTCTTGTATGCAATTATGGGAAGAAGATATAAGAGGGGAATAGAAAAGGAGATCTTTAGAGGATAGCAGGTTGCATAAAGGTGAGTACCAGGAGACCATTTTGTACATGGAGACAGATTGTGTATGGCTTTGTATGTGATTGTTAGGGTATTGAACAGGGCCTCTGAGAAATGGGGAGCAAATGAAGGGAATGGAAGAGAGAAAAGACCGGGGAATTGCAGGGAGACAGGTGGATTACTCGGGCAGCAGAGTTTTAGGATAGATTGAAGGGTGCAAGGGTGCAAGAAAGGAGGC
This sequence comes from Allobates femoralis, assembly GCA_033576535.1. Classification (NCBI taxonomy): domain Eukaryota; kingdom Metazoa; phylum Chordata; class Amphibia; order Anura; family Aromobatidae; genus Allobates; species Allobates femoralis. Next base: position 10,928,063 of record JARQOC010000001.1, read on the forward strand.
CAGAAAACAGGAGGTTGCAGTAGTCGAGGCGGGAGATGATGAGGGCATGCATGTGTGTTTATGCAGTTTCTTAGTCAAGGAATGTATGGATCTGGGAAACATTTTTGAGTTGGAGTTGGCAGGATATGGCAAGCTCTTAGTTGTGTGGCCTGAAGGAGAGAGTCGAAGAGCACCCCGAGGCACTGAGCATGTGGGGCTGGGGAGAGTCAGCAGCCATTGACTTTGATGGTTAGGTCTAGTGGAGGGGTAGAGTGAAATGGGGGATAGATATGAATATTGTCTTCAGCTGGCCAAGACCAGATGATGACTCGCTTCTGCGAGGAGACCACCATTTTACTTTCAACTACATGTTTTTACTTAATGGTTCTTTCATAACAACTTTACACATTACATAACGGGCACACAACTTCCAGGCTGTTCCAGTTTTACAGAGCACATTTAGATACATTCCCAGCTCCCTCTGTTTTTTTTCTGATCTTACTGGTCTTGGAAGTCCCAGCACATCCCAACCCAGCTCAACAGGCCAATCCATGACAGTCACATTCCCCTTCTGTGGCTCCATATCTATTCTCCTCATAGAGGAAGTGTAATGGCGGTTTTGATCACTATAGCTGGTGCAGAGCCTTGTGTCCTCAGATGCTTTGGTATCCACATCTTTTCTCCTCTTACAGGAGGAGGAGGGGGTTCACAGTACTGTCAAGAGTAGAGCCTTGTGCTGTCAGATGCTTGGGGAGGCTCCATCTGGGAAAGTCAACTTCTGTCACATACCAGTCCATCCTAACCTGTTACCTTTTAGGCTTGGGGCTTTCTTGCTAAAGTCTCATCCTGTGGACCCTTCTTCCTCATGTCATTTCGATGGAAGGTTAGCCTCTAGTCTTAGAATTGCCTCACAGTGTGTGTCTTGGTCAACACTTTAAAATAATGCCATTTCAATTTAGCCTCCTCTCTCTTTTTTGTTGCCACGGGTCACCCACTGCATGTGGCCTTGCTGATCTTTCAGACCATAGGTCTGCTCTAGTCAAAAGCAAGGCCTTATCTGAAGTACCAAAAGAAACCATCACATGGTGGAGGAACATTGCGCCTTCGTATAACACAGGCACCATATTTTGCCCTGTGTTGTCTTATGCTGTGTGCAGACTGCGGGGCGGTAATCTTGAGCCTGCTCCAACAGCATGACTGCACCTGTGCCCTCCTTGCCATATATCCAGCTGCACAGTCTGCATAAAGCATAAGACAACACAAGTCGTGATCTGGTGCCAGTGATGTGGCCAGGGCTAGGGGAAGTAGGACACCGGGACTGATGGCGGCTTGGATGAAGGGATCACGGGTGGTCGGGATCCTGGGTCCGTGCCCTGGTTATCATTTGAGTAGATGGTGGAGGGAGAAGGGAGTATTTACAGGGAAACGTGACACCACTTGTAGTTTCCGGTAATATGGTACCGGCGCTGCAAGCAGGCCGTTGAGGTGATGGTGGGTGCAGCAGAGACTAGTCCAGCTCCCTACAGGTGGAACTATTACCTCAGGGCAGCGGTGATGGAGGTTGATGAGGGAGTAGTTGTAGGTGTTGCAGTTCTTACTCCTCTGATGAGCTGCTGATGGTGCTGAGCCCTCCGGGCACCGGCGGGAAGAACAATGGAAACCAGTTCAGGTTTTACTCCACTTTACTAGGTACCGGCAGATGGTAAAATGGAACACGGTACAGTTTAATTTACCAGGTAGATGTTGCCAGCTCAGGGTCCCCCTTATGGAGTCTCTAGGTGTTCTCTCTTGGTCTTTCAGGGTTAACTTCTCTCTTCCCAGTCTCTATCACCCTCGCAGAGCTCTCCCGCCAGTCCCACGGTCTGTAGCTAAAAGGCAAGGTCTATGCCCTACCGGTCCGGACGGAGGGGGCCCAAGTAAGCAAAGCCTCCCTCGCCACCAAAATTCTGGCCCTTCTCCTATAGTGTCCTGAACCGGTTCTAGGTCCTGAGGGGCGAGGTACCTTGTGGCGCTGTCAGCAACCTGGTTTCTATGGGCCTGCAGCTCGTCGGTCTGCTGTCAGAGTTGAACTTCTGGCCGCCTCGGCTTCCCGCTTTGCCGGTGTTTCCCTCAATGTGACCAGCTGGCTCCAACCAGTCCTGGTCCGTTGCCTGCTGTCCTGGGCCCCCACTTAAAGATGGGGCTCCCTCCAGTCAACTGTGCTTTCAGGCCTGTCCTTCCTGACTGCCTTCCCAGCACTGTCTCATCTGAACTGTCTCACTAACTTCTTGCTTCTACAGCTCTACCCTAGGTTCTACCCCCTTTTGGGACCTACTAAATTACCGGTCCCCCCTATTCTAAGTGGCCTAGTCCTAAGTGTGTGTAAGCACAGACTCCACAGGTTAATCCCTGAACTGACAATTTACAGGGCTAACACATTTGTTGTCACAGTGTAGTACTACCCTGTGGCGCCTAGCCAGAGGGGCGCCACACCTGCGTTATACCATGTGACCTCAGCTCTCAGGCAGACCTCACGGAGATTTTCTAAACTGTAGCATCAGTATATTTAATAGCAGCATATTTAAGATAGAATGACTATAAAGTCCTAATCTGTCTGTAGAATAGTAGGTCTTTATCCACTTTATGACGTCAGGTCATGTAGACCAATATCTTTTCAGGTGTCTTTCTGGGCATTGCTGTATTTTTTCGCAAATGGTTTCTAGCTATTCTGACTCCATGACTAAGCTGAAAGTGTAGGGCACTTGAACCACCATTTCTGTAGGTGCTCATATGCACTGTGGACCTACTGTAAGATTCTCAAGTTGTGGGACATAACATCAGCACCCACCGGAAGCCCAAAGAAAAGAAAGACCAAATTGGTGAAAAAGAGAGAGGCGCAGCGGTCGTGGAAATGTATGAGAGCTTTTTTTAACCACTTGTCGGTAGGTTTATTCAAAGCAAATCAAATCTTTCCCCATGAATGGAGGGAATAGCATTGAGGAAGATTTGCTGGCCTCTAGCATCAGTATATTTGGTAGCAGTATATTTAGGCTAGAATGATTCTAAGCTATCAGTAGAACGGTGGTCTTTACCCATTTTTTGGCCTCAGTGCATTTAGATACAATTTCTATTCGGGTCCACTCTGGGCATTGCTTGCATATACTGAGCACCAGTGGCAGACCTTGCACCCTAGTGCAGCTGTTGTGAGGAGCCGGGAGGGGTGCTGGCGGCTGTGGGTGAGGAGCGGGGGGGCGGGGAATTGCTGGCGGCTGTCGGTGGGGAGCGGGGGGGGTGCTGGCGGCCGTCGGTGAGGCGCGGAAGGGGGGGAGGGTGTTGCTGGCGGCCGTCAGTGAGGAGCGGGGGGGATGCTGGCGGCCGTCGGCGAGGAGCGGTGGGGCGGTAATTAGTGATGCGGCACTCCTCCTAGCTTCCTGCTTCCCTTGCCTGATCCTCCTCTCCTCTGACTTCGGGTTATGGGGGTCGGCTGGGGGCGCCCTTGCAGGCTTGAGGGGCCCCCTAGCCGGTCGGGGGCCCTGGTGCGGCTGAACCAGCTGCACCACGGTAGGTCCGCCCCTGCTGAGCACCAACTGTAAGATTCCCAAGTTG